>OZ012738.1:281792970-282470592 GCA_963859935.3 Lathyrus sativus
GTTAGCGGATGTTATCAACTTCGGTTGATCCGGCCCTCTGGTTCGATTCTTACTTTTATTTAGCGATTGCCTGCTTTGGTTAGCGGATGTTATCAACTTCGGTTGATCCGGCCCTATGGTTCGATGCTCGCTTTTATTTAGCGATTGCCTGCTTTGGTTAGCATATATCATCAACTTCAGTTGATCCAGCCCTAGGGTTCGATGCTCGCTTTTATTTAGGATTGCCTGCTTTGGTTAGCGGATGTTATTAACTTCGGTTGATCTGACCCTCTGGTTCGATGCTCGCTTTTATTTAACAATTGTCTGCTTTGGTTAGCGGATGTTATCAACTTCGGTTGAACCGGCCCTATGGTTCGATGCTCGCTTTTATTTAGCGATTGCCTGCTTTGGTTAGCGGATGTTATCAACTTCGGTTGATCCGACCCTCTGGTTCGATGCTCGCTTTTATTTAGCGGTTGCCTGCTTTGGTTAGCGGATATTATCAACTTCGGTTGATCCGTCCCTATGATTCGATGCTCGCTTTTATTTAGCGATTGCCTGCTTTGGTTAGTGGAGGTTATCAAATTCCGTTGATCCGACCCTCTGGTTTGATGCTCGCTTTTATTTAGCGATTGCCTGCTTTGGTTAGCGGATGTTATCAATTTTGGTTGATCCGGCCCTCTGGTTCGATCCTCGCTTTTATTTAGTGATTCCCTGCTTTAGGTAGCAGATGTTATCAACTTCGGTTGATCCGGCACGTTGGTTCGATGCTCGCTTTTATTTAGCTATTGCCTGCTTTAGGTAGCAGATGTTATCAACTTCGGTTGATCCGACCCTCTAGTTCGAGGCTCGCTTTTATTTAGCGATTGCCTGCTTTGGTTAGCATATATCATCAACTTCAGTTGATCCAGCCCTAGGGTTCGATGCTCGCTTTTATTTAGGATTGCCTGCTTTGGTTAGCGGATGTTATTAACTTCGGTTGATCCGACCCTCTGGTTCGATGCTCGCTTTTATTTAACAATTGCCTGCTTTCGTTAGCGGATGTTATCAACTTCGGTTGAACCGGCCCTATGGTTCGATGCTCGCTTTTATTTAGCGGTTGCCTGCTTTGGTTAGCGGATATTATCAACTTCGGTTGATCCGTCCCTATGATTCGATGCTCGCTTTTATTTAGCGATTGCCTGCTTTGGTTAGTGGAGGTTATCAAATTCCGTAGATCCGACCCTCTAGTTTGATGCTTGCTTTTATTTAGCGATTGCCTGCTTTGGTTAGCGGTTGTTATCAACTTCGGTTGATCCGACCCTCTAGTTTGATTCTCGCTTTTATTTAGCGATTGCCTGCTTTGGTTAGCGGATGTTATCAACTTCGGTTGATCCGACCCTCTGGTTCGATGCTCGCTTTTATTTAGCGGTTGCCTGCTTTGGTTAGCGGATATTATCAACTTCGATTGATTCGTCCCTATGATTCGATGCTCGCTTTTATTTAGCGATTGCCTGCTTTGGTTAGTGGAGGTTATCAAATTCCGTTGATCCGACCCTCTGGTTTGATGCTCGCTTTTATTTAGCGATTGCCTGCTTTGGTTAGCGGATGTTATCAATTTTGGTTGATCCGACCCTCTGGTTCGATCCTCGCTTTTATTTAGTGATTCCCTGCTTTAGGTAGCAGATGTTATCAACTTCGGTTGATCCGACACGTTGGTTCGATGCTCACTTTTATTTAGCTATTGCCTGCTTTAGGTAGCAGATGTTATCAACTTCGGTTGATCCGACCCTCTAGTTCGAGGCTCGCTTTTATTTAGCGATTGCCTGCTTTGGTTAGCGTATATCATCAACTTCAGTTGATCCAGCCCTAGGGTTCGATGCTCGCTTTTATTTAGGATTGCCTGCTTTGGTTAGCGGATGTTATTAACTTCGGTTGATCCGACCCTCTGGTTCGATGCTCGCTTTTATTTAACAATTGCCTGCTTTGGTTAGCGGATGTTATCAACTTCGGTTGAACCGGCCCTATGGTTCGATGCTCGCTTTTATTTAGCGGTTGCCTGCTTTGGTTAGCGGATATTATCAACTTCGGTTGATCCATTCCTATGATTCGATGCTCGCTTTTATTTAGCGATTGCCTGCTTTGGTTAGTGGAGGTTATCAAATTCCGTAGATCCGACCCTCTGGTTTGATGCTTGCTTTTATTTAGCGATTGCCTGCTTTGGTTAGCGGTTGTTATCAAATTCGGTTGATCCGACCCTCTAGTTTGATTCTCGCTTTTATTTAGCGATTTCCTGCTTTGGTTAGCGGATGTTATCAACTTCGGTTGATCCGACCCTCTGGTTCGATGCTCGCTTTTATTTAGCGGTTACCTGCTTTGGTTAGTGGATATTATCAACTTCGGTTGATCCGTCCCTATGATTCGATGCTCGCTTTTATTTAGCGATTGCCTGCTTTGGTTAGTGGAGGTTATCAAATTCCGTTGATCCGACCCTCTGGTTTGATGCTCGCTTTTATTTAGCGATTGCCTGCTTTGGTTAGCGGATGTTATCAATTTTGGTTGATCCGACCCTCTGGTTCGATCCTCGCTTTTATTTAGTGATTCCCTGCTTTAGGTAGCAGATGTTATCAACTTCGGTTGATCCGGCACGTTGGTTCGATGCTCGCTTTTATTTAGCTATTGCCTGCTTTAGGTAGCAAATGTTATCAACTTCGGTTGATCCGGCCCTCTAGTTCGAGGCTCGCTTTTATTTAGCGATTGCCTGCTTTGGTTAGCATATATCATCAACTTCAGTTGTTCCAGCCCTAGGGTTCGATGCTCGCTTTTATTTAGGATTGCCTGCTTTGGTTAGCGGATGTTATTAACTTCGGTTGATCCGACCCTCTGGTTCGATGCTCGCTTTTATTTAACAATTGTCTGCTTTGGTTAGCGGATGTTATCAACTTCGGTAGAACCGGCCCTATGGTTCGATGCTCGCTTTTATTTAGCGATTGCCTGCTTTGGTTAGCGGATGTTATCAACTTCGGTTGATCCGGCCCTCTGGTTCGATTCTTGCTTTTATTTAACGATTGCCTGCTTTGGTTAGCGGATGTTATCAACTTCGGTTGATCCGACCCTATGGTTCGATGGTCGCTTTTATTTAGCGATTGCCTGCTTTGGTTAGCATATATCATCAACTTCAGTTGATCCAGCCCTAGGGTTCGATGCTCGCTTTTATTTAGGATTGCCTACTTTGGTTAGCGGATGTTATTAACTTCGGTTGATCCGACCCTCTGGTTCGATGCTCGCTTTTATTTAACAATTGTCTGCTTTGGTTAGCGGATGTTATCAACTTCGGTTGAACCGGCCCTATGGTTCGATGCTCGCTTTTATTTAGCGATTGCCTGCTTTGGTTAGCGGATGTTATCAACTTCGGTTGATCCGACCCTCTGGTTCGATGCTCGCTTTTATTTAGCGGTTGCCTGCTTTGGTTAGCGGATATTATCAACTTCGGTTGATCCGTCCCGATGATTCGATGCTCGCTTTTATTTAGCGATTGCCTGCTTTGGTTAGTGGAGGTTATCAAATTCTGTTGATCCGACCCTCTGGTTTGATGCTCGCTTTTATTTAGCGATTGCCTGCTTTGGTTAGCGGATGTTATCAATTTTGGTTGATCCGGCCCTCTGGTTCGATCCTTGCTTTTATTTAGTGATTCCCTGCTTTAGGTAGCAGATGTTATCAACTTCGGTTGATCCGGCACGTTGGTTCGATGCTCGCTTTTATTTAGCTATTGCCTACTTTAGGTAGCAGATGTTATCAACTTCGGTTGATCCGACCCTCTAGTTCGAGGCTCGCTTTTATTTAGCGATTGCCTGCTTTGGTTAGCATATATCATCAACTTCAGTTGATCCAGCCCTAGGGTTCGATGCTCGCTTTTATTTAGGATTGCCTGCTTTGGTTAGCGGATGTTATTAACTTCGGTTGATCCGACCCTCTGGTTCGATGCTCGCTTTTATTTAACAATTGCCTGCTTTGGTTAGCGGATGTTATCAACTTCGGTTGAACCGACCCTATGGTTCGATGCTCGCTTTTATTTAACGATTGCCTGCTTTGGTTAGCGGATGTTATCAACTTCGGTTGATCCGACCCTCTGGTTCGATTCTCGCTTTTATTTAGCGATTGCCTGCTTTGGTTAGCGGATGTTATAAACTTCGGTTGATCCGGCCCTATGGTTCGATGCTCGCTTTTATTTAGCGATTGCCTGCTTTGGTTAGCGGATGTTATCAACTTCGGTTGATCCGACCCTCTGGTTCGATTCTCGCTTTTATTTAGCAATTGCCTACTTTGGTTAGCAGATGTGATCAACTTCCGTTGATCCGGCCCTCTGGTTCGATGCTAGCTTTTATTTAGCGGTTGCCTGCTTTGGTTAGCGGATATCATCAACTTCGGTTGATCCGTCCCTATGATTCGATGCTCGCTTTTATTTAGCGATTGCCTGCTTTGGTTAGCGGATGTTATCAACTTCGGTTGATCCGGCCCTCTAGTTCGATTCTCGCTTTTATTTAGCGATTGCCTGCTTTGGTTAGCGGATGTTATCAACTTCGGTTGATCCGACCCTCTGGTTCGATGCTCGCTTTTATTTAGCGGTTGCCTGCTTTGGTTAGCGGATATTATCAACTTCGGTTGATCCGTCCCGATGATTCGATGCTCGCTTTTATTTAGCGATTGCCTGCTTTGGTTAGTGGAGGTTATCAAATTCTGTTGATCCGACCCTCTGGTTTGATGCTCGCTTTTATTTAGCGATTGCCTGCTTTGGTTAGCGGATGTTATCAATTTTGGTTGATCCGGCCCTCTGGTTCGATCCTTGCTTTTATTTAGTGATTCCCTGCTTTAGGTAGCAGATGTTATCAACTTCGGTTGATCCGGCACGTTGGTTCGATGCTCGCTTTTATTTAGCTATTGCCTACTTTAGGTAGCAGATGTTATCAACTTCGGTTGATCCGACCCTCTAGTTCGAGGCTCGCTTTTATTTAGCGATTGCCTGCTTTGGTTAGCATATATCATCAACTTCAGTTGATCCAGCCCTAGGGTTCGATGCTCGCTTTTATTTAGGATTGCCTGCTTTGGTTAGCGGATGTTATTAACTTCGGTTGATCCGACCCTCTGGTTCGATGCTCGCTTTTATTTAACAATTGCCTGCTTTGGTTAGCGGATGTTATCAACTTCGGTTGAACCGACCCTATGGTTCGATGCTCGCTTTTATTTAACGATTGCCTGCTTTGGTTAGCGGATGTTATCAACTTCGGTTGATCCGGCCCTCTGGTTCGATTCTCGCTTTTATTTAGCGATTGCCTGCTTTGGTTAGCGGATGTTATAAACTTCGGTTGATCCGGCCCTATGGTTCGATGCTCGCTTTTATTTAGCGATTGCCTGCTTTGGTTAGCGGATGTTATCAACTTCGGTTGATCCGACCCTCTGGTTCGATTCTCGCTTTTATTTAGCAATTGCCTACTTTGGTTAGCAGATGTGATCAACTTCCGTTGATCCGGCCCTCTGGTTCGATGCTAGCTTTTATTTAGCGGTTGCCTGCTTTGGTTAGCGGATATCATCAACTTCGGTTGATCCGTCCCTATGATTCGATGCTCGCTTTTATTTAGCGATTGCCTGCTTTGGTTAGCGGATGTTATCAACTTCGGTTGATCCGGCCCTCTAGTTCGATTCTCGCTTTTATTTAGCGATTGCCTGCTTTGGTTAGCGGATGTTATCAACTTCGGTTGATCCGACCCTCTGGTTCGATGCTCGCTTTTATTTAGCGGTTGCCTGCTTTGGTTAGCGGATATTATCAACTTCGGTTGATCCGTCCCTATGATTCGATGCTCGCTTTTATTTAGCGATTGCCTGCTTTGGTTAGTGGAGGTTATCAAATTCCGTTGATCCGACCCTCTGGTTTGATGCTCGCTATTATTTAGCGATTGCCTGCTTTGGTTAGCGGATGTTATCAATTTTGGTTGATCCGGCCCTCTGGTTCGATCCTCGCTTTTATTTAGTGATTCCCTGCTTTAGGTAGCAGATGTTATCAACTTCAGTTTATCCGGCACGTTGGTTTGATGCTCGCTTTTATTTAGCTATTGCCTGCTTTAGGTAGCAGATGTTATCAACTTCGGTTGATCCGGCCCTCTAGTTCAAGGCTCGCTTTTATTTAGCGATTGCCTGCTTTGGTTAGCATATATCATCAACTTCAGTTGATCCAGCCCTAGGGTTCGATGCTCGCTTTTATTTAGGATTGCCTGCTTTGGTTAGCGGATGTTATCAACTTCGGTTGATCCGACCCTCTGGTTCGATGCTCGCTTTTATTTAACAATTGCCAGCTTTGGTTAGCGGATGTTATCAACTTCGGTTGAACCGGCCCTATGGTTCGATGCTCGCTTTTATTTAGCGATTGCCTGCTTTGGTTAGCGGATGTTATCAACTTCGGTTGATCCGGCCCTCTGGTTCGATTCTCGCTTTTATTTAGCGATTGCCTGCTTTCGTTAGCGGATGTTATCAACTTCGGTTGATCCGGCCCTATGGTTCGATGCTCACTTTTATTTAGCGATTGCCTGCTTTGGTTAGCGGATGTTATCAACTTCGGTTGATCCGGCCCTCTGGTTCGATTCTCGCTTTTATTTAGCGATTGCCTACTTTGGTTAGCGGATGTAATCAACTTTGGTTGATCCGGCCCTCTGGTTCGATGCTCGCTTTTATTTAGCGGTTGCCTGCTTTGGTTAGCGGATATTATCAACTTCGGTTTATCCGTCCCTATGATTCGATGCTCGCTTTTATTTAGCGATTGCCTGCTTTGGTTAGCGGAGGTTATCAACTTCCGTTGATCCGACCCTCTGGTTTGATGCGCGCTTTTATTTAGCGATTGCCTGCTTTGGTTAGCGGATGTTATCAACTTCGGTTGATCCGACCCTCTGGTTCGATGCTCGCTTTTATTTAGCGATTGCCTGCTTTGGTTAGCAGATGTTATCAACTTCGGTTGCTCCGACCCTATGGTTCGATGCTCGCTTTTATTTAGCGGTTGCCTGCTTTGGTTAGCGGAGGTTATCAACTTCTGTTGATCCGACCCTCTAGGTCGATGCTCGCTTTTATTTAGCGATTTCCTGCTTTGGTTAGCAGATATCAACAACTTCGATTGATCCGGCCCTATGGTTCGATGTTCGCTTTTATTTAGCGATTGCCTGCTTTGGTTAGCGGATGTTATCAACTTCGGTTGATCCGGCCCTCTAGTTCGATTCTCTCTTTTATTTAGCGATTGCTTGCTTTGGTTAGTGGATGTTATCAACTTCGGTTGATCCGACCCTCTGGTTCGATGCTCGCTTTTATTTAGCGGTTGCCTGCTTTGGTTAGCGGATGTGATCAACTTCGGTTGATCCGGCCCTCTGGTTCGATGCTCGCTTTTATTTAGCGGTTGCCTGCTTTGGTTAGCGGATATTATCAACTTCGGTTGATCCGTCCCTATGATTCGATGCTCGCTTTTATTTAGCGATAGCCTGCTTTGGTTAGTGGATGTTATCAACTTCGGTTGATCCAGCCCTCTAGTTCGATTCTCGCTTTTATTTAGCGATTGCCTGCTTTGGTTAGCGGATGTTATCAACTTCAGTTGATCCGACCCTCTGGTTCGATGCTCGCTTTTATTTAGCGGTTGCCTGCTTTGGTTAGCGGATATTATCAACTTCAGTTGATCCGTCCCTATGATTCGATGCTCGCTTTTATTTAGCGATTGCCTGCTTTGGTTAGTGGAGGTTATCAAATTCCGTTGATCCGACCCTCTGGTTTGATGCTCGCTTTTATTTAGCGATTGCCTGCTTTGGTTAGCGGATGTTATCAATTTTTGTTGATCCAGCCCTCTGGTTCGATCCTCGCTTTTATTTAGTGATTCCCTGCTTTAGGTAGCAGATGTTATCAACTTCGGTTGATCCGGCACGTTGGTTCGATGCTCGCTTTTATTTAGCTATTGCCTGCTTTAGGTAGCAGATGTTATCAACTTCGGTTGATTCGGCCCTCTAGTTTGAGGCTCGCTTTTATTTAACAATTGCCTGCTTTGGTTAGCGGATGTTATCAACTTCGGTTGAACCGGCCCTATGGTTCGATGCTCGCTTTTATTTAGCGATTTCCTGCTTTGGTTAGCGGATGTTATCAACTTCGGTTGAACCGGCCCTATGGT
Source organism: Lathyrus sativus (assembly GCA_963859935.3). NCBI lineage: Eukaryota > Viridiplantae > Streptophyta > Magnoliopsida > Fabales > Fabaceae > Lathyrus > Lathyrus sativus. Next base: position 281,801,117 of record OZ012738.1, read on the forward strand.
TCGATGCTCGCTTTTATTTAGCGATTGCCTGCTTTGGTTAGCATATATCATCAACTTCAGTTGATCCAGCCCTAGGGTTCGATGCTCGCTTTTATTTAGGATTGCCTGCTTTGGTTAGCGGATGTTATCAACTTCGGTTGATCCGGCCCTCTGGTTCGATGCTCGCTTTTATTTAACAATTTCCTGCTTTGGTTAGCGGATGTTATCAACTTCGGTTGAACCGGCCCTATGGTTCGATGCTCGCTTTTATTTAGCGATTGCCTGCTTTGGTTAGCGGATGTTATCAACTTCGGTTGATCCGGCCCTCTAGTTCGATTCTCGCTTTTATTTAGCGATTGCCTGCTTTGGTTAGCGGATGTTATCAATTTTGGTTGATCCGACCCTCTGGTTCGATCCTCGCTTTTATTTAGTGATTCCCTGCTTTAGGTAGCAGATGTTATCAACTTCGGTTGATCCGGCACGTTGGTTCGATGCTCACTTTTATTTAGCTATTGCCTGCTTTAGGTAGCAGATGTTATCAACTTCGGTTGATCCGACCCTCTAGTTCGAGGCTCGCTTTTATTTAGCGATTGCCTGCTTTGGTTAGCGTATATCATCAACTTCAGTTGATCCAGCCCTAGGGTTCGATGCTCGCTTTTATTTAGGATTGCCTGCTTTGGTTAGCGGATGTTATTAACTTCGGTTGATCCGACCCTCTGGTTCGATGCTCGCTTTTATTTAACAATTTCCTGCTTTGGTTAGCGGATGTTATCAACTTCGGTTGAACCGACCCTATGGTTCGATGCTCGCTTTTATTTAACGATTGCCTGCTTTGGTTAGCGGATGTTATCAACTTCGGTTGATCCGGCCCTCTGGTTCGATTCTCGCTTTTATTTAGCGATTGCCTGCTTTGGTTAGCGGATGTTATAAACTTCGGTTGATCCGGCCCTATGGTTCGATGCTCGCTTTTATTTAGCGATTGCCTGCTTTGGTTAGCGGATGTTATCAACTTCGGTTGATCCGACCCTCTGGTTCGATTCTCGCTTTTATTTAGCGATTGCCTACTTTGGTTAGCAGATGTGATCAACTTCCGTTGATCCGGCCCTCTGGTTCGATTCTCGCTTTTATTTAGCGGTTGCCTGCTTTGGTTAGCGGATATCATCAACTTCGGTTGATCCGTCCCTATGATTTGATGCTCGCTTTTATTTAGCGATTGCCTGCTTTGGTTAGCGGATGTTATCAACTTCGGTTGATCCGGCCCTCTAGTTTGATTCTCGCTTTTATTTAGCGATTGCCTGCTTTGGTTAGCGGATGTTATCAACTTCGGTTGATCCGACCCTCTGGTTCGATGCTCGCTTTTATTTAGCGGTTGCCTGCTTTGGTTAGCGGATATTATCAACTTCGGTTGATCCGTCCCTATGATTCGATGCTCGCTTTTATTTAGCGATTGCCTGCTTTGGTTAGTGGAGGTTATCAAATTCCGTTGATCCGACCCTCTGGTTTGATGCTCGCTATTATTTAGCGATTGCCTGCTTTGGTTAGCGGATGTTATCAATTTTGGTTGATCCGGCCCTCTGGTTCGATCCTCGCTTTTATTTAGTGATTCCCTGCTTTAGGTAGCAGATGTTATCAAATTCAGTTGATCCGGCACGTTGGTTTGATGCTCGCTTTTATTTAGCTATTGCCTGCTTTAGGTAGCAGATGTTATCAACTTCGGTTGATCCGGCCCTCTAGTTCAAGGCTCGCTTTTATTTAGCGATTGCCTGCTTTGGTTAGCATATATCATCAACTTCAGTTGATCCAGCCCTAGGGTTCGATGCTCGCTTTTATTTAGGATTGCCTGCTTTGGTTAGCGGATGTTATCAACTTCGGTTGATCCGACCCTCTGGTTCGATGCTCGCTTTTATTTAACAATTGCCTGCTTTGGTTAGCGGATGTTATCAACTTCGGTTGAACCGGCCCTATGGTTCGATGCTCGCTTTTATTTAGCAATTGCCTACTTTGGTTAGCGGATGTTATCAACTTCGGTTGATCCGGCCCTCTGGTTCGATTCTCGCTTTTATTTAGCGATTGCCTGCTTTCGTTAGCGGATGTTATCAACTTCGGTTGATCCGGCCCTATGGTTCGATGCTCACTTTTATTTAGCGATTGCCTGCTTTGGTTAGCGGATGTTATCAACTTCGGTTGATCCGGCCCTCTGGTTCGATTCTCGCTTTTATTTAGCGATTGCCTACTTTGGTTAGCGGATGTAATCAACTTTGGTTGATCCGGCCCTTTGGTTCGATGCTCGCTTTTATTTAGCGGTTGCCTGCTTTGGTTAGCGGATATTATCAACTTCGGTTTATCTGTCCCTATGATTCGATGCTCGCTTTTATTTAGCGATTGCCTGCTTTAGTTAGCGGAGGTTATCAACTTCCGTTGATCCGACCCTCTGGTTTGATGCGCGCTTTTATTTAGCGATTGCCTGCTTTGGTTAGCGGATGTTATCAACTTCGGTTGATCCGACCCTCTGGTTCGATGCTCGCTTTTATTTAGCGATTGCCTGCTTTGGTTAGCGGATGTTATCAACTTCGGTTGCTCCGACCCTATGGTTCGATGCTCGCTTTTATTTAGCGGTTGCCTGCTTTGGTTAGCGGAGGTTATCAACTTCTGTTGATCCGACCCTCTAGGTCGATGCTCGCTTTTATTTAGCGATTTCCTGCTTTGGTTAGCAGATATCAACAACTTCGATTGATCCGGCCCTATGGTTCGATGTTCGCTTTTATTTAGCGATTGCCTGCTTTGGTTAGCGGATGTTATCAACTTCGGTTGATCCGGCCCTCTAGTTCGATTCTCGCTTTTATTTAGCGATTGCTTGCTTTGGTTAGTGGATGTTATCAACTTCGGTTGATCCGACCCTCTGGTTCGATGCTCGCTTTTATTTAGCGGTTGCCTGCTTTGGTTAGCGGATGTGATCAACATCGGTTGATCCGGCCCTCTGGTTCGATGCTCGCTTTTATTTAGCGGTTTCCTGCTTTGGTTAGCGGATATTATCAACTTCGGTTGATCCGTCCCTATGATTCGATGCTCGCTTTTATTTAGCGATAGCCTGCTTTGGTTAGTGGATGTTATCAACTTCGGTTGATCCAGCCCTCTAGTTCGATTCTCGCTTTTATTTAGCGATTGCCTGCTTTGGTTAGCGGATGTTATCAACTTCAGTTGATCCGACCCTCTGGTTCGATGCTCGCTTTTATTTAGCGGTTGCCTGCTTTGGTTAGCGGATATTATCAACTTCAGTTGATCCGTCCCTATGATTCGATGCTCGCTTTTATTTAGCGATTGCCTGCTTTGGTTAGTGGAGGTTATCAAATTCCGTTGATCCGACCCTCTGGTTTGATGCTCGCTTTAATTTAGCGATTGCCTGCTTTGGTTAGCGGATGTTATCAATTTTGGTTGATCCAGCCCTCTGGTTCGATCCTTGCTTTTATTTAGTGATTCCCTGCTTTAGGTAGCAGATGTTATCAACTTCGGTTGATCCGGCACGTTGGTTCGATGCTCGCTTTTATTTAGCTATTGCCTGCTTTAGGTAGCAGATGTTATCAACTTCGGTTGATCCGGCCCTCTAGTTTGAGGCTCGCTTTTATTTAACAATTGCCTGCTTTGGTTAGCGGATGTTATCAACTTCGGTTGAACCGGCCCTATGGTTCGATGCTCGCTTTTATTTAGCGATTGCCTGCTTTGGTTAGCGGATGTTATCAACTTCGGTTGAACCGGCCCTATGGTTCGATGCTCGCTTTTATTTAGCGATTGCCTGCTTTGGTTAGCATATATCATCAACTTCAGTTGATCCAGCCCTAGGGTTCGATGCTCGCTTTTATTTAGGATTGCCTGCTTTGGTTAGCGGATGTTATCAACTTCGGTTGATCCGGCCCTCTGGTTCGATGCTCGCTTTTATTTAACAATTGCCTGCTTTGGTTAGCGGATGTTATCAACTTCGGTTGAACCGGCCCTATGGTTCGATGCTCGCTTTTATTTAGCGATTGCCTGCTTTGGTTAGCGGATGTTATCAACTTCGGTTGATCCGGCCCTCTAGTTCGATTCTCGCTTTTATTTAGCGATTGCCTGCTTTGGTTAGCGGATGTTATCAACTTCGGCTGATCCGGCCCTATGGTTCGATGCTCGCTTTTATTTAGCGATTGCCTGCTTTGGTTAGCAGATGTTATCAACTTCGGTTGATCCGGCCCTATGGTTCGATGCTCGCTTTTATTTAGCGATTGCCTGCTTTGGTTAGCGGATGTTATCAACTTCGGTTGATCCGGCCCTCTGGTTCGATTCTCGCTTTTATTTAGCGATTGCCTACTTTGGTTAGCGGATGTGATCAACTTTGGTTGATCCGGCCCTCTGGTTCGATGCTCGCTTTTATTTAGCGGTTGCCTGCTTTGGTTAGCGGATATTATCAACTTCGGTTGATCCGTCCCTATGATTCGATGCTCGCTTTTATTTAGCGATTACCTGCTTTGGTTAGCGGAGGTTATCAACTTCTGTTGATCTGACCCTCTGGTTTGATGCGCGCTTTTTATTTAGCGATTGCCTGCTTTGGTTAGCGGATGTTATCAACTTCGGTTGATCTGGCCCTCTGGTTCGATGCTCGCTTTTATTTAGCGATTGCCTGCTTTGGTTAGCGGATGTTATCAACTTCGGTTGGTCCGGCCCTATGGTTCGATGTTCGCTTTTATTTAGCGATTGCCTGCTTTGGTTAGCGGAGGTTATCAACTTCTGTTGATCCGACCCTCTGGTTCGATGCTCGCTTTTATTTAGCGATTTCCTGCTTTGGTTAGCAGATATCATCAACTTCGGTTGATCCGGCCCTATGGTTCGATGCTCGCTTTTATTTAGCGATTGCCTGCTTTGGTTAGCGGATGTTATCAACTTCGGTTGATCCAGCCCTCTAGTTCAATTCTCGCTTTTATTTAGCGATTGCCTGCTTTGGTTAGCGGATGTTATCAACTTCGGTTGATCCGACCCTCTGGTTCGATGCTTGCTTTTATTTAGCGGTTGCCTGCTTTGGTTAGCGGATATTATCAACTTTGGTTGATCCGTCACTATGATTCGATGCTCGCTTTTATTTAGTGATTCCCTGCTTTAAGGAGAAGATTTTATCAACTTCGGTTGATCCGGCACGTTGGTTCGATGCTCGCTTTTATTTAGGGATTGCCTGCTTTAGGTAGCAGATGTTATCAACTTCGGTTGATCCGGCCCTCTAGTTCGAGGCTCGCTTTTATTTAGCGATTGCCTGCTTTGGTTAGCATATATCATCAACTTCAGTTGATCCAGCCCTATGGTTCGATGCTCGCTTTTATTTAGGATTGCCTGCTTTCGTTAGCGGATGTTATCAACTTCGGTTGATCCGACCCTCTGGTTCGATGCTCGCTTTTATTTAACAATTGTCTGCTTTGGTTAGCGGATGTTATCAACTTCGGTTGAACCGGCCCTATGGTTCGATGCTCGCTTTTATTTAGCGATTGCCTGCTTTGGTTATCGGATGTTATCAACTTCGGTTGATCCGACCCTCTGGTTCGATTCTCGCTTTTATTTAGCGATTGCCTACTTTGGTTAGCGGATGTTATCAACTTCGGTTGATCCGGCCCTATGGTTCGATGCTCGCTTTTATTTAGCGATTGCCTGCTTTGGTTAGCGGATGTTATCAACTTCGGTTGATCCGGCCCTCTGGTTCGATTCTCGCTTTTATTTAGCGATTGTCTGCTTTGGTTAGCGGATGTTATCAACTTCGGTTGATTCGGCCCTCTGGTTCGATTCTCGCTTTTATTTAGCGATTGTCTACTTTGGTTAGCGGATGTGATCAACTTCGGTTGATCCGGCCCTCTGGTTCGATGCTCGCTTTTATTTCGCGGTTTCCTGCTTTGGTTAGCGGATATCATCAACTTCGGTTGATCCGGCCCTATGGTTCAACGCTCGCTTTTATTTAGCGATTGCCTGCTTTGGTTATCGGATGTTATCAACTTCGGTTCATCTGGCCCTCTGGTTCGATGCTCGCTTTTATTTAGCGATTGCCTGCTATGGTTAGCGGATGTTATCAACTTCGGTTGATCCAACCCTATGGTTCGATGCTCGCTTTTATTTAGCGATTGCCTGCTTTGGTTAGCGAATGTTATCAACTTCGGTTGATCCGGCCCTCTGGTTCGATGCTCGCTTTTATTTAGCAATTGCCTGCTTTGGTTAGCGGATGTTATCAACTTCGCTTGATCCGGCCCTCTGGTTCGATGCTCGCTTTTATTTAGTGATTGCCTGCTTTGGTTAGCGGATGTTATCAACTTCGGTTGATCCGGCCCTCTGGTTCGATGCTCGCTTTTATTTAGTCGTTGCCTGCTTTGGTTAGCGGATATTATCAACTTCGGTTGATCCTCCCTATGATTCGATGCTCGCTTTTATTTAGCGATTGCCCGCTTTGGTTAGCGGAGGTTATCAACTTCCGTTGATCCGGCCCTCTGGTTTGATGCTCGCTTTTATTTAGCGATTCCCTGCTTTAGGTAGCAGATGTTATCAACTTCGGTTGATCCGGCACTTTGGTTTGATGCTCGCTTTTATTTAGCGATTGCCTGCTTTAGGTAGCAGATGTTATCAACTTCGGTTGATCCGGCCCTCTAGTTCGATGCTCACTTTTATTTAGTGATTGCCTGCTTTGGTTAGCATATATCATCAACTTCAGTTGATCCAGCCCTATGGTTCGATGCTCGTTTTTATTTAGGATTGCCTGCTTTGGTTAGCGGATGTTATCAACTTCGGTTGATCCGGCCCTATGGTTCGATGCTCGCTTTTATTTAGCGATTGCCTGCTTTGGTTAGCGGATGTTATCAACTTCCGTTAATCCGACCCTATGGTTCGATGCTCGCTTTTATTTAGCGATTGCCTGCTTTGGTTAGCGGATGTTATCAACTTCGGTTGATCCGGCCCTCTGGTTCGATGCTCGCTTTTATTTAGCAATTTCCTGCTTTGGTTAGCTGATATCATCAACTTCGGTTGATCCGGCCCAATGGTTCGATGCTCACTTTTATTTAGCGATTGCCTGCTTTGGTTAGTGGATGTTATCAACTTCGGTTGATCCGGCCCTCTGGTTCGATGCTCGCTTTAATTTAGCGATTGCGTTCTTTGGTGAGCGGAGGTTATTAACTTCCGTTGATCCGACCCTCTGGTTCGATGCTCGCATTTATTTAGGTATTTCCATCTTTGGTTAGCGGATATCATCAACTTCGGTTGATCCGGCCATCTGGTTCGATGCTCTCTTTTATGTAGCGATTGCCTGCTTTAGTTAGCAATTGTTATCAACTTCGGTCGATCCGACCCTCTGGTTCGATGCTCGCTTTTATTTAGCGATTGCCTGCTTTGGTTTGCGAATGTTATCAACTTCGGTTGCTCCGGCCCTCTGGATCGATGCTCGCTTTTATTTAGCGATTGTCTGCTTTGGTTAGCGGATGTTATCAACTTCGGTTGATTCGGCCCTATGGTTCGATGCTCGCTTTTATTTAGCGATTGCCTGCTTTGGTTAGCGGATGTTATCAACTTCGGTTGATCCGGCCCTCTGGTTCGATTCTCGCTTTTATTTAGCGATTGTCTGCTTTGGTTAGCGGATGTTATCAACTTCGGTTGATTCGGCCCTCTGGTTCGATTCTCGCTTTTATTTAGCGATTGTCTACTTTGGTTAGCGGATGTGATCAACTTCGGTTGATCCGGACCTCTGGTTCGATGCTCGCTTTTATTTCGCGGTTTCCTGCTTTGGTTAGCGGATATCATCAACTTCGGTTGATCCGGCCCTATGGTTCAACGCTCGCTTTTATTTAGCGATTGCCTGCTTTGGTTATCGGATGTTATCAACTTCGGTTCATCTGGCCCTCTGGTTCGATGCTCGCTTTTATTTAGCGATTGCCTGCTATGGTTAGCGGATGTTATCAACTTCGGTTGATCCAACCCTATGGTTCGATGCTCGCTTTTATTTAGCGATTGCCTGCTTTGGTTAGCGAATGTTATCAACTTCGGTTGATCCGGCCCTCTGGTTCGATGCTCGCTTTTATTTAGCAATTGCCTGCTTTGGTTAGCGGATGTTATCAACTTCGCTTGATCCGGCCCTCTGGTTCGATGCTCGCTTTTATTTAGTGATTGCCTGCTTTGGTTAGCGGATGTTATCAACTTCGGTTGATCCGGCCCTCTGGTTCGATGCTCGCTTTTATTTAGTCGTTGCCTGCTTTGGTTAGCGGATATTATCAACTTCGGTTGATCCTCCCTATGATTCGATGCTCGCTTTTATTTAGCGATTGCCCGCTTTGGTTAGCGGAGGTTATCAACTTCCGTTGATCCGGCCCTCTGGTTTGATGCTCGCTTTTATTTAGCGATTCCCTGCTTTAGGTAGCAGATGTTATCAACTTCGGTTGATCCGGCACTTTGGTTTGATGCTCGCTTTTATTTAGCGATTGCCTGCTTTAGGTAGCAGATGTTATCAACTTCGGTTGATCCGGCCCTCTAGTTCGATGCTCACTTTTATTTAGTGATTGCCTGCTTTGGTTAGCATATATCATCAACTTCAGTTGATCCAGCCCTATGGTTCGATGCTCGTTTTTATTTAGGATTGCCTGCTTTGGTTAGCGGATGTTATCAACTTCGGTTGATCCGGCCCTATGGTTCGATGCTCGCTTTTATTTAGCGATTGCCTGCTTTGGTTAGCGGATGTTATCAACTTCCGTTAATCCGACCCTATGGTTCGATGCTCGCTTTTATTTAGCGATTGCCTGCTTTGGTTAGCGGATGTTATCAACTTCGGTTGATCCGGCCCTCTGGTTCGATGCTCGCTTTTATTTAGCAATTTCCTGCTTTGGTTAGCTGATATCATCAACTTCGGTTGATCCGGCCCAATGGTTCGATGCTCACTTTTATTTAGCGATTGCCTGCTTTGGTTAGTGGATGTTATCAACTTCGGTTGATCCGGCCCTCTGGTTCGATGCTCGCTTTAATTTAGCGATTGCGTTCTTTGGTGAGCGGAGGTTATTAACTTCCGTTGATCCGACCCTCTGGTTCGATGCTCGCATTTATTTAGGTATTTCCATCTTTGGTTAGCGGATATCATCAACTTCGGTTGATCCGGCCATCTGGTTCGATGCTCTCTTTTATGTAGCGATTGCCTGCTTTAGTTAGCAATTGTTATCAACTTCGGTCGATCCGACCCTCTGGTTCGATGCTCGCTTTTATTTAGCGATTGCCTGCTTTGGTTTGCGAATGTTATCAACTTCGGTTGCTCCGGCCCTCTGGATCGATGCTCGCTTTTATTTAGCGATTTCCTGCTATGGTTAGCGGATGTTATCAACTTCGGTTGATTCGGCCCTATGGTTCGATGCTCGCTTTTATTTAGCGATTGCCTGCTTTGGTTAGCGAATGTTATCAACTTCGGTTGATCCGACCCTCTGGTTCGATGCTCACTTTTATTTAGCGATTGCCTGCTTTGGTTAGCGGATGTTATCAACTTCGCTTGATCCGGCCGTCTGGTTCGATGCTCGCTTTTATTTAGCGATTGCCTGCTTTGGTTAGCGGATGTTATCAACTTCGGTTGATCCGGCCCTCTGGTTCGATGCTCGCTTTTATTTAGCGGTTGCTTGCTTTGGTTAGCGGATATTATCAACTTCGGTTGATCCGTCCCTATGATTCGATGCTCGCTTTTATTTAGCGATTGATCGCTTTGGTTAGCGGAGGTTATCAATCCGACCCTCTGGTTTGATGCTCGCTTTTATTTAGCGATTGCCTGCTTTGGTTAGCGGATGTTATCAATTTTGGTTGATCCGGCCCTCTGGTTCGATGCTCGCTTTTATTTAGCGATTCCCTGCTTTAGGTAGCAGATGTTATCAACTTCGTTTGATCCGGCACTTTGGTTCGATGCTCGCTTTTATTTAGCGATTGTCTGCTTTAGGTAGCAGATGTTATCAACTTCGGTTGATCCGGCCCTCTAGTTCGATGCTCGCTTTTATTTAGCGATTGCCTGCTTTGGTTAGCATATATCATCAACTTCAGTTGATCCAGCCCTATGGTTCGATGCTCGTTTTTATTTAGGATTGCCTGCTTTGGTTAGTGGATGTTATCAACTTCGGTTGATCCGGCCCTCTGGTTCGATGCTCGCTTTTATTTAACAATTGCCTGCTTTGGTTAGCGGATGTTATCAACTTCATTTGATCCGGCCCTATGGTTCGATGCTCGTTTTTATTTAGCGATTGCCTGCTTTGGTTATCGGATGTTATCAACTTCGGTTGATCCGGCCCTCTGGTTCGATGCTCGCTTTTATTTAGCGATTTTCTGCTTTGGTGAGCGGATGTCATCAACTTCGATTGATCCGGCCCAATGGTTCGATGCTCCCTTTTATTTAGCGATTGCCTGCTTTGGTTATTGGATGTTATCAACTTCGGTTGATCCAGCCCTCTGGTTCGATACTCACTTTTATTTAGCGATTGCCTGCTTTGGTTAGCGAGGTTATTACTTCCGTTGATCCGACCCTCTGGTTCGATGCTCGCATTTATTTAGCTATTTCCTGCTTTGGTTAGCGGATATCATCAACTTCGGTTGATCCGACCATATGGTTCGATGCTCTCTTTTATGTAGCGATTGCCTGCTTTGGTTAGCGGATGTTACCAACTTCGGTCGATCCGGCCCTCTGGTTCGATGCTCGCTGTTATTTAGCGATTGCCTGCTTTGGTTTGCGAATGTTATCAACTTCGGTTGATCCGGCCCTCTGGATCGATGCTCGCTTTTATTTAGCGGTTGCCTGCTTTGGTTAGTGGATATTATCAACTTCGGTTGATCCGTCCCTATGATTCGATGCTCGCTTTTATTTAGCGATTGCCAGTTTTGGTTAGCGGAGGTTATCAACTTCCGTTGATCCGACCCTCTGGTTTGATGCTCGCTTTTATTTAGCGATTGCCTGCTTTGGTTAGCGGATGTTATCAATTTCGGTTGATCCTTCCCTCTGGTTCTATGCTCACTTTTATTTAGCGATTGCCTGCTTTAGGTAGCAGATGTTATCAACTTCGGTTGACCCGGCACTATGGTTCGATGCTCGCTTTTATTTAGCGATTGCCTGCTTTGGTTAGCGGATGTTATCAACTTCGGTTGATCCGGACCTCTAGTTCGATGCCCGCTTTTAATTAGCGATTGCCTGCTTTGGTTAGCATATATCATCAACTTCAGTTGATCCAACCCTATGGTTCGATGCTCGCTTTTATTTAGGATTACCTGCTTTGGTTAACGGATGTGATCAACTTCGGTTGATCCGGCCCTCTGGTTCGATGCTCGCTTTTATTTAGCGATTGCCTGCTATGGTTAGCGGATGTTATCAACTTCGGTTGATCCGGCCCTATGGTTCGATGCTCGCTTTTATTTAGCGATTACCTGCTTTGGTTAGCGGATGTTATCAACTTCGATTGATCCGACCCTCTGGTTCGATGCTCGCTTTTATTTAGCGATTGTCTGCTTTGGTTAGCAGATGTTATAAACTTCAGTTGATCCGGCCCTCTGGTTCGATGCTCGCTTTTATTTAGCGGTTGCCTGCTTTGGTTAGCGGATATTATCAACTTCGGTTGCTCCGGCCCTCTAGTTCGACGCTCGTTTTTATTTAGCGATTATCTGCTTTGGTTAGCATATATCATCAACTTCAGTTGATCCGGCCCTATGGTTCGATGCTCGCTTTTATTTAGGATTGCCTGCTTTGGTTAGCGGATGTTATCAACTTTGGTTGATCCGGCCCTCATGTTCGATGCTCGCTTTTATTTAGCGTTTGCCTTCTTTGGTTAGCGGATGTTATCAACTTCGGTTGATCCGGCCCTATGGTTCGATGCTCGCATTTATTTAGCGTTTGCCTGCTTTGGTTAGCGGAGGTTATCAACTTCCGTTGATCCGACCCTCTGGTTCGATGCTCGCTTTTATTTAGCGATTGCCTGCTTTGGTTAGCGAATGTTATCAACTTCGGTTGATCCGGCGCTATGGTTCGATGCTCGCCTTTATTTAGCGTTTGCCTGCTTTGGTTAGCGGAGGTTATCAACTTCCGTTGATCCGACCCTCTGGTTTGATGCTCGCTTTTATTTAGCAATTGCCAGCTTTGGTTAGCAGATGTTATCAATTTCGGTTTATCCGTCCCTCTGGTTCGATGCTCGCTTTTATTTAGCGATTGCCTGCTTTAGGTAGCAGATGTTATCAACTTCGGTTGATCCGACACTATGGTTTGATGCTCGCTTTTATTTAGCGATTGCCTGCTTTGGTTAGCGGATGTTATCAACTTCGGTTGCTCCGGCCCTCTAGTTCGATGCTCGTTTTTATTTAGTGATTGCCTGCTTTGTAAGCATATATCATCAACTTCAGTTGATCCGGCCCTATGGTTTGATGCTCGCTTTTATTTAGGATTGCCTGCTTTGGTTAGCGGATGTTATCAACTTTGGTTGATCCGGCCCTCATGTTCGATGCTCGCTTTTATTTAGCGATTGCCTGCTTTGGTTAGCGGATGTTATCAACTTCGGTTGATCCGGCCCTATGGTTCGATGCTCGCCTTTATTTAGCGTTTGCCTGCTTTGGTTAGCGGAGGTTATCAACTTCCGTTGATCCGACCCTCTGGTTCGATGCTCGCTTTTATTTAGCGATTTCCTACTTTGGTTAGTGGATATCATCAACTTCGGTTGATCCGGCCCTATGGTTCGACGCTCGCTTTTATTTAGCGATTGCCTGCTTTGGTTATCGGATGTTATAAACTTCGGTTGATCCGGCCCTCTGGTTCGATGCTCGCTTTCATTTAGCGATTGCCTGCTATGGTTAGCGGATGTTATCAACTTCGGTTGATCCGGCCCTAGGGTTCGATGCTCGCTTTTATTTAGCGATTGCCTGCTTTGGTTAGCGGATGTTATCAACTTCGGTTGATCCGACCCTCTGGTTCGATGCTCGCTTTTATTTAGGATTGCCTGCTTTGGTTAGCGGATATTATCAACTTCAGTTGATCCGGCCCTCTGGTTCGATGCTCGCTTTTATTTAGCGATTGCCTGCTATGCTTAGCGGATGTTATCAACTTCGGTTGATCCGGCCCTATGGTTCGATGGTCGCTTTTATTTAGCGATTGCCTGCTTTGGTTAGCGGATGTTATCAATTTCGATTGATCCGGCCCTCTGGTTCGATGCTCGCTTTTATTTAGCGATTGTCTGCTTTGGTTAGCAGATGTTATCAACTTCGGTTGATCCGGCCCTCTGGTTCGATGCTCGCTTTTATTTAGCGGTTGCCTGCTTTGGTTAGTGGATATTATCAACTTCGGTTACTCCGGCCCTCTAGTTCGATGCTCGTTTTTATTTAGCGATTGCCTGCTTTGGTTAGCATATATCATCAACTTCAGTTTATCCGGCCCTATGGTTCGATGCTCGCTTTTATTTAGGATTGCCTGCTTTGGTTAGCGGATGTTAACAACTTTGGTTGATCCGGCCCTCATGTTCGATGCTCGCTTTTATTTAGCGATTGAATGCTTTGGTTAGCGGATGTTATCAACTTCGGTTGATCCGGCCCTATGGTTCGATGCTCGCCTTTATTTAGCGTTTGCCTGCTTTGGTTAACGGAGGTTATCAACTTCCGTTGATCCGACCCTCTGGTTTGATGCTCGCTTTTATTTAGCGATTGCCTGCTTTGGTTAGCGGATGTTATCAATTTCGGTTGATCCGTCCCTCTGGTTCGATGCTCGCTTTTATTTAGCGATTGCCTGCTTTAGGTAGCAGATGTTATCAACTTCGGTTGATCCGACACTATGGTTCGATGCTCGCTTTTATTTAGCGATTGCCTGCTTTGGTTAGCGGATGTTATCAACTTCGGTTGCTCCGGCCCTCTAGTTCGATGCTCGTTTTTATTTAGCGATTGCCTGCTTTGGTTAGCATATATCATCAACTTCAGTTGATCCGGCCCTATGGTTCGATGCTCGCTTTTATTTAGGATTGCCTGCTTTGGTTAGCGGATGTTATCAACTTTGGTTGATCCGGCCCTCATGTTCGATGCTCGCTTTTATTTAGCGATTGCCTGCTTTGGTTACTGGATGTTATCAACTTCGGTTGATCCGGCCTTATGGTTCGATGCTCGCCTTTATTTAGCGTTTGCCTGCTTTGGTTAGCGGAGGTTATCAACTTCCGTTGATCCGACCCTCTGGTTCGATGCTCGCTTTTATTTAGCGATTTCCTACTTTGGTTAGTGCATATCATCAACTTCGGTTGATCCGGCCCTATGGTTCGACGCTCGCTTTTATTTAGTGATATCCTGCTTTGGTTATCGGATGTTATCAACTTCAGTTGATCCGACCCTCTGGTTCGATGCTCGCTTTTATTTAGGGATTGCCTGCTATGGTTAGCGGATGTTATCAACTTCGGTTGATCCGGCCCTAGGGTTCGATGCTCGCTTTTATTTAGCGATTGCCTGCTTTGGTTAGCGGATGTTATCAACTTCGGTTGATCCGGCCCTCTGGTTCGATGCTCGCTTTTATTTAGCGATTGCCTGCTTTGGTTAGCAGATGTTATCAACTTCGGTTGTTCCGGCCCTCAGGTTCGATGCTCGCTTTTATTTAGCGGTTGCCTGGTTTGGTTAGCAGATATTATCTACTTCGGTTGATGCGTCCCTATGATTTGATGCTCGCTTTTATTTAGCGATTGCCTGCTTTGGTTAGCGGAGGTTATCAACTTCCGTTGATCCGACCCTTTAGTTTGATGCTCGCTTTTATTTAGCGATTGCCTGCTTTGGTTTGCGGATGTTATCAATTTCAGTTGATCTGTCCCTCAGGTTCGATGCTCGCTTTTATTTAGCGATTGCCTGCTTTAGGTAGCAGATGCTATCAACTTCGGTTGATCCGAAACTTTGGTTCGATGCTCGCTTTTATTTAGCGATTGCCTGCTTTGGTTAGCGGATGTTATCAACTTCGGTTGATCCGGCCCTCTAATTCGATGCTCGGTTTTATTTAGCGATTGCCTTCTTTGGTTAGCATATATCATCAACTTCAGTTGATCCGGCCCTATGGTTCGATGCTCGCTTTTATTTAGGATTGCCTGCTTTGGTTAGCGGATGCTATCGACTTTGGTTGATCCGGCCCTCATGTTCGATGCTCGCTTTTATTTAGCGATTGCCTGCTTTGGTTAGCGGATGTTATCAACTTCGGTTGATCCGGCCCTATGGTTCGATGCTCGCCTTTATTTAGCGTTTGCCTGCTTTGGTTAGCGGAGGTTATCAACTTCCGTTGATCCGACCCTCTGGTTCGATGCTCGCTTTTATTTAGGGATTTCCTGCTTTAGTTAGCGGATATCATCAACTTCGGTTGATCCGGCCCTATGGTTCGACGCTCGCTTTTATTTAGCGATTGCCTGCTTTGGTTATCGGATGTTATCAACTTCGGTTGATCCGACCCTCTGGTTCGATGCTCTCTTTTATTTAGCGATTGCCTGCTATGGTTAGCGGATGTTATCAACTTCGGTTGATCCGGCCCTATGGTTCGATGCTCGCTTTTATTTAGCGATTGTCTGCTTTGGTTAGCAGATGTTATCAACTTCGGTTGATCCGGCCCTCTGGTTCGATGCTCGCTTTTATTTAGCGATTGCCTGCTTTGGTTAGCGGATGTTATCAACTTTGGTTGATCCGGCCCTCTGGTTCGATGCTCGCTTTTATTTAGCGGTTGCCTGGTTTGGTTAGCAGATATTATCAACTTCGGTTGATGCGTCCCTATGGTTCGATGCTCGCTTTTATTTAGGATTGCCTGCTTTGGTTAGTTGATGTTATCAACTTCGGTTGACCCGGCCCTCTGGTTCGATGCTCGCTTTTATTTAGCGATTGCCTGCTTTTGTTAGCGGATGTTATCAACTTCGGTTGGTCCGACCCTATGGTTCGATGCTCACTTTTATTTAGCGATTGCCTGCTTTGGTTAGTGGAGGTTATAAACTTCCGTTGATCCGACCCTCTGGTTCGATGCTCGCTTTTATTTAGCGATTTCCTGCTTTGGTTAGCGGATATCGTCAACTTCGGTTGGTCTGGCCCTATGGTTCGATGCTCACTTTTATTTAGCGATTGCCTGCTTTGGTTAGCGGATGTTATCAACTTCGGTTGATCCGGCCCTCTGGTTCGATGCTCGCTTTTATTTAGCGATTGCCTGCTTTGGTTAGCAGATGTTATCAACTTCGGTTGATCCGGCCCTCAGGTTCGATGCTCGCTTTTATTTAGCGGTTTCCTTTGTTTGGTTAGCAGATATTATCTACTTCGGTTGATGCGTCCCTATGATTTGATGCTCGCTTTTATTTAGCGATTGCCTGCTTTGGTTAGCGGAGGTTATCAACTTCCGTTGATCCGACCCTCTGGTTTGATGCTCGCTTTTATTTAGCGATTGCCTGCTTTGGTTAGCGGATGTTATCAATTTCAGTTGATCTGTCCCTCAGGTTCGATGCTCGCTTTTATTTAGCGATTGCCTGCTTTAGGTAGCAGATGTTATCAACTTCGGTTGATCCGAAACTTTGGTTCGATGCTCGCTTTTATTTAGCGATTGCCTGCTTTGGTTAGCGGATGTTATCAACTTCGGTTGATCCGGCCCTCTAATTCGATGCTCGGTTTTATTTAGCGATTGCCTTCTTTGGTTAGCATATATCATCAACTTCAGTTGATCCGGCCCTATGGTTCGATGCTCGCTTTTATTTAGGATTGCCTGCTTTGGTTAGCGGATGCTATCAACTTTGGTTGATCCGGCCCTCATGTTCGATGCTCGCTTTTATTTAGCGATTGCCTGCTTTGGGTAGCGGATGTTATCAACTTCGGTTGATCCGGCCCTATGGTTCGATGCTCGCCTTTATTTAGCGTTTGCCTGCTTTGGTTAGCGGAGGTTATCAACTTCCGTTGATCCGACCCTCTGGTTCGATGCTCGCTTTTATTTAGCGATTTCCTGCTTTAGTTAGCGAATATCATCAACTTCAGTTAATCCGGACCTATGGTTCGACGCTCGCTTTTATTTAGCGATTGCCTGCTTTGGTTATCGGATGTTATCAACTTCGGTTGATCCGGCCCTCTGGTTCGATGCTCGCTTTTATTTAGCGATTGCCTGCTACGGTTAGCGGATGTTATCAACATCGGTTGATCCGGCCCTATGGTTCGATGCTCGCTTTTATTTAGCGATTGCCTGCTTTGGTTAGCGGATGTTATCAACTTTGGTTGATCCGGCCCTCTGGTTCGATGCTCGCTTTTATTTAGCGATTGCCTGCTTTGGTTAGCGGATGTTATCAACTTCGGTTGATCCGGCCCTTCTGGTTCGATGCTCGCTTTTATTTAGCGGTTGCCTGGTTTGGTTAGCAGATATTATCAACTTCGGTTGATGCGTCCCTATGATTTGATGCTCGCTTTTATTTAGCGATTGCCAACTTTGGTTAGCGGAGGTTATCAACTTCCATTGATCCGACCCTCTGGTTTGATGCTCGCTTTTATTTAGCGATTGCCTACTTTGGTTAGCGGATGTTATCAATTTCAGATGATCTGTCCCTCTGGTTCGATGCTCGCTTTTATTTAGCGATTGCTTGCTTTAGGTAGCAGATGTTATCAACTTCGGTTGATCCGACACTTTGGTTCGATGCTCGCTTTTATTTAGCGATTGCCTGCTTTGGTTAGCGGATGTTATCAACTTCGGTTGATCCGACCCTCTAATTCAATGCTCGCTTTTATTTAGCGATTGTCTTCTTTGGTTAGCATATATCATCAACTTCAGTTGATCCGGCCCTATGGTTCGATGCTCGCTTTTATTTAGGATTGCCTGCTTTGGTTAGTTGATGTTATCAACTTCGGTTGACCCGGCCCTCTGGTTCGATGCTCGCTTTTATTTAGCGATTGCCTGCTTTTGTTAGCGGATGTTATCAACTTCGGTTGGTCCGACCCTATGGTTCGATGCTCGCTTTTATTTAGCGATTGCCTGCTTTGGTTAGTGGAGGTTATCAACTTCTGTTGATCCGACCCTCTGGTTCGATGCTCGCTTTTATTTAGCGATTTCCTGCTTTGGTTAGCGGATATCGTCAACTTCGGTTGGTCCGGCCCTATGGTTCGATGCTCACTTTTATTTAGCGATTGCCTGCTTTGGTTAGCGGATGTTATCAACTTCGGTTGATCCGGCCCTCTGGTTCGATGCTCGCTTTTATTTAGCGGTTGCCTGCTTTGGTTAGCGGATATTATCAACTTCGGTTGATCCGTCCCTATGATTCGATGCTCGCTTTTATTTAGCCATTGCCTGCTTTGGTTAGCGGAGGTTATCAACTTCCGTTGATCCGACCCTCTGGTTTGATGCTCGCTTTTATTTAGCGATTGCCTGCTTTGGTTAGCGGATGTTATCAGTTTTGGTTGATCCGGCCCTCTGGTTCGATGCTCGCTTTTATTTAGCGATTGCCTGCTTTAGTTAGCGGATGTTATCAATTTCGGTTGATCCGTCCCTCTGGTTCGATGCTTGCTTTTATTTAGCGATTGCCTGCTTTAGGTAGCAGATGTTATCAACTTTGGTTGATCCGACACTATGGTTCGATGCTCGCTTTTATTTAGCGATTGCCTGCTTTGGTTAGCGGATGTTATCAACTTCGGTTGCTCCGCCCTCTAGTTCGATGCTCGTTTTTATTTAGCGATTGCCTGCTTTGGTTAGCATATATCATCAACTTCAGTTGATCCGGACCTATGGTTCGATGCTCGCTTTTATTTAGGATTGCCTGCTTTGGTTAGCGGATGTTATCAACTTTGGTTGATCCGGCCCTCATGTTCGATGCTCGCTTTTATTTAGCGATTGCTTGCTTTGGTTAGCGGATGTTATCAACTTCGGTTGATCCGGCCCTATGGTTCGATGCTCGCCTTTATTTAGCGTTTGCCTGCTTTGGTTAGCGGAGGTTATCAACTTCCCTTGATCCGACCCTCTGTAACACCCCACTTCCCCGTATTAAATAAAATATAAATATTATAATAATAATCAGAGTTTTCACCAAAATGTGGGATATCACATCTCCAAATTCTATAAAAATACTTTATTCATTCTTTTCAAAATAATACAGCGGAATTTGTTTAATAAAATAAAATACATCAAATTCATGATACGTCACAAGATTACAATAAGTTTGACATAAAACAGTTAAAATACCCATATCCCGTGTTACGTATCAGAGCATCCTACGACTCGACTGCCACACCACTATCCAAGTTAGCTAAGCACCTGGATTATCTGTACTTCCGAAGAAGCACAGACCACAACAACAACAAAGGGGTGAGAAATAATGATCAGAATATAATGGTAATGTAATACATGTAAACAAGGTAGTAAAACACACCAGCACACCAATATTCACCCCAACAACTCCATATAACGAACCTACTGTTCAAATTACAATATAACATATTATAATGCAAATATGCAACTCAACACCATGCATGCGGTACCGACTCATTAGTTCATTCAATCGAACCTGGATAGATCACTTACGCTCCTCTTGTGACATGATCTATCCCCCACCATTCTCCACAAAGGAGTACGGATGAATCACTTACGCTCCTCCTGAGACATGATTCATCCCACCAAAACACCATGATATGCACACACCAATGCATAACTAATATATTTAGGCACTCGACGTGCACACGATCCTCCTGATCATATCATCATACATCAATGCATATATGTACAGATATAACATACACCAACACCATGTAAATCAATTCACACAGTGAGCAATCTCACATTCTAACACCAAGTATAAACACATCCCAACACTCGGGGTATACACGATCCTACTGATCACTGCACCATAATCATATACATGATACACCCATCATTCATTTTAATTAAATTAGATATTAAAGGAGTTCACACTCTAACACCATATATAAACACATCTCAACTCAGATTCCCAGCCTATTCTAGTACCAATCTTGCCTATTACCGTAAGCAATCGGTTTCTAATTCCTATTCCCAAAATCATCACCTACACACTTTATCGATACCTCAAAAGCCATACAGAACTTTCCCTAAAAACTGTAAAACACCCTATATGCCCTATATGCCAAATCAACCCAAAACACCAATTCATTAACATTGACTTATACTCCATCACTATCAATTACTAGTTATCATCAAACACAAACACACCAATAAACATTATACTTACCAATTATCCTATACTTCCTACTCTAGAACCAACATTACGGTACATTACCGACACTTCAGAGTCACTCTGAATCTCTCCAAGGTCCTAACCATAGTTATTAACGACACTATAGGGAAACAACACATAATTTTCCCCAAAGCTATAATCATGGTCATTACCCACACTACAGTAACAACACAGAATCTCACCAAAACTCTATTTATATTTACTATCAACACTGCAGTAACAACATATAATCTCACTAACATCACCATAATATATATACACCAAATTCACCAATACTAATCAACAATTCATCAATATCAAGCATCAATTTAGCATTAGCAACAACAATAATAACAAGCATGCCAATATAAAACTTCATAGATCGGAATTTTCCTACGGGGTTAAGGAATCCCCTCTACCCTATACATGTATATACCATCCCAAATCAAGTTTCTCCCCCCTTACCTTGTTAATCGGTTGATCGATGAAAGAATCCTCCAAGGTTTGGCCAATTCTGATTTTCCCCCGTTCCTTCGTTCTTCGCTCCCTTTTCCGTTCCCTTTCCCGTTCTTCTCATTCTCTCCTTTCTATCGTTCTTTTCCCACTTTCTCTAACTTCTCACAATGTATCGTGAAACTACTAACCCCTCACATTCTCTATTTTAATTCTCTAGTCCCAATAATAATAATAACTTAATAATAATAATAATATAATAATATTACTAATATTAATAATACTAATCATAATAATACTATTAATAATAATAACAATAATAATAATAATGTTATTATCTCACCAAAATAATAATAATAATAATAATAAATGTAATAAATATAATAATAATAATAATACCCCCACCAATATTACTATTAGTTATTATATTATTATATCTACACCAATTCACCACCAATAATAATATTCATACCGATGATAATAATAATAATAATAACAATAATAATGACAATAATAATAATAATAATAATAATAATAATAATAATAATAATAATAATACCACCAATATTACTATTAACTATTATATTATTATCTCCACACCACCAATGATCCTTATATATCAAGGATACTCACCAATCACATACCAACACACCCCACCTAAGGGCACACCAACGTAAAATAATTAAATTAACACCAAAATGACTAAATAAATAAAATGGGTGTTACAACTCTCCTCCACTTTAAGTATTTTCGTCCTCGAAAATTACCTGATGGAACACTTCCGGATACGCTGCCCGCATCCTTCATTCCAACTGACAGGTCACACTGCCTTCTGCAGCACCTCCCCAAGTTACTTTCACCAAAGATATCTCCTCCCTTCGGAGTTGTTTCTCGCTCGTCCAAACGAAATAGCAATGCCTCGACAATCAAATTATTTTCACTTGTACATCATCCACCTGGTTCAATGTACTTTCTCGACTAAGACACATGAAACATATCATGCCAATTCACAACGACAACGGAAAAACAGTCTAACATGTTACTCCTCCCATGCCTCCGATGCGCCACTCTGATACAACTACAGAACACAGTGCGAACTTCTGAGATTTCGAAGCTCGACCAACACCGGTCACCGGCGTGACTCTCAAAACACATATTGCCTCGGATCCTCTCGATCTTCTCAGCCATCTCAAGCATAATTTTCAAGTCTGAGTACAACACTCTCACTCGATTTATTTCAACACAGGAGAGTCCTACACTCCCTATTTCACCAAGCCACATATAGTGCCATTCCGACACTAGGATGGTAACCGTTATTATAGGTAACTCAATCAACGATAATTAATCATCCCACGCTTCACCTTGATCCGACACCCAAGCTCTCACTAATTCTCTACAGACTCAATAGTCCTCTCTGACTGACCATCAGTTTGCGGATGGTAGGTCGAACTCAGCTTCAACTTAGTACCCGAAGCTTCCTGTAAGCCCCTCCAAAATCTCAATATAAACCTCAAATTTCCATCTGACACAATATTCGTCAGTATCTCATCCAACTTCACCACTTTCTCAATATGCATCTCGTATATCCTCAACACGGAATAGTTAATCCACTCCTAACAATTCAAATTAAAATTATGTCTTTACAAATTCTTTGGAAATCTCAACACCAATTTCGTGAAAATACTACCTGATTTCCACTCTGGAATATTTAACGACTGCATCAGACTCAACAGTCTCTGATGTTCACTCTTCGAATTCCTACAATTCTAACCAGCATATTCCACCTCAACTACTCCTCCCCTTATCCATGGTCTCCAAAACAATCTACTCAAATTCGGTTACTTCTTCATAGCACCGGGATGGATACTCCATCTACCTCAATGTATTTCTTCACGAGTACTCCTACTCCCCTCAACAGCATCTGGTACACATACCCTATCATAACACATCATGGTACTATTTCCACAAATCCGACAATCCACTCTTCGACTCTAATTTATCAATTTCAACTAATTCACTACTCAACCCAGGTTTCTGACTTTCTCGATTCTGCTCAAGGATATCACTAGTCAGATCTTAATAATAAAAGCTTAACTCCATAAGAAGTCTCCTTACTCACAAAACTCATATTATGAAATTGCTCAATTAGTTCTAACTCTTTTCACCATCATCTTCGGTAAACACAAACATTTCCAACTCACCGCATCATCTACCACATCCACTTTACCTAAAGGGTAATTACACTCAAAGTCGTAATCCTTCAGAAATCCTAATTATTTCCTCTGCCTCATTTTCAACTTTTTCAAATCAAACAAACACCTTAAACTCTTAAGATCACCAAACATCTCCGATCTCAGTCTGAACTTTCGAAGCCTCCGACTCCGGTACAACCACAATAGCAACCAACTCTAAATCACTGGTCGGATGGTTTCTCTTACACACTCCAAGTTGCTTTTTGCATAACTGAAACTCGCTGAAGTTGTCTTTAGCAAATCCCCTAATTATATCAACAAGCATCACAAACACCACAATTAGTTCTATCGGATTCGGCAGAACTTTCCTTACGGAAGTATATCACCGCTCTTTTTCTAACACTGATAACTCCAGTTCCTTATGCTCAACATAATCCTCTATACCCTTCGAATACCTTAAAATATCATTTATCAACACAACCATTGCCTTATATAAATAATTAAAGAAGATCCCATGCCAAGTGGACAAACAAGTTGTGAGTTATAGCGGGAACACATACCGTACCGCCCGTCCTTACCACCACATTCAAACACACTTCATCAATAAATAAATTAAATCTATGTCAATACTTCACCATCTCATAGATAATTTCAATAGCTTTCCAAAAGCTTCGAACCGGGCGTCATTCCGAGTTACGGTTCTCCCGTTACGACAAAAATACCACAACAACATTTTTCTGCTCAGGGCACTTCGCCAGGCGAATCTCGGCGAACATGACAGTCCCGAAATTCTATTTTCGACCGTTACCTGACTTCCGAGTGTCCGATTTCGATTCCGTAAAAAGCTGCGATCTCGGAATCCAACGTATAACCATAATTTCATACTTAGGAGGCCGTCCAACACACTTTCAATATTTAAATATTTTAAAACCCGATTACTTCCAATCTCAACAGCAGATCGTGGAGCCTCCTATTACGATACCACTTCGACCTTCGACACCACAACACAATAATTCTACTCGCGATCTCACGAACACGGAAACTCACGTCCTTCAATCAATTGATCCATCAAATCATTACCTCTTGGAAGCGAACACTTATCCTTGACAGTCACCTTGTTCACTTATCTATAATTCACCCAAAGCTTCACAAAACCTTCTGTCTGTCTAACCAACAAAAATTGGTGCACCTTACGGTAACACACTCAAACAAAAGGACCTCTCCCCCAGCGGGTCTTCAAGTTGACTCTTCAACTTCTCCAATCGCAACATAAACATACAATATGGAGTCATCAATATCAGACTCGTCCCAAAAACAAAATAAACGTGTAGGCTTTACTTCACACTCCGATAGTAAATCGCTTACTTCCTCAGGGAACCTCCAGCAATTTCAACAAATTGACAAATCCCAATTTTCTCACTTTCCTTCTCATTCGAAGGTTCCGTCAAAATAAACGTCTCAACACCGTATTACGCCAACTCCTCAAAATAATCCCTTAAGCACTTAGCTTAACTCAGGACAATTCATTGCTCACGCCACACAAGCTTGCAAGACACGTCTATCCCATCCAACACAATCCCGTCTACTATTAACAAGAGATTAAGGGTGATCAGTTCCTCAATTTGTTAATAGACAGCCGAAATCATGATGGGGTACAAACCATCTTTACCAAACTATGATAGCATTCCTCAACACATTAAGCCACCACACCGTAGCATTCCGGAGAATTACAAACTTCTCCCCCACTGGAATCATTCCTGCTTCTGCAGACAAGGTTAGGAAATAAACACGTACCGACAGTGTTTTCACACACATGCCGTATACTAGGGATTTAAACCACAACACCAGGTTAAACAACACACAGTCTCCATCCCAAAGGACAGACTCAACTAAACTCAACAACACTGGCCGGACGGACCGACCTGCTCTGATACCAATTGTAACACCCCACTTCTCCGTATTAAATAAAATATAAATATTATAATAATAATCAGAGTTTTCACCAAAATGTGGGATATCACATCTCCAAATTCTATAAAAATACTTTATTCATTCTTTTCAAAATAATACAGCGGAATTTGTTTAATAAAATAAAATACATCAAATTCATGATACGTCACAGGATTACAATAAGTTTGACATAAAACAGTTAAAACACCCATATCCCGTGTTACGTATCAGAGCATCCTACGACTCGACTGCCACACCACTATCCAAGTTAGCTAAGCACCTGGATTATCTGTACTTCCGAAGAAGCACAGACCACAACAACAACAAAGAGGTGAGAAATAATGATCAGAATATAATGGTAATGTAATACATGTAAACAAGGTAGTAAAACACACCAGCACACCAATATTCACCCCAACAACTCCATATAACGAACCTACTGTTCAAATTACAATATAACATATTATAATGCAAATATGCAACTCAACACCATGCATGCGGTACCGACTCATTGGTTCATTCAATCGAACCTGGATAGATCACTTATGCTCCTCCTGAGACATGATCTATCCCCCACCATTCTCCACAAAGGAGTACGGATGAATCACTTACGCTCCTCCTGAGACATGATTCATCCCACCAAAACACCATGATATGCACACACCAATGCATAACTAATATATTTAGGCACTCGACGTGCACACGATCCTCCTGATCATATCATCATACATCAATGCATATATGTACAGATATAACATACACCAACACCATATAAATCAATTCACACAGTGAGCAATCTAACATTCTAACACCAAGTATAAACACATCCCAACACTCGGGGAATACACGATCCTACTGATCACTGCACCATAATCATATACATGATAATCCCATCATTCATTTTAATTAAATTAGATATTAAACGAGTTCACACTCTAACACCATATATAAACACATCTCAACTAAGATTCCCAACCTATTCTAGTACCAATCTTGCCTATTACCGTAAGCAATCGGTTTCTAATTCCTATTCCCAAAATCATCACCTACACACTTTATCGATACCTCAAAAGCCATACAGAACTTTCCCTAAAAACTGTAAAACACCCTATATGCCCTATATGCCAAATCAACCCAAAACACCAATTCATTAACATTGACTTATACTCCATCACTATCAATTACTAGTTATCATCAAACACAAACACACCAATAAACATTATACTTACCAATTATCCTATACTTCCTACTCTAGAACCAACATTACGGTACATTACCGACACTTCAGAGTCACTCTGAATCTCTCCAAGGTCCTAACCATAGTCATTAACGACACTATAGGGAAACAACACATAATTTTCCCCAAAGCTATAATCATGGTCATTACCCACACTACAGTAACAACACAGAATCTCACCAAAACTCTATTTATATTTACTATCAACACTGCAGTAACAACATATAATCTCACTAACATCACCATAATATATATACACCAAATTCACCAATACCAATCAACAATTCATCAATATCAAGCATCAATTTAGCATTAGCAACAACAATAATAACAAGCATGCCAATATAAAACTTCATAGATCGGAATTTTCCTACGGGGTTAAGGAATCCCCTCTACCCTATACATGTATATACCATCCCAAATCAAGTTTCTCCCCCCTTACCTTGTTAATCGGTTGATCGATGAAAGAATCCTCCAAGGTTTGGCCAATTCTGATTTTCCCCCGTTCCTTCGTTCTTCGCTCCCTTTTCCGTTCCCTTTCCCGTTCTTCTCATTCTCTCCTTTCTATCGTTCTTTTCCCACTTTCTCTAACTTCTCACAATGTATCGTGAAACTACTAACCCCTCACATTCTCTATTTTAATTCTCTAGTCCCAATAATAATAATAACTTAATAATAATAATAATATAATAATATTACTAATATTAATAATACTAATCATAATAATACTATTAATAATAATAACAATAATAATAATAATGTTATTATCTCACCAAAATAATAATAATAATAATAATAATAATAATAATAATAATAATAATGAATATAATAAATATAATAATAATAATAATACCCCCACCAATATTACTATTAGTTATTATATTATTATATCTACACCAATTCACCACCAATAATAGTATTCATACCGATGATAATAATAATAATAATAATAATAATAATAATAATAATAATGACAATAATAATAATAATAATAATAATAATAATAATAATAATAATAATAATAATAATAATAATATTTAGCGATTGCCTACTTTGGTTATCGGATGTTATCAACTTCGGTTGATCCGGCCCTCTGGTTCGATGCTCGCTTTTATTTAGCGATTGCCTGCTATGGTTAGCGGATGTTATCAACTTCAGTTGATCCGGCCCTATGGTTCGATGCTCGCTTTTATTTAGCGATTGCCTGCTTTGGTTAGAGGATGTTATCAACTTCGGTTGATCCGGCCCTCTGGTTCGATGCTCGCTTTTATTTAGCGATTGCCTGCTTTGGTTAGCGGATGTTATCAACTTCGGTTGAGCCGGCCCTCTGGTTCGATGCTCGCTTTTATTTAGCGGTTGCCTGGTTTGGTTAGCAGATATTATCAACTTCGGTTGATGCGTCCCTATGATTTGATGCTCGCTTTTATTTAGCGATTGCCAACTTTGGTTAGCGGAGGTTATCAACTTCCGTTGATCCGATCCTCTGGTTTGATGCTCGCTTTTATTTAGCGATTGCCTGCTTTGGTTAGCGGATGTTATCAATTTCAGTTGATCTGTCCCTCTGGTTCGATGCTCGCTTTTATTTAGCGATTGGTTGCTTTAGGTGGCAGATGTTATCAACTTCGGTTGATCCGACACTTTGGTTTGATGCTCGCTTTTATTTAGCGATTGCCTGCTTTGGTTAACGGATGTTATCAACTTCGGTTGATCCGGCCCTCTAATTCAATGCTCGCTTTTATTTAGCGATTGCCTTAATTGATTAGCATATATCATCAACTTCAGTTGATCCGACCCTATGGTTCGATGCTCGCTTTTATTTAGGATTGCCTGCTTTGGTTAACGGATGTTATCAACTTCGGTTGACCCGGCCCTCTGGTTCGATGCTCGCTTTTATTTAGCGATTGCCTGCTTTTGTTAGCGGATGTTATCAACTTCGGTTGGTCCGACCCTATGGTTCGATGCTCGCTTTTATTTAGCGATTGCCTGATTTGGTTAGCGGAGGTTATCAACTTCCGTTGATCCGACCCTCTGGTTCGATGCTCGCTTTTATTTAGCGATTGCTTGCTTTGGTTATCGGATGTTATCAACTTCGGTTGATCCGACCCTCTGGTTCGATGCTCGCTTTTATTTAGCGATTTCCTGCTATGGTTAGCGGATGTTATCAACTTCGGTTGATCCGGCCCTATGGTTCGATGCTCGCTTTTATTTAGCGATTGCCTACTTTAGGTAGCAGATGTTATCAACTTTGGTTGATCCTACACTATGGTTCGATGCTTGCTTTTATTTAGCGATTGTCTGCTTTGGTTAGCAGATGTTATCAACTTCGGTTGCTCCGGCCCTCTAGTTCGATGCTCATTTTTATTTAGCGATTGCCTGCTTTGGTTAGAACATATCATCAACTTCAGTTGATCCGGCCCTATGGTTCGATGCTCGCTTTTATATAGGATTGCCTGCTTTGTTTAGCGGATGTTATCAACTTCGGTTGATCCGGCCCTATGGTTCGATGCTCGCCTTTATTTAGCGATTTCCTACTTTGGTTAGTGGATATCATCAACTTCGGTTGATCCGGCCCTATGGTTCGACGCTCGCTTTTATTTAGCGATTGCCTGCTTTGGTTATCGGATGTTATCAACTTCGGTTGATCTGGCCCTCTGGTTCGATGCTCACTTTTATTTAGCGATTGCCTGCTATGGTTAGAGGATGTTATCAACTTCGGTTGATCCGGCCCTAGGGTTCGATGCTCGCTTTTATTTAGCGATTGCCTGCATTGGTTAGCGGATGTTATCAACTTCGGTTGATCCGGCCCTCTGGTTCGATGCTCGCTTTTATTAAGCGATTGCCTGCTTTGGTTAGCGGATGTTATCAACTTCGGTTGATCCGGCCCTCAGGTTCGATGCTCGCTTTTATTTAGCGATTGCCTGCTTTGGTTAGCGGATGTTATCAATTTCAGTTGATCTGTCCCTCTGGTTCGATGCTCGCTTTTATTTAGCGATTTCCTGCTTTAGGTAGCAGATGTTATCAACTTCGGTTGATCCGACACTTTGGTTTGATGCTCGCTTTTATTTAGCGATTGCCTGCTTTGGTTAGCGGATGTTATCAACTTCGGTTGATCCGGCCCTCTAATTCGATGCTCGCTTTTATTTAGCGATTGCCTTCTTTGGTTAGCAAATATCATCAACTTCAGTTGATCCGGCCCTATGGTTCGATGCTCGCTTTTATTTAGGATTGCCTGCTTTGGTTAGTAGATGTTATCAACTTTGGTTGATCCGGCCCTCATGTTCGATGCTCGCTTTTATTTAGCGATTGCCTGCTTTGGTTAGCGGATGTTATCAACTTCGGTTGAGCCGGCCCTATGGTTTGATGCTCGCCTTTATTTAGCGTTTGCCTGCTTTGGTTAGCGGAGGTTATCAACTTCCGTTGATCCGACCCTCTGGTTCGATGCTCGCTTTTATTTAGCGATTTCCTGCTTTGGTTAGCGGATATCATCAACTTCGGTTGATCCGGCCCTATGGTTCGACGCTCGCTTTTATTTAGCGATTGCCTGCTTTGGTTATCGGATGTTATCAACTTCGGTTGATCCAGCCCTCTGGTTCGATGCTCGCTTTTATTTAGCGATTGCCTGCTATGGTTAGCGGATGTTATCAACTTCGGTTGATCCGACCCTATGGTTCGATGCTCGCTTTTATTTAGTGATTGCCTGCTTTGGTTAGCGGATGTTATCAACTTCGGTTGATCCGGCCCTCTGGTTCGATGGTCGCTTTTATTTAGCGATTGCCTGCTTTTGTTAGCGGATGTTATCAACTTCGGTTGATCCGGCCCTCTGGTTCGATGCTCGCTTTTATTTAGCGATTTCCTGGTTTGGTTAGCAGATATTATCAACTTCGGTTGATGCATCCCTATGATTTGATGCTCGCTTTTATTTAGCGATTGCCAACTTTGGTTAGCGGAGGTTATCAACTTCCGTTGATCCGACCCTCTGGTTTGATGCTCGCTTTTATTTAGCGATTGCTTGCTTTGGTTAGTGGATGTTATCAATTTCAGTTGATCTGTCCCTCTGGTTCGATGCTCGCTTTTATTTAGCGATTGCCTGCTTTAGGTAGCAGATGTTATCAACTTCGGTTGATCCGACACTTTGGTTCGATGCTCGCTTTTATTTAGCGATTGCCTGCTTTGGTTAGCGGATGTTATCAACTTCGGTTGATCCGGCCCTCTAATTCAATGCTCGCTTTTATTTAGCGATTGCCTTCTTTGGTTAGCATATATCATCAACTTCAGTTGATCCGGCCTTATGGTTCGATGCTCGCTTTTATTTAGGATTGCCTGCTTTGGTTAGCGGATGTTATCAACTTCGGTTGACCCGACCCTCTGGTTCGATGCTCGCTTTTATTTAGCGATTGCCTGCTTTTGTTAGCGGATGTTATCAACTTCGGTTGGTCCGACCCTATGGTTCGATGCTCGCTTTTATTTAGCGATTGCCTGCTTTGGTTAGCGGAGGTTATCAACTTCCGTTGATCCGACCCTCTGGTTCGATGCTCGCTTTTATTTAGTGATTTCCTGCTTTGGTTAGCGGATATCGTCAACTTCGGTTGGTCCGGCCATATGGTTCGATGCTCACTTTTATTTAGCGATTGCCTGCTTTGGTTAGCGGATGTTATCAACTTCGGTTGATCCGGCCCTCTGATTCGATTCTCGCTTTTATTTAGCGATTGCCTGCTTTGGTTAGCGGATGTTATCAACTTCGGTTGATCCGGCCCTCTGGTTCGATGCTCGCTGTTATTTAGCGGTTGCTTGCTTTGGTTAGCGGATATTATCAAATTCGGTTGATCCGTCCCTATGATTCGATGCTCGCTTTTATTTAGCCATTGCCTGCTTTGGTTAGCGGAGGTTATCAACTTTCGTTGATCCGACCCTCTGGTTTGATGCTCGCTTTTATTTAGCGATTGCCTGCTTTGGTTAGCGGATGTTATTAGTTTTGATTGATTCGGCACTCTGGTTCGATGCTCGCTTTTATTTAGCGATTGCCTGCTTTGGTTAGCGGATGTTATCAATTTCGGTTGATCCATCCCTCTGGTTCGATGCTCGCTTTTATTTAGCGATTGCCTGCTTTAGGTATCAGATGTTGTCAACTTTGGTTGATCCGACACAATGGTTCGATGCTCGCTTTTATTTAGCGATTGCCTACTTTGGTTAGCGGATGTTATCAACTTCGGTTGCTCCGGCCCTCTAGTTCGATGCTCGTTTTTATTTAGCGATTGCCTGCTTTGGTTAGCATATATCATCAACTTCGGTTGATCCGGACCTATGGTTCGATGCTCGCTTTTATTTAGGATTGCCTGCTTTGGTTAGTGGATGTTATCAACTTTGCTTGATCCGGCCCTCATGTTCGATGCTCGCTTTTATTTAGCGATTGCCTGCTTTGGTTAACGGATGTTATCAACTTCGGTTGATCCGGCCCTATGGTTCGATGCTCACCTTTATTTAGCGTTTGCCTGCTTTGGTTAGCGGAGGTTATCAACTTCCGTTGATCCGACCCTCTGGTTCGATGCTCGCTTTTATTAGGCGATTTCCTACTTTGGTTAGTGGATATCATCAACTTCGGTTGATCCGGCCCTATGGTTCGACGCTCGCTTTTATTTAGAAATTGCCTGCTTTGGTTATCGGATGTTATCAACTTCGGTTGATCCGGCCCTCTGGTTCGAGGCTCGCTTTTATTTAGCGATTGCCTGCTATGGTTAGCGGATGTTATCAACTTCGGTTGATCCGGCCCTAGGGTTCGATGCTCGCTTTTATTTAGCGATTGCCTGCTTTGGTTAGCGGATGTTATCAACTTCGGTTGATCCGGCCCTCTGGTTCGATGCTCGCTTTTATTTAGCGATTTCCTGGTTTGGTTAGCAGATATTATCAACTTCGGTTGATGCATCCCTATGATTTGATGCTCGCTTTTATTTAGCGATTGCCACCTTTGGTTAGAGGAGGTTATCAACTTCCGTTGTTCCGACCCTCTGGTTTGATGCTCGCTTTTATTTAGCGATTGCCTGCTTTGGTTAGTGGATGTTATCAATTTCAGTTGATCTGTCCCTCTGGTTCGATGCTCGCTTTTATTTAGCGATTGCCTGCTTTAGGTAGCAGATGTTATCAACTTCGGTTGATCCGACACTTTGGTTCGATGCTCGCTTTTATTTAGCGATTGCCTGCTTTGGTTAGCGGATGTTATCAACTTCGGTTGATCCGGCCCTCTAATTCAATGCTCGCTTTTATTTAGCGATTGCCTTCTTTGGTTAGCATATATCATCAACTTCAGTTGATCCGGCCTTATGGTTCGATGCTCGCTTTTATTTAGGATTGCCTGCTTTGGTTAGCGGATGTTATCAACTTCGGTTGACCCGACCCTCTGGTTCGATGCTCGCTTTTATTTAGCGATTGCCTGCTTTTGTTAGCGGATGTTATCAACTTCGGTTGGTCCGACCCTATGGTTCGATGCTCGCTTTTATTTAGCGATTGCCTGCTTTGGTTAGCGGAGGTTATCATTTTCCGTTGATCCGACCCTCTGGTTCGATGCTCGCTTTTATTTAGTGATTTCCTGCTTTGGTTAGCGGATATCGTCAACTTCGGTTGGTCCGGCCATATGGTTCGATGCTCACTTTTATTTAGCGATTTCCTGCTTTGGTTAGCGGATGTTATCAACTTCGGTTGATCCGGCCCTCTGATTCGATTCTCGCTTTTATTTAGCGATTGCCTGCTTTGGTTAGCGGATGTTGTCAACTTCGGTTGATCCGGCCCTCTGGTTCGATGCTCGCTGTTATTTAGCGGTTGCTTGCTTTGGTTAGCGGATATTATCAACTTCGGTTGATCCGTCCCTATGATTCGATGCTCGCTTTTATTTAGCCATTGCCTGCTTTGGTTAGCGGAGGTTATCAACTTTCGTTGATCCGACCCTCTGGTTTGATGCTCGCTTTTATTTAGCGATTGCCTGCTTTGGTTAGCGGATGTTATTAGTTTTGATTGATTCGGCCCTCTGGTTCGATGCTCGCTTTTATTTAGCGATTGCCTGCTTTGGTTAGCGGATGTTATCAATTTCGGTTGATCCATCCCTCTGGTTCGATGCTCGCTTTTATTTAGCGATTGCCTGCTTTAGGTATCAGATGTTGTCAACTTTGGTTGATCCGACACTATGGTTCGATGCTCGCTTTTATTTAGCGATTGCCTACTTTGGTTAGCGGATGTTATCAACTTCGGTTGCTCCGGCCCTCTAGTTCGATGCTCGTTTTTATTTAGCGATTGCCTGCTTTGGTTAGCATATATCATCAACTTCGGTTGATCCGGACCTATGGTTCGATGCTCGCTTTTATATAGGATTGCCTGCTTTGTTTAGCGGATGTTATCAACTTTGGTTGATCCGGCCCTCATGTTCGATGCTCGCTTTTATTTAGCGATTACTTGCTTTGGTTAGCGGATGTTATCAACTTCGGTTGATCCGGCCCTATGGTTCGATGCTCGCCTTTATTTAGCGATTTCCTACTTTGGTTAGTGGATATCATCAACTTCGGTTGATCCGGCCCTATGGTTCGACGCTCGCTTTTATTTAGCGATTGCCTGCTTTGGTTATCGGATGTTATCAACTTCGGTTGATCCGGCCCTCTGGTTCGATGCTCACTTTTATTTAGCGATTGCCTGCTATGGTTAGAGGATGTTATCAACTTCGGTTGATCCGGCCCTAGGGTTCGATGCTCGCTTTTATTTAGCGATTGCCTGCATTGGTTAGCGGATGTTATCAACTTCGGTTGATCCGGCCCTCTGGTTCGATGCTCGCTTTTATTAAGCGATTGCCTGCTTTGGTTAGCGGATGTTATCAACTTCGGTTGATCCGGCCCTCAGGTTCGATGCTCGCTTTTATTTAGCGATTGCCTGCTTTGGTTAGCGGATGTTATCAATTTCAGTTGATCTGTCCCTCTGGTTCGATGCTCGCTTTTATTTAGCGATTTCCTGCTTTAGGTAGCAGATGTTATCAACTTCGGTTGATCCGACACTTTGGTTTGATGCTCGCTTTTATTTAGCGATTGCCTGCTTTGGTTAGCGGATGTTATCAACTTCGGTTGATCCGGCCCTCTAATTCGATGCTCGCTTTTATTTAGCGATTGCCTTCTTTGGTTAGCAAATATCATCAACTTCAGTTGATCCGGCCCTATGGTTCGATGCTCGCTTTTATTTAGGATTGCCTGCTTTTGTTAGTGGATGTTATCAAGTTTGGTTGATCCGGCCCTCATGTTCGATGCTCGCTTTTATTTAGCGATTGCCTGCTTTGGTTAGCGGATGTTATCAACTTCGGTTGAGCCGGCCCTATGGTTCGATGCTCGCCTTTATTTAGCGTTTGCCTGCTTTGGTTAGCGGAGGTTATCAACTTCCGTTGATCCGACCCTCTGGTTCGATGCTCGCTTTTATTTAGCGATTTCCTGCTTTGGTTAGCGGATATCATCAACTTCGGTTGATCCGGCCCTATGGTTCGACGCTCGCTTTTATTTAGCGATTGCCTGCTTTGGTTATCGGATGTTATCAACTTCGGTTGATCCAGCCCTCTGGTTCGATGCTCGCTTTTATTTAGCGATTGCCTGCTATGGTTAGCGGATGTTATCAACTTCGGTTGATCCGACCCTATGGTTCGATGCTCGCTTTTATTTAGTGATTGCCTGCTTTGGTTAGCGGATGTTATCAACTTCGGTTGATCCGGCCCTCTGGTTCGATGGTCGCTTCTATTTAGCGATTGCCTGCTTTTGTTAGCGGATGTTGTCAACTTCGGTTGATCCGGCCCTCTGGTTCGATGCTCGCTTCTATTTAGCGATTTCCTGGTTTGGTTAGCAGATATTATCAACTTCGGTTGATGCATCCCTATGATTTGATGCTCGCTTTTATTTAGCGATTGCCAACTTTGGTTAGCGGAGGTTATCAACTTCCGTTGATCCGACCCTCTGGTTCGATGCTCGCTTTTATTTAGCGATTGCCTGCTTTGGTTAGCGGATGTTATCAATTTCGGTTGATCCATCCCTCTGGTTCGATGCTCGCTTTTATTTAGCGATTGCCTGCTTTAGGTATCAGATGTTGTCAACTTTGGTTGATCCGACACTATGGTTCGATGCTCGCTTTTATTTAGCGATTGCCTACTTTGGTTAGCGGATGTTATCAACTTCGGTTGCTCCGGCCCTCTAGTTCGATGCTCGTTTTTATTTAGCGATTGCCTGCTTTGGTTAGCATATATCATCAACTTCGGTTGATCCGGACCTATGGTTCGATGCTCGCTTTTATATAGGATTGCCTGCTTTGTTTAGCGGATGTTATCAACTTTGGTTGATCCGGCCCTCATGTTCGATGCTCGCTTTTATTTAGCGATTACTTGCTTTGGTTAGCGGATGTTATCAACTTCGGTTGATCCGGCCCTATGGTTCGATGCTCGCCTTTATTTAGCGATTTCCTACTTTGGTTAGTGGATATCATCAACTTCGGTTGATCCGGCCCTATGGTTCGACGCTCGCTTTTATTTAGCGATTGCCTGCTTTGGTTATCGGATGTTATCAACTTCGGTTGATCCGGCCCTCTGGTTCGATGCTCACTTTTATTTAGCGATTGCCTGCTATGGTTAGAGGATGTTATCAACTTCGGTTGATCCGGCCCTAGGGTTCGATGCTCGCTTTTATTTAGCGATTGCCTGCATTGGTTAGCGGATGTTATCAACTTCGGTTGATCCGGCCCTCTGGTTCGATGCTCGCTTTTATTAAGCGATTGCCTGCTTTGGTTAGCGGATGTTATCAACTTCGGTTGATCCGGCCCTCAGGTTCGATGCTCGCTTTTATTTAGCGATTGCCTGCTTTGGTTAGCGGATGTTATCAATTTCAGTTGATCTGTCCCTCTGGTTCGATGCTCGCTTTTATTTAGCGATTGCCTGCTTTAGGTAGCAGATGTTATCAACTTCGGTTGATCCGACACTTTGGTTCGATGCTCGCTTTTATTTAGCGATTGCCTGCTTTGGTTAGCGGATGTTATCAACTTCGGTTGATCCGGCCCTCTAATTCGATGCTCGCTTTTATTTAGCGATTGCCTTCTTTGGTTAGCATATATCATCAACTTCAGTTGATCCGGCCTTATGGTTCGATGCTCGCTTTTATTTAGGATTGCCTGCTTTGGTTAGCGGATGTTATCAACTTCGGTTGACCCGACCCTCTGGTTCGATGCTCGCTTTTATTTAGCGATTGCCTGCTTTTGTTAGCGGATGTTATCAACTTCGGTTGGTCCGACCCTATGGTTCGATGCTCGCTTTTATTTAGCGATTGCCTGCTTTGGTTAGCGGAGGTTATCAACTTCCGTTGATCCGACCCTCTGGTTCGATGCTCGCTTTTATTTAGTGATTTCCTGCTTTGGTTAGCGGATATCGTCAACTTCGGTTGGTCCGGCCATATGGTTCGATGCTCACTTTTATTTAGCGATTGCCTGCTTTGGTTAGCGGATGTTATCAACTTCGGTTGATCCGGCCCTCTGATTCGATTCTCGCTTTTATTTAGCGATTGCCTGCTTTGGTTAGCGGATGTTATCAACTTCGGTTGATCCGGCCCTCTGGTTCGATGCTCGCTGTTATTTAGCGGTTGCTTGCTTTGGTTAGCGGATATTATCAACTTCGGTTGATCCGTCCCTATGATTCGATGCTCGCTTTTATTTAGCCATTGCCTGCTTTGGTTAGCGGAGGTTATCAACTTTCGTTGATCCGACCCTCTGGTTTGATGCTCGCTTTTATTTAGCGATTGCCTGCTTTGGTTAGCGGATGTTATTAGTTTTGATTGATTCGGCCCTCTGGTTCGATGCTCGCTTTTATTTAGCGATTGCCTGCTTTGGTTAGCGGATGTTATCAATTTCGGTTGATCCATCCCTCTGGTTCGATGCTCGCTTTTATTTAGCGATTGCCTGCTTTAGGTATCAGATGTTGTCAACTTTGGTTGATCCGACACTATGGTTCGATGCTCGCTTTTATTTAGCGATTGCCTACTTTGGTTAGCGGATGTTATCAACTTCGGTTGCTCCGGCCCTCTAGTTCGATGCTCGTTTTTATTTAGCGATTGCCTGCTTTGGTTAGCATATATCATCAACTTCGGTTGATCCGGACCTATGGTTCGATCCTCGCTTTTATTTAAGATTGCCTGCTTTGGTTAGTGGATGTTATCAACTTTGCTTGATCCGGCCCTCATGTTCGATGCTCGCTTTTATTTAGCGATTGACTGCTTTGGTTAGCGAATGTTATCAACTTCGGTTGATCCGGCCCTATGGTTCGATGCTCACCTTTATTTAGCGTTTGCCTGCTTTGGTTAGCGGAGGTTATCAACTTCCGTTGATCCGACCCTCTGGTTCGATGCTCGCTTTTATTAGGCGATTTCCTACTTTGGTTAGTGGATATCATCAACTTCGGTTGATCCGCCCCTTGGTTCGACGCTCGCTTTTATTTAGCGATTGCCTGCTTTGGTTATCGGATGTTATCAACTTCGGTTGATCCGACCCTCTGGTTCGATGCTCGCTTTTATTTAGCGATTGCCTGCTATGGTTAGCGGATGTTATCAACTTCGGTTGATCCGGCCCTAGGGTTCGATGCTCGCTTTTATTTAGCGATTGCCTGCTTTGGTTAGCGGATGTTATCAACTTCGGTTGATCCGGCCCTCTGGTTCGATGCTCGCTTTTATTTAGCGATTTCCTGGTTTGGTTAGCAGATATTATCAACTTCGGTTGATGCATCCCTATGATTTGATGCTCGCTTTTATTTAGCGATTGCCACCTTTGGTTAGAGGAGGTTATCAACTTCCGTTGTTCCGACCCTCTGGTTTGATGCTCGCTTTTATTTAGCGATTGCCTGCTTTGGTTAGTGGATGTTATCAATTTCAGTTGATCTGTCCCTCTGGTTCGATGCTCGCTTTTATTTAGCGATTGCCTGCTTTAGGTAGCAGATGTTATCAACTTCGGTTGATCCGACACTTTGGTTCGATGCTCGCTTTTATTTAGCGATTGCCTGCTTTGGTTAGCGGATGTTATCAACTTCGGTTGATCCGGCCCTCTAATTCAATGCTCGCTTTTATTTAGCGATTGCCTTCTTTGGTTAGCATATATCATCAACTTCAGTTGATCCGGCCTTATGGTTCGATGCTCGCTTTTATTTAGGATTGCCTGCTTTGGTTAGCGGATGTTATCAACTTCGGTTGACCCGACCCTCTGGTTCGATGCTCGCTTTTATTTAGCGATTGCCTGCTTTTGTTAGCGGATGTTATCAACTTCGGTTGGTCCGACCCTATGGTTCGATGCTCGCTTTTATTTAGCGATTGCCTGCTTTGGTTAGCGGAGGTTATCAACTTCCGTTGATCCGACCCTCTTGTTCGATGCTCGCTTTTATTTAGTGATTTCCTGCTTTGGTTAGCGGATATCGTCAACTTCGGTTGGTCCGGCCATATGGTTCGATGCTCACTTTTATTTAGCGATTGCCTGCTTTGGTTAGCGGATGTTATCAACTTCGGTTGATCCGGCCCTCTGATTCGATTCTCGCTTTTATTTAGCGATTGCCTGCTTTGGTTAGCGGATGTTATCAACTTCGGTTGATCCGGCCCTCTGGTTCGATGCTCGCTGTTATTTAGCGGTTGCTTGCTTTGGTTAGCGGATATTATCAACTTCGGTTGATCCGTCCCTATGATTCGATGCTCGCTTTTATTTAGCCATTGCCTGCTTTGGTTAGCGGAGGTTATCAACTTTCGTTGATCCGACCCTCTGGTTTGATGCTCGCTTTTATTTAGCGATTGCCTGCTTTGGTTAGCGGATGTTATTAGTTTTGATTGATTCGGCCCTCTGGTTCGATGCTCGCTTTTATTTAGCGATTGCCTGCTTTGGTTAGCGGATGTTATCAATTTCGGTTGATCCATCCCTCTGGTTCGATGCTCGCTTTTATTTAGCGATTGCCTGCTTTAGGTATCAGATGTTGTCAACTTTGGTTGATCCGACACTATGGTTCGATGCTCGCTTTTATTTAGCGATTGCCTACTTTGGTTAGCGGATGTTATCAACTTCGGTTGCTCCGGCCCTCTAGTTCGATGCTCGTTTTTATTTAGCGATTGCCTGCTTTGGTTAGCATATATCATCAACTTCGGTTGATCCGGACCTATGGTTCGATGCTCGCTTTTATTTAGGATTGCCTGCTTTGGTTAGTGGATGTTATCAACTTTGCTTGATCCGGCCCTCATGTTCGATGCTCGCTTTTATTTAGCGATTGACTGCTTTGGTTAGCGAATGTTATCAACTTCGGTTGATCCGGCCCTATGGTTCGATGCTCACCTTTATTTAGCGTTTGCCTGCTTTGGTTAGCGGAGGTTATCAACTTCCGTTGATCCGACCCTCTGGTTCGATGCTCGCTTTTATTAGGCGATTTCCTACTTTGGTTAGTGGATATCATCAACTTCGGTTGATCCGGCCCTATGGTTCGACGCTCGCTTTTATTTAGCGATTGCCTGCTTTGGTTATCGGATGTTATCAACTTCGGTTGATCCGGCCCTCTGGTTCGATGCTCGCTTTTATTTAGCGATTGCCTGCTATGGTTAGCGGATGTTATCAACTTCGGTTGATCCGGCCCTAGGGTTCGATGCTCGCTTTTATTTAGCGATTGCCTGCTTTGGTTAGCGGATGTTATCAACTTCGGTTGATCCGGCCCTCTGGTTCGATGCTCGCTTTTATTTAGCGATTTCCTGGTTTGGTTAGCAGATATTATCAACTTCGGTTGATGCATCCCTATGATTTGATGCTCGCTTTTATTTAGCGATTGCCACCTTTGGTTAGAGGAGGTTATCAACTTCCGTTGTTCCGACCCTCTGGTTTGATGCTCGCTTTTATTTAGCGATTGCCT
This sequence comes from Lathyrus sativus, assembly GCA_963859935.3. NCBI lineage: Eukaryota > Viridiplantae > Streptophyta > Magnoliopsida > Fabales > Fabaceae > Lathyrus > Lathyrus sativus. The sequence continues at coordinate 281,840,999 of OZ012738.1, forward strand.
GCTTTGGTTAGTGGATGTTATCAATTTCAGTTGATCTGTCCCTCTGGTTCGATGCTCGCTTTTATTTAGCGATTGCCTGCTTTAGGTAGCAGATGTTATCAACTTCGGTTGATCCGACACTTTGGTTCGATGCTCGCTTTTATTTAGCGATTGCCTGCTTTGGTTAGCGGATGTTATCAACTTCGGTTGATCCGGCCCTCTAATTCAATGCTCGCTTTTATTTAGCGATTGCCTTCTTTGGTTAGCATATATCATCAACTTCAGTTGATCCGGCGTTTTGGTTCGATGCTCGCTTTTATTTAGGATTGCCTGCTTTGGTTAGCGGATGTTATCAACTTCGGTTGACCCGACCCTCTGGTTCGATGCTCGCTTTTATTTAGCGATTGCCTGCTTTTGTTAGCGGATGTTATCAACTTCGGTTGGTCCGACCCTATGGTTCGATGCTCGCTTTTATTTAGCGATTGCCTGCTTTGGTTAGCGGAGGTTATCAACTTCCGTTGATCCGACCCTCTGGTTCGATGCTCGCTTTTATTTAGTGATTTCCTGCTTTGGTTAGCGGATATCATCAACTTCGGTTGGTCCGGCCATATGGTTCGATGCTCACTTTTATTTAGCGATTTCCTGCTTTGGTTAGCGGATGTTATCAACTTCGGTTGATCCGGCCCTCTGATTCGATTCTCGCTTTTATTTAGCGATTGCCTGCTTTGGTTAGCGGATGTTATCAACTTCGGTTGATCCGGCCCTCTGGTTCGATGCTCGCTGTTATTTAGCGGTTGCTTGCTTTGGTTAGCGGATATTATCAACTTCGGTTGATCCGTCCCTATGATTCGATGCTCGCTTTTATTTAGCCATTGCCTGCTTTGGTTAGCGGAGGTTATCAACTTTCGTTGATCCTACCCTCTGGTTTGATGCTCGCTTTTATTTAGCGATTGCCTGCTTTGGTTAGCGGATGTTATTAGTTTTGATTGATTCGGCCCTCTGGTTCGATGCTCGCTTTTATTTAGCGATTGCCTGCTTTGATTAGCGGATGTTATCAATTTCGGTTGATCCATCCCTCTGGTTCGATGCTCGCTTTTATTTAGCGATTGCCTGCTTTAGGTATCAGATGTTGTCAACTTTGGTTGATCCGACACTATGGTTCGATGCTCGCTTTTATTTAGCGATTGCCTACTTTGGTTAGCGGATGTTATCAACTTCGGTTGCTCCAGCCCTCTAGTTCGATGCTCGTTTTTATTTAGCGATTGCCTGCTTTGGTTAGCATATATCATCAACTTCGGTTGATCCGGACCTATGGTTCGATGCTCGCTTTTATTTAGGATTGCCTGCTTTGGTTAGTGGATGTTATCAACTTTGCTTGATCCGGCCCTCATGTTCGATGCTCGCTTTTATTTAGCGATTGCCTGCTTTGGTTAGCGGATGTTATCAACTTCGGTTGATCCGGCCCTATGGTTCGATGCTCACCTTTATTTAGCGTTTGCCTGCTTTGGTTAGCGGAGGTTATCAACTTCCGTTGATCCGACCCTCTGGTTCGATGCTCGCTTTTATTAGGCGATTTCCTACTTTGGTTAGTGGATATCATCAACTTCGGTTGATCCGGCCCTATGGTTCGACGCTCGCTTTTATTTAGCGATTGCCTGCTTTGGTTATCGGATGTTATCAACTTCGGTTGATCCGGCCCTCTGGTTCGATGCTCGCTTTTATTTAGCGATTGCCTGCTATGGTTAGCGGATGTTATCAACTTCGGTTGATCCGGCCCTAGGGTTCGATGCTCGCTTTTATTTAGCGATTGCCTGCTTTGGTTAGCGGATGTTATCAACTTCGGTTGATCCGGCCCTCTGGTTCGATGCTCGCTTTTATTTAGCGATTGCCTGCTTTGGTTAGCGGATGTTATCAACTTCGGTTGATCCGACCCTCAGGTTCGATGCTCGCTTTTATTTAGCGGTTGCCTGGTTTGGTTAGAAGATATTATCTACTTCGGTTGATGCGTCCCTATGATTTGATGCTCGCTTTTATTTAGCGATTGCCTGCTTTGGTTAGCGGAGGTTATCAACTTCCGTTGATCCGACCCTCTGGTTTGATGCTCACTTTTATTTAGCGATTGCCTGCTTTGGTTAGCGGATGTTATCAATTTCAGTTGATCTGTCCCTCTGGTTCGATGCTCGCTTTTATTTAGCGATTGCCTGCTTTAGGTAGCAGATGTTATCAACTTCGGTTGATCCGACACTTTGGTTCGATGCTCGCTTTTATTTAGCGATTTACTGCTTTGGTTAGCGGATGTTATCAACTTCGGTTGATCCGGCCCTCTAATTCGATGCTCGCTTTTATTTAGCGATTGCCTTCTTTGGTTAGCAAATATCATCAACTTCAGTTGATCCGTCCCTATGGTTTGATGCTCGCTTTTATTTAGGATTTCCTGCTTTGGTTAGCGGATGTTATCAACTTTGGTTGATCCAGCCCTCATGTTCGATGCTTGCTTTTATTTAGCGATTGCCTGCTTTGGTTAGCGGATGTTGTCAACTTCGGTTGATCCGGCGCTATGGTTCGATGCTCGCCTTTATTTAGCGTTTGCCTGCTTTGGTTAGCGGAGGTTATCAACTTCCGTTGATCCGACCCTCTGGTTCGATGCTCGCTTTTATTTAGCGATTTCCTGCTTTGGTTAGCGGATATCATCAACTTCGGTGGATCCGGCCCTATGGTTCGACGGTCGCTTTTATTTAGCGATTGCCTGCTTTGGTTAGCGGATGTTATCAACTTCGGTTGATCCGGCCCTCTAATTCGATGCTCGTTTTTATTTAGCGGTTGCTTGCTTTGGTTAGCGGATATTATCAACTTCGGTTGATCCGTCCCTATGATTCGATGCTCGCTTTTATTTAGCCATTCCCTGCTTTGGTTAGCGGAGGTTATCAACTTCCGTTGATCCGACCCTCTGGTTTGATGCTCGCTTTTATTTAGCGATTGCCTGCTTTGGTTAGCGGATGTTATCAGTTTTGGTTGATCCGGCCCTCTGGTTCGATGCTCGCTTTTATTTAGCGATTGCCTGCTTTAGGTAGCAGATGTTATCAACTTCGGTTGATCCAGCACTTTGGTTCGACGCTCGCTTTTGTTTAGCGATTGCCTGCTTTATGTAGCAGATGTTATCAACTTCGGTTCATCCGACCCTCTAGTTCGATGCTCGCTTTTATTTTGCGATTGCCTGCTTTGGTTAGCATATGTCATCAACTTCAGTTGATCCATCCCTATGGTTTGATGCTCGGTTTTATTTAGGATTGCCTGCTTTGGTTAGCGGATGTTATCAACTTCGGTTGATCCGGCCCTCTGGTTCGATGCTCGCTTTTATTTAGCGATTGCCTGCTTTAGTCAGCGGATGTTATTAACTTCGGTTGATCCGGCCCTATGGTTCGATGTTCGCTTTTATTTAACGAATGTCTACTTTGGTTAGCGGAGGTAATCAACTTCCGTTGATCCGACCCTCTGGTTCGATGCTCGCTTTTATTTAGCAATTTCCTACTTTGGTTAGCGGATATAATCAACTTCGGTTGATCCGGCCCTATGGTTCGATGCTCACTTTTATTTAGCGATTGCCTGCTTTGGTTAGCGGATGTTATCAACTTCTGTTGATCTGGCCCTCTGGTTCGATGCTCGCTTTTATTTAGCGATTGCCTGCTTTGGTTAGCGGATGTTATCAACTTCGGTTAATCCGGCCCTCTAATTCGATGCTCGCTTTTATTTAGCGATTGCCTTCTTTGCTTAGCATATATCATCAACTTCAGTTGATCCGGCCCTATGGTTCGATGCTCGCTTTTATTTAGGATTGCCTGCTTTGGTTAGCGGATGTTATCAACTTCGGTTGACCCGGCCCTCTGGTTCGATGCTCGCTTTTATTTAGCGATTGCCTGCTTTTGTTAGCGGATGTTATCAACTTCGGTTGGTCCGACCCTATGGTTCGATGCTCGCTTTTATTTAGCGATTGCCTGCTTTGGTTAGCGGAGGTTATCAACTTCCGTTGATCCGACCCTCTGGTTCGATGCTCGCTTTTATTTAGCCATTTCCTGCTTTGGTTAGCGGATATCATCAACTTCGTTTGATCCGGCCCTATGGTTCGACGCTCGCTTTTATTTAGCGATTGCCTGCTTTGGTTATCGGATGTTATCAACTTCGGTTGATCCGGCCCTCTGGTTCGATGCTCGCTTTTATTTAGCGATTGCCTGCTATGGTTAGCGGATGTTATCAACTTCGGTTGATCCGGACCTATGGTTCGATGCTCGCTTTTATTTAGCGATTGCTTGCTTTGGTTAGCGGATGTTATCAACTTCGGTTAATCCGGCCCTCTGGTTTGATGCTCGCTTTTATTTAGCGATTGCCTGCTTTGGTTAGCGGATGTTATCAACTTCGGTTGATCCGGCCCTCTGGTTCGATGCTCGCTTTTATTTAGCGGTTGCCTGGTTTGGGTAGCAGATATTATCAACTTCGGTTGATGCGTCCCTATTATTTGATGCTCGCTTTTATTTAGCGATTGCCAACTTTGGTTAGCGGAGGTTATCAACTTCCGTTGATCCCACCCTCTGGTTTGATGCTCGCTTTTATTTAGCGATTGCCTGCTTTGGTTAGCGGATGTTATCAATTTCAGTTGATCTGTACCTTTGGTTCGATGCTCGCTTTTATTTAGCGATTGCCTGCTTTAGGTAGTACATGTTATCAACTTCGGTTGATCCGACACTTTGGTTCGATGCTCGCTTTTATTTAGCGATTGCCTGCTTTGGTTAGCGGATGTTATCAATTTCGGTTGATCCGGCCCTCTAATTCGATGCTCGCTTTTATTTAGCGATTGCCTTCTTTGGTTAGCATATATCATCAACTTCGGTTGGTCCGACCCTCTGGTTCGATGCTCGCTTTTATTTAGCGATTTCCTGCTTTGGTTAGCGGATATCATCAACTTCGGTTGATCCGGCCCTATGGTTCGATGCTCACTTTTATTTAGCGATTGCCTGCTTTGGTTAGCGGATGTTATCAACTTCGGTTGATCCGGCCCTCTGATTCGATTCTCGCTTTTATTTAGCGATTGCCTGCTTTGGTTAGCGGATGTCATCAACTTCGGTTGATCCGGCCCTATGGTTCGATGCTCACTTTTATTTAGCGATTGCCTGCTTTGGTTAGCGGATGTTATCAACTTCGGTTGATCCGGCCCTCTGATTCGATTCTCGCTTTTATTTAGCCATTGCCTGCTTTGGTTGGCGGAGGTTATCAACTTCTGTTGATCCGACCCTCTGGTTTGATGCTCGCTTTGATTTAGCGATTGCCTGCTTTGGTTAGCGGATGTTATCAGTTTTGGTTGATCCGACCCTCTGGTTCGATGCTCGCTTTTATTTAGCGATTGCCTGCTTTAGGTAGCAGATGTTATCAACTTCGGTTGATCCAGCACTTTGGTTCGACGCTCGCTTTTGTTTAGCGATTGCCTGCTTTAGGTAACAGATGTTATCAACTTCGGTTCATCCGACCCTCTAGTTCGATGCTCGCTTTTATTTTGCGATTGCCTGCTTTGGTTAGCATATGTCATCAACTTCAGTTGATCCAACCCTATGTTTTGATGCTCGGTTTTATTTAGGATTGCCTGCTTTGGTTAGCGGATGTTATCAACTTCGGTTGATCCGGCCCTCTGGTTCGATGCTCGCTTTTATTTAGCGATTGCCTGCTTTAGTTAGCGGATGTTATCAACTTCCGTTGATCCGGCCCTATGGTTCGATGCTCGCTTTTATTTAACGATTGTCTACTTTGGTTAGCGGAGGTAATCAACTTCCGTTGATCCGACCCTCTGGTTCGATGCTCGCTTTTATTTAGCAATTTCCTTCTTTGGTTAGCGGATATAATCAACTTCGGTTGATCCGGCCCTATGGTTCGATGCTCACTTTTATTTAGCGATTGCCTGCTTTGGTTAGCGGATGTTATCAACTTCTGTTGATCCGGCCCTCTGGTTCGATGCTCGCTTTTATTTAGCGATTGCCTGCTTTGGTTAGCGGATGTTATCAACTTCGTTTAATCCGTCCCTATGATTCGATGCTCTCTTTTATTTAGCGAATGGCTGCTTTGGTTAGCGGAGGCTATCAACCTCCTTTGATCCGACCCTCTGGTTCGATGCTCGCTTTTATTTAGCAATTGCCTGCTTTGGTTAGCGGATGTTATCTATTTCGGTTGATCAGGCCCTCTGGTTCGATGCTCGCTTTTATTTAGCGATTGCCTGCTTTAGGTAGCAGATGTTATCAACTTCGGTTGATCCGGCCCTATGGTTCGATGCTCGGTTTTATTTAGCAATTGCGTGCTTTAGGTAGCAGATGTTATCAACTTCGGTTGATCCGGCCCTCTAGTTCGATGCTCGCTTTTGTTTAGCGAATGGCTGCTTTGGTTAGCGGAGGTTATCAACTTCGGTTGATCCGGTCCTCTGGTTTGATGCTCGCTTTTATTTAGCGATGGCCTGCCTTGTTTAGCGGATATTATCAACTTCGGTTGATCCAGCCCTATGGTTCGATGCTCGCTTTTATTTAGCAATTGCCTGCTTTGATTAGCGGAGGTTATCAACTTCGGTTGATCCGGCCCTCTAGTTCGATGCTCGCTTTTATTTAGCGATTGCCTGCTTTGGTTAGCGGATATTATCAACTTCGGTTGATCCGGCCCTATGGTTCGATGCTCGCTTTTATTTAGCGATTGCCTGCTTTGGTTAGCGAAGGTTATCAACTTCCGTCGATCCGACCCTCTGGTTCGATGCTCGCTTTTATTTAGCGATTACCTGCTTTGGTTAGCGGATATCATCAACTTCGGTTGATCCGGCCATATGGTTCGATGCTCGCCTTTATTTAGCGATTGACTGCTTTGGTTAGCGGATGTTATCAACTTCGGTTGATCCGGCCCACTGGTTCGATGCTCGTTTTATTTAGCGATTGCCTGCTTTGGTTAGCGGATGTTATCAACTTCGTTTGATCCGGCCCTCTAGTTCGATGTTGGCTTTTATTTAGCGATTGCCTGCTTTGGTTAGTGGATGTTATCATCTTTGGTTGATCTGTCCGTATGATTTGATGCTCGCTTTTATTTAGGGAAGGGCTGCTTTGGTTAGCGGAGGTTATCAACTTCCGTTGATCCGACCCTCTGGTTCGATGCTCGATTTTATTTAGCGATTTCCTGCTTTGGTTAGCGGATGTTATCAATTTCGGTTGATCCGGCCCACTGGTTCGATGCTCGCTTTTATTTAGCGTTTGCCTGCTTTAGGTAGCAGATGTTATCAACTTCGGTTGATCCGGCACTATGGTTCGATGCTCGGTTTTACTTAGCAATTGCCTGCTTTAGGTAGCAGATGTTATCAACTTCGGTTGATCCGCCCCTCTAGTTCGATGCTCGCTTTTATTTAGCGAATGGCTGCTTTGGTTAGCGGAGGTTATCAACTTCGGTTGATCCGGCCCTCTGGTTTGATGCTCTCTTTTATTTAGCGATGGCCTGCCTTGTTTAGCGGATGTTATCAACTTCGGTTGATCCAGCCCTCTGGTTCGATGCTCGCTTTTATTTAGCAATTGCCTGCTTTGGTTAGCGGAGGTTATCAACTTCGGTTAATCCGGCCCTCTAGTTCGATGCTCGCTTTTATTTAGCGATTGCCTGCTTTGGTTAGCGGATGTTATCAAATTCGGTTGAATCGGCCCTATGGTTCGATGCTCGCTTTTATTTAGCGATTGCCTGCTTTGGTTAGCGAAGGTTATCAACTTCTGTTGATCCGACCCACTGGTTCGATGCTCGCTTTTATTTAGCGATTACCTGCTTTGGTTAGCGGATATCATCAACTTCGGTTGATCCGGCCATATGGTTCGGAGCTCGCTTTTATTTAGCGATTGCCTGCTTTGGTTAGCGGATGTTATCAACTTCGGTTGATACGACCCACTGGTTCGATGCTCGTTTTTATTTAGCGATTGCCTACTTTGGTTAGCGGATGTGATCAACTTCGGTTGATCCGGCCCTCTGGTTCGATGCTCTCTTTTATTTAGCGATTGCCAGCTTTGGTTAGCGGATGTTATCAACTTCAGTTGATCCGTCCCTATGATTCGATGCTCGCTTTTATTTATAGAATGGCTTCTTTGGTTAGCGGAGGTTATCAACTTCCGTTGATCCCACCCTCTGGTTCGATGCTCGCTTTTATTTAGCGATTGCCTGCTTTAGGTAGCAGATATTATCAACTTCGGTTTATCCGGCATTATGGTTCGATGCTCGCTTTTTTTTAGCGATTGCCTGCTTTACGTAGCAGATGTTATCAACTTGGTTGATTCGTCCCTCTAGTTCGATGCTCGCTTTTATATAGCGACTCCCTGCTTTAGGTTGGCTGAAGTTATCAACTTCGGTTGATCCGGCCCTCTGGTTTGATGCTCGCTTTTATTTAGCAATGGCCTGCCTTGTTTAGCGGATGTTATCAACTTCAGTTGATCCAGCCCTATGGTTCGATGCTCGCTTTTATTTAACAATTGCCTGCTTTGGTTAGCGGATGTTATCAACTTCGGTTGATCCGACCCTCTAGTTCGATGCTCGCTTTTATTTAGCGATTGCCTGCTTTGGTTAGCGGATGTTATCAACTTCGGTTGATCCGGCCCACTAGTTCGATGGTAGCTTTTATTTAGCGATTGCCTGCTTTGGTTAGCAGATGTTATCAACTTCGGTTGATCCGTCCCTCTGGTTCGATGCTCGCTTTTATTTAGCGATTGCCTGCTTTGGTTAGCGGATGTTATCAACTTCAGTTGATCCGTCCCTATGATTCGATGCTCGCTTTTATTTAGAGAATGGCTTCTTTGATTAGCGGAGGTTATCAACTTCCGTTAATCCGACCCTCTGGTTCGATGCTCGCTTTTATTTAGCGATTTCCTGCTTTGGTTAGCGGATGTTATCAACTTCTGTTGATCCGGCCCTCTGGTTCGATGCTCGGTTTTATTTAGCGATTGTCTGCTTTGGTTAGCGGATGTTATCAACTTCCGTTGATCCGACAGTCTTGTTTAATGCTCGCTTTTATTTAGCGATTGCCTGCTTTGGTTAGCAGGTGTTATCAATTTCGGTTGATCCGGCCCTCAGGTTCGATGCTCGCTTTTATTTAGCGATTGTCTGCCTTGGTTAGCGGATGTTATCAACTTCGGTTGATCCGGCCCTATGGTTCGATGCTCGCTTTTATTTAGCGATTGCCTGCTTTGGTTAGCGAAGGTTATCAACTTCCGTTGATCCGACCCTCTGGTTCGATGCTCGCTTTTATTTAGCGATTACCTGCTTTGGTTAGCGGATATCATCAATTTCGGTTGATCCGGCCATATGTTTCGATGCTCGCTTTTATTTAGCGATTGCCTGCTTTGGTTAGCGGATGTTATCAACTTCGGTTGATCTGGCCCACTAGTTCGATGGTCGCTTTTATTTAGCGATTGCCTGCTTTGGTTAGCAGATGTTACCAACTTCGGTTGATCTGTCCCTCTGGTTCGATGCTCGCTTTTATTTAGCGATTGCCTGCTTTGGTTAGCGGATGTTATCAACTTCGGTTGATCCGTCCCTATGATTCGATGCTCGCTTTTATTTAGAGAATGGCTTCTTTGGTTAGCGGAGGTTATCAACTTCCGTTAATCCGACCCTCTGGTTCGATGCTCGCTTTTATTTAGCGATTTCCTGCTTTGGTTAGCGGATGTTATCAACTTCTGTTGATCCGGCCCTCTGGTTCGATGCTCGGTTTTATTTAGCGATTGTCTGCTTTGGTTAGCGGATGTTATCAACTTCCGTTGATCCGACAGTCTTGTTTAATGCTCGCTTTTATTTAGCGATTGCCTGCTTTGGTTAGCAGGTGTTATCAATTTCGGTTGATCCGGCCCTCTGGTTCGATGCTCGCTTTTATTTAGCGATTGCCTGCCTTGGTTAGCGGATGTTATCAACTTCGGTTGATCCGGCCCTATGGTTCGATGCTCGCTTTTATTTAGCGATTGCCTGCTTTGGTTAGCGAAGGTTATCAACTTCCGTTAATCCGACCCTCTGGTTCGATGCTCGCTTTTATTTAGCGATTACCTACTTTGGTTAGCGGATATCATCAACTTCGGTTGATCCGGCCATATGTTTCGATGCTCGCTTTTATTTAGCGATTGCCTGCTTTGGTTAGCGGATGTTATCAACTTCTGTTGATCCGGCCCACTAGTTCGATGGTCGCTTTTATTTAGCGATTGCCTGCTTTGGTTAGCAGATGTTATCAACTTCGGTTGATCCATCCCTATGGTTCGATGCTCGCTTTTATTTAACGATTGCCTGCTTTGGTTAGCGGATGTTATCAACTTCGGTTGATCCGTCCCTATGATTCGATGCTCGCTTTTATTTAGAGAATGGCTTCTTTGGATAGCGGAGGTTATCACCTTCCGTTGATCCGACCCTCTGGTTCGATGCTCGCTTTTATTTAGCGATTTCCTTCTTTGGTTAGCGGATGTTATCAATTTCGGTTGATCCGGCCCTCTGGTTCGATGCTCGCTTTTATTTAGCGATTGCCTGCTTTAGGTAGCAGATGTTATCAACTTCGGTTGATCCGGCACTATGGTTCGATGCTCGCTTTTATTTAGCGATTGCCTGCTTTACGTAGCAGATATTATCAACTTGGTTGATCCGGCCCTCTAGTTCGATGCTCGCTTTTATTTAGCGAATGGCTGCTTTGGTTAACGGAGGTTATCAACTTCGGTTGATCCGGCCCTCTGGTTTGATGCTCGCTTTTATTTAGCGATGGCCTGCCTTGTTTAGCGGATGTTATAAACTTCGGTTGATCCGACACTATGGTTCGATGCTCGGTTTTATTTAGCAATTCCCTGCTTTGGTTAGCGGAGGTTATCAACTTCAGTTGATCTGGCCCTCTGGTTCGATGCTCGCTTTTATTTAGCGATTGCTTGCTTTGGTTAGCGAATGTTATCAACTTCGGTTGATCCGGCCCTATGGTTCGATGCTCGCTTTTATTTTGCGATTGCCTGCTTTGGTTAGCTAAGGATATCAACTTCCGTTGATCCGACCATCTGGTTCGATGCTCGCTTTTATTTAGCGATTTCCTGCTATGGTTAGCGGCTATCATCAACTTCGGTTGATCCGGCCATATGGTTCGATGCTCGCTTTTATTTAGCGATTGCCTGCTTTGGTTAGCGGATGTTATCAACTTCGGTTGATCCGGCCCTCTGGTTCGATGCTCGCTTTCATTTAGCGATTGCCTGCTTTGGTTAGCGGAGGTTATCAATTTCCGATGATCCGATCCTCTTGTTTAATACTCGCTTTTATTTAGCGATTGCCTGCTTTGGTTAGCGGATGTTATCAATTTCGGTTGATCCGGCCCTCTGGTTCGATGCTCGCTTTTATTTAGCGATTGCCTGCTTTAGGTAGCAGATGTTATCAACTTCGGTTGATCCGACACTATGGTTCGATGCTCGCTTTTATTTAGCGATTGCCTGCTTTAGGTAGCAGATGTTATCAACTTCGGTTGATCCGACCCTCTAGTTCGATGCTCGCTTTTATTTAGCGATTGCCTGCTTTAGGTTGGCGGAAGTTATAAATTTCGGTTGATCTGGGCCTCTGGTTTGATGCTCGTTTTAATTTAGCAATGGCCTGCCTTGGTTAGTGTATGTTATCAACTTCGGTTGATCCGACCCTATGGTTCGATGCACGCTTTTATTTAGCGATTGCCTGTTTTAGTTAGCGGAGGTTATCAACTTCGGTTTATCCGACCCTCTGGTTCGATGGTCGCTTTTATTTAGCGATTGCCTGCTTTGGTTAGCGGATGTTATCAATTTCGGTTGATCCGGCCCTCTAGTTTAATGCTCACTTTTATTTAGAGATTTCCGGCCTTGGTTAGCAGATGTTATCAACTTCGGTTGATCAGGCCCTATGGTTCGATGCTCGCTTTTATTTAGCGATTGCCTGCTTTGGTTAGCGGATGTTATCAACTTCGGTTGATCCGGCCCTATGGTCCGATGCTCCATTTTTTTTTGTAATTGCCTGCTTTGGTTAGCGGATGTTATCAACTTCCGTTGATCCGACCCTCTGGTTTGATGCTCGCTTTTATTTAGCGATTACCTGCTTTGGTTAGCGGATATCATCAACTTCGGTTGATCCGGCCCTATGGTTTGATGCTCGCTTTTATTTAGCGATTTCATGCTTTGGTTAGCGGATGTTATCAACTTCGGTTTATCCGGCCCTTTGGTTCGGTGCTCGCTTTTATTTAGCGATTATCTGCTTTGGTTAGCGGATATCATCAACTTCGGTTGATCCGGCCATATGTTTCGATGCTCGCTTTTATTTAGCGATTGCCTGCTTTGGTTAGCGGATGTTATCAACTTCAGTTGATCCGGCCCACTAGTTCGATGGTCGCTTTTATTTAGCGATTGCCTACTTTGGTTAGCAGATGTTATCAACTTCGGTTGATCCGTCCCTCTGGTTCGATGCTCGCTTTTATTTAACGATTGCCTGCTTTGGTTAGCGGATGTTATCAACTTCGGTTGATCTGTCCCTATGATTCGATGCTCGCTTTTATTTAGAGAATGGCTTCTTTGGTTAGCGGAGGTTATCACCTTCCGTTGATCCGACCCTCTGGTTCGATGCTCGCTTTTATTTAGCGATTGCCTTCTTTGGTTAGCGGATGTTATCAATTTCGGTTGATCCGGCCCTCTGGTTCGATGCTCGCTTTTATTTAGCGATTGCCTGCTTTAGGTAGCAGATGTTATCAACTTCGGTTGATCCGGCACTATGGTTCGATGCTCGCTTTTATTTAGCGATTGCCTGCTTTACGTAGCAGATGTTATCAACTTGGTTGATCCGGCCCTCTAGTTCGATGCTCGCTTTTATTTAGCGAATGGCTGCTTTGGTTAACGGAGGTTATCAACTTCGGTTGATCCGGCCCTCTGGTTTGATGCTCGCTTTTATTTAGCGATGGCCTGCCTTGTTTAGCGGATGTTATCAACTTCGGTTGATCCGACACTATGGTTCGATGCTCGATTTTATTTAGCAATTCCCTGCTTTGGTTAGCGGAGGTTATCAACTTCAGTTGATCTGGCCCTCTGGTTCGATGCTCGCTTTTATTTAGCGATTGCTTGCTTTGGTTAGCGAATGTTATCAACTTCGGTTGATCCGGCCCTATGGTTCGATGCTCGCTTTTATTTTGCGATTGCCTGCTTTGGTTAGCTAAGGATATCAACTTCCGTTGATCCGACCATCTGGTTCGATGCTCGCTTTTATTTAGCGATTTCCTGCTATGGTTAGCGGCTATCATCAACTTCGGTTGATCCGGCCATATGGTTCGATGCTCGCTTTTATTTAGCGATTGCCTGCTTTGGTTAGCGGATGTTATCAACTTCGGTTGATCCGGCCCTCTGGTTCGATGCTCGCTTTCATTTAGCGATTGCCTGCTTTGGTTAGCGGAGGTTATCAATTTCCGATGATCCGACCCTCTTGTTTAATACTCGCTTTTATTTAGCGATTGCCTGCTTTGGTTAGCGGATGTTATCAATTTCGGTTGATCCGGCCCTCTGGTTCGATGCTCGCTTTTATTTAGCGATTGCCTGCTTTAGGTAGCAGATGTTATCAACTTCGGTTGATCCGACACTATGGTTCGATGCTCGCTTTTATTTAGCGATTGCCTGCTTTAGGTAGCAGATGTTATCAACTTCGGTTAATCCGACCCTCTAGTTCGATGCTCGCTTTTATTTAGCGATTGCCTGCTTTAGGTTGGCGGAAGTTATAAATTTCGGTTGATCTGGCCCTCTGGTTTGATGCTCGTTTTAATTTAGCAATGGCCTGCCTTGGTTAGTGTATGTTATCAACTTTGGTTGATCCGACCCTATGGTTCGATGCACGCTTTTATTTAGCGATTGCATGTTTTAGTTAGCGGAGGTTATCAACTTCGGTTTATCCGACCCTCTGGTTCGATGGTCGCTTTTATTTAGCGATTGCCTGCTTTGGTTAGCGGATGTTATCAATTTCGGTTGATCCGGCCCTCTAGTTTAATGCTCACTTTTATTTAGAGATTTCCGGCCTTGGTTATCAGATGTTATCAACTTCGGTTGATCAGGCCCTATGGTTCGATGCTCGCTTTTATTTAGCGATTGCCTGCTTTGGTTAGCGGATGTTATCAACTTCGGTTGATCCGGTCCTATGGTCCGATGCTCCATTTTTTTTTGCAATTGCCTGCTTTGGTTAGCGGATGTTTTCAACTTCCATTGATCCGACCCTCTGGTTTGATGCTCGCTTTTATTTAGCGATTACCTGCTTTGGTTAGCGGATATCATCAACTTCGGTTGATCCGGCCCTATGGTTTGATGCTCGCTTTTATTTAGCGATTTCATGCTTTGGTTAGCGGATGTTATCAACTTCGGTTTATCCGGCCCTTTGGTTCGATGCTCGCTCTTATTTAGCGATTTCCTGCTTTGGTGAGCGGAGGTTATCAACTTCGGTTGATCCGGCCCTCTAGTTCGATGCTCGCTTTTATTTAACGATTGCCTGCTTTGGATAGCGGATATCATCGACTTCGGTTGATCCGGCATTATGGTTTGATGCTCGCTTTTATTTAGCGATTTCCTGCTTTGGTTAGTGGATCTTATCAATTTCGGTTGATCTGGCCCTCTGGTTCGATGCTCGCTTTTATTTAGCGATTTCCTGCTTTGGTTAGCGGATGTTATCAACTTCTGTTGATCCGGCCCTCTGGTTCGATGCTCGGTTTTATTTAGCGATTGTCTGCTTTGGTTAGCGGATGTTATCAACTTCCGTTGATCCGACAGTCTTGTTTAATGCTCGCTTTTATTTAGCGATTGCCTGCTTTGGTTAGCAGGTGTTATCAATTTCGGTTGATCCGGCCCTCTGGTTCGATGCTCGCTTTTATTTAGCGATTGCCTGCTTTGGTTAGCGGATGTTATCAACTTCGGTTGATCCGGCCCTATGGTTCGATGCTCGCTTTTATTTAGCGATTGCCTGCTTTGGTTAGCGAAGGTTATCAACTTCCGTTGATCCGACCCTCTGGTTCGATGCTCGCTTTTATTTAGCGATTACCTGCTTTGGTTAGCGGATATCATCAACTTCGGTTGATCCGGCCATATGTTTCGATGCTCGCTTTTATTTAGCGATTGCCTGCTTTGGTTAGCGGATGTTATCAACTTCGGTTGATCCGGCCCACTAGTTCGATGGTCGCTTTTATTTAGCGATTGCCTGCTTTGGTTAGCAGATGTTATCAACTTCGGTTGATCCGTCCCTCTGGTTCGATGCTCGCTTTTATTTAGCGATTGCCTGCTTTGGTTAGCGGATGTTATCAACTTCGGTTGATCCGTCCCTATGATTCGATGCTCGCTTTTATTTAGAGAATGGCTTCTTTGGTTAGCGGAGGTTATCAACTTCCGTTGATCCGACCCTCTGGTTCGATGCTCGCTTTTATTTAGCGATTGCCTTCTTTGGTTAGCGGATGTTATCAATTTCGGTTGATCCGGCCCTCTGGTTCGATGCTCGCTTTTATTTAGCGATTGCCTGCTTTAGGTAGCAGATGTTATCAACTTCGGTTGATCCGGCACTATGGTTCGATGCTCGCTTTTATTTAGCGATTGCCTGCTTTACGTAGCAGATGTTATCAACTTGGTTGATCCGGCCCTCTAGTTCGATGCTCGCTTTTATTTAGCGAATGGCTGCTTTGGTTAACGGAGGTTATCAACTTCGGTTGATCCGGACCTCTGGTTTGATGCTCGCTTTTATTTAGCGATGGCATGCCTTGTTTAGCGGATGTTATCAACTTCGGTTGATCCGGCACTATGGTTCGATGCTCAATTTTGTTTAGCAATTCCCTGCTTTGGTTAGCGGAGGTTATCAACTTCGGTTGATCTGGCCCTCTGGTTCGATGCTCGCTTTTATTTAGCGATTGCCTACTTTGGTTAGCGAATGTTATCAACTTCGGTTGATCCGGCCCTATGGTTCGATGCTCGCTTTTATTTTGCGATTGCCTGCTTTGGTTAGCGAAGGATATCAACTTCCGTTGATCCGACCATCTGGTTCGATGCTCGCTTTTATTTAGCGATTTCCTGCTATGGTTAGCGGCTATCATCAACTTCGGTTGATCCGGCCATATGGTTCGATGCTCGCTTTTATTTAGCGATTGCCTGCTTTGGTTAGCGGATGTTATCGACTTCGGTTGATCCGGCCCTCTGGTTCGATGCTCGCTTTCATTTAGCGATTGCCTGCTTTGGTTAGCGGAGGTTATCAATTTCCGTTGATCCGACCCTCTTGTTTAATACTCGCTTTTATTTAGCGATTGCCTGCTTTGGTTAGCGGATGTTATCAATTTCGGTTGATCCGGCCCTCTGGTTCGATGCTCTCTTTTATTTAGCGATTGCCTGCTTTAGGTAGCAGATGTTATCAACTTCGGTTGATCCGGCACTATGGTTCGATGCTCGCTTTTATTTAGCGATTGCCTGCTTTAGGTAGCAGATGTTATCAACTTCGGTTGATCCGGCCCTCTAGTTCGATGCTCGCTTTTATTTAGCGATTCCCTGCTTTAGGTTGGCGGAAGTTATAAATTTCGGTTGATCTGGCCTTCTGGTTTGATGCTCGTTTTAATTTAGCAATGGCCTGCCTTGGTTAGTGTATGTTATCAACTTCGGTTGATCCGGGCCTATGGTTCGATGCACGATTTTATTTAACGATTGCCTGCTTTAGTTAGCGGAGGTTATCAACTTCGGTTTATCCGACCCTCTGGTTCGATGGTCGCTTTTATTTAGCGATTTCCTGCTTTGGTTAGCGGATGTTATCAATTTCGGTTGATCCGACCCTCTAGTTTAATGCTCGCTTTTATTTAGCGATTGCCTGCTTTGGTTAGCAGGTGTTATCAATATCGGTTGATCCGGCCCTCTGGTTCGATGCTCGCTTTTATTTAGCGATTGCCTGCTTTGGTTAGCGGATGTTATCAACTTCGGTTGATCCGGCCCTATGGTTCGATGCTCGCTTTTATTTAGCGATTGCCTGCTTTGGTTAGCGAAGGTTATCAACTTCCGTTGATCCGACCCTCTGGTTCGATGCTCGCTTTTATTTAGCGATTACCTGCTTTGGTTAGCGGATATCATCAACTTCGGTTGATCCGGCCATATGTTTCGATGCTCGCTTTTATTTAGCGATTGCCTGCTTTGGTTAGCGGATGTTATCAACTTCGGTTGATCCGGCCCACTAGTTCGATGGTCGCTTTTATTTAGCGATTGCCTGCTTTGGTTAGCAGATGTTATCAACTTCGGTTGATCCGTCCCTCTGGTTCGATGCTCGCTTTTATTTAGCGATTGCCTGCTTTGGTTAGCGGATGTTATCAACTTCGGTTGATCCGTCCCTATGATTCGATGCTCGCTTTTATTTAGAGAATGGCTTCTTTGGTTAGCGGAGGTTATCAACTTCGGTTGATCCGACCCTCTGGTTCGATGCTCGCTTTTATTTAGCGATTGCCTTCTTTGGTTAGCGGATGTTATCAATTTCGGTTGATCCGGCCCTCTGGTTCGATGCTCGCTTTTATTTAGCAATTGCCTGCTTTAGGTAGCAGATGTTATCAACTTCGGGTGATCCGGCACTATGGTTCGATGCTCGCTTTTATTTAGCGATTGCCTGCTTTACGTAGCAGATGTTATCAACTTGGTTGATCCGGCCCTCTAGTTCGATGCTCGCTTTTATTTAGCGAATGGCTGCTTTGGTTAATGGAGGTTATGAACTTCGGTTGATCCGGACCTCTGGTTTGATGCTCGCTTTTATTTAGCGATGGCCTGCCTTGTTTAGCGGATGTTATCAACTTCGGTTGATCCGGCACTATGGTTCGATGCTCGATTTTATTTAGCAATTCCCTGCTTTGGTTAGCGGAGGTTATTAACTTCGGTTGATCTGGCCCTCTGGTTCGATGCTCGCTTTTATTTAGCGATTGCCTGCTTTGGTTAGCGAATGTTATCAACTTCGGTTGATCCGGCCCTATGGTTCGATGCTCGCTTTTATTTTGCGATTGCCTGCTTTGGTTAGCGAAGGATATCAACTTCCGTTGATCCGACCATCTGGTTCGATGCTCGCTTTTATTTAGCGATTTCCTGCTATGGTTAGCGGCTATCATCCACTTCGGTTGATCCGGCCATATGGTTCGATGCTCGCTTTTATTTAGCGATTGCGTGCTTTGGTTAGCGGATGTTATCAACTTCGGTTGATCCGGCCCTCTGGTTCGATGCTCGCTTTCATTTAGCGATTGCCTGCTTTGGTTAGCGGAGGTTATCAATTTCCGTTGATCCGACCCTCTTGTTTAATACTCGCTTTTATTTAGCGATTGCCTGCTTTGGTTAGCGGATGTTATCAATTTCGGTTGATCCGGCCCTCTGGTTCGATGCTCGCTTTTATTTAGCGATTGCCTGCTTTAGGTAGCAGATGTTATCAACTTCGGTTGATCCGGCACTATGGTTCGATGCTCGCTTTTATTTAGCGATTGCCTGCTTTAGGTAGCAGATGTTATCAACTTCGGTTGATCCGACCCTCTAGTTCGATGCTCGCTTTTATTTAGCGATTGCCTGCTTTAGGTTGGCGGAAGTTATAAATTTCGATTGATCTGGCCCTCTGGTTTGATGCTCATTTTAATTTAGCAATGGCCTGCCTTGGTTAGTGTATGTTATCAACTTCGGTTGATCCGGGCCTATGGTTCGATGCACGCTTTTATTTAACGATTGCCTGCTTTAGTTAGCGGAGGTTATCAACTTCGGTTTATCCGACCCTCTGGTTCGATGGTCGCTTTTATTTAGCGATTTCCTGCTTTGGTTAGCGGATGTTATCAATTTCGGTTGATCCGACCCTCTATTTTAATGCTCACTTTTATTTAGAGATTTTCGGCCTTGGTTAGCAGATGTTATCAACTTCGGTTGATCAGGCCCTATGGTTCGATGCTCGCTTTTATTTAGCGATTGCCTGCTTTGGTTAGCGGATGTTATCAACTTCGGTTGATCCGGCCCTATGGTCCGATGCTCCATTTTTTTTAGCAATTGCCTGCTTTGGTTAGCGGATGTTATCAACTTCCGTTGATCCGACCCTCTGGTTTGATGCTCGCTTTTATTTAGCGATTACCTGCTTTGGTTAGCGGATATCATCAACTTCGGTTGATCCGGCCCTATGGTTTGATGTCGCTTTTATTTAGCGATTTCATGCTTTGGTTAGCGGATGTTATCAACTTCGGTTTATCCGGCCCTTTGGTTCGATGCTCGCTCCCATTTAGCGATTGCCTGCTTTGGTGAGCGGAGGTTATCAACTTCGGTTGATCCGGCCCTCTAGTTCGATGCTCGCTTTTATTTAACGATTGCCTGCTTTGGATAGCGGATATCATCAACTTCGGTTGATCCGGCATTATGGTTTGATGCTCGCTTTTATTTAGCGATTGCCTGCTTTGGTTAGTGGATCTTATCAATTTCGGTTGATCTGGCCCTCTGGTTCGATGCTCGCTTTTATTTAGCGATTTCCTGCTTTGGTTAGCGGATGTTATCAACTTCTGTTGATCCGGCCCTCTGGTTCGATGCTCGGTTTTATTTAGCGATTGTCTGCTTTGGTTAGCGGATTTTATCAACTTCCGTTGATCCGACAGTCTTGTTTAATGCTCGCTTTTATTTAGCGATTGCCTGCTTTGGTTAGCAGGTGTTATCAATATCGGTTGATCCGGCCCTCTGGTTCGATGCTCGCTTTTATTTAGCGATTGCCTGCTTTGGTTAGCGGATGTTATCAACTTCGGTTGATCCGGCCCTATGGTTCGATGCTCGCTTTTATTTAGCGATTGCCTGCTTTGGTTAGCGAAGGTTATCAACTTCCGTTGATCCGACCCTCTGGTTCGATGCTCGCTTTTATTTAGCGATTACCTGCTTTGGTTAGCGGATATCATCAACTTCGGTTGATCCGGCCATATGGTTCAATGCTCGCTTTTATTTAGCGATTGCCTGCTTTGGTTAGCGGATGTTATCAACTTCGTTTGATCCGGCCCTCTGGTTCGATGCTCGCTTTCATTTAGCGATTGCCTGCTTTGGTTAGCGGAGGTTATCAATTTCCGTTGATCCGACCCTCTTGTTTAATACTCGCTTTTATTTAGCGATTGCCTGCTTTGGTTAGCGGATGTTATCAATTTCGGTTGATCCGGCCCTCTGGTTCGATGCTCGCTTTTATTTAGCGATTGCCTGCATTAGGTAGCAGATGTTATCAACTTCGGTTGATCCGACACTATGGTTCGATGCTCGCTTTTATTTAGCGATTGCCTGCTTTAGGTAGCAGATGTTATCAACTTCGGTTGATCCGGCCCTCTAGTTCGATGCTCGCTTTTATTTAGCGATTGCCTGCTTTAGGTTGGCGGAAGTTATAAATTTCGGTTGATCTGGCCCTCTGGTTTGATTCTCGTTTTAATTTAGCAATGGCCTGCCTTGGTTAGTGTATGTTATCAACTTCGGTTGATCCGGCCCTATGGTTCGATGCACGCTTTTATTTAGCGATTGCCGGCTTTAGTTAGCGGAGGTTATCAACTTCGGTTTATCCGACCCTCTGGTTCGATGGTCGCTTTTATTTAGCGATTGCCTGCTTTGGTTAGCGGATGTTATCAATTTCGGTTGATCCGACCCTCTAGTTTAATGCTCACTTTTATTTAGAGATTTCCGGCCTTGGTTAGCAGATGTTATCAACTTCGGTTGATCAGGCCCTATGGTTTGATGCTCGCTTTTATTTAGCGATTGCCTGCTTTGGTTAGCGGATGTTATCAACTTCGGTTGATCCGGCCCTATGGTCCGATGCTCCATTTTTTTTAGCAATTGCCTGCTTTGGTTAGCGGATGTTATCAACTTCCGTTGATCCGACCCTCTGGTTTGATGCTCGCTTTTATTTAGCGATTACCTGCTTTGGTTAGCGGATATCATCAACTTCGGTTGATCCGGCCCTATGGTTTGATGTCGCTTTTATTTAGCGATTTCATGCTTTGGTTAGCGGATGTTATCAACTTCGGTTTATCCGGCCCTTTGGTTCGATGCTCGCTCCCATTTAGCGATTGCCTGCTTTGGTGAGCGGAGGTTATCAACTTCGGTTGATCCGGCCCTCTAGTTCGATGCTCGCTTTTATTTAACGATTGCCTGCTTTGGATAGCGGATATCATCAACTTCGGTTGATCCGGCATTATGGTTTGATGCTCGCTTTTATTTAGCGATTGCCTGCTTTGGTTAGTGGATCTTATCAATTTCGGTTGATCTGGCCCTCTGGTTCGATGCTCGCTTTTATTTAGCGATTTCCTGCTTTGGTTAGCGGATGTTATCAACTTCTGTTGATCCGGCCCTCTGGTTCGATGCTCGGTTTTATTTAGCGATTGTCTGCTTTGGTTAGCGGATTTTATCAACTTCCGTTGATCCGACAGTCTTGTTTAATGCTCGCTTTTATTTAGCGATTGCCTGCTTTGGTTAGCAGGTGTTATCAATATCGGTTGATCCGGCCCTCTGGTTCGATGCTCGCTTTTATTTAGCGATTGCCTGCTTTGGTTAGCGGATGTTATCAACTTCGGTTGATCCGGCCCTATGGTTCGATGCTCGCTTTTATTTAGCGATTGCCTGCTTTGGTTAGCGAAGGTTATCAACTTCCGTTGATCCGACCCTCTGGTTCGATGCTCGCTTTTATTTAGCGATTACCTGCTTTGGTTAGCGGATATCATCAACTTCGGTTGATCCGGCCATATGGTTCAATGCTCGCTTTTATTTAGCGATTGCCTGCTTTGGTTAGCGGATGTTATCAACTTCGTTTGATCCGGCCCTCTGGTTCGATGCTCGCTTTCATTTAGCGATTGCCTGCTTTGGTTAGCGGAGGTTATCAATTTCCGTTGATCCGACCCTCTTGTTTAATACTCGCTTTTATTTAGCGATTGCCTGCTTTGGTTAGCGGATGTTATCAATTTCGGTTGATCCGGCCCTCTGGTTCGATGCTCGCTTTTATTTAGCGATTGCCTGCATTAGGTAGCAGATGTTATCAACTTCGGTTGATCCGACACTATGGTTCGATGCTCGCTTTTATTTAGCGATTGCCTGCTTTAGGTAGCAGATGTTATCAACTTCGGTTGATCCGGCCCTCTAGTTCGATGCTCGCTTTTATTTAGCGATTGCCTGCTTTAGGTTGGCGGAAGTTATAAATTTCGGTTGATCTGGCCCTCTGGTTTGATTCTCGTTTTAATTTAGCAATGGCCTGCCTTGGTTAGTGTATGTTATCAACTTCGGTTGATCCGGCCCTATGGTTCGATGCACGCTTTTATTTAGCGATTGCCGGCTTTAGTTAGCGGAGGTTATCAACTTCGGTTTATCCGACCCTCTGGTTCGATGGTCGCTTTTATTTAGCGATTGCCTGCTTTGGTTAGCGGATGTTATCAATTTCGGTTGATCCGACCCTCTAGTTTAATGCTCACTTTTATTTAGAGATTTCCGGCCTTGGTTAGCAGATGTTATCAACTTCGGTTGATCAGGCCCTATGGTTTGATGCTCGCTTTTATTTAGCGATTGCCTGCTTTGGTTAGCGGATGTTATCAACTTCGGTTGATCCGGCCTTATGGTCCGATGCTCCATTTTTTTTAGCAATTGCCTGCTTTGGTTAGCGGATGTTATCAACTTCCGTTGATCCGACCCTCTGGTTTGATGCTCGCTTTTATTTAGCGATTACCTGCTTTGGTTGGCGGATATCATCAACTTCGGTTGATCCGGCCCTATGGTTTGATACTCGCTTTTATTTAGCGATTTCCTGCTTTGGTTAGCGGACGTTATCAACTTCGGTTTATCCGGCCCTATGGTTCGATGCTCGCTCTTATTTAGCGATTGCCTGCTTTGGTGAGCGGAGGTTATCAACTTCGGTTGATCCGGCCCTCTAGTTCGATGCTCGCTTTTATTTAACGATTGCCTGCTTTGGATAGCGGATGTTATCAACTTCGGTTGATCCGGCATTATGGTTTGATGCTCGCTTTTATTTAGCGATTGCCTGCTTTGGTTAGTGGATCTTATCAATTTCGGTTGATCTGGCCCTTTGGTTCGATGCTCGCTTTTATTTAGCGATTTCCTGCTTTGGTTAGCGGATGTTATCAACTTCTGTTGATCCGGCCCTCTGGTTCGATGCTCGGTTTTATTTAGCGATTGTCTGCTTTGGTTAGCGGATGTTATCAACTTCCGTTGATCCGACAGTCTTGTTTAATGCTCGCTTTTATTTAGCGATTGCCTGCTTTGGTTAGCAGGTGTTATCAATTTCGGTTGATCCGGCCCTCTGGTTCGATGCTCGCTTTTATTTAGCGATTGCCTGCTTTAGGTAGCAGATGTTATCAACTTCGGTTGATCTGGCCCTCTGGTTCGATGCTCGCTTTTATTTAGCAAATGCCTGCTTTAGGTAGCAGATGTTATCAACTTCGGTTGATCCGACACTATGGTTTTATGCTCGCTTTTATTTAGTGATTGCCAGCTTTAGGTAGCAGATGTTATCAACTTCGGTTGATTCGGCCCTCTGGTTCGATGCTCGCTTTTATTTAGCGATTGCCTGGTTTAGGTTGGCGGAAGTTATCAAATTCGGTTGATCCAACCCTCTGGATTGATGCTCGCTTTTATTTACCGATGACCAGCCTTGGTTAGCGGATGTTATCAACTTCGGTTGATCCGGCCCTATGGTTCGATGCTCTTTTTTATTTAGCGATTGCCTGCTTTGGTTTGCGGAGGTTATCAACTTCGGTTGATCCGACCCTCCGGTTCGATGCTCGCTTTTATTTAACGATTGTCTGCTTTGGTTAGCGGATGTTATCAACTTCGGTTGAGCAGGCCCTATGGTTCGATGCTCGCTTTTATTTAGCGATTTCCTGCTTTGGTTAGCGGACGTTATCAACTTTGGTTGATCCGGCCCTATGGTTCGATGCTCGCGTTTATTTAGCGATTGCCTGCTTTGGTTAGAGGATGTTATCAACTTTGGTTGATCCGACCCTCTGGTTCGATGCTCGCTTTTATTTAGCGATTGCCTGCTTTGGTTAACGGATGTTATCAACTTCGGTTGATCAGTCCCTATGGTTCGATACTCATTTTTATTTAGCGATTGCCTGCTTTGGTTAGCGGATGTTATCAACTTCAGTTGATTCAGACCCTTGGTTCGATGCTCACTTTTATTTAGCGATTTCCTGCTTTGGTTAGCAGATGTTATCAACTTCGGTTGATCCGCCCCTCTGGTTCGTTGCTCGCTTTTATTTAGCGATTGCCTGCTTTGGTTAGTGGATGTTATCAACTTCCGTTGATCCGGCCCTCTGGTTCGATGCTCGCTTTTATTTAGCGGTTGCCTGCTTTGGTTAGCGAATATTATCAGCTTCGGTTGATCTGTCCCTCTGATTCGATGCTCACTTTTATTTAGCGATTGCCTGCTTTAGGTAGAAGATGTTATCAACTTCGGTTGATCCGGAACTATGCTTCAATGCTAGCTTTTATTTAGCGATTGCCTGCTTTGGTTAGCGGATGTTATCAACTTTGGTTGATCCGGCCCTATGGGTTGATGCTCTCTTTTATTTAGGATTACCTGCTTTGGTTAGCGGATGTCATCAACTTCGGTTGATCCGGCCCTCTGGTTTGATGCTCGCTTTTATTTAGCGATTGCCTGCTTTGGTTAGCGGATGTTATCAACTTCGGCTGATCCGCCCCTATGGTTCGATGCACGCTTTTATTTAGCGATTGCATGCTTTAGTTAGCGGAGGTTATCAACTCCGGTTTATCCACCCTCTGGTTCGATGGTCGCTTTTATTTAGCGATTGCCTGCTTGGGTTAGTGGATGTTATCAATTTCGGTTGATGCGGCCCTCTGGTTTAATGCTCACTTTTATTTAGATATTTTCGGCCTTGGTTAGCAGATGTTATCAACTTCGGTTGATCAGGCCCTATGGTTCGATGCTCGCTTTTATTTTGCGATTGCCTGCTTTGGTTATCGGATGTTATCAACTTCGGTTGATCCGGCCCTATGGTCCGATGCTCCATTTTATTTAGCAATTGCCTGCTTTGGTTAGCGGATGTTATCAACTTCCGTTGATCCGACCTTCTGATTTGATGCTCGCTTTTATTTAGCGATTACCTGCTTTGGTTAGCGGATATCATCAACTTCGGTTGATCTGGCCCTATGGTTTGATGCTCGCTTTTATTTAGCGATTTCATGCTTTGGTTTGCGGATGTTATCAACTTCGGTTTATCCGACCCTTTGGTTCGATGCTCGCTCTTATTTAGCGATTGCCTGTGTTGGTGAGCGGAGGTTATCAACTTCGGTTGATACGACCCTCTAGTTCGATGCTCGCTTTTATTTAACGATTCCCTGCTTTGGTTAGCGGATATCATCAACTTCGGTTGATCCGGCATTATGGTTTGATGCTCGCTTTTATTTAGCGATTGCCTGCTTTGGTTAGTGGATCTTATCAATTTCGGTTGATCCGGCCCTCTGGTTCGATGCTCGCTTTTATTTAGCGATTTCCTGCTTTGGTTAGCGGATGTTATCAACTTCTGTTGATCCGGCCCTCTGGTTCGATGCTCGCTTTTATTTAGCGATTGTCTGCTTTGGTTAGCGGATGTTATCAACTTCCGTTGATCCGACCCTCTTGTTTAATGCTCGCTTTTATTTAGTGATTGCCTGCTTTGGTTAGCAGGTGTTATCAATTTCAGTTGATTCGGCCCTCTGGTTCGATGCTCGCTTTTATTTAGCGATTGCCTGCTTTAGGTAGCAGATGTTATCAACTTCGGTTGATCTGGCCCTATGGTTCGATGCTCGCTTTTATTTAGCAAATGCCTGCTTTAGGTAGCAGATGTTATCAACTTCGGTTGATCCGACTTTATGGTTTTATGCTCGCTTTTATTTAGTGATTGCCTGCTTTAGGTAGCAGATGTTATCAACTTCGGTTGATTCGACCCTCTGGTTCGATGCTCGCTTTTATTTAGCGATTGCCTGCTTTAGGTTGGTGGAAGTTATCAAATTCGATTGATCCAACCCTCTGGATTGATGCTCGCTTTTATTTAGCGATGGCCTGCCTTGGTTAGCGGATGTTATCAACTTCGTTTGATCCGACCCTATGGTTCGATGCTCGCTTTTATTTAGCGATTGTCTGCTTTGGTTAGCGGATGTTATCTGAAGGTGAGAAAATTACTTAGAAGGGGGGGGGGGGGGTTGAATAAGTAAGACTAAAAATCAAAGATTTGAACACATATATTTTTATCCTGGTTCGTTGAATACAACTACTCCAGTCCACCCTCTCAAGAGTGATTTGCCTTTCTCTGTCAAGGACTTAATCCACTATTTAAATCAAACAGATTACAAATAGCAACACCTAAGAACAACTGTTCTTAGTCTTCTTAAGAGTAACTGATCCCAACTGGATCCTCTTAAGGAAAACCTTTTACAACCAATGTAAAACTTTTACAAGAGTAAGAATGCTTCTAATAAGCTGTTATCACAACTGTGATATTTCTCTTAATTTCAGAACGAAGTTAAAGCAAAATAAAATAATAGGAGCTTTGAGAGATTTGCTTTGATGAGTGATTTTGCTAGAAGTTCGATACTGAAGAAGATGGAGTGGACTTCTTTATATAGGCACTAAGATCCAAGAAGTCTTGTTATGTTGAAGGCTGTGCAGAAAAGCCTGAAGCCTTTTGTCTTCACATTGGAGGCTGTGCTGAAACAAGCCTGATGCCTTTTGTCTTCACTTGCAGAAAACTTTCCTCAGAATGGAGTGCATAGATAAAACCTTTTTGTCTGTGTCCTTGTGTCTAG
This sequence comes from Lathyrus sativus, assembly GCA_963859935.3. Classification (NCBI taxonomy): domain Eukaryota; kingdom Viridiplantae; phylum Streptophyta; class Magnoliopsida; order Fabales; family Fabaceae; genus Lathyrus; species Lathyrus sativus. The sequence continues at coordinate 281,867,785 of OZ012738.1, forward strand.
CACAAAATAGGAAAGAGCTGTTGAGATAAACCAACGTACATATTTAAATCTTCTTCAAGGTAAGTTCAGCTTTCAACAATAGAATCTGAATCTTCAGAGTCTCCAGAATAGAGATCTTCTGGATCTTCAGAGTCTTGGATGTTCTTCAGATTGAGCTGAATCAGAGTATGTGCAGCTTGTGTGCTTGAGCGTGTAAATCTATCAGAGCAGAGTCTTCTATGCTTTAGAGGCTCCTGCTTCAGAATCTTCAAGAGACAGTAGTCAGATTCTTCTGGGAGCAGCGTTCAGATCTTCACTTAAGATGCTCTTGAACTTATGAAGCCTTTCATAATAACATTGTTCAGATCCAAATTTGCTTTCTTAAGATAATTTTCTTTAGTGCCTGTAGCAAACAATCTAGAACACGTTTAGAGTATATAATTCTTGAATACAAAATTTATAAGTGTTATCATCAAAACATAGAGATATAACTAAGACACAATCTGTGCTCTTACAATCTCCCCCTTTTTGATGATGACAAAACATGAGAAATTTTGTTCAATAAAAAGTAAGAATTAGAAACTCCCACTGAGATTAACAATCTCCCCCTGAAATAAATACTTCAATAGAATGGAATACTTCCCTTTCTGATTAAGTATATTTCAGATTCAGAGCCTGATGAAAGAGTTCAGAGTCAAATCTTGATGCCAGATACATATGACTTCCTTCAGTCAGAGCGTCTGGTTATCATCTTGCATGAATTCTCTTTCAGAATAAATGTATCAGAGTAAGATATCAGAGTTATCAGAGTTGATTGAATACTCAGATTTTCTTTAGAGGATCAGGTTCTGGTTGACACAGTCTCAGGGTAACTTCATAGAATTATGTCAGATATATCAATGTAATCTGAAAGACTTAAATTCAAAGTAAGTTAATAAAATGTCTGAATTTCAGTTTTAGTAATTGCTTATAGGTTGAACACTCAGTTTCTCTTTTTCTCCCCCTTTTTGTCATAATCAAAAAGATTTTTAAAGACAGAAAGATACAGAAGAAAAGAATCATATAGGAGCAAAACAAGTTATCATGCAATCAAAACAAACCAAAGTTCTCAGTCAAACAGGCAGATGCCAAAACACATAACACAACAAAAAATAAACAGACAGCAAAATCAGTTCATGTGCAAAACAACAAATAAAACTAGGTCTGGCGAGAGGCAATAAGGGTCAGAAGCTCTGTCATCTTGGCAGCTGACTCTTCTTGTTTAGACATCCAGGTCTTTATTTCATCAGTTGTTTTCTCTTGCTTGATCATCCAGTCCTTTATATCCTTCACATCATTCACAAGTTCTGCAACCACAGATGAAGACGGAGCAGATGCAGTAGCAGCAGGGTTCCCTTCAGATTGGTTTTCAACAGAAGCTTGTTCAACCATTTCAGATTCAGGAACTACTGGAGGAGCAGCTTCCAAAAGTAATACAGGAGGAGGAGGAGGCATGTTCATCAGAGTTACCTTGATTAATTCTGCAAATTTAGTCTTAGCAAGCTTAGAGCATTTAGCTCTAACTTTTAAGGCAGCTTTGTTGAACATCCAGATGAAGCGCTTCCAAGCAGTATTCGAAACAGTGGGATCCAAACTAGACATGCATACAGCCGTAACACGATCATATTCAGAATCTAACTCCTTTTTGAAAATATCAAACATAGCATTAACACAAGATCCTAGATCTGACTGTTCAGACTGTCCAGAGGAAAAAGGATTAGGGGTGTTAACAGGTGTAGGTTCAGATGGTTGTGGTTGAGGTGATGGTGGTTGAGATGTGTAGATGTCAGATAGAGGGAGTTCAGATGGTTTAGGAAAAGCCTGATTTTCAGATGGAATGGTTTCAGATGGTTGAGGAATGGTTTGGTTTCCAGATGTTTGAGTGTCAGATGGTTGAGTTTCAGATGGTTGTTGATGAGATGGAGAGTTTGGTGGGGTATGAAATAAGGAAATTATAAGATGTTTCTTCATAACACTTTCAGAGCGAGCTTGTTTGAGTGATTCTGAATCACAGTCAGATGAATCAGAGGAATCAGAAGATTCATATGAGTGAACAGATGTTGAAGAAATTATAATTGATTGATTGAGGGGTTGAATATCAAGAATATTGTCAGAAAGATTTGGATCTTCTGAGGGAATTGTTTGTTCAGAGTGTTCAACTTGAACAGTCTCTGGTTGGTTTTGTTCTGAAATAATTGTTTCTGGTTGGAGAGTCTCTAATTGGGGATCCTCTGGTTGTGACAAAGTTGGTTGTGGTGTTACTGTTGGAGAGTTTTCTGGTTGAGTTGGTTCTGGTGGTGGAATTTCTGATTGAATTGATTGAGGTTGTGGTTCAGATGGAATTGGTACAGGAGATGATTGTAAATTTACTGGTTCAGAGGAGAGTGGTTTAGATGAGATATTGACAGACTGTTTGGATTTGGAAGTTCTTTGTATAAGGCTTGGAGAGAGTTGTGGTGAAGACAGGGGTGAATGAACAGTAGGTGTAGGATCAGATGCTAATACCTGTTGAATGGTGTCTCTGATCTCTTCCAAAGTGGCTTCTCTAGGACTGATTCTGGCTTTCTTTCCTTCTCTCTTCTTCTTTCTTGAAGCTTCAGATGCTTTTCTCTTCTTCTGAACGGATCCTTCGTCAGCTTTCCTCTTACTACGCCTTTCCTTCATCTGATTGGGCAATTCTTCTCCTGGCTTCTGAACAAGATTAGCAGGTAGAGGAATTCCTTCCTTTAGACATTCAGTAATGTACAGCCAGACAAATTCCTTAGGTTCATCTGCACTGAATAGTGGAAAGTCTTCCACAGGAATTCTTCTGCCTTGAACCTCTTCAGAGTTGATCTTCCTTAGTTGTCCTTTCAATTCTGAAATGATTTTCATCCTTTTCAGATTGAGTCCATTTATTTCAGAGCCAATGATGTAAGTCAGATCTTCTGTAATCTTCGCATCTGTCAGATGCTGTACCAGCTTGTTCTCAATAAGGATGTCTAAAATCAATCTTCCCAGGGGTATCCACGTCCTAACTTTACCAGCTTTAGCTCTTACTTCCTCTCTGGTTTCTTTGACATGAGTTAGTAAATGACTGAAGATAAGATACGGTAGATCCACTTTGACATTCTTGCTAATGCAGTACGTGAAATACAGATGTTCCGAACTCACATAGTCTGGTGAGTTGGATGGTTTTCTGTGAAAAAATGTACTCATAAAGATTTTTGCCCAGATCCTATAAATGGGTTTCAAATCTTTAACCTTACTTGATGGCATTCCAGCTATAGTAACTTCTTCATAAACCCTAGCCATATCAATGCGAGAAGAAGCAAGATTTGAAACTCCATCAGATTCAGTATAACTGAACAGTTGTCTGATCAGTTTTTCAGTAATAACTATCTCCATTCCAAGAACCGAGGAATGAATAAACTTGGGACCAGCGCTTGCATGAATCCAAAATTACTTTACCAGTGATGGAAATACAGGACCCATTAACCTTTCAAAGTATTTTTCCCAACCTTGAGCTTTAATGGCAGAAATGAGGTCGAACCCATTTTCCTTTAACGAATCAAGATCAATGAAGCTTTCACAGAGCACCTCCAGATCAGCCACTGGAGTGAATAAGGTTCGTTCTGGTTCTTTGTACATTATAGTCTTGTTGGGTTTTGCAGCAGTGTTTGAAGTAGACGCCATTGAAGAAGAAGAGGATCTTGGTTTAGGTTTAGGGTTTTGGTAGAGATTGAAAAGAGAACAGAAACGCATGAATGAAGTGAATGTGGAAAGTGTGAAAATAGTGTGATAGGTGATATATATATATAGATAACCAATAATCAAGCATAGGGCACACAAAAGACACTTATGCACGTTTGGACAGCATTTAATGAAAAATAATCATTTCATATTAAATTTATGACAGCTGGGGGGAAAACCAAGAAAAGTGAGATTTTCAAAGCAATACCTCAAACGTCAATTCAGTTGAGCACTCCATCTTTTCAGATATTGAGTGACACGTGTTTACTTTGCTGGCGCATCTGATGTCTCTCAAGAAATGAAACGTTTCCAACTTTCAGATCTTCTGAGCTTGTTAGTTCAGAGTTTCACAAAAAAAATGAATGAATATAAATGAACAAATAGACAGATGAAATACTTCAGATCATTAAACATTTTGCATCTGAGAGGTTGCCTCTGATAAATATTACTCTGGACAAAAATCCATACAAATATTTTTCAGAATGAACTTAAATCTATCTTCAGCAAGGGGTTTTGTGAAAATATCAGCCCATTGATGATCTGTATCAACAAAAGCTAAATTAATTACACCCTTCTGAACATAGTCTCTGATGAAGTGATGTTTAATTTCTATATGTTTTGCCTTAGAATGCAAGATTGGATTTTTTGACAAACATATAGCAGAAGTATTATCACAGAAGATAGAAAGATTACTCTCATAGATTTCATAATCTTCTAATTGACTCTTCATCTAGAGCATCTGAGTACAACATCCAGCAGCAGCAATGTATTCTGCCTCTGTAGTTGATAGTGCTATGGTAGGTTGCTTCTTGCTCTACCATGAGATCAGATGACTTCCAAGAAACTGACAGCTTCCAGAAGTGCTCTTACATTCAACTCTGTCTCCAGCATAGTCAGCATCAGAGAATCCAACTAATGAAAATTCATCAGATCTTCTGTAACACAAACCCATGTTAGCAGTACCTTTCAGATACCTTAGAATCCTCTTAACAGCTGTTAAGTGTGATTCTCTAGGATCTGATTGGAATCTCGCACATAAGCAGACACTAAACAGAATATCTGGTCTAGAAGCAGTCAAGTATAGAAGAGATCCTATCATACCTCTGTAGAGTTTTTGATCCACCTTCTTACTTACCTCTTCCTTACCTAGAGTGCTTGTAGGATGCATTGGGGTCTTTGCCATTTTGCTATCAACCATGTTGAACTTCTTCAGAAGCTCTTTAACATATTTGGTTTGATGTATGTAGGTGCACTCTGGAGTCTGATTGACTTGGATTCCCAAGAAGAATCTCAATTCTCCCATCATGCTCATTTCAAATTCTTCCTGCATACATTTAGCAAACTCCTTTCCAAGCGTAATATTTGTTGATCCAAAAATAATGTCATCTACATAAATTTGACAAATCAACAGATCTTTCTTAACAGTTTTACAGAATAAAGTTGTATCCACTTTTCCTCTGATAAAATTTTTCTTCAGAAGGAAGTTGCTCAACCTCTCATACCAAGCTCTGGGAGCTTGTTTTAATCCATAAAGGGATTTCTTTAATTTGAAAACATGATCTGGAAAGTCTTCACTTTCAAAACCAGGAGGTTGGTGGACATATACTTCTTCTTCTATAATACCATTAAGAAAAACACTTTTAACATTCATCTGATACAGAGTGATGTTATTCTGTGCAGCAAATGAAATAAGAAGACGAATAGATTCTAACCTTGCCACTGGAGCATATGTCTCAGTGTAATCAATACCTTCTTGTTGACTGTATCCTTGAGCAACCAGCCTTGCCTTATTCCTTTCTACCTCTCCCTTTTCATTCAGCTTATTCCTGAAGACCCATTTTGTTCCAATGACATTGAATCCTTTAGGTCTAGGAACCAGATCCCAAACTTCATTTCTGGTGAATTGATTCAGCTCTTCTTGCATAGTTATAATCCATTCATTATCTTCCAGAGCCTCATCTACAGATGTTGGTTCTATCATTGACACTAAGCCAAATAAGGAAGATTCAGAAGTTCTGAGAAATGATCTTGTCCTTATAGGATCATCTTTCTTTCCAATTATCACATCTTCTGGATGAGAAGCTTTGATTCTGGAAGAAGATCCTCTGACAGTTGGTCTTTCAGAAATATGCAAGTTGTTTAGTTGGGAGGTCAAAGGTGTAGCATCTGGGGTTGCATCAGATTCTTTGTTCTTTTCCTTTTCTGCCTCTGAGCCTTCAGAGTCTGTGAGAATCACTTCTCTATCTGCAGAACTTTCAAACTGCTTTGGCTTTTCAGAGCCAAGCTTATCATCAAATCTGACATGAATAGATTCTTCCACAATCTGTGTTTCAGTATTGAATACTCTGTAGCCTTTAGAGTGTTCAGAATAACCAAGCATGAAACACTTCTGTGCTTTGGAATCAAACTTGTTCAGATTATCTTTAGTATTAAGCATATAACAAATACATCCAAAAGGATGAAAATAAGCAATGTTAGGCTTTCTGTTTCTCCACAATTCATAGGGAGTCTTTTTCAAAAGAGGTCTTACAGACACTCTGTTCTGAATATAACAAGCTGTGTTAATTGCTTCTGCCCAGAAATATTTTGCCATATTTGTCTCGTTGATCATGGTTCTGGCCATTTCTTGCAATGTTCTATTTTTCCTCTCTACAACTCCATTTTGTTGTGGAGTTCTACGGCAGGAGAAATCATGTGCAATGCCTTTTTCAGAAAAATATTTTTCAAAATGTTTATTTTCAAATTCTCCACCATGATCACTTCTGACTTTAATAATTTTACAATCTTTTTCAGTCTGGACTTGATTGCAGAAGTCAAAGAACACAGAATGAGACTCATCCTTGTGTTTTAGAAACTTTACCCATGTCCATCTGCTGTAGTCATCTACAATGACTAACCCATACTTCTTGCCTCTGATGGATGCAGTTTTCACTGGTTCAAACAGATCAATGTGAAGTAATTCCAATGGTCTGGAGGTAGAAACAACATTTTTTGATTTAAAATGAGATTTTGAAATTTTACCTCTTTGACATGCTTCACACAGAGCATCTGAGTTGAACTTCAACTTAGGAAGTCCTCTGACCAGATTGAGTTTATTAATCTGAGATATACGTCTCATATTAATATGCCCCAATCTTCTATGCCAAACCTATTGCTCATCATTCACAGATAAGAGGCATTTTACATTTTGAACTTTAAGTTCTGAAAGGTTAATTTTATAAATGTTGTGTTTCCTCTTTCCATTGAATAGGATAGAACCATCCTTTTGACATACAGCTTTGCAACATTTTTGATTAAAGATTATATCATAACCATTGTCACTTAATTGACTTATGGAGAATAGATTGTGTTTCAATCCTTCAACTAACAGAACATTAGAAATAGAGGGTAGGTTGCCATTACCTATAGTTCCAGAGCCAATGATCTTGCCCTTCTGGTTCCCTCCAAATTTCACGTCCCCTCCAGATCTAAGTTCCAGACTTTGGAACATAGACCTTTCTCCCGTCATGTGTCGTGAGCATCCAGAGTCCAGGTACCATGATTGGTGTCCTGACTTTGCTGCTAAGGACATCTGCAACAGGGATTATTTTGTCTTTAGGTACCCAGATCTTCTTGGGTCCTTTAGGGTTAGTTGCCTTGTAGGTTTGTCTAAACTTTTGTTTTTCAACATAGTTTTTGTTTAGACTTGCCTTAGATCTAAACACATGAGTATTCTTTTCAGAGCTCGTGTGTTTAATATCATTTAAATGACCAAATTTAAAATTAGAGTATAAAGGAGTTATCTTAATGATCAGATCATCTACAGGTATTGGTCTTACATCTTCTTCAAGAGAAGAAGATTGAAATCCAATTCCCTTTCTTTTATTCCTACTAACTCCATAGATCATAGAAGCCATCTTGCTTCTGTCTATGCTTTTAGTGAGGAACCTCTGAAAACTAGAGTCATATTTTTCCAAAATATTTTCAGATGACTTAGCTGCAGAGTCAGATTCTTGTTGGGCAATTTCCAAATCATTTTTGATTTTTATATTTATTTCTCTCTGCTCAACAAGTTCTGTTTTCAGATTATCAATCTCAGATTCAAGATTGCTTTTCAACTTCTTGTTTTTGAGTTTGATATTATTATAGCTTTTCAAAACTTCAGATAACACCTTTATAAGTTCTTCTTTGGTAAGTTTAGACATTACCTCTTCAGCGTCAGAGTCAGAGTCTGACTCAGATTCAGATGATAATTCTTCATTCTGATCTTCTATTCCAGCCATTAATGCCATGTTGGCACACTCTTCTTCTGCTTCAGATTCAGATTCAGATTCATCTGAATCATCCCAAGTTGCCATAAGAACCTTCTTCTTTTTATCAAACTTTCTCTTGGGTTTCTCCTTGAGAAGTTTGGGGCAGTCATTTTTGTAATGCCCAGGTTCCTTGCATTCATAGCATGTGACCTCTTTCTTTCCAGATCTTCTGTGTCCAGAAGATTCCTTCCTGTGGTCAGCTTTTCTGAAGTTGTTAAACTTCTTTCCCTTGTGCTTCCAGAGCTTGTTGATTCTTCTGGAAAGCATGGACAGTTCATCTTCTTCTTCAGAAGAAGATTCTTTAGAGCTTTCTTCTTTTACCTGCAAAGCTTTAACAGGTTTGTTAGATTTTAAAGCTATGGATTTACCTTTATCTTTCTTCTGGGGTTCATCTTCCTCCAGCTCAATTTCATGGCTTCTCAAAGAACTGATAAGTTCTTCTAAAGAGATCTTGTTCAGATCTTTTTCCATCTTCAATGAGGTCACCATTGGTCTCCATCTGGTGGGAAGACTTCTGATGATCTTCTTGACATGATTTGACGTTGAGTAGCCCTTATCCAGAACTTTCAGACAAGCTGTAAGAATCTGAAATCTAGAAAACATAGTTTCTACATTTTCAGACTCTTCCATTTTAAATGCCTCATACTTCTGTATGAGCGCCAGCGCCTTGGTCTCTTTAACCTGAGAGTTTCCCTCATGAGTCATTTTGAGTGACTCAAACATGTCATGAGCAGTATCTCTGTTTGTAATCTTCTCATACTCAGTATGAGAGATTGCATTAAGCAATATAGTTCTGGCTTTGTGGTGATTCTTGAAATCTCTTTTCTGTACTTCAGTCATTGATTTTCTATCAATCTTTTTGCCATCCTCATCAGTAGGATGTTCATATCCATCAATGACCATATCCCAAAGATCAGCATCATACCCAAGGAAAAAACTTTCTATTCTATCTTTCCAATAGTCAAATTTTTCCCCATCAAACATGGGTGGCTTGGTACTGATCCTATCTCCTTCATATTTGTTGTTGTAAGTTGATGTAGATGTATTATCCATATTGACAACCAAACAAATATCAAAGTATCTTTCTCACTGGATCTTTAACTGTCACGGTTAAGTGGAGCACACGCAGAACCGGAGCTCTGATGCCAACTGAAGGTGAGAAAATTACTTAGAAGGGGGGGGGGGGGGGGGTTGAATAAGTAAGACTAAAAATCAAAGATTTGAACACAGATATTTTTATCCTGGTTCGTTGAATACAACTACTCCAGTCCACCCTCTCAAGAGTGATTTGCCTTTCTCTGTCAAGGACTTAATCCACTATTTAAATCAAACAGATTACAAATAGCAACACCTAAGAACAACTGTTCTTAGTCTTCTCAAGAGCAACTGATCCCAACTGGATCCTCTTAAGGAAAACCTTTTACAACCAATGTAAAACTTTTACAAGAGTAAGAATGCTTCTAATAAGCTGTTATCACAACTGTGATATTTCTCTTAATTTCAGAACGAAGTTAAAGCAAAATAAAATAATAGGAGCTTTGAGAGATTTGCTTTGATGAGTGATTTTGCTAGAAGTTCGATACTGAAGAAGATGGAGTGGACTTCTTTATATAGGCACTAAGATCCAAGAAGTCTTGTTACGTTGAAGGCTGTGCAGAAAAGCCTGAAGCCTTTTGTCTTCACATTGGAGGCTGTGCTGAAACAAGCCTGATGCCTTTTGTCTTCACTTGCAGAAAACTTTCCTCAGAATGGAATGCACAGATAAAACCTTTTTGTCTGTGTCCTTGTGTCTAGCACAAAATAGGAAAGAGCTGTTGAGATAAACCAACGTACATATTTAAATCTTCTTCAAGGTAAGTTCAGCTTTCAACAATAGAATCTGAATCTTCAGAGTCTCCAGAATAGAGATCTTCTGGATCTTCAGAGTCTTGGATGTTCTTCAGATTGAGCTGAATCAGAGTATGTGCAGCTTGTGTGCTTGAGCGTGTAAATCTATCAGAGCAGAGTCTTCTATGCTTTAGAGGCTCCTGCTTCAGAATCTTCAAGAGACAGTAGTCAGATTCTTCTGGGAGCAGCGTTCAGATCTTCACTTAAGATGCTCTTGAACTTATGAAGCCTTTCATAATAACATTGTTCAGATCCAAATTTGCTTTCTTAAGATAATTTTCTTTAGTGCCTGTAGCAAACAATCTAGAACACGTTTAGAGTATATAATTCTTGAATACAAAATTTATAAGTGTTATCATCAAAACATAGAGATATAACTAAGACACAATCTGTGCTCTTACATTATCAACTTCGGTTGATCCGACCCTCTGGTTCGATGCTCGCTTTTATTTAGCGATTGCCTGCTTTGGTCAGCGGAGGTTATCAACTTTCGTTGATCCAACCCTCGGGTTCGATACTCACTTTTATTTAGCGATTGCCTGCTTTGGTTAGCGGATGTTATCAATTTCGGGTGATCCGGCCCTCTGGTTTGATGCTCACTTTTATTTAGCGATTTCCTCCCTTGGTTAGCGGATGTTATCAACTTCGGTTGAGCAGGACCCATAGTTCGATGCTCGCTTTTATTTAGCGATTTCCTGCTTTGGTTAGCGGACGTTATCAACTTCGGTTTATCCGGCCCTATGGTTCGATGCTCGCTTTTATTAAGCGATTGCCTAATTTAGGTAGAAGATGTTATCAACTTCGGTTGATCCGGAACTATGCTTCGATGCTAGCTTTTATTTAGCGATTGCCTGCTTTGGTTAGCGGATGTTATCAACTTCGGTTGATCTGGCCCTATGGTTTGATGCTCGCTTTTATTTAGGATTACTTGCTTTGGTTAGCGGATGTCATCAACTTCGCTTGATCCGGCCCTTTGGTTTGATGCTCGCTTTTATTTAGGATTGCCTGCTTTGGTTAGCGGATGTTATCAACTTCTGTTGATCCGGCCCTCTGGTTCGATGCTAGCTTTTATTTAGCGATTGTCTGCTTTGGTTAGCGGATGTTATCAACTTCCGTTGATCCGACCCTCTTGTTTAATGCTCGCTTTTATTTAGCGATTGCCTGCTTTGGTTAGCAGGTGTTATCAATTTCAGTTGATCCGGCCCTCTGGTTCGATGCTCGCTTTTATTTAGCGATTGCCTGCTTTAGGTAGCAGATGTTATCAACTTCGGTTGATCTGGTCCTCTGGTTCGATGCTCGCTTTTATTTAGCAAATGCCTGCTTTAGGTAGCAGATGTTATCAACTTCGGTTGATCTGACACTATGGTTTTATGCTCAATTTTATTTAGTGATTTCCTGCTTTAGGTAGCAGATGTTATCAACTTCGGTTGATTCGGCCCTCTGGTTCGATGCTAACTTTAATTTAGCGATTGCCTGCTTTAGGTTGGCGGAAGTTATCAAATTCGGTTGATCCAACCCTCTGGATCGATGCTCGCTTTTATTTACCGATGGTCGGCCTTGGTTAGCGGATGTTATCAACTTCGGTTGATCCGGCCCTATGGTTCGATGCTCTCTTTTATTTAGCGATTTCTTGCTTTGGTTTGCGGAGGTTATCAACTTTGGTTGATCCGACCCTCTGGTTCGATGCTCGCTTTTATTTAGCGATTTTCTGCTTTGGTTAGCGGATGTTATCAACTTCGGTTGAGCAGGCCCTATGGTTCGTTTCTCGCTTTTCTTTAGCGAGTTCCTGCTTTGGTTAGCGGACGTTATCAACTTCGGTTGATCCGACCCTATGGTTCGATGCTCGCTTTTATTTAGCAAATGCCTGCTTTAGGTAGCAGATGTTATCAACTTCGGTTGATCCGACTCTATGGTTTTATGCTCGCTTTTATTTAGTGATTGCCTGCTTTAGGTAGCAGATGTTATCAACTTCGGTTGATTCGACCCTCTGGTTCGATGCTCGCTTTTATTTAGCGATTGCCTGCTTTAGGTTGGCGGAAGTTATCAAATTCGGTTGATCCAACCCTCTGGATTGATGCTCGCTTTTATTTAGCGATGGCTTGCCTTGGTTAGCGGATGTTATCAACTTCGGTTGATCCGGCCCTATGGTTCGATGCTCGCTTTTATTTAGCGATTGTCTGCTTTGGTTAGCGGATGTTATCAACTTCGGTTGATCCGACCATCTGGTTAGATGCTCGCTTTTATTTAGCGATTGCCTGCTTTGGTCAGCGGAGGTTATCAACTTCCGTTGATCCAACCCTCGGGTTCGATACTCGCTTTTATTTAGCGATTGCCTGCTTTGGTTAGCGGATGTTATCAATTTCGGGTGATCCGGCCCTCTGGTTTGATGCTCACTTTTATTTAGCGATTTCCTCCCTTGGTTAGCGGATGTTATCAACTTCGGTTGAGCAGGCCCCATAGTTCGATGCTCGCTTTTATTTAGCGATTTCCTGCTTTGGATAGCGGACGTTATCAACTTCAGTTGATCCGACCCTCTAGTTTGATGTTCGCTTTTATTTAGCGATTGCCTGCTTTGGTTAGCGGATGTTATCAACTTCGGCTGATCCGGCCCTCTGGTTCGATGCTTGCTTTTATTTAGCGATTTCCTGCTTTGGTTAGCGGATGTTATCAACTTCGGTTGATCTGGCCCTACGGTTTGATGCTCGCTTTTATTTAGGATTACCTGCTTTGGTTAGCGGATGTCATCAACTTCGGTTGATCCGGCCCTTTGGTTTGATGCTCGCTTTTATTTAGGATTGCCTGCTTTGGTTAGCGGATGTTATCAACTTCGGTTGATCCGGCCCTCTGGTTCGATGCTCGCTTTTATTTAGCGATTGCCTGCTTTGGTTAGCGGATGTTATCAACTTCGGCTGATCCGGCCCTATGGTTCGACGCTCGCTTTTATTTAGCGATTGCCTGCTTTGGTTAGCGAAGGTTATCAACTTCCGTTGATCCGACCGTCATGTTCGATGCTCGCTTTTATTTAGCGATTTCCTGCTTTGGTTTGCAGATATCATCAACTTCGGTTGATCCGGCCCTATGGTTCGATGCTCGCTTTTATTTAGCGATTGCCTGCTTTGGTTAGCGGATGTTATCAACTTCCGTTGATCCGACCCTCTTGTTTAATGCTCTCTTTTATTTAGCGATTGCCTGCTTTGGTTAGCGGATGTTATCAATTTCGCTTGATCCGGCCCTCTGGTTCGATGCTCGCTTTTATTTAGCGATTGCCTGCTTTAGGTAGCAGATGTTATCAACTTCGGTTGATCTGGCCCTCTGGTTCGATGCTCGCTTTTATTTAGCAAATGCCTGCTTTAGGTAACAGATGTTATCAACTTCGGTTGATCCGACACTATGGTTTTATGCTCGCTTTTATTTAGTGATTGCCTGCGTTAGGTATTAGATGTTATCAACTTCGGTTGATTCGGCCCTCTGGTTCGATGCTCGCTTTTATTTAGCGATTGCCTGCTTTAGGTTGGCGGAAGTTATCAAATTCGGTTGATCCAACCCTCTGGATTAATGCTCACTTTTATTTAGCGATGGCCTGCCTTGGTTAGCGAATGTTATCAACTTCGGTTGATCCTGCCCTCTGGTTCGATGCTTTCTTTTATTTAGCGATTGCCTGCTTTGGTTTCCGGAGGTTATCAACTTCGGTTGATCCGGCCCTCTGGTTCGATGCTCGCTTTTATTTAGCGATTTCCTGCTTTGGTTAGCGGATGTTATCAACTTCCGTTGATCCGACCCTCTGGTTCGTTGCTCGCTTTTATTTAGCGGTTGCCTACTTTGGTTAGCGAATATTATCATCTTCGGTTGATCCATCCCTCTGATTCGATGCTCGCATTTATTTAGCGATTGCCTGCTTTAGGTAGAAGATGTTATCAACTTCGGTTGATCCGGAACTATGCTTCGATGCTAGCTTTTATTTAGCGATTGCCTGCTTTGGTTAGCGGATGTTATCAACTTCGGTTGATCTGGCCCTATGGTTTGTTGCTCGCTTTTATTTAGGATTGCCTGCTTTGGTTAGCGGATGTTATCAACTTCGGTTGATCCGGCCCTCTGGTTCGATGCTCGCTTTTATTTAGCGATTGCCTGCTTTGGTTAGCGGATTTTATCAACTTCAGCTGATCCGGCCCTATGGTTCGACGCTCGCTTTTATTTAGCGATTGCCTGCTTTGGTTAGCGAAGGTTATCAACTTCCGTTGATCCGACCGTCATGTTCGATGCTCGCTTTTATTTAGCGATTTCCTGCTTTGGTTAGCGGATATCATCAACTTCGGTTGATCCGGCCCTATGGTTCGATGCTCGCTTTTATTTAGCGATTGCCTGCTTTGGTTAGCGGATGTTATCAACTTCGGTTGATCTGGCCCTCTGGTTCGATGCTCGCTTTTATTTAGCGATTGCCTGCTTTGGTTAGCGGATGTTATCAACTTCCGTTGATCCGACCCTCTTGTTTAATGCTCGCTTTTATTTAGCGATTTCCTGCTTTGGTTAGCGGATGTTATCAATTTCGGTTGATCCGACCCTCTGGTTCGATGCTCGCTTTTATTTAGCGATTGCCTGCTTTAGGTAGCAGATGTTATCAACTTCGGTTGATCTGGCCCTCTGGTTCGATGCTCGCTTTTATTTAGCAAATGCCTGCTTTAGGTAGCAGATGTTATCAACTTCGGTTGATCCGACACTATGGTTTTATGCTCGCTTTTATTTAGTGATTGCCTGCTTTAGGTAGCAGATGTTATCAACTTCGGTTGATTCGGCCCTCTGGTTCGATGCTCGCTTTTATTTAGCGATTGCCTGCTTTAGGTTGGCGGAAGTTATCAAATTCGGTTGATCCAACCCTCTGGATTGATGCTCGCTTTTATTTAGCGATGACCTGCCTTGGTTAGCGGATGTTATCAACTTTGGTTGATCCTGCCTTATGGTTCGATGCTCTCTTTTATTTAGCGATTGCCTGCTTTGGTTTGCGGAGGTTATCAACTTCGGTTGATCCGACCCTCTGGTTCGATGCTCGCTTTTATTTAGCGATTACCTGCTTTGGTTAGCGGATGTTATCAACTTCCGTTGATCCGGCCCTCTGGTTCGATGCTCGCTTTTATTTAGCGGTTGCCTGCTTTGGTTAGCGAATATTATCAGCTTCGGTCGATCCCTCCCTCTGATTCGATGCTCGCTTTTATTTAGCGATTGCCTGCTTTAGGTAGAAGATGTTATCAACTTCGGTTGATCCGGAACTATGCTTCGATGCTAGCTTTTATTTAGCGATTGCCTGCTTTGGTTAACGGATGTTATCAATTTCGGGTGATCCGGCCCTCTGGTTTGATGCTCACTTTTATTTAGTGATTTCCTCCCTTGGTTAGCGGATGTTATCAACTTCGGTTGATCCGGCCCTCTGGTTCGATGCTCGCTTTTATTTAGCGATTGCCTGCTTTGGTTAGCGGATGTTATCAACTTCAGCTGATCCGGCCCTATGGTTCGACGCTCGCTTTTATTTAGCGATTGCCTGCTTTGGTTAGCGAAGGTTATCAACTTCCGTTGATCCGACCGTCATGTTCGATGCTCGCTTTTATTTAGCGATTTCCTGCTTTGGTTAGCGGATATCATCAACTTCGGTTGATCCGGCCCTATGGTTCGATGCTCGCTTTTATTTAGCGATTGCCTGCTTTGGTTAGCGGATGTTATCAACTTCGGTTGATCTGGCCCTCTGGTTCGATGCTCGCTTTTATTTAGCGATTGCCTGCTTTGGTTAGCGGATGTTATCAACTTCCGTTGATCCGACCCTCTTGTTTAATGCTCACTTTTATTTAGCGATTGCCTGCTTTGGTTAGCGGATGTTATCAATTTCGGTTGATCCGACCCTCTGGTTCGATGCTCGCTTTTATTTAGCGATTGCCTGCTTTAGGTAGCAGATGTTATCAACTTCGGTTGATCTGGCCCTCTGGTTCGATGCTCGCTTTTATTTAGCAAATGCCTGCTTTAGGTAGCAGATGTTATCAACTTCGGTTGATCCGACACTATGGTTTTATGCTCGCTTTTATTTAGTGATTGCCTGCTTTAGGTAGCAGATGTTATCAACTTCGGTTGATTCGGCCCTCTGGTTCGATGCTCGCTTTTATTTAGCGATTGCCTGCTTTAGGTTGGCGGAAGTTATCAAATTCGGTTGATCCAACCCTCTGGATTGATGCTCGCTTTTATTTAGCGATGGCCTGCCTTGGTTAGCGGATGTTATCAACTTTGGTTGATCCTGCCCTATGGTTCGATGCTCTCTTTTATTTAGCGATTGCCTGCTTTGGTTTGCGGAGGTTATCAACTTCGGTTGATCCGACCCTCTGGTTCGATGCTCGCTTTTATTTAGCGATTACCTGCTTTGGTTAGCGGATGTTATCAACTTCCGTTGATCCGGCCCTCTGGTTCGATGCTCGCTTTTATTTAGCGGTTGCCTGCTTTGGTTAGCGAATATTATCAGCTTCGGTCGATCCCTCCCTCTGATTCGATGCTCGCTTTTATTTAGCGATTGCCTGCTTTAGGTAGAAGATGTTATCAACTTCGGTTGATCCGGAACTATGCTTCGATGCTAGCTTTTATTTAGCGATTGCCTGCTTTGGTTAACGGATGTTATCAATTTCGGGTGATCCGGCCCTCTGGTTTGATGCTCACTTTTATTTAGTGATTTCCTCCCTTGGTTAGCGGATGTTATCAACTTCGGTTGATCCGGCCCTCTGGTTCGATGCTCGCTTTTATTTAGCGATTGCCTGCTTTGGTTAGCGGATGTTATCAACTTCAGCTGATCCGGCCCTATGGTTCGACGCTCGCTTTTATTTAGCGATTGCCTGCTTTGGTTAGCGAAGGTTATCAACTTCCGTTGATCCGACCGTCATGTTCGATGCTCGCTTTTATTTAGCGATTTCCTGCTTTGGTTAGCGGATATCATCAACTTCGGTTGATCCGGCCCTATGGTTCGATGCTCGCTTTTATTTAGCGATTGCCTGCTTTGGTTAGCGGATGTTATCAACTTCGGTTGATCTGGCCCTCTGGTTCGATGCTCGCTTTTATTTAGCGATTGCCTGCTTTGGTTAGCGGATGTTATCAACTTCCGTTGATCCGACCCTCTTGTTTAATGCTCACTTTTATTTAGCGATTGCCTGCTTTGGTTAGCGGATGTTATCAATTTCGGTTGATCCGACCCTCTGGTTCGATGCTCGCTTTTATTTAGCGATTGCCTGCTTTAGGTAGCAGATGTTATCAACTTCGGTTGATCTGGCCCTCTGGTTCGATGCTAGCTTTTATTTAGCAAATGCCTGCTTTAGGTAGCAGATGTTATCAACTTCGGTTGATCCGACACTATGGTTTTATGCTCGCTTTTATTTAGTGATTGCCTGCTTTAGGTAGCAGATGTTATCAACTTCGGTTGATTTGGCCCTCTGGTTCGATGCTCGCTTTTATTTAGCGATTTCCTGCTTTAGGTTGGCGGAAGTTATCAAATTCGGTTGATCCAACCCTCTGGATTGATGCTCGCTTTTATTTAGCGATGGCCTGCCTTGGTTAGCGGATGTTATCAACTTTGGTTGATCCTGCCCTATGGTTCGATGCTCTCTTTTATTTAGCGATTGCCTGCTTTGGTTTGCGGAGGTTATCAACTTCGGTTGATCCGACCCTCTGGTTCGATGCTCGCTTTTATTTAGCGATTACTTGCTTTGGTTAGCGGATGTTATCAACTTCCGTTGATCCGGCCCTCTGGTTCGATGCTCGCTTTTATTTAGCGGTTGCCTGCTTTGGTTAGCGAATATTATCAACTTCGGTCGATCCCTCCCTCTGATTCGATGCTCGCTTTTATTTAGCGATTGCCTGCTTTAGGTAGAAGATGTTATCAACTTCGGTTGATCCGGAACTATGCTTCGATGCTAGCTTTTATTTAGCGATTGCCTGCTTTGGTTAACGGATGTTATCAATTTCGGGTGATCCGGCCCTCTGGTTTGATGCTCACTTTTATTTAGTGATTTCCTCCCTTGGTTAGCGGATGTTATCAACTTCGGTTGAGCAGGCCCTATGGTTCGATGCTCGCTTTTATTTAGCGATTTCCTGCTTTGGTTAGCGGATGTTATCAACTTCGGTTGATCCGGCCCTATGGTTCGATGCTCGCTTTTATTTAGCGATTGCCTGCTTTGGTTAGCGGAGGTTATCAACTTCGGTTGATCCGACCCTCTGGTTCGATGCTCGCTTTTATTTAGCGATTGCCTGCTTTGGTCAGCGGAGGTTATCAACTTCCGTTGATCTGACCCTCTGGTTAGATGCTCGCTTTTATTTAGTGATTTCCTGCTTTGGTTAGTGGATATCATCAACTTCGGTTGATCCGGCCATATGGTTCGATGCTCGCTTTTATTTAGCGATTGCCTGCTTTGGTTAGCGGATATTATCAACTTCGGTTGATCCGGCCCTCTGGTTCGATGCTCGCGTTTATTTAGCGATTGCCTGCTTTGGTTAGCGGATGTTATCAACTTCCGTTGATCCGGCGCTCTGGTTCGATGCTCGCTTTTATTTAGCGGTTGCCTGCTTTGGTTAGCGAATATTATCAGCTTCGGTTGATCCGTCCCTCTGATTCGATGCTCGCATTTATTTAGCGATTGCCTGCTTTAGGTAGAAGATGTTATCAACTTCGGTTGATCCGGAACTATGCTTCGATGCTAGCTTTTATTTAGCGATTGCCTGCTTTGGTTAGCGGATGTTATCAACTTCGGTTGATCTGGCCCTATGGTTTGTTGCTCGCTTTTATTTAGGATTGCCTGCTTTGGTTAGCGGATGTTATCAACTTCGGTTGATCCGGCCCTCTGGTTCGATGCTCGCTTTTATTTAGCGATTGTCTGCTTTGGTTAGCGGATGTTATCAACTTCAGCTGATCCGGCCCTATGGTTCGACGCTCGCTTTTATTTAGCGATTGCCTGCTTTGGTTAGCGAAGGTTATCAACTTCCGTTGATCCGACCGTCATGTTCGATGCTCGCTTTTATTTAGCGATTTCCTGCTTTGGTTAGCGGATATCATCAACTTCGGTTGATCCGGCCCTATGGTTCGATGCTCGCTTTTATTTAGCGATTGCCTGCTTTGGTTAGCGGATGTTATCAACTTCGGTTGATCCGTCCCTCTGGTTCGATGCTCGCTTTTATTTAGCGATTGCCTGCTTTGGTTAGCGGATGTTATCAACTTCCGTTGATCCGACCCTCTTGTTTAATGCTCGCTTTTATTTAGCGATTTCCTGCTTTGGTTAGCGGATGTTATCAATTTCTGTTGATCCGACCCTCTGGTTCGATGCTCGCTTTTATTTAGCGATTTGCCTGCTTTGGGTAGCAGATGTTATCAACTTCGGTTGATCTGGCCCTCTGGTTCGATGCTCGCTTTTATTAACAAATGCCTGCTTTAGGTAGCAGATGTTATCAACTTCGGTTGATCCGACACTATGGTTTTATGCTCGCTTTTATTTAGTGATTGCCTGCTTTAGGTAGCAGATGTTATCAACTTCGGTTGATTCGGCCCTCTGGTTCAATGCTCGCTTTTATTTAGCGATTGCCTGCTTTAGGTTGGCGGAAGTTATCAAATTCGGTTGATCCAACCCTCTGGATTGATGCTCGCTTTTATTTAGCGATGGCCTGCCTTGGTTAGCGGATGTTATCAACTTTGGTTGATCCTGCCCTATGGTTCGATGCTCTCTTTTATTTAGCGATTGCCTGCTTTGGTTTGCGGAGGTTATCAACTTCGGTTGATCCGACCCTCTGGTTCGATGCTCGCTTTTATTTAGCGATTACCTGCTTTGGTTAGCGGATGTTATCAACTTCCGTTGATCCGGCCCTCTGGTTCGATGCTCGCTTTTATTTAGCGGTTGCCTGCTTTGGTTAGCGAATATTATCAGCTTCGGTCGATCCCTCCCTCTGATTCGATGCTCGCTTTTATTTAGCGATTGCCTGCTTTAGGTAGAAGATGTTATCAACTTCGGTTGATCCGGAACTATGCTTCGATGCTAGCTTTTATTTAGCGATTACCTGCTTTGGTTAACGGATGTTATCAATTTCGGGTGATCCGGCCCTCTGGTTTGATGCTCACTTTTATTTAGCGATTTCCTCCCTTGTTTAGCGGATGTTATCAACTTCGGTTGAGCAGGCCCTATGGTTCGATGCTCGCTTTTATTTAGCGATTTCCTGCTTTGGTTAGCGGATGTTATCAACTTCGGTTGATCCGGCCCTATAGTTCGATGCTCGCTTTTATTTAGCGATTGCCTGCTTTGGTTAGCGGAGGTTATCAACTTCGGTTGATCCGACCCTCTGGTTCGATGCTCGCTTTTATTTAGCGATTGCCTGCTTTGGTCAGCGGAGGTTATCAACTTCCGTTGATCTGACCCTCTGGTTAGATGCTCGCTTTTATTTAGTGATTTCCTGCTTTGGTTAGTGGATATCATCAACTTCGGTTGATCCGGCCATATGGTTCGATGCTCGCTTTTATTTAGCGATTGCCTGCTTTGGTTAGCGGATATTATCAACTTCGGTTGATCCGGCCCTCTGGTTCGATGCTCGCGTTTATTTAGCGATTTCCTGCTTTGGTTAGCGGATGTTATCAACTTCCGTTGATCCGGCGCTCTGGTTCGATGCTCGCTTTTATTTAGCGGTTGCCTGCTTTGGTTAACGAATATTATCAGCTTCGGTTGATCCGTCCCTCTGATTCGATGCTCGCATTTATTTAGCGATTGCCTGCTTTAGGTAGAAGATGTTATCAACTTCGGTTGATCCGGAACTATGCTTCGATGCTAGCTTTTATTTAGCGATTGCCTGCTTTGGTTAGCGGATGTTATCCACTTCGGTTGATCTGGCCCTATGGTTTGTTGCTCGCTTTTATTTAGGATTGCCTGCTTTGGTTAGCGGATGTTATCAACTTCGGTTGATCCGGCCCTCTGGTTCGATGCTCGCTTTTATTTAGCGATTGTCTGCTTTGGTTAGCGGATGTTATCAACTTCAGCTGATCCGGCCCTATGGTTCGACGCTCGCTTTTATTTAGCGATTGCCTGCTTTGGTTAGCGAAGGTTATCAACTTCCGTTGATCCGACCGTCATGTTCGATGCTCGCTTTTATTTAGCGATTTCCTGCTTTGGTTAGCGGATATCATCAACTTCGGTTGATCCGGCCCTATGGTTCGATGCTCGCTTTTATTTAGCGATTGCCTGCTTTGGTTAGCGGATGTTATCAACTTCGGTTGATCCGTCCCTCTGGTTCGATGCTCGCTTTTATTTAGCGATTGCCTGCTTTGGTTAGCGGATGTTATCAACTTCCGTTGATCCGACCCTCTTGTTTAATGCTCGCTTTTATTTAGCGATTGCCTGCTTTGGTTAGCGGATGTTATCAATTTCTGTTGATCCGACCCTCTGGTTCGATGCTCGCTTTTATTTAGCGATTTGCCTGCTTTGGGTAGCAGATGTTATCAACTTCGGTTGATCTGGCCCTCTGGTTCGATGCTCGCTTTTATTAACAAATGCCTGCTTTAGGTAGCAGATGTTATCAACTTCGGTTGATCCGACACTATGGTTTTATGCTCGCTTTTATTTAGTGATTGCCTGCTTTAGGTAGCAGATGTTATCAACTTCGGTTGATTCGGCCCTCTGGTTCAATGCTCGCTTTTATTTAGCGATTGCCTGCTTTAGGTTGGCGGAAGTTATCAAATTCGGTTGATCCAACCCTCTGGATTGATGCTCGCTTTTATTTAGCGATGGCCTGCCTTGGTTAGCGGATGTTATCAACTTTGGTTGATCCTGCCCTATGGTTCGATGCTCTCTTTTATTTAGCGATTGCCTGCTTTGGTTTGCGGAGGTTATCAACTTCGGTTGATCCGACCCTCTGGTTCGATGCTCGCTTTTATTTAGCGATTACCTGCTTTGGTTAGCGGATGTTATCAACTTCCGTTGATCCGGCCCTCTGGTTCGATGCTCGCTTTTATTTAGCGGTTGCCTGCTTTGGTTAGCGAATATTATCAGCTTCGGTCGATCCCTCCCTCTGATTCGATGCTCGCTTTTATTTAGCGATTGCCTGCTTTAGGTAGAAGATGTTATCAACTTCGGTTGATCCGGAACTATGCTTCGATGCTAGCTTTTATTTAGCGATTGCCTGCTTTGGTTAACGGATGTTATCAATTTCGGGTGATCCGGCCCTCTGGTTTGATGCTCACTTTTATTTAGCGATTTCCTCCCTTGTTTAGCGGATGTTATCAACTTCGGTTGAGCAGGCCCTATGGTTCGATGCTCGCTTTTATTTAGCGATTTCCTGCTTTGGTTAGCGGATGTTATCAACTTCGGTTGATCCGGCCCTATAGTTCGATGCTCGCTTTTATTTAGCGATTGCCTGCTTTGGTTAGCGGAGGTTATCAACTTCGGTTGATCCGACCCTCTGGTTCGATGCTCGCTTTTATTTAGCGATTGCCTGCTTTGGTCAGCGGAGGTTATCAACTTCCGTTGATCTGACCCTCTGGTTCGATGCTCGCTTTTATTTAGTGATTTCCTGCTTTGGTTAGTGGATATCATCAACTTCGGTTGATCCGACCATATGGTTCGATGCTCGCTTTTATTTAGCGATTGCCTGCTTTGGTTAGCGGATATTATCAACTTCGGTTGATCCGGCCCTCTGGTTCGATGCTCGCGTTTATTTAGCGATTGCCTGCTTTGGTTAGCGGATGTTATCAACTTCCGTTGATCCGGCGCTCTGGTTCGATGCTCGCTTTTATTTAGCGGTTGCCTGCTTTGGTTAGCGAATATTATCAGCTTCGGTTGATCCGTCCCTCTGATTCGATGCTCGCTTTTATTTAGCGATTTCCTGCTTTAGGTAGAAGATGTTATCAACTTCGGTTGATCCGGAACTATGCTTCGATGCTAGCTTTTATTTAGCGATTGCCTGCTTTGGTTAGCGGATGTTATCAACTTCGGTTGATCCGGCCCTATGGTTTGATGCTCGCTTTAATTTAGGATTACCTGCTTTGGTTAGTGGATGTCATCAACTTCGGTTGATCCGGCCTTTTGGTTTGATGCTCGCTTTTATTTAGGATTGCCTGCTTTGGTTAGCAGATGTTATCAACTTCGATTGATCCGGCCCTCTGGTTCGATGCTCGCTTTTATTTAGCGATTGCCTGCTTTGGTTAGCGGATGTTATCAACTTCGGCTGATCCAGCCCTATGGTTCGATGCTTGCTTTTATTTAGCGATTGCCTGCTTTGGTTAGAGAAGGTTATCAACTTCCGTTGATCCGACCCTCTGGTTCGATGCTCGCTTTTATTTAGCGATTTCCTACTTTGGTTAGCGGATATCATCAACTTCGGTTGATCCGGCCCTATGGTTCGATGCTCCCTTTTATTCAGCGATTGTCTGCTTTGGTTAGCGGATGTTATCAATTTCGGTTAATCCGGCCCTCTGGTTCGATGCTCACTTTTATTTAGCGATTGCCTGCTTTGGTTAGCGGATGTTATCAACTTCGGTTGATCCGGCCCTCTGGTTCGATGCTCGCTTTTATTTAGCGATTTCCTGCTTTGGTTAGCGGATGTTATCAACTTCCGTTGATCCGGCCCTCTGGTTCGTTGCTCGCTTTTATTTAGCGGTTGCCTGCTTTGGTTAGCGAATATTATCAGCTTCGGTTGATCCGTCCCTCTGATTCGATGCTCGCTTTTATTTAACGATTGCCGGCTTTAGGTAGAAGATGTTATCAACTTCGGTTGATCCGGAACTATGCTTCGATGCTAGCTTTTATTTAGCGATTGCCTGCTTTGGTTAGCGGATGTTATCAACTTCGGTTGATCTGGCCCTATGGATTGATGCTCGCTTTTATTTAGGATTGCCTGCTTTGGTTAGCGGATGTTATCAACTTCGGTTGATCCGGCCCTCTGGTTCGATGCTCGCTTTTATTTAGCGATTGCCTGCTTTGGTTAGCGGATGTTATCAACTTCGGCTGATCCGGCCCTATGGTTCGACGCTCGCTTTTATTTAGCAATTGCCTGCTTTGGTTAGCGAAGGTTATCAACTTCCGTTGATCCGACCGTCATGTTCGATGCTCGCTTTTATTTAGCGATTTCCTGCTTTGGTTAGCGGATATCATCAACTTCGGTTGATCCGGCCCTATGGTTCGATGCTCGCTTTTATTTAGCGATTGCCTGCTTTGGTTAGCGGATGTTATCAACTTCGGTTGATCTGGCCCTCTGGTTCGATGCTCGATTTTATTTAGCGATTGCCTGCTTTGGTTAGCGGATGTTATCAACTTCCGTTGATCCGACCCTCTTGTTTAATGCTCGCTTTTATTTAGCGATTGTCTGCTTTGGTTAGCGGATGTTATCAATTTCGGTTGATTCGGCCCTCTGGTTCGATGCTCGCTTTTATTTAGCGATTGCCTGCTTTAGGTAGCAGATGTTATCAACTTCGGTTGATCTGGCCCTCTGGTTCGATGCTCGCTTTTATTTAGCAAATGCCTGCTTGAGGTAGCAGATGTTATCAACTTCGGTTGATCCGACACTATGGTTTTATGCTCGCTTTTATTTAGTGATTGCCTGCTTTAGGTAGCAGATGTTATCAACTTCGGTTGATTCGGCCCTCTGGTTCGATGCTCACTTTTATTTAGCGATTGCCTGCTTTAGGTTGGCGGAAGTTATCAAATTCAGTTGATCCAACCCTCTGGATTGATGCTCGCTTTTATTTAGCGATGGCCTGCCTTGGTTAGCGGATGTTATCAACTTCGGTTGATCCTGCCCTATGGTTCGATGCTCTCTTTTATTTAGCGATTGCCTGCTTTGGTTTGCGGAGGTTATCAACTTAGGTTGATCTGACCCTCTGGTTCGATGCTCGCTTTTATTTAGCGATTACCTGCTTTGGTTAGCGGATGTTATCAACTTCCGTTGATCCGGCCCTCTGGTTCGATGCTCGCTTTTATTTAGTGGTTGCCTGCTTTGGTTAGCGAATATTATCAGCTTCGGTTGATCCCTCCCTCTGATTCGATGCTCGCTTTTATTTAACGATTTCCTGCTTTAGGTAGAAGATGTTATCAACTTCGGTTGATCCGGAACTATGCTTCGATGCTCGCTTTTATTTAGCGATTGCCTGCTTTGGTTAACGGATGTTATCAATTTCGGGTGATCCGGCCCTCTGGTTTGATGCTCACTTTTATTTAGCGATTTCCTCCCTTGGTTAGCGGATGTTATCAACTTTGGTTGAGCAGGCCCTATGGTTCGATGCTCGCTTTTATTTAGCGATTTCCTTCTTTGTTTAGCGGATGTTATCAACTTCGGTTGACCCGGCCCTATGGTTCGATGCTCGCTTTTATTTAGCGATTTCCTGCTTTGTTTAGCGGATGTTATCAACTTCGGTTGATCCGACCCTCTGGTTCGATGCTCGCTTTTATTTAGCGATTGCCTGCTTTGGTCAGCGGAGGTTATCAACTTCCGTTGATCTGAGCCTCTGGTTCGATGCTCGCTTTTATTTAGTGATTTCCTGCTTTGGTTAGTGGATATCATCAACTTCGGTTGATCCGGGCATATGGTTCGATGCTCGCTTTTATTTAGCGATTGCCTGCTTTGGTTAGCGGATATTATCAACTTCGGTTGATCCGGCCCTTTGGTTCGATGCTCGCTTTTATTTAGCGATTGCCTGCTTTGGTTAGCGGATGTTATCAACTTCCGTTGATCCGGCCCTCTGGTTCGATGCTCGCTTTTATTTAGCGGTTGCCTGCTTTGGTTAGCGAATATTATCAGCTTCGGTTGATCCGTCCCTCTGATTCGATGCTCGCTTTTATTTAGCGATTGCCTGCTTTAGGTAGAACATGTTATCAACTTCGGATGATCCGGAACTATGCTTCGATGCTAGCTTTTATTTAGCGATTGCCTGCTTTGGTTAGCGGATGTTATCAACTTCGGTTGATCCGGACCTATGGTTTGATGCTCGCTTTAATTTAGGAATACCTGCTTTGGTTAGCGGATGTCATCAACTTCGGTTGATCCGGCCTTTTGGTTTGATGCTCGCTTTTATTTAGGATTGCTTGCTTTGGTTAGCGGATGTTATCAACTTCGATTGATCCGGCCCTCTGGTTCGATGCTCGCTTTTATTTACCGATTGCCTGCTTTGGTTAGCGGATGTTATCAACTTCGGCTGATCCAGCCCTATGGTTCGATGCTTGCTTCTATTTAGCGATTGCCTGCTTTGGTTAGCGGAGGTTATCAACTTCCGTTGATCCGACCCTCTGGTTCGATGCTCGCTTTTATTTAGCGATTTCCTGCTTTGGTTAGTGGATATCATCAACTTCGGTTGATCCGGCCCTATGGTTCGATGCTCCCTTTTATTCAGCGATTGTCTGCTTTGGTTAGCGGATGTTATCAATTTCGGTTAATCCGGCCCTCTGGTTAGATGCTCACTTTTATTTAGCGATTGCCTGCTTTGGTTAGCGGATGTTATCAACTTCGGTTGATCTTGCCCTCTGGTTCGATGCTCGCTTTTATTTAGCGATTGCCTGCTTTGGTTAGCGGATGTTATCAAATTCCGTTGATCCGGCCCTCTGGTTCGATGCTCGCTTTTATTTAGCGATTGCCTGCTTTGGTTAGCGAATATTATCAGCTTCGGTTGATCCGTCCCTCTGATTCGATGCTCGCTTTTATTTAGCGATTGCCTGCTTTAGGTAGAAGATGTTATCAACTTCGGTTGATCCAGAACTATGCTTCGATGCTAGCTTTTATTTAGCGATTGCCTGCTTTGGTTAGCGGATGTTATCAACTTCGGTTGATCCGGCCCTATGGTTTGATGCTCGCTTTAATTTAGGATTATCTGCTTTGGTTAGCGGATGTCATCAACTTCGGTTGATCCGGCCTTTTGGTTTGATGCTCGCTTTTATTTAGGATTTCCTGCTTTGGTTAGCGGATGTTATCAACTTCGGTTGATCCGGCCCTCTGGTTCGATGCTCGCTTTTATTTAGCGATTGCCTGCTTTGGTTAGCGGATGTTATCAACTTCGGTTGATCCGGCCTTATGGTTCGATGCTCGCTTTTATTTAGCGATTGCCTGCTTTGGTTAGCGGAGGTTATCAACTTCCGTTGATCCGACCCTCTGGTTCGATGCTCGCTTTTATTTAGTGATTTCCTGCTTTGGTTAGCGGATATCATCAACTTCGGTTGATCCGGCCCTATGGTTCGATGCTCCCTTTTATTCAGCGATTGTCTGCTTTGGTTAGCGGATGTTATCAACTTCGGTTGATCCGACCCTCTGGTTCGATGCTCGCTTTTATTTAGCGATTGCCTGCTTTGGTCAGCGGAGGTTATCAACTTCCGTTGATCTGACCCTCTGGTTCGATGCTCGCTTTTATTTAGCAAATGCCTGCTTGAGGTAGCAGATGTTATCAACTTCGGTTGATCCGACACTATGGTTTTATGCTCGCTTTTATTTAGTGATTGCCTGCTTTAGGTAGCAGATGTTATCAACTTCGGTTGATTCGGCCCTCTGGTTCGATGCTCACTTTTATTTAGCGATTGCCTGCTTTAGGTTGGCGGAAGTTATCAAATTCAGTTGATCCAACCCTCTGGATTGATGCTCGCTTTTATTTAGCGATGGCCTGCCTTGGTTAGCGGATGTTATCAACTTCGGTTGATCCTGCCCTATGGTTCGATGCTCTCTTTTATTTAGCGATTGCCTGCTTTGGTTTGCGGAGGTTATCAACTTCGGTTGATCTGACCCTCTGGTTCGATGCTCGCTTTTATTTAGCGATTACCTGCTTTGGTTAGCGGATGTTATCAACTTCCGTTGATCCGGCCCTCTGGTTCG
Source organism: Lathyrus sativus (assembly GCA_963859935.3). Lineage (NCBI taxonomy): Eukaryota > Viridiplantae > Streptophyta > Magnoliopsida > Fabales > Fabaceae > Lathyrus > Lathyrus sativus. The sequence goes on from OZ012738.1 coordinate 281,895,540, forward strand.
ATGCTCGCTTTTATTTAGTGGTTGCCTGCTTTGGTTAGCGAATATTATCAGCTTCGGTTGATCCCTCCCTCTGATTCGATGCTCGCTTTTATTTAACGATTTCCTGCTTTAGGTAGAAGATGTTATCAACTTCGGTTGATCCGGAACTATGCTTCGATGCTCGCTTTTATTTAGCGATTGCCTGCTTTGGTTAACGGATGTTATCAATTTCGGGTGATCCGGCCCTCTGGTTTGATGCTCACTTTTATTTAGCGATTTCCTCCCTTGGTTAGCGGATGTTATCAACTTTGGTTGAGCAGGCCCTATGGTTCGATGCTCGCTTTTATTTAGCGATTTCCTTCTTTGTTTAGCGGATGTTATCAACTTCGGTTGACCCGGCCCTATGGTTCGATGCTCGCTTTTATTTAGCGATTTCCTGCTTTGTTTAGCGGATGTTATCAACTTCGGTTGATCCGACCCTCTGGTTCGATGCTCGCTTTTATTTAGCGATTGCCTGCTTTGGTTAGCGGAGGTTATCAACTTCCGTTGATCTGAGCCTCTGGTTCGATGCTCGCTTTTATTTAGTGATTTCCTGCTTTGGTTAGTGGATATCATCAACTTCGGTTGATCCGGGCATATGGTTCGATGCTCACTTTTATTTAGCGATTGCCTGCTTTGGTTAGCGGATATTATCAACTTCGGTTGATCCGGCCCTTTGGTTCGATGCTCGCTTTTATTTAGCGATTGCCTGCTTTGGTTAGCGGATGTTATCAACTTCCGTTGATCCGGCCCTCTGGTTCGATGCTCGCTTTTATTTAGCGGTTGCCTGCTTTGGTTAGCGAATATTATCAGCTTCGGTTGATCCGTCCCTCTGATTCGATGCTCGCTTTTATTTAGCGATTGCCTGCTTTAGGTAGAACATGTTATCAACTTCGGATGATCCGGAACTATGCTTCGATGCTAGCTTTTATTTAGCGATTGCCTGCTTTGGTTAGCGGATGTTATCAACTTCGGTTGATCCGGACCTATGGTTTGATGCTCGCTTTAATTTAGGAATACCTGCTTTGGTTAGCGGATGTCATCAACTTCGGTTGATCCGGCCTTTTGGTTTGATGCTCGCTTTTATTTAGGATTGCTTGCTTTGGTTAGCGGATGTTATCAACTTCGATTGATCCGGCCCTCTGGTTCGATGCTCGCTTTTATTTACCGATTGCCTGCTTTGGTTAGCGGATGTTATCAACTTCGGCTGATCCAGCCCTATGGTTCGATGCTTGCTTCTATTTAGCGATTGCCTGCTTTGGTTAGCGGAGGTTATCAACTTCCGTTGATCCGACCCTCTGGTTCGATGCTCGCTTTTATTTAGCGATTTCCTGCTTTGGTTAGTGGATATCATCAACTTCGGTTGATCCGGCCCTATGGTTCGATGCTCCCTTTTATTCAGCGATTGTCTGCTTTGGTTAGCGGATGTTATCAATTTCGGTTAATCCGGCCCTCTGGTTAGATGCTCACTTTTATTTAGCGATTGCCTGCTTTGGTTAGCGGATGTTATCAACTTCGGTTGATCCTGCCCTCTGGTTCGATGCTCGCTTTTATTTAGCGATTGCCTGCTTTGGTTAGCGGATGTTATCAAATTCCGTTGATCCGGCCCTCTGGTTCGATGCTCGCTTTTATTTAGCGATTGCCTGCTTTGGTTAGCGAATATTATCAGCTTCGGTTGATCCGTCCCTCTGATTCGATGCTCGCTTTTATTTAGCGATTGCCTGCTTTAGGTAGAAGATGTTATCAACTTCGGTTGATCCAGAACTATGCTTCGATGCTAGCTTTTATTTAGCGATTGCCTGCTTTGGTTAGCGGATGTTATCAACTTCGGTTGATCCGGCCCTATGGTTTGATGCTCGCTTTAATTTAGGATTATCTGCTTTGGTTAGCGGATGTCATCAACTTCGGTTGATCCGGCCTTTTGGTTTGATGCTCGCTTTTATTTAGGATTTCCTGCTTTGGTTAGCGGATGTTATCAACTTCGGTTGATCCGGCCCTCTGGTTCGATGCTCGCTTTTATTTAGCGATTGCCTGCTTTGGTTAGCGGATGTTATCAACTTCGGTTGATCCGGCCTTATGGTTCGATGCTCGCTTTTATTTAGCGATTGCCTGCTTTGGTTAGCGGAGGTTATCAACTTCCGTTGATCCGACCCTCTGGTTCGATGCTCGCTTTTATTTAGTGATTTCCTGCTTTGGTTAGCGGATATCATCAACTTCGGTTGATCCGGCCCTATGGTTCGATGCTCCCTTTTATTCAGCGATTGTCTGCTTTGGTTAGCGGATGTTATCAACTTCGGTTGATCCGACCCTCTGGTTCGATGCTCGCTTTTATTTAGCGATTGCCTGCTTTGGTCAGCGGAGGTTATCAACTTCCGTTGATCTGACCCTCTGGTTCGATGCTCGCTTTTATTTAGCAAATGCCTGCTTGAGGTAGCAGATGTTATCAACTTCGGTTGATCCGACACTATGGTTTTATGCTCGCTTTTATTTAGTGATTGCCTGCTTTAGGTAGCAGATGTTATCAACTTCGGTTGATTCGGCCCTCTGGTTCGATGCTCACTTTTATTTAGCGATTGCCTGCTTTAGGTTGGCGGAAGTTATCAAATTCAGTTGATCCAACCCTCTGGATTGATGCTCGCTTTTATTTAGCGATGGCCTGCCTTGGTTAGCGGATGTTATCAACTTCGGTTGATCCTGCCCTATGGTTCGATGCTCTCTTTTATTTAGCGATTGCCTGCTTTGGTTTGCGGAGGTTATCAACTTCGGTTGATCTGACCCTCTGGTTCGATGCTCGCTTTTATTTAGCGATTACCTGCTTTGGTTAGCGGATGTTATCAACTTCCGTTGATCCGGCCCTCTGGTTCGATGCTCGCTTTTATTTAGTGGTTGCCTGCTTTGGTTAGCGAATATTATCAGCTTCGGTTGATCCCTCCCTCTGATTCGATGCTCGCTTTTATTTAACGATTTCCTGCTTTAGGTAGAAGATGTTATCAACTTCGGTTGATCCGGAACTATGCTTCGATGCTCGCTTTTATTTAGCGATTGCCTGCTTTGGTTAACGGATGTTATCAATTTCGGGTGATCCGGCCCTCTGGTTTGATGCTCACTTTTATTTAGCGATTTCCTCCCTTGGTTAGCGGATGTTATCAACTTTGGTTGAGCAGGCCCTATGGTTCGATGCTCGCTTTTATTTAGCGATTCCCTTCTTTGTTTAGCGGATGTTATCAACTTCGGTTGACCCGGCCCTATGGTTCGATGCTCGCTTTTATTTAGCGATTTCCTGCTTTGTTTAGCGGATGTTATCAACTTCGGTTGATCCGACCCTCTGGTTCGATGCTCGCTTTTATTTAGCGATTGCCTGCTTTGGTCAGCGGAGGTTATCAACTTCCGTTGATCTGACCCTCTGGTTCGATGCTCGCTTTTATTTAGTGATTTCCTGCTTTGGTTAGTGGATATCATCAACTTCGGTTGATCCGGGCATATGGTTCGATGCTCGCTTTTATTTAGCGATTGCCTGCTTTGGTTAGCGGATATTATCAACTTCGGTTGATCCGACCCTTTGGTTCGATGCTCGCTTTTATTTAGCGATTGCCTGCTTTGGTTAGCGGATGTTATCAACTTCCGTTGATCCGGCCCTCTGGTTCGATGCTCGCTTTTATTTAGCGGTTGCCTGCTTTGGTTAGCGAATATTATCAGCTTCGGTTGATCCGTCCCTCTGATTCGATGCTCGCTTTTATTTAGCGATTGCCTGCTTTAGGTAGAACATGTTATCAACTTCGGTTGATCCGGAACTATGCTTCGATGCTAGCTTTTATTTAGCGATTGCCTGCTTTGGTTAGCGGATGTTATCAACTTCGGTTGATCCGGACCTATGGTTTGATGCTCGCTTTAATTTAGGAATACCTGCTTTGGTTAGCGGATGTCATCAACTTCGGTTGATCCGGCCTTTTGGTTTGATGCTCGCTTTTATTTAGGATTGCTTGCTTTGGTTAGCGGATGTTATCAACTTCGATTGATCCGGCCCTCTGGTTCGATGCTCGCTTTTATTTACCGATTGCCTGCTTTGGTTAGCGGATGTTATCAACTTCGGCTGATCCAGCCCTATGGTTCGATGCTTGCTTCTATTTAGCGATTGCCTGCTTTGGTTAGCGGAGGTTATCAACTTCCGTTGATCCGACCCTCTGGTTCGATGCTCGCTTTTATTTAGCGATTTCCTGCTTTGGTTAGTGGATATCATCAACTTCGGTTGATCCGGCCCTATGGTTCGATGCTCCCTTTTATTCAGCGATTGTCTGCTTTGGTTAGCGGATGTTATCAATTTCGGTTAATCCGGCCCTCTGGTTAGATGCTCACTTTTATTTAGCGATTGCCTGCTTTAGTTAGCGGATGTTATCAACTTCGGTTGATCATGCCCTCTGGTTCGATGCTCGCTTTTATTTAGCGATTGCCTGCTTTGGTTAGCGGATGTTATCAAATTCCGTTGATCCGGCCCTCTGGTTCGATGCTCGCTTTTATTTAGCGATTGCCTGCTTTGGTTAGCGAATATTATCAGCTTCGGTTGATCCGTCCCTCTGATTCGATGCTCGCTTTTATTTAGCGATTGCCTGCTTTAGGTAGAAGATGTTATCAACTTCGGTTGATCCAGAACTATGCTTCGATGCTAGCTTTTATTTAGCGATTGCCTGCTTTGGTTAGCGGATGTTATCAACTTCGGTTGATCCGGCCCTATGGTTTGATGCTCGCTTTAATTTAGGATTATCTGCTTTGGTTAGCGGATGTCATCAACTTCGGTTGATCCGGCCTTTTGGTTTGATGCTCGCTTTTATTTAGGATTTCCTGCTTTGGTTAGCGGATGTTATCAACTTCGGTTGATCCGGCCCTCTGGTTCGATGCTCGCTTTTATTTAGCGATTGCCTGCTTTGGTTAGCGGATGTTATCAACTTCGGTTGATCCGGCCTTATGGTTCGATGCTCGCTTTTATTTAGCGATTGCCTGCTTTGGTTAGCGGAGGTTATCAACTTCCGTTGATCCGACCCTCTGGTTCGATGCTCGCTTTTATTTAGTGATTTCCTGCTTTGGTTAGCGGATATCATCAACTTCGGTTGATCCGGCCCTATGGTTCGATGCTCCCTTTTATTCAGCGATTGTCTGCTTTGGTTAGCGGATGTTATCAACTTCGGTTAATCCGGCCCTCTGGTTCGATGCTCGCTTTTATTTAGCGATTGCTTGCCTTGGTTAGCGGATGTTATCAACTTCCGTTGATCCGGCCCTATGGTTCGATGCTCGCTTTTATTTAGCGGTTGCCTGCTTTGGTTAACGGATGTTATCAACTTCGGTTGATCCGTCCCTCTGGTTCGATGCTCGCTTTTATTTAGCGATTGCGTGCATTGGTTAGCAGATGTTATCAACTTCGGTTGATCCGGCCCTATGGTTCGATGCTCGCTTTTATTTAGCGATTGCCTGCTTTGGTTAGCGGAGGTTATCAACTTCCGTTGATTCGACCCTCTGGTTCAATGCTTGCTTTTATTTAGCGATTTCCTGCTTTTGTTAGCGGATATCATCAACTTTGGTTGATCTGGCCCTATGGTTCGATGCTCAATTTTATTTAGCGCTTGCCTGCTTTGGTTAGCGGATGTTATCAACTTAGGTTGATCCGGCCCTCTGGTTCGATGCTCGCTTTTATTTAGCAATTGCCTGCTTTGGTTAGCGGATGTTACCAACTTCGGTTGATCTGACCCTATGGTTCGATGCTCGCTTTTATTTAGCGATTGTTTGCTTTGGTTAGCATATATCATCAACTTCAGTTGATCCGGCCCTATGGTTTGATGCCCACTTTTATTTAGGATTGCCTGCTTTGGTTAGCGGATGTTATCAGCTTCGGTTGATCCGGCCCTCTGGTTCGATGCTCGCTTTTATTTAGCGATTGCCTGCTTTGGTTAGCGGATGTTATCAACTTCGGTCGATCCGGCCCTATGGTTCGATGCTCGCTTTTATTTAGCGATTGCCTGCTTTGGTTAGCGGACGTTATCAAATTCCGTTGATCCGACCATCTGGTTCGATGCTCGCTTTTATTTAGCGATTTCCTGCTTTGGTTATTGAATATCATCAACTTCGGTTGATCCGGCCCTATGGTTCAATGCTCCCTTTTATTCAGCGATTGTCTGCTTTGGTTAGCGGATGTTATCAACTTCGGTTAATCCGGCCCTCTGGTTCGATGCTCGCTTTTATTTAGCGATTGCTTGCCTTGGTTAGCGAATGTTATCAACTTCTGTTGATCCGGCCCTCTGGTTCGATTCTCGCTTTTATTTAGCGTTTGCCTGCTTTGGTTAGCGGATGTTATCAACTTCGGTTGATATGGCCCCCTGGTTCGATGCTCGCTTTTATTTAGCGATTGCCTGCTGTGGTTAGCGGATATTATCAACTTCGGTTGATCCGTCCCTATGATTCGATGCTCGGTTTTATTTAGCGATTTCCTGCTTTGGTTGGCGGAGGTTATCAACTTCAGTTGATCCGATCCTCTGGTTTGATGCTCGCTTTGATTTAGCGATTACCTGATTTGGTTAGCGGATGTTATCAATTTCGATTGATTCGTCCCTCTATTTCGATGCTCGCTTTTATTTAGCGATTTCCTGCTTTAGATAGCAGATGTTATCAACTTCGGTTAATCCGGCACTATGGTTCGATGCCAGCTTTTATTTAGCGATTGCCTGCTTTGGTTAGCGAATGTTATCAACTTCGGTTGATCCGACCCTCTAGTTCGATGCTCGCTTTTATTTAGCGATTGCCTGCTTTGGTTAGCATATATCATCAACTTCAGTTGATCCGGCCCTATGGTTTGATGCTCGCTTTTATTTAGGATTGCTTGCTTTGGTTAGCGGATGTTATCAACTTCGGTTGATCCGGCCCTCTGCTTCGATGCTTGCTTTTATTTAGCGATTGCCTGCTTTGGTTAGCAGATGTTATCAACTTCGGCTGATCCGACCCTATGGTTCGATGCTCGCTTTTATTTAGCGATTGCCTGCTTTGGTTAGCGAATGTTATCAACTTCCGTTGATCCGACCCTCTGGTTCGATGCTCGCTTTTATTTAGCGATTTCCTGCCTTGGTTAGCGGATATCATCAACTTCGGTTGATCCGGCCCTATGGTTCGATGCTCCCTTTTATTCAGCGATTGCCTGCTTTGGTTAGCGGGTGTTATCAACTTCGGTTGATCCGACCCTGTGGTTCGATGCTCGCTTTTATTTAGCGATTTCCTGCTCTGGTTAGCGGATATCATCAACTTCGGTTGATCCGGCCCTATGGTTCGATGCTCCCTTTTATTCAGCGATTGTCTGCTTTGGTTAGCGGATGTTATCAACTTCGGTTAATCCGGCCCTCTGGTTCGATGCTCGCTTTTATTTAGCGATTGCTTGCTTTGGTTAGCATATATCATCAACTTCAGTTGATCCGGCCCTATGGTTTGATGCCCACTTTTATTTAGGATTGCCTACTTTGGTTAGCGGATGTTATCAACTTCGGTTGATCCGGCCCTCTGGTTCGATGCTCGCTTTTATTTAGCGATTGCCTGCTTTGGTTAGCGGATGTTATCAACTTCGGCCGATCCGGCCCTATGGTTCGATGATCGCTTTTATTTAGCGATTGCCTGCTTTGGTTAGCGGAGGTTATCAAATTCCGTTGATCCGACCCTCTGGTTCGATGCTCGCTTTTATTTAGCGATTTCCTGCTTTGGTTAGAGGATATCATCAACTTCGGTTGATCCGGCCCTATGGTTCGATGCTCCCTTTTATTCAGCGATTGTCTGCTTTGGTTAGCGGATGTTATCAACTTCGGTTAATCCGGCCCTCTGGTTCGATGCTCGCTTTTATTTAGCGATTGCTTGCCTTGGTTAGCGGATGTTATCAACTTCTGTTGATCCGGCCCTCTGGTTCGATGCTCACTTTTATTTAGCGGTTGCCTGCTTTGGTTATCGAATGTTATGAACTTCGGTTGATCAGGCCCTCTAGTTCGTTGCTCGCTTTTATTCAGCGATTGCCTACTGTGGTTAGCGGATATCATCAACTTCGGTTCATGCGACCCTATGGTTCGATGCTCGGTTTTATTTAGCGATTTCCTGCTTTGGTTAGCGGAGGTTATCAACTTCAGTTGATCCGATCCTCTGGTTTGATGCTCGCTTTGATTTAGCGATTACCTGATTTGGTTAGCGGATGTTATCAATTTCGGTTGATTCGTCCCTCTATTTCGATGCTCGCTTTTATTTAGCGATTTCCTGCTTTAGATAGCAGATGTTATCAACTTCGGTTAATCTGGCACTATGGTTCGATGCCAGCTTTTATTTAGCGATTGCCTGCTTTGGTTAGCGAATGTTATCAACTTCGGTTGATCCGACCCTCTAGTTCGATGCTCGCTTTTATTTAGCGATTGCCTGCTTTGGTTAGCATATATCATCAACTTCAGTTGATCCGGCCCTACGGTTTGATGCTCGCTTTTATTTAGGATTGCTTGCTTTGGTAAGCGGATGTTATCAACTTCGGTTGATCCGGCCCTCTGCTTCGATGCTTGCTTTTATTTAGCGATTGCCTGCTTTGGTTAGCAGATGTTATCAACTTCGGCTAATCCGACCCTATGGTTCGATGCTCGCTTTTATTTAGCGATTGCCTGCTTTGGTTAGCGGATGTTATCAACTTCCGTTGATCCAACCCTCTGGTTCGATGCTCGCTTTTATTTAGCGATTTCCTGCCTTGGTTAGCGGATATCATCAACTTCGGTTGATCCGGCCCTATGGTTCGATGCTCCCTTTTATTCAGCGATTGCCTGCTTTGGTTAGCGGGTGTTATCAACTTCGGTTGATCCGACCCTCTGGTTCGATGCTCGCTTTTATTTAGCGATTTCCTGCTTTGGTTAGCGGATATCATCAACTTCGGTTGATCCGGCCCTATGGTTCGATGCTCCCTTTTATTCAGCGATTGTCTGCTTTGGTTAGCGGATGTTATCAACTTCGGTTAATCCGACCCTCTGGTTCGATGCTCGCTTTTATTTAGCGATTGCTTGCTTTGGTTAGCATATATCATCAACTTCAGTTGATCCGGCCCTATGGTTTGATGCCCACTTTTATTTAGGATTGCCTTCTTTGGTTTGCGGATGTTATCAACTTCGGTTGATCCGGCCCCCTGGTTCGATGCTCGCTTTTATTTAGCGATTGCCTGCTTTGGTTAGCGGATGTTATCAACTTTGGCTGATCCGGCCCTATGGTTCGATGCTCGGTTTTATTTAGCGATTGCCTGCTTTGGTTAGCGGAGGTTATCAAATTCCGTTGATCTGACCCTCTGGTTTGATGCTCGCTTTTATTTAGCGATTTCCTGCTTTGGTTAGAGGATATCATCAACTTCCGTTGATCCGACCCTCTGGTTCGATGCTCGCTTTTATTTAGCGATTTCCTGCTTTGGTTAGCGGATGTTATTAACTTCCGTTGATCCGGGCCTATGGTTCGATGCTCCCTTTTATTCAGCGATTGTCTGCTTTGGTTAGCGGATATCATCACCTTCGGTTGATCCGACACTATGGTTCGATGCTCGCTTTTATTTAGCGATTGCCTGCTTTGGTTAGCGGATGTTATCAACTTCGGTTGATCCGGCCCTCTGGTTCGATGCTCGCTTTTATTTAGCGATTGCCTGCTTTGGTTAGCGGATGTTATCAACTTCGGTTGATCCGTCCCTATGGTCCGATGCTCGATTTTATTTAGCGATTGCATGCTTTGGTTAGCGGAGGTTATCAACTTCCGTTGATCTGACCCTCTGGTTCGATGCTCGCTTTTATTTAGCGATTGCCTGCTTTGGTTAGCAGATGTTTTCAACTTCGGCTGATCCGGCCCTATGGTTCGATGCTCGCTTTTATTTAGCGATTGCCTGCTTTGGTTAGCGGAGGTTATCAACTTCCGTTGATCCGACCCTCTGGTTCGATGCTCGCTTTTATTTAGAGATTTCCTGCTTTGGTTAGCGAATATCATCAACTTCGGTTGATCCGACCCTATGGTTCGATGCTCCCTTTTATTCAGCGATTGCCTGCTTTGGTTAGCGGATGTTATCAATTTCGGTTGATCTGGCCCTCTGGTTCGATGCTCACTTTTATTTAGCGATTGCTTGCCTTGGTTAGCGGATGTTATCAACTTCGGTTGATCCCACCCTATGGTTTGATGCTCCCTTTTATTCAGCGATTTCCTGCTTTGGTTAGCGGATGTTATCAACTTCGGTTGATCCGGCCCTCTGGTTCGATGCTCGCTTTTATTTAGCGATTGCTTGCCTTGGTTAGCGGATGTTATCAACTTTGGTTGATCCGGCCCTCTGGTTCGATGCTCGCTTTTATTTAGCGATTGCCTGCTTTGATTAGCGGATGTTATCAACTTCGGTTGATCCAGCCCTCTGGTTCGATGCTCGCTTTTATTTAGCGATTACCTGCTTTGGCTAGCGGATGTTATCAACTTCGGTTGATCCGACCCTCTGGCTCGATGCTCACTTTTATTTAGCGATTGCCTGCTTTGGTTAGCGAATATCATCAACTTCGGTTGATCCAGCCATATGATTCGATGCCCGCTTTTATTTAGCGATTGCTTGCTTTGGTTAGCGGATGTTATCAACTTCGGTTGATCCGGCCCTCTGGTTCGATGCTCACTTTTATTTAGCGATTGCCTGCTTTGGTTAGCGGATGTTATCAACTTCGGTTGATCCGGCCCTCTGGTTCGATGCTCGATTTTATTTAGCGGTTGCCTGCTTTGGTTAGTGGATATTATCAACTTCGGTTGATCCGTCCTTATGATTCGATGCTCGGTTTTATTTAGCGATTGCTTGCTTTGGTTAGCGGATATTATCAACTTCGGTTGATCCGTCCCTATGATTCGTTGCTCGCTTTTATTTAGCGATTTCCTGCTTTGGTTAGCGGATATCATCACCTTCGGTTGATACGGCCCTATGGTTCGATGCTCGATTTTATTTAGGGATTGCCTGCTTTGGTTAGCGGAGGTTATCAACTTCCGTTGATCTGACCCTCTGGTTCGATGCTCGCTTTTATTTAGCGATTGCTTGCCTTGGTTAGCGGATGTTATCAATTTCGGTTGATCCGACCCTATGTTTCGATGCTCCCTTTTATTCAGCGATTGCCTGCTTTGGTTAGCGGATGTTATCAACTTCGGTTCATCCGGCCCTCTGGTTCGATGCTCGCTTTTATTTAGCGCTTGGGTGCTTTGGTTAGCGGATGTTATCAACTTCGGTTGATCCGGCCCTCTGGTTCGACGCTCGCTTTTATTTAGCGATTACCTGCTTTGGTTAGCGGATGTTATCAACTTCGGTTGATCCGACCCTCTGGTTCGATGCTCACTTTTATTTAGCGATTGCCTGCTTTGGTTAGCGGATGTTATCAACTTCGGTTGATCCAACCCTATGGTTCGATGCTCGATTTTATTTAGCGATTGTCTGCTTTGGTTAGTGGAGGTTATCAACTGCCGTTGATCCGCCCCTCTGGTTCGATGCTCGCTTTTATTTAGCGATTTTCTGCTTTGGTTAGCGAATATCATCAACTTCGGTTGATCCAGCCATATGATTCGATGCCCGCTTTTATTTAGCGATTGCTTGCTTTGGTTAGCGGATGTTATCAACTTCGGTTGATCCGGCCCTCTGGTTCGATGCTCGCTTTTATTTAGCGATTTCCTACTTTGGTTAGCGGATGTTATCAACTTCGGTTGATCCGACCCTCTGGTTCGATGCTCGATTTTGTTTAGCGGTTGCCTGCTTTGGTTAGCGGATATTATCAACTTCGGTTGATCCGTCCCTATGATTCGATGCTCGGTTTTATTTAGCGATTGCTTGCTTTGGTTAGCGGATATTATCAACTTCGGTTGATCCGTCCCTATGATTCGTTGCTCGCTTTTATTTAGCGATTTCCTGCTTTGGTTAGCGGATATCATCACCTTCGGTTGATACGGCCCTATGGTTCGATGCTCGCTTTTATTTAGCGATTGCCTGCTTTTGTTAGCGGATGTTATCAACTTCGGTTGATCCGGCCCTCTGGTTCGATGCTCGGTTTTATTTAGCGATTGTCTGCTTTGGTTAGCGGAGGTTATCAACAGTCGTTGATCCGCCCCTCTGGTTCGATGCTCGCTTTTATTTAGCGATTTCCTGCTTTGGTTAGCGAATATCATCAACTTCGGTTGATCCAGCCATATGATTCGATGCCCGCTTTTATTTAGCGATTGCTTGCTTTGGTTAGCGGATGTTATCAACTTCGGTTGATCCGGCCCTCTGGTTCGATGCTCACTTTTATTTAGCGATTGCCTCCTTTGGTTAGCGGATGTTATCAACTTCGGTTGATCCGGCCCTCTGGTTCGATGCTCGATTTTATTTAGCGGTTGCCTGCTTTGGTTAGTGGATATTATCAACTTCGGTTGATCCGTCCTTATGATTCGATGCTCGGTTTTATTTAGCGATTGCTTGCTTTGGTTAGCGGATATTATCAACTTCGGTTGATCCGTCCCTATGATTCGTTGCTCGCTTTTATTTAGCGATTTCCTGCTTTGGTTAGCGGATATCATCACCTTCGGTTGATACGGCCCTATGGTTCGATGCTCGCTTTTATTTAGCGATTGCCTGCTTTGGTTAGCGGATGTTATCAACTTCGGTTGATCCGGCCCTCTGGTTCGATGCTCGGTTTTATTTAGCGATTGCCTGCTTTGGTTAACGGATGTTATCAACTTCGGTTGATCCGGCCCTATGGTTCGATGCTCGATTTTATTTAGGGATTGCCTGCTTTGGTTAGCGGAGGTTATCAACTTCCGTTGATCCGACCCTCTGGTTCGATGCTCGCTTTTATTTAGCGATTGCTTGCCTTGGTTAGCGGATGTTATCAATTTCGGTTGATCCGACCCTATGTTTCGATGCTCCCTTTTATTCAGCGATTGCCTGCTTTGGTTAGCGGATGTTATCAACTTCGGTTCATCCGGCCCTCTGGTTCGATGCTCGCTTTTATTTAGCGATTGCTTGCCTTGGTTAGCGGATGTTATCAACTTCGGTTGATCCGGCCCTCTGGTTCGATGCTCGCTTTTATTTAGCGCTTGGGTGCTTTGGTTAGCGGATGTTATCAACTTCGGTTGATCCGGCCCTCTGGTTCGACGCTCGCTTTTATTTAGCGATTACCTGCTTTGGTTAGCGGATGTTATCAACTTCAGTTGATCCGACCCTCTGGTTCGATGCTCACTTTTATTTAGCGATTGCCTGCTTTGGTTAGCGGATGTTATCAACTTCGGTTGATCCAGCCCTATGGTTCGATGCTCGATTTTATTTAGCGATTGTCTGCTTTGGTTAGTGGAGGTTATCAACTGCCGTTGATCCGCCCCTCTGGTTCGATGCTCGCTTTTATTTAGCGATTTTCTGCTTTGGTTAGCGAATATCATCAACTTCGGTTGATCCAGCCATATGATTCGATGCCCGCTTTTATTTAGCGATTGCTTGCTTTGGTTAGCGGATGTTATCAACTTCGGTTGATCCGGCCCTCTGGTTCGATGCTCGCTTTTATTTAGCGATTTCCTACTTTGGTTAGCGGATGTTATCAACTTCGGTTGATCCGACCCTCTGGTTCGATGCTCGATTTTATTTAGCGGTTGCCTACTTTGGTTAGCGGATATTATCAACTTCGGTTGATCCGTCCCTATGATTCGATGCTCGGTTTTATTTAGCGATTGCTTGCTTTGGTTAGCGGATATTATCAACTTCGGTTGATCCGTCCCTATGATTCGTTGCTCGCTTTTATTTAGCGATTTCCTGCTTTGGTTAGCGGATATCATCACCTTCGGTTGATACGGCCCTATGGTTCGATGCTCGCTTTTATTTAGCGATTGCCTGCTTTTGTTAGCGGATGTTATCAACTTCGGTTGATCCGGCCCTCTGGTTCGATGCTCGGTTTTATTTAGCGATTGTCTGCTTTGGTTAGCGGAGGTTATCAACAGTCGTTGATCCGCCCCTCTGGTTCGATGCTCGCTTTTATTTAGCGATTTCCTGCTTTGGTTAGCGAATATCATCAACTTCGGTTGATCCAGCCATATGATTCGATGCCCGCTTTTATTTAGCGATTGCTTGCTTTGGTTAGCGGATGTTATCAACTTCGGTTGATCCGGCCCTCTGGTTCGATGCTCACTTTTATTTAGCGATTGCCTCCTTTGGTTAGCGGATGTTATCAACTTCGGTTGATCCGGCCCTCTGGTTCGATGCTCGATTTTATTTAGCGGTTGCCTGCTTTGGTTAGTGGATATTATCAACTTCGGTTGATCCGTCCTTATGATTCGATGCTCGGTTTTATTTAGCGATTGCTTGCTTTGGTTAGCGGATATTATCAACTTCGGTTGATCCGTCCCTATGATTCGTTGCTCGCTTTTATTTAGCGATTTCCTGCTTTGGTTAGCGGATATCATCACCTTCGGTTGATACGGCCCTATGGTTCGATGCTCGCTTTTATTTAGCGATTGCCTGCTTTGGTTAGCGGATGTTATCAACTTCGGTTGATCCGGCCCTCTGGTTCGATGCTCGGTTTTATTTAGCGATTGCCTGCTTTGGTTAACGGATGTTATCAACTTCGGTTGATCCGGCCCTATGGTTCGATGCTCGATTTTATTTAGGGATTGCCTGCTTTGGTTAGCGGAGGTTATCAACTTCCGTTGATCCGACCCTCTGGTTCGATGCTCGCTTTTATTTAGCGATTGCTTGCCTTGGTTAGCGGATGTTATCAATTTCGGTTGATCCGACCCTATGTTTCGATGCTCCCTTTTATTCAGCGATTGCCTGCTTTGGTTAGCGGATGTTATCAACTTCGGTTCATCCGGCCCTCTAGTTCGATGCTCGCTTTTATTTAGCGATTGCTTGCCTTGGTTAGCGGATGTTATCAACTTCGGTTGATCCGGCCCTCTGGTTCGATGCTCGCTTTTATTTAGCGCTTGGGTGCTTTGGTTAGCGGATGTTATCAACTTCGGTTGATCCGGCCCTCTGGTTCGACGCTCGCTTTTATTTAGCGATTACCTGCTTTGGTTAGCGGATGTTATCAACTTCGGTTGATCCGACCCTCTGGTTCGATGCTCACTTTTATTTAGCGATTGCCTGCTTTGGTTAGCGGATGTTATCAACTTCGGTTGATCCAGCCCTATGGTTAGATGCTCGATTTTATTTAGCGATTGTCTGCTTTGGTTAGTGGAGGTTATCAACTGCCGTTGATCCGCCCCTCTGGTTCGATGCTCGCTTTTATTTAGCGATTTTCTGCTTTGGTTAGCGAATATCATCAACTTCGGTTGATCCAGCCATATGATTCGATGCCCGCTTTTATTTAGCGATTGCTTGCTTTGGTTAGCGGATGTTATCAACTTCGGTTGATCCGGCCCTCTGGTTCGATGCTCGCTTTTATTTAGCGATTTCCTACTTTGGTTAGCGGATGTTATCAACTTCGGTTGATCCGGCCCTCTGGTTCGATGCTCGATTTTATTTAGCGGTTGCCTGCTTTGGTTAGCGGATATTATCAACTTCGGTTGATCCGTCCCTATGATTCGATGCTCGGTTTTATTTAGCGATTGCTTGCTTTGGTTAGCGGATATTATCAACTTCGGTTGATCCGTCCCTATGATTCGTTGCTCGCTTTTATTTAGCGATTTCCTGCTTTGGTTAGCGGATATCATCACCTTCGGTTGGTACGGCCCTATGGTTCGATGCTCGCTTTTATTTAGCGATTGCCTGCTTTGGTTAGCGGATGTTATCAACTTCGGTTGATCCGGCCCTCTGGTTCAATTCTCGGTTTTATTTAGCGATTGCCTGCTTTGGTTAGCGGATGTTATCAACTTCGGTTGATCTGGCCCTATGGTTCGATGCTCGATTTTATTTAGGGATTGCCTACTTTGGTTAACGGAGGTTATCAACTTCCGTTGATCCGACCCTCTGGTTCGATGCTCGCTTTTATTTAGCGATTTCCTGCTTTGGTTAGCGAATATCATCAACTTCGGTTGATCCGGCCATATTGTTCGATGCTCGCTTTTATTTAGCGATTGCCTGCTTTGGTTAGCGGATGTGATCAACTTCAGTTGATCCGGCCCTCTGGTTCGATGCTCGCTTTTATTTAGCGATTGCCTGCTTTGGTTAGCGGATGTTATCAACTTCGGTTGATCCGGCCCTATGGTTTGATGCTCTATTTTATTTAGCGATTGCCTGCTTTGGTTAGCGGAGGTTATCAACTTCCGTTGATCCGACCCTCTGGTTCGAAGCTCGCTTTTATTTAGCGATTTCCTGCTTTGGTTAGCGAATATCATCAACTTCGGTTGATCCGTCCATATGGTTCGATGCTCGCTTTTATTTAGCGATTGCCTGCTTTGGTTAGCGGATGTTATCAACTTCGGTTGATCCGGCCATCTGGTTCGATGCTCGCTTTTATTTAGCGGTTGCCTACTTTGGTTAGCGGAAATTATCAACTTCGGTTGATCCATCCCTATGATTCGATGCTCAGTTTTATTTAGCGATTGCCTGCTTTGGTTAGCGGAGGTTATCAACTTCAGTTGATCCGATCCTCTGGTTTGATGCTTGGTTTTATTTAGCGATTACCTGCTTTAGGTAGCAGATGTTATCAACTTCGGTTAATCCAGCACTATGGTTCGATGTTAGCTTTTATTTAGCGATTGCCTGCTTTGGTTAGCGGATGTTATCAACTTCGGTTGATCCGACCCTCTAGTTCGATGCTCGCTTTTATTTAGCGATTCCCTGCTTTGGTTAGCATATATCATCAACTTCAGTTGATCCGGCCCTATGGTTTGATGCTCACTTTTATTTAGGATTGCCTGCTTTGGTTAGCGGATGTTATCAACTTCGGCTGCTCCGGCCCTCTGGTTCGATGCTTGCTTTTATTTAGCGATTGCCTGCTTTGGTTAGCGGATGTTATCAACTTCAGCTGATCCGGCCCCATGGTTCGATGCTCGCTTTTATTTAGCGATTGCCTGCTCGTGTTAGCCGAGGTTATCAACTACCGTTGATCCGACCCTCTGGTTCGATGCTCGCTTTTATTTAGCGATTTCCTGCTTTGGTTAGCGGATATCATCAACTTCGGTTGATCCGGCCCTATGGTTCGATGCTCCCTTTTATTCAGCGATTGCCTGGTTTGGTTAGCGGATGTTATCAATTTCGGTTGATCCGGCCCTCTGGTTCGATGCTCGCTTTTATTTAGCGATTGCCTGCTTTGGTTAGCGGATGTTATCAACTTCGGTTGATCCAGCCCTATGGTTCGATGCTCGCTTTTATTTAACGATTGCCTACTTTGGTTAGCGGATGTTATCAATTTTTGTTGATCCGTCCCTCTGGTTTGATGCTCACTTTTATTTAGCGATTGCCTGCCTTGGTTAGCGGATATTATCAACATCGGTTGATTAGGCCCTATGGTTCGATGCTCGCTTTTATTTAGCGATTGTCTGCTTTGGTTAGCGGATGTTATCAACTTCGGTTGATCCGGCCCTATGGTTCGATGCTCGGTTTTATTTAGCAATTGCCTGCTTTGGTTAAAGGATGTTATCAACGTCCGTTGATCCGAACCTCTGGTTCGATGCTCACTTTTATTTGGCAATTGCCTGCTTTGGTTAGCGGATATCATCAACTTCGGTTGATCCGGCCCTATGGTCCGATGCTCTCTTTTATTTAGCGATTTCATGCTTTGGTTAGCGGATGTTATGAACTTCGGTTTATCCGGCCCTTTGGTTTGATGCTCGCTTTTATTTAGCGATTGCCAGTTTTGGTTAGCGGATGTTATCAACTTCGGTTGATCAGGCCCTCTAGTTCGTTGCTCGGTTTTATTTAGCAATTTCCTGCTTTGGTTAGCGGATATCATCAACTTCGGTTGATCCGGCCCAATGGTTCGATGCTCGCTTTTATTTAGCGATTGCCTGCTTTGGTTAGAGGATGTTATCAACTTCGGTTGATCCGGCCCTCTGGTTCGATGTTCGCTTTTATTTAGCGATTGCGTGCTTTGGTTAGCGGATGTTATCAACTTCGGTTGATCCGGCCCTAAGGTTCGATGCTCGCTTTTATTTAGCGATTGCCTGCTTTGGTTAGCGGAAGTTATAAACTTCCGTTGATCCGACCCTCTGGTTCGATGCTCGCTTTTATTTAGCGATTTCCTGCTTTGGTTTGCGGATATCATCATCTTCGGTTAATCTGGCCCTATGGTTCGATGCTCGCTTTTATTTAGCGCTTGCCTGCTTTGGTTAGCGGATGTTATCAACTTCGTTTGATCCAACCCTCTGGTTCGATGCTCGCTTTTATTTAGCGATTGCCTGCTTTGGTTAGCGGATGTTATCACCTTCGGTTGATCTGGCCCTCTGGTTCGATGCTCGCTTTTATTTAGCGGTTGCCTGCTTTGGTTAGCGGATGTTATCAACTTCGGTTGATCCGTCCCTCTAGTTCGATGCTCGCTTTTATTTAGCGATTGCCTGCTTTGGTTAGCGGATGTTATCAATTTTTGTTGATCCGTCCCTCTGGTTTGATGCTCACTTTTATTTAGCGATTGCCTGCCTTGGTTAGCGGATATTATCAACATCGGTTGATTAGGCCCTATGGTTCGATGCTCGCTTTTATTTAGCGATTGCCTGCTTTGGTTAGTGGATGTTATCAACTTCGGTTGATCCGGCCCTATGGTTCGATGCTCGCTTTTATTTAGCGATTTCCTGCTTTGGTTAGCAGCGGTTATCAACTTCGGTTGATCCGACCCTCTGGTTCGATGCTCGCTTTTATTTAGCGATTGCCTGCTTTGGTTAGCGGATGTTATCAATTTCAGGTGATCCGGCCCTCTGGTTTGATGCTCACTTTTATTTAGCGATTGCCTGCCTTGGTTAGCGGATGTTATCAACTTCGGTTGATCAGGCCCTATGGTTCGATGCTCGCTTTTATTTAGCGATTGTCTGCTTTGGTTAGCGGATGTTATCAACTTCGGTTGATCCGGCCCTATGGTTCGATGCTCGGTTTTATTTAGCAATTGCCTTCTTTGGTTAAAGGATGTTATCAACGTCCGTTGATCCGAACCTCTGGTTCGATGCTCACTTTTATTTGGCAATTGCCTGCTTTGGTTAGCGGATATCATCAACTTCGGTTGATCCGGCCCTATGGTCCGATGCTCTCTTTTATTTAGCGATTTCATGCTTTGGTTAGCGGATGTTATGAACTTCGGTTGATCTGGCCCTCTGGTTCGATGCTCGCTTTTATTTAGCGGTTGCCTGCTTTGGTTAGCGGATGTTATCAACTTCGGTTGATCCGTCCCTCTAGTTCGATGCTCGCTTTTATTTAGCGATTGCCTGCTTTGGTTAGCGGAGGTTATCAACTTCAGTTGATCCGACCCTCTGGTTTGATGTTCGCTTTTATTTAGCGATTGCCTGCTTTGGTTAGCGGATGTTATCAACTTCGGCTGATCCGGCCCTCTGGTTCGATGCTTGCTTTTATTTAGCGATTTCCTGCTTTGGTTAGCGGATGTTATCAACTTCGGCTGATCCGGCCCATGGTTCGATGCTCGCTTTTATTTAGCGATTGCCTGCTTTGGTTAGCGGAGGTTATCAACTACCATTGATCCGACCCTCTGGTTTGGTGCTCGCTTTTATTTAGCGATTTCCTGCTTTGGTTAGCGAATATCATCAACTTCGGTTGATCCGACCCTATGGTTCGATGCTCCCTTTTATTCAGTGATTGCCTGGTTTGGTTAGCGGATGTTATCAACTTCGGTTGATCCGACCCTCTGGTTCGATGCTCTCTTTTATTTAGCGATTGCTTGCCTTGGTTAGCGGACGTTATCAACTTCGGTTGATCTGGCCCTCTGGTTCGATGCTCAATTTTATTTAGCGGTTACCATCTTTGGTTAGCGGATGTTATCAACTTTGGTTGATCCGGCCCTCTGGCTCGATGCTCGCTTTTATTTAGCCGTTGCTTGCTTTGGTTCGCGGATATCATCAACTTCGGTTGATCCGGCCCTCTGGTTCGATGCTCGCTTTTATTTAGCGATTGCCTGCTTTGGTTAGCGGATGTTATCAACTTCGGTTGATCCGGCCCTCTGGTTCGATGCTCGCTTTTATTTAGCGATTATGTGCATTGGTTAGCGGATGTTATCAATTTCGGTTGATCCGACCCTCTGGTTCGATGCTCGCTTTTATTTAGCGATTGCCTGCTTTGGTTAGCGGATGTTATCAACTTCGGTTGATCCGGCCCTATGGTTCGATGCTCGCTTTTATTTAGCGATTGCCTGCTTTAGGTAGCAGATGTTATCAACTTCGGTTGATCCGACCCTCTAGTTCGATGCTTGTTTTATTTAGCGATTGCTTGCCTTGGTTAGCGGATGTTATCAACTTCGGTTGATCTGACCCTCTAGTTCGATGCTCGCTTTTATTTAGCGAGTGCCTGCTTTGGTTAGCGGATGTTATCAATTTTTGTTGATCCGTCCCTCTGGTTTGATGCTCACTTTTATTTAGCGATTGCCTGCCTTGGTTAGCGGATATTATCAACATTGGTTGATCAGGCCCTATGGTTCGATGCTCGCTTTTATTTAGCGATTGCCTGCTTTGGTTAGTGGATGTTATCAACTTCGGTTGATCCGGCCCTGTGGTTCGATGCTCGCTTTTATTTAGTGATTTCCTGCTTTGGTTAGCGGCGGTTATCAACATCGGTTGATCCGACACTCTGGTTCGATGCTCGCTTTTATTTAGCGATTGCCTGCTTTGGTTAGCGGATGTTATCCATTTCGGGTGATCCGGCCCTCTAGTTTGATGCTCACTTTTATTTAGCGATTGCCTGCCTTGGTTAGCGGATGTTATCAACTTCGGTTGATCAAGCCCTATGGTTCGATGCTCGCTTTTATTTAGCGATTGCCTGCTTTGGTTAGCGGATGTTATCAACTTCGGTTGATCCGGCCCTATGGTTCGATGCTCGGTTTTATTTAGCAATTGCCTGCTTTGGTTAGCGGATGTTATCAACGCCCGTTGATCCGAACCTCTGGTTCGATGCTCACTTTTATTTAGCAATTGCCTGCTTTGGTTAGCGGATATCATCAACTTCGGTTGATCCAGCCCTATGGTTCGATGCTCTCTTTTATTTAGCGATTTCATGCTTTGGTTAGCGGATGTTATCAACTTCGGTAGATCAGGCCCTCTAGTTCGTTGCTCGCTTTTATTTAGCGATTGCCTGCTTTGGTTAGCGGATATCATCAACTTCGGTTGATCCAGCCCTATGGTTCGATGCTCGCTTTTATTTAGCGATTGTCTGCTTTGGTTAGAGGATGTTATCAACTTCAGTTGATCCGGCCCTCTGGTTCGATGCTCGCTTTTATTTAGCGATTGCGTGCTTTGGTTAGCGGATGTTATCAACTTCGGTTGATCCGGCCCTAAGGTTCGATGCTCGCTTTTATTTAGCGATTGCCTGCTTTGGTTAGAGGAAGTTATAAACTTCCGTTGATCCGACCCTCTAGTTCGATGCTCGCTTCTATTTAGCGATTTCCTGCTTTGGTTAGCGGATATCATCATCTTCGGTTAATCTGGCCCTATGGTTCGATGCTCGCTTTTATTTAGCGCTTGCCTGCTTTGGTTAGCGGATGTTATCAACTTCGTTTGATCCAGCCCTCTGGTTCGATGCTCGCTTTTATTTAGCGATTGCCTGCTTTGGTTAGCGGATGTTATCACCTTCGGTTGATCCGGCCCTCTGGTTCGATGCTCGCTTTTATTTAGCGGTTGCCTGCTTTGGTTAGCGGATGTTATCAACTTCGGTTGATCCGTCCCTATGATTCGATGCTAGCTTTTATTTAGCGATTGCCTGCTTTGGTTAGCGGAGGTTATCAACTTCAGTTGATCCGACCCTCTGGTTTGATGTTCGCTTTTATTTAGCGATTGCCTGCTTTGGTTAGCGGATGTTATCAACTTCGGTTGATCCGGCCCTCTGGTTCGATGCTCGGTTTTATTTAGCGATTGCTTGCTTTGGTTAGCGGATGTTATCAACTTCGGTTGATCCGGCCCTATGGTTCGATGCTCGATTTTATTTAGCGATTGCCTGCTTTGGTTAGCGGAGGTTATCAACTTCCGTTGATCGACCCTCTGGTTTGATGCTCGCTTTTATTTAGCGATTTCCTGCTTTGGTTAGCGAATATCATCAACTTCGGTTGATCCGGCCATATGGTTCGATGCTCGCTTTTATTTAGCGATTTCCTGCTTTGGTTAGCGGATGTGATCAACTTCAGTTGATCCGGCCCTCTGGTTCGATGCTCGCTTTTATTTAGCGATTGCCTGCTTTGGTTAGCGGATGTTATCAACTTCGGTTGATCCGGCCCTATGGTTTGATGCTCTATTTTATTTAGCGATTGCCTGCTTTGGTTAGCGGAGGTTATCAACTTCCATTGATCCGACCCTCTAGTTCGAAGCTCGCTTTTATTTAGCGATTTCCTGCTTTGGTTAGCGAATATCATCAACTTCGGTTGATCCGGCCATATGGTTCGATGCTAGCTTTTATTTAGCGATTGCCTGCTTTGGTTAGCGGATGTTATCAACTTCGGTTGATCCGTCCCTATGATTCGATGCTAGCTTTTATTTAGCGATTGCCTGCTTTGGTTAGCGGAGGTTATCAACTTTAGTTGATCCGACCCTCTGGTTTGATGCTCGCTTTTATTTAGCGATTGCCTGCTTTGGTTAGCGGATGTTATCAATTTCGGTTGATCCGAACCTCTGGTTCGGTGCTCGCTTTTATTTAGCGATTGCCTACTTTAGGTAGCAGATGTTATCAATTTCGGTTGATCCGGCACTATGGTTCGATGCTCGCTTTTATTTAGCGATTGCCTGCTTTAGGTAGCAGATGTTATCAACTTCGGTTGATCCGGCTCTCTAGTTCGATGCTCGCTTTTATTTAACGATTGCCTGCCTTGGTTAGCGGATTTTATCAACTTCTGTTGATCCGGCCCTATGGTTCGATGCTCGCTTTTATTTAGCGATTGCCTGCTTTGGTTAGCGGAGGTTATTAACTTCGATTGATCCGACCCTCTAGTTTGATGCTCACTTTTATTCAGCGATTGCCTGCTTTGGCTAGCGGATGTTATCAACTTCGGTTGATCAGGCCCTCTAGTTCGTTGCACGCTTTTATTTAGCGATTGCCTGCTTTGGTTAGCGGATATCATCAACTTCGGTTGATCCGGCCCTATGGTTCGATGCTCGCTTTTGTTTTGCGATTGCATGCTTTGGTTAGCGGATGTTATCAACTTCGGTTGATCCAGACCTCTGGTTTGATGCTCGCTTATATTTAGCGATTGCGTGCATTGGTTAGCGGATGTTATCAACTTCGGTTGATCAGGCCCTATGGTTCGATGCTCGCTTTTATTTAGCGATTTCCTGCTTTGGTTAGCGGATGTTATCAACTTTGGTTGATCCGACCCTATGGTTCGATGCTCGGTTTTATTTAGCAATTGCCTGCTTTGGTTAGCGGATGTTATCAACGTCCGTTTATCCGAACCTCTGGCTCGATGCTCACTTTTATTTAGCAATTGCCTGCTTTGGTTAGCGGATATCATCAACTTCGGTTGATCCGACCCTATGGTTCGATGCTCTCTTTTATTTAGCGATTTCATGCTTTGGTTAGCGGATGTTATCAACTTCGGTTGATCCGGCCCTATGGTTCGATGCTCGCTTTTATTTAGCGATTGCCTGCTTTGTTTAGAGGATGTTATCAACTTCGGTTGATCCGGCCCTCTGGTTCGATGCTCGCTTTTATTTAGCGATTGCGTGCTTTGGTTAGCGGATGTTATCATCTTCGGTTGTTCCGGCCCTAAGGTTCGATGCTCGCTTTTATTTAGCGATTGCCTGCTTTGGTTAGCAGAAGTTATAAACTTCCGCTGATCCGACCCTCTGGTTCGATGCTGGCTTTTATTTAGCGATTTCCTGCTTTGGTTAGCGGATATCATCATCTTCGGTTAATCTGGCCCTATGGTTCGATGCTCGCTTTTATTTAGCGCTTGCCTGCTTTGGTTAGCGGATGTTATCAACTTCGTTTGATCCAGCCCTCTGGTTCGATGCTCGCTTTTATTTAGCGATTGCCTGCTTTGGTTAGCGGATGTTATCACCTTCGGTTGATCCGGCCCTCTGGTTCGATGCTCACTTTAATTTAGCGGTTGCCTGCTTTGGTTAGCGAATGTTATCAACTTCGGTTGATCCCTCCCTATGATTCGATTCTAGCTTTTATTTAGCGATTGCCTGCTTTGGTTAGCGGAGGTTATCAACTTCATTTGATCCGACCCTCTGGTTTGATGCTCGCTTTTATTTAGCGATTGCCTGCTTTGGTTAGCGGATGTTATCAATTTCGGTTGATCCGACCCTCTGGTTCGGTGCTCGCTTTTATTTAGCGATCGACCTACTTTAGGTAGCAGATGTTATCAATTTCGGTTGATCCGACACTATGGTTCGATGCTCGCTTTTATTTAGCGATTGCCTGCTTTAGGTAGCAGATGTTATCAACTTCGGTTGATCCGGCTCTCTAGTTCGATGCTCGCTTTTATTTAGCGATTGCCAGCTTTAGCTTGGCAGATGTTTTCAACTTCGGTTGATCCGGCCCTCTGGTTTGATGCTCGCATTTATTTAGCGATGGCCTGCCTTGGATAGCGGATGTTATCAACTTCTGTTGATCCGGCCCTATGGTTCGATGCTCGCTTTTATTTAGCGATTGTCTGCTTTAGTTAGCGGAGGTTATCAACTTCGGTTGATCCGACCCTCTAGTTTGATACTCACTTTTATTTAGCGATTCCCTGCTTTGGTTAGCGGATGTTATCAACTTCGGTTGATCAGGCCCTCTAGTTCGTTGCACGCTTTTATTTAGCGATTGCCTGCTTTGGTTAGCGGATATCATCAACTTCGGTTGATTCGGCCCTATGGTTCGATGCTCGCTTTTATTTTGCGATTGCCTGCTTGGGTTAGCGGATGTTATCAACTTCGGTTGATCCGGACCTCTGGTTCGATGCTCGCTTTTATTTAGCCATTGCGTGCATTGGTTAGCGGATGTTATCAACTTTGGTTGATCAGGCCCTATGGTTCGATGCTCGCTTTTATTTCGCGATTTCCTGCTTTGGTTAGCGGATGTTATCAACTTAGGTTGATCCGACCCTATGGTTCGATGCTCGCTTTTATTTAGCAATTGTCTGCTTTGGTTAGCGGATGTTATCAACGTCCGTTGATCCGAACCTCTCGTTCGATGCTCACTTTTATGTAGCAATTGCCTGCTTTGGTTAGCGGATATCATCAACTTCGGTTGATCCGGCCCTATGGTTCGATGCTCGCTTTTATTTAGCGATTTCATGCTTTGGTTAGTGGATGTTATCAACTTCGGTTTATCCGGCCCTTTGGTTCGATGCTCTCTTTTATTTAGCGATTGCCTGCTTTGGTTAGCGGATGTTATCAACTTCGGTTGATCAGGCCCTCTAGTTCGTTGCTCGCTTTTATTTAGCGATTGCCTGCTTTGGTTAGCGAATATCATCAACTTCGGTTGATCCGGCCCTATGGTTTGATGCTCGCTTTTATTTAGCGATTGCCTACTTTGGTTAGCGGATGTTATCAACTTCGGTTAATTCGGCCCTCTGGTTCTATGCTCGCTTTTATTTAGCGATTGCGTTCTTTGGTTAGCGGATGTTTTCATCTTCGGTTGATCCGGCCCTAAGGTTCGATGCTCGCTTTTATTTAGCGATTGCCTGCTTTGGTTAGCGGAGGTTATCAACTTCCGTTGATCCGACCCTCTGGTTCGATGCTCGCTTTTATTTAGCGATTTCCTGCTTTGGTTAGCGTATATCATCAACTTCGGTTAATCTGGCCCTATGGTTGCATGCTCGCTTTTATTTAGCGCTTGCCTGCTTTGGTTAGCGGATGTTATCAACTTCGGTTGATCCGGCCCTCTGGTTCGATGCTCGCTTTTATTTAGCGATTGCCTGCTTTGGTTAGCGGAGGTTATCAACTTCGGTTGATCCGACCCTCTGGTTCGATGCTCGCTTTTATTTAGCGATTGCCTGCTTTAGTTAGCGGATGTTATCAATTTCGGGTGATCCGACCCTCTGGTTTGATGCTCACTTTTATTTAGCAATTGCCTGCCTTGGTTAGCGGATGTTATCAACTTCGGTTGATCAGGCCCTATGGTTCGATGCTTGCTTTTATTTAGCGATTGCCTGCTTTGGTTAGCGGATGTTATCAACTTCGGTTGATCCAACCCTATGGTTCGATGAACACTTTTATTTAGGAATTTCCTGCTTTGGTTAGCAGATGTTATCAACGTCCGTTGATCCGATCCGCTGGTTCGATGCTCACTTTTATGTAGCAATTGCCTGCTTTGGTTAGCGGATATCATCAACTTCGGTTGATCCGGCCCTATGGTTCGATGCTCGCTTTTATTTAGCGATTGCCTGCTTTAGTTAGCGGATGTTATCAATTTCGAGTGATCCGGCCCTCTGGTTTGATGCTCACTTTTATTTAGCAATTGCCTGCCTTGGTTAGCGGATGTTATCAACTTCGGTTGATCAGGACCTATGGTTCGATGCTCGCTTTTATTTAGCGATTACCTGCTTTGGTTAGCGGATGTTATCAACTTCGGTTGATCCGACCCTATGGTTCGATGCTAGCTTTTATTTAGCGATTGCCTGCTTTGGTTAGCGGAGGTTATCAACTTCAGTTGATCCGACACTCTGGTTTGATGCTCGCTTTTATTTAGCGATTGCCTACTTTGGTTAGCGGATGTTATCAACTTCGGTTGATCAGGCCCTCTAGTTCGTTGCTCGCTTTTATTTAGCGATTGCCTGCTTTGGTTAGCGGATATCATAAACTTCGGTTTATCCGGCCCTATGGTTCGATGCTCGCTTTTATTTAGCGATTGCCTGCCTTGGTTAGCGGAGGTTATCAACTTCGGTTGATCCGGCCATCTGGTTCGATGCTCGCTTTTAATTAGCGATTGCATGCATTGGTTAGCGGATGTTATCAACTTCGGTTGATCAGGCCCTATGGTTCGGTGCTCGCTTTTATTTAGCAATTGCCTGCTTTGGTTAGCGGATGTTATCAACTTCGGTTGATCCGGCCCTATGGTTCGATGCTCGCTTTTATTTAGCGATTGCCTGCTTTGTTTAGCGGAGGTTATCAACTTCGGTTGATCCGACCCTCTGGTTCGATGCTCGCTTTTATTTAGCGATTGCCTGCTTTAGTTAGCGGATGTTATCAATTTCGGGTGATCCGGCCCTCTGGTTTGATGCTCACTTTTATTTAGCAATTGCCTGCCTTGGTTAGCGGATGTTATCAACTTCGGTTGATCAGGCCCTATGGTTCGATGCTCGCTTTTATTTAGCGATTGCCTGCTTTGGTTAGCGGATGTTATCAACTTCGGTTGATCCAACCCTATGGTTCGATGAACACTTTTATTTAGGAATTTCCTGCTTTGGTTAGCAGAAGTTATCAACGTTCGTTGATCCGATCCGCTAGTTCGATGCTCACTTTTATGTAGCAATTGCCTGCTTTGGTTAGCGGATATCATCAACTTCGGTTGATCCGGCCCTATGGTTCGATGCTCGCTTTTATTTAGCGATTGCCTGCTTTAGTTAGCGGATGTTATCAATTTCGAGTGATCCGGCCCTCTGGTTTGATGCTCAGTTTTATTTAGCAATTGCCTGCCTTGGTTAGCGGATGTTATCAGCTTCGGTTGATCAGGACCTATGGTTCGATGCTCGCTTTTATTTAGCGATTACCTGCTTTGGTTAGCGGATGTTATCAACTTCGGTTGATCCGACCCTATGGTTCGATGCTCGCTTTTATTTAGCAATTGCCTGCTTTGGTTAGCGGATGTTATCAACGTCCGTTGATCCGAACCTCTGGTTCGATGCTCACTTTTATGTAGCAATTGCCTGCTTTGGTTAGCGGATATCATCAACTTCGGTTGATCCGGCCCTATGGTTCGATGCTCGCTTTTATTTAGCAATTTCATGCTTTGGTTAGCGGATGTTATCAACTTCGGTTGATCCGGCCCTATAGTTCGATGCTCGCTTTTATTTAGCGATTGCCTGCTTTGGTTAGTGGATGTTATAAACTTCGGTTGATCCGGCCCTATGGTTCGATGCTCGCTTTTATTTAGCGATTTCCTGCTTTGGTTAGCGGCGGTTATCAACTTCGGTTGTTCCGACCCTCTGGTTCGATGCTCGCTTTTATTTAGCGATTGCCTGCTTTGGTTAGCGGATGTTATCAATTTCGGGTGATCCGGCCCTCTGGTTCGATGCTCACTTTTATTTAGTGATTGCCTGCCTTGGTTAGCGGATGTTATCAACTTCGGTTGATCAGGCCCTATGGTTCGATGCTCGCTTTTATTTAGCGATTGCCTGCTTTGGTTAGCGGATTTTATCAACTTCGGTTGATCCGACCCTATGGTTCGATGCTCGCTTTTATTTAGCAATTGCCTGCTTTGGTTAGCGGATGTTATCAACGTCCGTTGATCCGAACCTCTGGTTCGATGCTCACTTTTATGTAGCAATTGCCTGCTTTGGTTAGCGGATATCATCAACTTCGGTTGATCCGGCCCTATGGTTCGATGCTCGCTTTTATTTAGCAATTTCATGCTTTGGTTAGCGGATGTTATCAACTTCGGTTGATCCGGCCCTATGGTTCGATGCTCGCTTTTATTTAGCGATTGCCTGCTTTGGTTAGTGGATCTTATCAACTTCGGTTGATCCGGCCCTATGGTTCGATGCTCGCTTTTATTTAGCGATTTCCTGCTTTGGTTAGCGGCGGTTATCAACTTCGGTTGATCCGACCCTCTGGTTCGATGCTCGCTTTTATTTAGCGATTTCCTGCCTTGGTTAGCGGATGTTATCAATTTCGGGTGATCCGGCCCTCTGGTTTGATCCTCACTTTTATTTAGCGATTGCCTGCCTTGGTTAGCGGATGTTATCAACTTCGGTTGATCAGGCCCTATGGTTCGATGCTCGCTTTTATTTAGCGATTGCCTGCTTTGGTTAGCGGATGTTATCAACTTCGATTGATCCGGCCCTATGGTTTGATGCTCGGTTTTATTTAGCAATTGCCTGCTTTGGTTAGCGGATGTTATCAACGTCCATTGATCCGAACCTCTGGTTCGATGCTCACTTTTATTTAGCAATTGCCTGCTTTGGTTAGCGGATATCATCAACTTCGGTTGATCCGGCCGTATGGTTCGATGCTCTCTTTTATTTAGCGATTTCATGCTTTGGTTAGCGGATCTTATCAACTTCGGTTTATCCGGCCCTTTGGTTTGATGCTCGCTTTTATTTAGCGATTGCCTGCTTTGGTTAGCGGATATCATCAACTTCGGTTGATCCGGCCCTATGGTTCGATGCTCGCTTTTATTTAGCGATTGCCTGCTTTGGTTAGAGGATGTTATCAACTTCGGTTGATCCGGCCCACTGGTTTGATGCTCGCTTTTATTTAGAGATTTCCTGCTTTGGTTAGCGGATGTTATCAACTTCGGTTGATCCGGCCCTAAGGTTCGATGCTCGCTTTTATTTAGCGATTGCCTGCTTTGGTTAGCGGAAGTTATAAACTTCCGTTGATCCGACCCTCTGGTTCGATGCTCGCTTTTATTTAGCGATTTCCTGCTTTGGTTAGCGGATATCATCATCTTCGGTTAATCTGGCCCTATGGTTCGATGCTCGCTTTTATTTAGCGCTTGCCTGCTTTGGTTAGTGGATGTTATCAACTTCGTTTGATCCAGCCCTCTGGTTCGATGCTCGCTTTTATTTAGCGATTGCCTGCTTTGGTTAGCGGATGTTATCACCTTCGGCTGATCCGGCCCTCTGGTTCGATGCTCGCTTTTATTTAGCGGTCGCCTGCTTTGGTTAGCGGATGTTATCAACTTCGGTTGATCCGTCCATATGATTCGATGCTAGCTTTTATTTAGCGATTGCCTGCTTTGGTTAGCGGAGGTTATCAACTTCAGTTGATCCGACCCTCTGGTTTGATGCTCGCTTTTATTTAGCGATTGCCTGCTTTGGTTAGCGGATGTTATCAATTTCGGTTGATCCGACCCTCTGGTTCGGTGCTCGCGTTTATTTAGCGATTGCCTACTTTAGGTAGCAGATGTTATCAATTTCGGTTGATCCGACACTATGGTTCGATGCTCGCTTTTATTTAGCGATTGCCTGCTTTAGGTAGCAGATGTTATCAACTTTGGTTGATCCGGCTCTCTAGTTCGATGCTCGCTTTTATTTAGCGATTGCCTGCTTTAGCTTGGCAGATGTTTTCAACTTCGGTTGATCCGGCCATCTGGTTCGATGCTCGCTTTTAATTAGCGATTGCGTGCATTGGTTAGCGGATGTTATCAACTTCGGTTGATCAGGCCCTATGGTTCGGTGCTCGCTTTTATTTAGCGATTGCCTGCTTTGGTTAGCGGATGCTATCAACTTCGGTTGATCCGGCCCTATGGTTCGATGCTCGCTTTTATTTAGCGATTGCCTGCTTTGGTTAGCGGAGGTTATCAACTTCGGTTAATCCGACCCTCTGGTTCGATGATCGCTTTTATTTAGCGATTGCCTGCTTTAGTTAGCGGATGTTATCAATTTCGGGTGATCCGGCCCTCTGGTTTGATGCTCACTTTTATTTAGCAATTGCCTTCCTTGGTTAGCGGATGTTATCAACTTCGGTTGATCAGGCCCTATGGTTCGATGCTCGCTTTTATTTAGCGATTGCCTGCTTTGGTTAGCGGATGTTATCAACTTTGGTTGATCCAACCCTATGGTTCGATGAACACTTTTATTTAGGAATTTCCTGCTTTGGTTAGCAGATGTTATCAACATCCGTTGATCCGATCCGCTGGTTCGATGCTCACTTTTATGTAGCAATTGCCTGCTTTGGTTAGCGGATATCATCAACTTCGGTTGATCCGGCCCTATGGTTCGATGCTCGCTTTTATTTAGTGATTGCCTGCTTTAGTTAGCGGATGTTATCAATTTCGAGTGATCCGGCCCTCTGGTTTGATGCTCACTTTTATTTAGCAATTGCCTGCCTTGGTTAGTGGATGTTGTAAAAGCACAGATTGTGTCTTAGTTTTATCTCTATGTTTTGATGATAACAATTATGAATTTTGTATTCAAGAATTATATACTCTAAACGTGTTCTAGATTGTTTGCTACAGGCACTAAAGTAAATTATCTTAAGAAAGCAAAATTGCATCTGAACATTGTTTGTATGAAAGACTTCATAAGTTCAAGAGCATCTTAAGTGAAGATCTGAACTTTGCTCCCAGAAGAATCTGACTACTGTCTCTTGAAGATTCTGAAGAAGGAGCCTCTAAAGCATAGAGACTCTGCTCTGAAGGATTTACACGCTCAAGCACACTAGCTGCACATACTCTGTTTCAGCTCAATCTGAAGAACATTCAAGACTCTGAAGATCCAGATGATCCTTGATCAGAAGACTCTGAAGATTCAGATTCTTATGTTGAAAGCTGAACTCACTTTGAAGAAGATTTAAATATGTACGTTGGTCCTTCTCAACAGCTCTTTCCTATTTTGTGCTAGACACAAGGACACAGACAAAAAGGTTTTATCTGTGCATTCCATTCTGAGGAAAGTATTCTGCAAGTGAAGACAAAAAGCATCAGGCCTGTTTCAGCACAACCTCCAATGTGAAGACAAAAGGCTCTAGGCTTTTCTGCACAGCCTTCAACGTAACAAGACTTCTTGGATCTTAGTGCCTATATAAAGAAGTCCACTCCATCTTCTTCAGTAATTGAATCTCTAGAAAAATCACTCCTCAAAGCAAATCTCAAAAAGCTCTTTATCATATTACTTTGCTTTATCTTTATTCTTAAACTAAGAGAAATATCACTGTTGTGATAACAGCTTATTAGAAGCATTCTTACTCTTGTAAAAGTTTTACTTTGTTTGTAAAAGGTTTTCCTTAAGAGGATCCAGTTGGGATCAGCTGCTCTTGAGAAGACTAAGAACGGTTGTTCTTAGGTGTTGCTATTTGTAATCTGTTTGATTAAAATAGTGGATTAAGTCCTTGACAGAGAAAGGCAAATCACTCTTGAGAGGGTGGACTGGACTAGTTGTTTTCAACGAACCAGGATAAAAATATCTGTGTTCTAATCTTTGATTTTTAGTCTTACTTATTCAACCCCCCCTTCTAAGTAATTTTCTCACCTTCAGTTGGCATCAGAGCTCCGGTTCTGCGTGTGCTCCACTTAACCGTGACAGTTAAAGATCCAGTGAGAAAGATACTTTGATATTTGTGTTGTTGTCATTATGGAAACAGCTACATCAACTTGCAACAACAAATATGAAGGAGATAGGATCAGTACCAAGCCACCCATGTTTGATGGGGAAAAATTTGACTATTGGAAAGATAGAATAGAAAGTTTTTTCCTCGGGTATGATGCTGATCTTTGGGATATGGTCATTGAAGGATATAAACATCCTACTGATGAGGATGGCAAAAAGATTGATAGAAAGTCAATGACTGAAGTACAGAAAAGAGATTTCAAGAATCACCACAAAGCCAGAACTATATTGCTTAATGCAATCTCTCATACTGAGTATGAGAAGATTACAAACAAAGATACTGCTCATGACATGTTTGAGTCACTCAAAATGACTCATGAGGGAAATTCTCAGGTTAAAGAGACCAAGGCGCTGGCGCTCATACAGAAGTATGAGGCATTTAAAATGGAAGAATCTGAAAATGTAGAAACTATGTTTTCTAGATTTCAGATTCTTACTGCTGGTCTGAAAGTTCTGGATAAGGGCTACTCAATGTCAGATCATGTCAAGAAGATCATCAGAAGTCTTCCCACCAGATGGAGACCAATGGTGACTGCACTGAAGATGGCAAAAGATCTGAATAAGATCTCCTTAGAAGAACTTATCAGTTCTTTGAGAAGTCATGAAATAGAGCTGGAGGAAGATGAGCCCCAGAAGAAAGATAAAGGTAAATCCATAGCTTTAAAATCTAACAAACCTGTTAAAGCTTTGCAGGTAAAAGAAGAAAGTTCTGAAGAATCGTCTTCTGAAGAAGAAGATGAACTGTCCATGCTTTCCAGAAGAATCAACAAGCTCTGGAAGCACAAGGGAAGGAAGTTTAACAACTTCAGGAAAGCTGACCACAGGAAGGAATCTTCTGGATACAGAAGATCTGGAAAGAAAGAGGTCACATGCTATGAATGCAAGGAACCTGGGCACTACAAAAATGACTGCCCCAAACTTCTCAAGGAGAAACCCAAGAGAAAGTTTGATAAAAAGAAAAAGGTTCTTATGGCAACTTGGGATGATTCAGATGAATCTGAATCTGAATCTGAAGCGTCAGAAGAGTGTGCCAACATGGCATTAATGGCTGGAATAGAAGATCAGAATGAAGAATTATCATCTGAATCTGAGTCAGACTCCGACTCTGATGCTGAAGAGGTAATGTCCAAACTTACCAAAGATGAACTTATAAAGGTGTTATCTGAAGTCTTGAAAAGCTACAATAATATCAAACTCAAGAACAAGAAGCTGAAAAGCAATCTTGAATCTGAGATTGATAATCTGAAAACAGAACTTGTTGAGCAGAGAGAAATAAATTTAAAAATAAAAAATGATTTGGAAATTGTTCAACAAGAATCTGACTCTGAAGCTAAGTCATCTGAAAATATTTTGGAAAAATATGACTCTAGTTTTCAGAGGTTCCTCACTAAAAGCATAGACAGAAGCAAGATGGCTTCTATGATCTATGGAGTTAGTAGGAATAAAAGAAAGGGAATTGGATTTCAATCTTCTTCTCTTGAAAAAGATGTAAGACCAATACCTGTAGATGATCTGATCATTAAGATAACTCCTTTATACTCTAATTTTAAATTTGGTCATTTAAATGATATTAAACACACGAGCTCTGAAAAGAATACTCCTGTGTTTAGATCTAAGGCAAGTCTAAACAAAAACTATGTTGAAAAACAAAAGTTTAGACAAACCTACAAGGCAACTAACCCTAAAGGACCCAAGAAGATCTGGGTACCTAAAGACAAAATAATCCCTGTTGCAGATGTCCTTAGCAGCAAAGTCAGGACACCAATCATGGTACCTGGACTCTGGATGCTCACGACACATGACGGGAGAAAGGTCTATGTTCCAAAGTCTGGAACTTAGATCTGGAGGGGACGTGAAATTTGGAGGGAACCAGAAGGGCAAGATCATTGGCTCTGGAACTATAGGTAATGGCAACCTACCCTCTATTTCTAATGTTCTGTTAGTTGAAGGATTGAAACATAATCTATTGTCCATAAGTCAATTAAGTGACAATGGTTATGATATCATCTTTAATCAAAAATGTTGCAAAGTTGTATGTCAAAAGGATGGTTCTATCCTATTCAATGGATAGAGGAAACACAACATTTATAAAATTAACCTTTCAGAACTTAAAGTTCAAAATGTAAAATGCCTCTTATCTGTGAATGATGAGCAATGGGTCTGGCATAGAAGATTGGGGCATATTAATATGAGACGTATATCTCAGATTAATAAACTCAATCTGGTCAGAGGACTACCTAAGTTGAAGTTCAACTCAGATGCTCTGTGTGAAGCATGTCAAAGAGGAAAATTTTCAAAATCTCATTTTAAATCAAAAAATGTTGTTTCTACCTCCAGACCATTGGAATTACTTCACATTGATCTGTTTGGACCAGTGAAAACTGCATCCATCAGAGGCAAGAAGTATGGGTTAGTCATTGTAGATGACTACAGCAGATGGACATGGGTAAAGTTTCTAAAACACAAGGACGAGTCTCATTCTGTGTTCTTTGACTTCTGCAATCAAGTCCAGACTGAAAAAGATTGTAAAATTATTAAAGTCAGAAGTGATCATGGTGGAGAATTTGAAAATAAACATTTTGAAAAATACTTTTCTGAAAAAGGCATTGCACATGATTTCTCCTGCCCTAGAACTCCGCAACAAAATGGAGTTGTAGAAAGGAAAAATAGAACATTGCAAGAAATGGCCAGAACCATGATCAACGAGACAAATCTGGCAAAACATTTCTGGGCAGAAGCAATTAACACAGCTTGTTATATTCAGAACAGAGTGTCTGTAAGACCTCTTCTGAAAAAGACTCCCTATGAATTGTGGAGAAACAGAAAGCCCAACATTGCTTATTTTCATCCTTTTGGATGTATTTGTTATATGCTTAATACTAAAGATAATCTGAACAAGTTTGATTCCAAAGCACAGAAGTGTTTCATGCTTGGTTATTCTGAATGCTCTAAAGGCTACAGAGTATTCAATACTGAAACACAGATTGTGGAAGAATCTATTCATGTCAGATTTGATGATAAGCTTGGCTCTGAAAAGCCAAAGCAGTTTGAAAGTTCTGCAGATAGAGAAGTAATTCTCACAGACTCTAAAGTCTCAGAGGCAGAAAAGGCAAAGAACAAAGAATCTGATGCAACCCCAGATGGTACACCTTTGACTTCACAACTAAACAACTTGCATATTTCTGAAAGACCAACCGTCAGAGGATCTTCTTCCAGAATCAAAGCTTCTCATCCAGAAGATGTGATAATTGGAAAGAAGGATGATCCCATAAGGACAAGATCATATCTCAGAACTTCTGAATCTTCCTTATTTGGCTTAGTGTCAATGATAGAACCAACATCTGTAGATGAGGCTCTGGAAGATAATGAATGGATTATAGCTATGCAAGAAGAGCTGAATCAATTCGCCAGAAATGAAGTTTGGGATCTGGTTCCTAGACCTAAAGGATTCAATGTCATTGGAACAAAATGGGTCTTCAGGAATAAGCTGAATGAAAAGGGAGAAGTAGAAAGGAATAAAGCAAGGCTGGTTGCTCAAGGATATAGTCAACAAGAAGGTATTGATTACACTGAGACATATGCTCCAGTGGCAAGGTTAGAATCTATTCGTCTTCTTATTTCATTTGCTGCACAGAATAACATCACTCTGTATCAGATGGATGTTAAAAGTGCTTTTCTTAATGGTATTATAGAAGAAGAAGTATATGTCCACCAACCTCCTGGTTTTGAAAGTGAAAACTTTCCAGATCATGTTTTCAAATTAAAGAAATCCCTTTATGGATTAAAACAAGCTCCCAGAGCTTGGTATGAGAGGTTGAGCAACTTCCTTTTGAAGAAAAATTTTATCAGAGGAAAAGTGGATACAACTTTATTCTGTAAATCTGTTAAGAAAGATCTGTTGATTTGTCAGATTTATGTAGATGACATTATTTTTGGATCAACAAATATTACGCTTGGAAAGGAGTTTGCTAAATGTATGCAGGAAGAATTTGAAATGAGCATGATGGGAGAATTGAGATTCTTCTTGGGAATCCAAGTCAATCAGACTCCAGAATGCACCTACATACATCAAACCAAATATGTTAAAGAGCTTCTGAAGAAGTTCAGCATGGTTGATAGCAAAATGGCAAAGACTCCAATGCATCCTACAAGCACTCTAGGTAAGGAAGAGGTAAGTAAGAAGGTAGATCAAAAATTCTACAGAGGTATGATAGGATCTCTTCTATACTTGACTGCTTCTAGACCAGATATTTTGTTTAGTGTCTGCTTATGTGCTAGATTCCAATCAGATCCTAAAGAATCACACTTAACAGTTGTTAAGAGGATTCTGAGGTATCTGAAAGGTACTGCTAACATGGGTTTGTGTTACAGAAGATCTGATGAATTTTCATTAGTTGGATTCTGTGATGCTGACTATGCTGGAGACAGAATTGAACGTAAAAGCACTTCTGGAAGCTGTCAGTTTCTTGGAAGTCATCTGATCTCATGGTACAGCAAGAAGCAACCTACCATTGCACTATCAACTACAGAGGCAGAATACATTGCTGCTGCTGGATGTTGTACTCAGATGCTCTGGATGAAGAGTCAATTAGAAGATTATCAAATCTATGAGAGTAACCTTTCTATCTTCTGTGACAATACTTCTGCTATATGTTTGTCAAAAAATCCAATCTTGCATTCTAAGGCAAAACATATAAAAATTAAACATCACTTCATCAGAGACTATGTTCAGAAGGGTGTAATTAATCTAGCTTTCGTTGATACAGATCATCAATGGGCTGACATTTTCACAAAACCCCTTGCTGAAGATAGATTTAAGTTTATTCTGAAAAATATTTGTATGGATTTATGTCCAGAGTAATATTTCTCAGAGGCAACCTCTCAGATGCAAAATGTTTAATAATCTGAAGTATTTCATCTGTCTATTTTATTCATTTATATTTATTTGATTATTTCGTTTTGGGTAAAACTCTGAACTAACTAGCTCAGAAGATCTGAAAGTTGGAAACGTTTCATTTCGTGAGAGAAATCAAATGAGCCAACAAAGCAAACACGTGGCATTCAATTTCTGAAAAAATTGAGTGCATAACTGATTTGACGTTTGAGGTAATGCTTTGAAAATCTCACTTTTCTTGTTTTTCCCCCAGCTGTCATAATTTAATGTGAAATGATTACTTTTCATTTAATGCTGTCCAAACGTGCGTAAGTGTCTTTTGTGTGCCCTATTTTTTTTGGTTTCCTATATATATCACCTATCACACTTCTATCACACTTTCCACATTCACTTCATTCATGCGTTTCTGCTTCCTTTTCAATCTTTTCCAAAACCCTAAACTGAAACCAAGGTATTCTTCTTCTTCAATGGCGTCAACTTCAAACACTGCTGCAAAACCTAACAAGACCATCATGTACAAAGAACCTGAACGAACCTTATTCACTCCAGTGGCTGATCTAGAGGTGCTCTGTGAAAGCTTCATTGACCTCGACTCTTTAAAGGAAAATGGGTTTGATCTCATTTCTGCCATCAAAGCTCAAGGGTGGGAAAAATATTTTGAAAGGCTAATGGGGCCTGTTTTTCCAACACTGGTTAAGGAATTTTGGATACATGCAAGCGCGGGTCCCAAGTTTATACATTCTTCGGTTCTTGGAGTGGAGATAGTCATCACTGAAAACCTGATCAGACAACTGTTTAGCTATACTGAGTCTGATGGTGTTTCAAATCTTGCTTCTTCTCGCATCGATATGGCTAGGGTTTATGAAGAAGTTACTATTGCTGGTTTGCCGTCAAGCAAGGTTAAAGATTTAAAACCCATTTATAGGATCTGGGCGAAAATCTTTATGAGTACGTTTTTCCACAGAAAACCTTCAAACTCTCCAGATTATGTGAGTTCTGAACATTTGTATTTTATGTACTGCATTAGCAAAAATGTCAAAGTGGATCTACCGTATCTCATCTTCAGTCATTTATTAACTCATGTCAAAGAAACCAGAGAGGAAGTAAGGGCGAAAGCTGGTAAAGTAAGGACATGGATACCCCTGGGAAGGTTGATTTCTGATATACTTGTTGAGAACAAACTGGTTCAACATCTGACTGATGCGAAGATTACAGAGGATCTGACTCACATCATTGGCTCTGAAATTAATGGGCTCAATCTGAAGAGGATGAAAATCATCTCAGAATTGAAAGGACAACTCAGGAAGATCAACTCTGACGAGATTCAAGGTAGAAGAGTTCCTGTGGAAGATTTTCCACTGTTCAGTGCAGATGAACCTAAGGAATTTGTCTGGCTGTACATTACTGAATGCCTAAAGGAAGGAATCCCTTTACCTGCCAATCTCGTTCAGAAGCCTGGAGAAGAATTGCCTAATCAGATGAAGGAAAGGCGCAGTAAGAGGAAGGCTGACAAAGAATCCGTTCAGAAGAAGAGAAAAGCTCCTGAAGCATCAAGAAAGAAGAGGAAAGAAGGAAAGAAGGCCAGAAGCAGTCCAAGAGAAGCTACTCTGGAAGAAATCAGAGACACCATTCAACAGGTATTAGCCTCTGATCCTACTCCTACTGTTCATTCACCACTATCTTCACCACAACTCTCTCCAAACCTCATACCAAGAACTTCAAAATCTAGAAAGTCTGTTAATATCTCATCCGAACCACTGTCCTCTGAACCAGTAAATTTACAATCATCTCCAGCACCAATCCCATCTAATCCACAACATCAAACTATTCAAACAGAAATTCCACCACCAGAACCAATTTTATCTGAAAACTCTCCAACAATAACTCCACCAGAACCAACTCAACCAGAAAATTCTCCAACAACACCTCCACAACCAACTTTGTCGCAACAAGAGAATCCCCACATAGAGACTCCCCAACCACAAATAATTATTTCAGAACAAAATCATCCAGAGACTGTTCAACCTGAACACTCTGAACAAGCAATTCCCTCAGAAGATCCAAATCTTTCTGACAATATTCTTGATATTCCACCCCTCAACCAAACAATTGAAATTTCGTCTACATCTGTTCACTCAGATGAATCCTCTGATTCATCTGATTCATCTGATTCATCTGACTATGATTCAGAATCACTTAAACAAGCTCGCTCTGAGAGTGTTATGAAGAAACATCTTAACATTGCTTTGTTTCATACCCCACCAAACTCTCCATCTCAACAACCATCTGAAGCTCAACCCTCTGACACTCAAACAGCTGAAAACCAAACCATTCCACAACCACCTGAAACTAATCCATCTGAGAATCAAACTTTTCCTCACTCAGCTGAACTCCCTCAATCTGTCATCCACACATCTCAACCACCCACACCTCAACCACAACCATCTGAACCTACTCCTGCTAACACCCCTAATCCTTTTTCCTCTGGTCAGAATGAACAGTCAGATTTAGGATCTTGTGTTAATGCTATGTTTGATATTTTCAAAAAGGAGTTAGATTCTGAATATGATCGTGTTAAGGCTATATGTATGTCTAGTTTGGACCCAAATGTTTCGAATACTGCTTGGAAGCGCTTCATCTGGATGTTTAACAAAGCTGCCCTAAAAGTTAGAGCAAAATGCTCTAAGCTTGCTAAGATTAAATTTGCTGAGTTAATAAAGGTGACACTGATGAACATGCCTCCTCCTCCTCCTGTGTTACTATTGGAAGCTGCTCCTCCGGTTGTTCCTGATTTTGAAATGGTTGAACAAGCTTCTGTTGAAAACCAATCTGAAGGGAACCCTGCTGCTGCTGCATCTGCTCCGTCTTCATCTGTGGTTTCAGAACTTGTGAATGATGTGAAGGATATCAAGGACTGGATGATCAAGCAAGAGAAAACAACCGATGAAATCAAGACCTGGATGTCTAAGCAAGAAGAGTCAGCTGCCAAGATGACAGAGCTTCTGACCCTCATTGCCTCTCGCCAGACCTAGTTTTATTTGTTGTTTTGCACATGAACTGAGTTTTTGATCTCTGCCTGTTTGTCTGTGAACTTTGGTTTGTTTTGTTTTAATTGCATGCTAACATGGTTTGCTCCTATTTTTGCTTCTTCTCTTTTATTTCTTTCCGTCTTTGTATATCTTTTTGATTATGACAAAAAGGGGGAGAAAAAGAGAAACTGAGTGTTCAACCTATAAGCATTTACCAAAACTAAAATTCAGACATTTTATTAACTTATTTGAATTTAAGTCTTTCAGATTATACTGTTATATCTGACATAATTCATTGAAGTTACCCTGAGACTGTGTCAACCAGAACCTGATTCTCTAAAGAAAATCTGAGTATTCAATCAACTCTGATATCTTACTCTGATACATTTATTCAATCATCTGGCATCAAGATTTGACTCTGAACTCATTCATCAGGCTCTGAATCTGAAATATACTCAATCAGAAAGGGAAGTATTCTATTCTATTGTAGTATTTATTTCAGGGGGAGATTGTTTATCTCAGGGGGAGTTTCTAATTCTTACTCTTTATTGAACAAAATTTTCTCATGTTTTGTCATCATCAAAAAGGGGGAGATTGTAAAAGCACAGATTGTGTCTTAGTTTTATCTCTATGTTTTGATGATAACAATTATGAATTTTGTATTCAAGAATTATATACTCTAAACGTGTTCTAGATTGTTTGCTACAGGCACTAAAGTAAATTATCTTAAGAAAGCAAAATTGCATCTGAACATTGTTTGTATGAAAGACTTCATAAGTTCAAGAGCATCTTAAGTGAAGATCTGAACTTTGCTCCCAGAAGAATCTGACTACTGTCTCTTGAAGATTCTGAAGAAGGAGCCTCTAAAGCATAGAGACTCTGCTCTGAAGGATTTACACGCTCAAGCACACTAGCTGCACATACTCTGTTTCAGCTCAATCTGAAGAACATTCAAGACTCTGAAGATCCAGATGATCCTTGATCAGAAGACTCTGAAGATTCAGATTCTTATGTTGAAAGCTGAACTCACTTTGAAGAAGATTTAAATATGTACGTTGGTCCTTCTCAACAGCTCTTTCCTATTTTGTGCTAGACACAAGGACACAGACAAAAAGGTTTTATCTGTGCATTCCATTCTGAGGAAAGTATTCTGCAAGTGAAGACAAAAAGCATCAGGCCTGTTTCAGCACAACCTCCAATGTGAAGACAAAAGGCTCTAGGCTTTTCTGCACAGCCTTCAACGTAACAAGACTTCTTGGATCTTAGTGCCTATATAAAGAAGTCCACTCCATCTTCTTCAGTAATTGAATCTCTAGAAAAATCACTCCTCAAAGCAAATCTCAAAAAGCTCTTTATCATATTACTTTGCTTTATCTTTATTCTTAAACTAAGAGAAATATCACTGTTGTGATAACAGCTTATTAGAAGCATTCTTACTCTTGTAAAAGTTTTACTTTGTTTGTAAAAGGTTTTCCTTAAGAGGATCCAGTTGGGATCAGCTGCTCTTGAGAAGACTAAGAACGGTTGTTCTTAGGTGTTGCTATTTGTAATCTGTTTGATTAAAATAGTGGATTAAGTACTTGACAGAGAAAGGCAAATCACTCTTGAGAGGGTGGACTGGACTAGTTGTTTTCAACGAACCAGGATAAAAATATCTGTGTTCTAATCTTTGATTTTTAGTCTTACTTATTCAACCCCCCCTTCTAAGTAATTTTCTCACCTTCAGATGTTATCAACTTCGGTTGATCAGGACCTATGGTTCGATGCTCGCTTTTATTTAGCGATTACCTGCTTTGGTTAGCGGATGTTATCAACTTCGGTTGATCCGACCCTATGGTTCGATGCTCGCTTTTATTTAGCAATTGCCTGCTTTGGTTAGCGGATGTTATCAACGTCCGTTGATCCGAACCTCTGGTTCGATGCTCACTTTTATGTAGCAATTGCCTGCTTTGGTTAGCGGATATCATTAACTTCGATTGATCCGACCCTATGGTTCGATGCTCACTTTTATTTAGCAATTTCATGCTTT
Source organism: Lathyrus sativus (assembly GCA_963859935.3). NCBI lineage: Eukaryota > Viridiplantae > Streptophyta > Magnoliopsida > Fabales > Fabaceae > Lathyrus > Lathyrus sativus. Next base: position 281,937,831 of record OZ012738.1, read on the forward strand.
GGTTAGCGGATGTTATCAACTTCGGTTGATCCGGCCCTATAGTTCGATGCTCGCTTTTATTTAGCGATTGCCTGCTTTGGTTAGTGGATGTTATCAACTTCGGTTGATCCGGCCCTATGGTTCGATGCTCGCTTTTATTTAGCGATTTCCTGCTTTGGTTAGCGGCGGTTATCAACTTCGGTTGATCCGACCCTCTGGTTCGATGCTCGCTTTTATTTAGCGATTGCCTGCTTTGGTTAGCAGATGTTATCAATTTCGGGTGATCCGACCCTCTGGTTTGATGCTCACTTTTATTTAGTGATTGCCTGCCTTGGTTAGCGGATGTTATCAACTTCGGTTGATCAGGCCCTATGGTTCGATGCTCGCTTTTATTTAGCGATTGCCTGCTTTGGTTAGTGGATTTTATCAACTTCGGTTGATCCGACCCTATGGTTCGATGCTCGCTTTTATTTAGCAATTGCCTGCTTTGGTTAGCGGATGTTATCAACGTCCGTTGATCCGAACCTCTGGTTCGATGCTCACTTTTATGTAGAAATTGCCTGCTTTGGTTAGCGGATATCATCAACTTCGGTTGATCCGACCCTATGGTTCGATGCTCGCTTTTATTTAGCAATTTCATGCTTTAGTTAGCGGATGTTATCAACTTCGGTTGATCCGGCCCTATGGTTCGATGCTCGCTTTTATTTAGCGATTGCCTGCTTTGGTTAGTGGATGTTATCAACTTCGGTTGATCCGGCCCTATGGTTAGATGCTTGCTTTTATTTAGCGATTTCCTGCTTTGGTTAGCGGCGGTTATCAACTTCGGTTGATCTGACCCTCTGGTTCGATGCTCGCTTTTATTTAGCGATTGCCAGCTTTGGTTAGCGGATGTTATCAATTTCGGGTGATCCGGCCCTCTGGTTTGATGCTCACTTTTATTTAGCGATTGCCTGCTTTGGTTAGCGGATGTTATCAACTTCGGTTGATCAGGCCCTATGGTTCGATGCTCGCTTTTATTTAGCGATTTCCTGCTTTGGTTAACGGATGTTATCAACTTCGGTTGATCCGACCCTATGGTTCGATGCTCGGTTTTATTTAGCAATTGCCTGCTTTGGTTAGCGGATGTTATCAACGTCCGTTGATCCGAACCTCTGGTTCGATGCTCACTTTTATTTAGCAATTGCCTGCTTTGGTTAGCGGATATCATCAACTTCGGTTGATCCGGCCGTATGGTTCGATGCTCTCTTTTATTTAGCGATTTCATGCTTTGGTTAGCGGATGTTATCAACTTCGGTTGATCCGGCCCTAAGGTTCGATGCTCGCTTTTATTTAGCGATTGCCTGCTTTGGTTAGCGGAAGTTATAAACTTCCGTTGATCCGACCCTCTGGTTCGATGCTCGCTTTTATTTAGCGATTTCCTGCTTTGGTTAGCGGATATCATCATCTTCGGTTAATCTGGTCCTATGGTTCGATGCTCGCTTTTATTTAGCGCTTGCCTGCTTTGGTTAGCGGATGTTATCAACTTCGTTTGATCCAGCCCTCTGGTTCGATGCTCGCTTTTATTTAGCGATTGCCTGCTTTGGTTAGCGGATGTTATCACCTTCGACTGATTCGGCCCTCTGGTTCGTTGCTCGCTTTTATTTAGCGGTCGCCTGCTTTGGTTAGCGGATGTTATCAACTTCGGTTGATCCGTCCATATGATTCGATGCTAGCTTTTATTTAGCGATTGCCTGCTTTGGTTAGCGGAGGTTATCAACTTCAGTTGATCCGACCCTCTGGTTTGATGCTCGCTTTTATTTAGCGATTGCCTGCTTTGGTTAGCGGATGTTATCAATTTCGGTTGATCCGACCCTCTGGTTCGGTGCTCGCTTTTATTTAGCGATTGCCTACTTTAGGTAGCAGATGTTATCAATTTCGGTTAATCCGGCACTATGGTTCGATGCTCGCTTTTATTTAGGGATTGCCTGCTTTAGGTAGCAGATGTTATCAACTTTGGTTGATCCGACTCTCTAGTTCGATGCTCGCTTTTATTTAGCGATTGCCTGCTTTAGCTTGGCAGATGTTTTCAACTTCGGTTGATCCGGCCCTCTGGTTTGATGCTCGCTTTTATTTAGCAATGGCCTGCCTTGGTTAGCGGATGTTATCAACTTCTGTTGATCCGGCCCTATGGTTCGATGCTCGCTTTTATTTAGCGATTGACTGCTTTGGTTAGCGGAGGTTATCAACTTCGGTTGATCCGACCCTCTAGTTTGATGCTCACTTTTATTTAGCGATTGCCTGCTTTGGTTAGCGGATGTTATCAACTTCGGTTGATCAGGCCCTATGGTTCGATGCTCGCTTTTATTTAGCGATTTCATGCTTTGGTTTGCGGATGTTATCAACTTCGGTTTATCCGGCCCTTTGGTTCGATGCTCGCTTTTATTTAGCGATTTCCTGCTTTGGTTAGCGGATGTTATCAACTTCGGTTGATCAGGCCCTCTAGTTCGTTGCTCGCTTTTATTTAGCGATTGGCTGCTTTGGTTAGCGGATATCATCAACTTCGGTTGATCCGACCCTATGGTTTGATGCTCGCTTTTATTTAGCGATTGCCTACTTTGGTTAGCGGATGTTATCAACTTTGGTTAATCCGGCCCTCTGGTTCGATGCTCGCTTTTATTTAGCGATTGCGTGCTTTGGTTAGCGGATGTTTTCAACTTCGGTTGATCCGGCCCTAAGGTTCGATGCTCGCTTTTATTTAGCGATTGCCTGCTTTGGTTAGCGGAGGTTATCAACTTCCGTTGATCCGACTCTCTGGTTCGATGCTCGCTTTTATTTAGCGATTTCCTGCTTTGGTTAGCGTATATCATCAACTTCGGTTAATCTAGCCTTATGGTTGGATGCTCCCTTTTATTTAGCGCTTTCCTGCTTTTGTTAGCGGATGTTATCAACTTCGGTTGATCCGGCCCTTTGGTTTGATCATCGCTTTTATTTAGCGATTGCTTGCTTTGGTTAGCGGATGTTATCAACTTCGGTTGATCAGGCCCTCTAGTTCGTTGCTCGCTTTTATTTAGCGATTGCCTGCTTTGGTTAGCGGATATCATCAACTTCGGTTGATCCGGCCCTATGGTTCGATGCTCGCTTTTATTTAGCGATTGTCTGCTTTGGTTAGAGGATGTCATCAACTTCGGTTGATCCGGCCCTCTTGTTTGATGCTCGCTTTTATTTAGCGATTGCGTGCTTTGGTTAGCGGATGTTATCAACTTCGGTTGATCCGGCCCAAAGGTTCGATGCTCACTTTTATTTAGCGATTGCCTGCTTTGGTTAGCGGAAGTTATAAACTTCCGTTGATCCGACCCTATGGTTCGATGCTCGCTTTTAGTTAGCGATTGCCTACTTTAGGTAGCAGATGTTATCAATTTCGGTTGATCCGGCACTATGGTTCGATGCTCGCTTTTATTTAGCGATTGCCTGCTTTAGGTAGCAGATGTTATCAACTTTGGTTGATCAGGCTCTCTAGTTCGATGCTCGCTTTTATTTAGCGATTGCCTGCTTTAGCTTGGCAGATGTTTTCAACTTCGGTTGATCCGGCCCTCTGGTTTGATGCTCGCTTTTATTTAGCGATGGCCTGCCTTGGTTAGCGGATGTTATCAACTTCTGTTGATCCGGCCCTATGGTTCGATGCTCGCTTTTATTTAGTGATTGCCTGCTTTGGTTAGCGGAGGTTATCAACTTCGGTTGATCCGACCCTCTAGTTTGATGCTCACTTTTATTTAGCGATTGCCTGCTTTGGTTAGCGGATGTTATCAACTTCGGTTGATCAGGCCCTCTAGTTCGTTGCACGCTTTTATTTAGCGATTGCCTGCTTTGGTTAGCGGATATCATCAACTCCGGTTGATCCGGCCCTATGGTTCGATGCTCGCTTTTATTTTGCGATCGCCTGCTTTGGTTAGCGGATGTTAATAACTTCGGTTGATCCGGACCTCTGGTTCGATGCTCGCTTTTATTTAGCGATTGCGTGCATTGGTTAGCGGATGTTATCGACTTCGGTTGATCAGGCCCTATGGTTCGATGCTCGCTTTTATTTAGCGATTTCCTGCTTTGGTTAGCGGATGTTATCAACTTCGGTTGATCCGACCCTATGGTTCGATGCTCGCTTTTATTTAGCAATTGTCTGCTTTGGTTAGCGGATGTTATCAACGTCCGTTGATCCGAACCTCTGGTTCGATGCTCACTTTTATGTAGCAATTGCCTGCTTTGGTTAGCGGATATCATCAACTTCGGTTTATCCGGCCCTATGGTTCGATGCTCGCTTTTATTTAGCGATTTCATGCTTTGGTTAGCGGATGTTATCAACTTCGGTTTATCCGGCCCTTTGGTTCGATGCTCGCTTTAATTTAGCGATTGCCTGCTTTGGTTAGCGGATGTTATCAACTTCGGTTGATCAGGCCCTCTAGTTCGTTGCTCGCTTTTATTTAGCGATTGCCTGCTTTGGTTAGCGGATATCATCAACTTCAGTTGACCCGGCCCTATGGTTTGATGCTCGCTTTTATTTAGCGATTGCCTACTTTGGTTAGCGGATGTTATCAACTTCGGTTAATCCGGCCCTCTGGTTCGATGCTCGCTTTTATTTAGCGATTGCGTGCTTTGGTTAGCGGATGTTTTCAACTTCGGTTGATCCGGCCCTAAGGTTCGATGCTCGCTTTTATTTAGTAATTGCCTGCTTTGTTTAGCGGAGGTTATCAACTTCCGTTGATCCGACCCTCTGGTTCGATGCTCGCTTTTATTTAGCGATTTCCTGCTTTGGTTAGCGTATATCATCAACTTCGGTTAATCTGGCCCTATGGTTGGATGCTCGCTTTTATTTAGCGCTTGCCTGCTTTGGTTAGCGGATGTTATCAACTTCGGTTGATCCGGCCCTCTGGTTCGATGCACGCTTTTATTTAGCGATTGCCTGCTTTGGTTAGCGGATGTTATCACCTTTGGTTGATCCGGCCCTCTGGTTCGATGCTCGCTTTTATTTAGCGGTTCCCTGCTTTGGTTAGCGGATGTTATCAACTTCGGTTGATCCGTCCCTATGATTCGATGCTAGCTTTTATTTAGCGATTGCCTGCTTTGGTTAGCGGAGGTTATCAACTTCAGTTGATCCGACCCTCTGGTTTGATGCTCGCGTTTATTTAGCGATTGCCTACTTTGGCTAGCGGATGTTATCAACTTCGGTTGATCAGGCCCTCTAGTTCGTTGCTCGCTTTTATTTAGCGATTGCCTGCTTTGGTTAGCGGATGTTATCAACTTCGGTTGATCCGACCCTATGGTTCGATGCTCGCTTTTATTTAGCAATTGCCTGCTTTGGTTAGCGGATGTTATCAACGTCCGTTGATCCGAACCTCTGGTTCGATGCTCACTTTTATGTAGCAATTGCCTGCTTTGGTTAGCGGATATCATCAACTTCGGTTGATCCGGCCCTATGGTTCGATGCTCACTTTTATGTAGCAATTGCCTGCTTTGGTTAGCGGATGTTATCAACTTCGGTTGATTCGGCCCTCTAGTTCGTTGCTCGCTTTTATTTAGCAATTGTCTGCTTTGGTTAGCGGATATCATCAACTTCGGTTGATCCGGCCCTATGGTTCGATGCTCGCTTTTATTTAGCGATTTCCTGCTTTGGTTAGCGGATGTTATCAACTTCGGTTGATCCGGCCCTCTGGTTCGATGCTCGCTTTTATTTAGCGATTGCGTGCTTTGGTTAGCGGATGTTTTTAACTTCGGTTGATTCGGCCCTAAGGTTCGATGCTCTCTTTTATTTAGCGATTGCCTGCTTTGGTTAGCGGAGGTTATCAACTTCCGTGTATCCGACCCTCTAGTTCGATGCTCGCTTTTATTTAGCGAATTTCTGCTTTGGTTAGCGGATATCATCAACTTTGGTTAATCTGGCCCTATGGTTCGATGCTCGCTTTTATTTAGCGCTTGCCTGCTTTGGTTAGCGGATGTTATCAACTTCGGTTGATCCGACCCTCTGGTTCGACGCTCGCTTTTATTTAGCGATTGCCTGCTTTGGTTAGCGGATGTTATCACCTTCGGTTGATCCGGCCCTCTGGTTCGATGCTCGCTTTTATTTAGCGATTGCCTGCTTTGGTTAGCGGATGATATCAACTTCGGTTGATCCGTCCCTATGATTCGATGCTAGCTTTTATTTAGCGATTTCCTGCTTTGGTTAGCGGAGGTTATCAACTTCAGTTGATCCGACCCTCTGGTTTGATGCTCGCTTTTAATTAGCGATTGCCTGCTTTGGTTAGCGGATGTTATCAACTTCGGTTGATCAGGCCCTCTAGTTCGTTGCTCGCTTTTATTTAGCGATTGCCTGCTTTGGTTAGCGGATATCATCAACTTCGGTTGATCCAGCCCTATGGTTTGATGCTCGCATTTATTTAGCGATTGCCTGCTTTGGTTAGCGGATGTTATCAACTTCGGTTGATCCGGCCCTCTGGTTCGATGCTCGCTTTTATTTAGCGATTGCGTGCTTTGGTTAGCGGATGTTTTTAACTTCGGTTGATTCGGCCCTAAGGTTCGATGCTCTCTTTTATTTAGCGATTGCCTGCTTTGGTTAGCGGAGGTTATCAACTTCCGTGTATCCGACCCTCTAGTTCGATGCTCGCTTTTATTTAGCGAATTTCTGCTTTGGTTAGCGGATATCATCAACTTTGGTTAATCTGGCCCTATGGTTCGATGCTCGCTTTTATTTAGCGCTTGCCTGCTTTGGTTAGCGGATGTTATCAACTTCGGTTGATCCGACCCTCTGGTTCGACGCTCGCTTTTATTTAGCGATTGCCTGCTTTGGTTAGCGGATGTTATCACCTTCGGTTGATCCGGCCCTCTGGTTCGATGCTCGCTTTTATTTAGCGATTGCCTGCTTTGGTTAGCGGATGATATCAACTTCGGTTGATCCGTCCCTATGATTCGATGCTAGCTTTTATTTAGCGATTTCCTGCTTTGGTTAGCGGAGGTTATCAACTTCAGTTGATCCGACCCTCTGGTTTGATGCTCGCTTTTAATTAGCGATTGCCTGCTTTGGTTAGCGGATGTTATCAACTTCGGTTGATCAGGCCCTCTAGTTCGTTGCTCGCTTTTATTTAGCGATTGCCTGCTTTGGTTAGCGGATATCATCAACTTCGGTTGATCCAGCCCTATGGTTTGATGCTCGCATTTATTTAGCGATTGCCTGCTTTGGTTAGCGGATGATATCAACTTCGGTTGATCGGCCCTCTGATTCGATGCACGCTTTTATTTAGCGATTGCGTGCTTTGGTTAGCGGATGTTTTCAACTTCGGTTGATCCGACCCTAAGGTTCGATGCTCGCTTTTATTTAGCAATTGCCTGCTTTGGTTAGCGGAGGTTATCAACTTCCGTTGATCCGACCCTCTGGTTCGATGCTCGCTTTTATTTAGCGATTTCCTGCTTTGGTTAGTGGATATCATCAACTTCAGTTAATCTGGCCCTATGGTTCGATGCTCGCTTTTATTTAGCGGTTCCCTGCTTTGGTTAGCGGATGTTATCAACTTCGGTTGATCCGGCCCTCTGGTTCGATGCTCGCTTTTATTTAGCGATTGCCTGCTTTGGTTAGCGGATGTTATCACCTTCAGTTCATCCGGCCCTCTGGTTCGATGCTCGCTTTTATTTAGCGGTTCCCTGCTTTGGTTAGCGGATGTGATCAACTTCGGTTGATCCGTCCCTATGATTCGATGCTAGCTTTTATTTAGCAATTACCTACTTTGGTTAGCGGAGGTTATCAACTTCAGTTGATCCGACCCTCTGGTTTGATGCTCACTTTTATTTAGCGATTGCCTGCTTTGGTTAGCGGATGTTATCTGTAACGCCCCGATTCTGAATTCCCAATAATTGTTGAGTCTTTTAATTTATTTAATTGATGTTTGTTTTAAATTGAGAAATTATATATTACTATGTGGTGTTTGCTTATTTTATCTATTTTTACCGATTCAGAGAGTTTTCGGGAGAATTAGAGTAAAAAGGGCATTTTAGACATTTAGCAATTTAGTGTGAGAATTGATTGGTAAGTGTTGGAAAGAATTTGAGAGGAAGAAATAGAGATAGAAATAGAATAAGAGAGGAAAAGAAAGAAAGATAGTAACATAAGAAGAAAAACAAGAGAAAGAAAAGAGGAGAAGAGAAACAGAAGAGAAAGTGGAGAGGAAAACCTAGAATCATCAAGGGATCATCACCAAAGCTTGCAATCGATCGGTAAGGGTGTGAAACTCTATCATCACTTTAATGTGTATGATTGTATGTGTATGTGTTTGGATTTTGTAGAGTTTCTACTCTTTTTCCACTTAGGTTAGAAGTTGGTTTGATGAGTAGAATGAGGTTTTAATCGGTTAGAACTCGGATTAGACGATGTAGTTTAGTCGGGTGATGGTAGGGTTGTGCCACTGAGACTGGTTTGGATTTAATCGGTTGGTTGTGTGGAGTTTGGGCTTTGGAACAGCCATGGAAGTTCTGTCTTCGCAGGCTCGCCAGGCGAATGGCAGCGAAGCTTCGCCAGGTGAAGTCCAGCGAGCTGCAGCGAAGCAAGTCAGAAGCTAACACCCTGTATTTGCTGGCAAGTTTGCCAGGCGAGGTTAGTTGGCGAAGGTTCGCCAGGCGAGTGTGTAGCGAGCCTCAGCGAGTAATTCCAGAATTACTCCCAGTGGACTTCGCTGGGAAGTTCGCCAGGCGAAGGCCAGCGAGCATTCGCTGCGTGGCTTCGCCAAGCGAAGGTTGGCGAACCTGACAGTGTTATTTGTTTTTCTGTTTGTTCATAACATGATTTTTAGCCGATTCAATTATGATTAATGCCTATATGAATGATTGATGTGTGAACTGTTTCGACATGTCGTGTTGTGGGTGGCCGAATGTGTGTAAACCATGTGTGAAATGGTGCATAATGTGAATGCATGATAGATATATGCGATGTATGTGATAAATGCAATGAGTATGTTTGTGAACATAGTATGCATTCTATGTTGATCGATCCCTCGGAGGATTAGCATTGTGTAGCATCTTAGTATGCATTTTTGTGTTGAATGATCCCTCGGAGGATTTGCAGAACCTCGTATGATACGATGGTTGCCTTTGATTCCTTGGAGAATCGGTTGCATTGTGTGATTCCTCGGAGAATCGGTCATAGCATGTAATCCCTTGGAGGATTGACTAGAGTATTTGATTCTGTGGAGAATCTGCTGAGTATTTGATTCCGTGGAGAATCTGCTGAATATTCTATTCCGTGGAGAATCTAATGAATATTTGATTCCGTGGAGAATCTGCTGAATACTTGATTCCGTGGAGAATCTGCTGAATACTCGATTCCTTAGAGAATCTGTTGAAATGAGTCGGTACCGCATTTGCATCTGCATAGAGTCGTGTGTCGGTCTCTATGAGTTGCATGAGTCATCTGTGTATGATGCATTAGTTGAATGAATATAACTATGTATGTTATATATGATTGTTTGGAGGAACATATAGTGAATGTTTATGAGCAAGTGTAGAGGCATGATTAATTGTATATGCTTAATGTGGTGAGAACATAATTTGAGTATAACTTGTACAAATATGAGTATATGTATATATACAATTTTATGCATTAACTGTTATGATATTGTTTCTCACCCTTCTGCTGTTTTATAATGCTCTTGAGGCATTGTAGAGTAGGAAGCTGGAGGTTCTTTTGTGAAGCGATGTCTTCATTCTTTTTGGTCAATGGCTCTGATATGTAACATCTGGGTAGTTAGGAAGCCTTTGACTCTTGTGGAGTTACATTTGTTTTGATTCCTTGTGATACATCTGTGTATGTATCCGCTGTGGATATGGTTGTAAAGCATGAATTTATTGAATGGTTGTATATACTTTTATGAATGTGATCGATTCAATATTTGGATGTTTCCGCTTTTATTCTAAATATTGAGATGTGGGTTACCCATTATTGCATATCTATTTTGAGCAGGTATCGTATGTGTTTAATTTCATGATAATGTGATGCGCCTCTTATATACCATGTTTTAATTAAACTCTGATGAAATAAATTTTCTAAGTGCCTAATTGATTTATTTGATTAATTTGGGGGTATAGAAAGGGGGTGTTACATTATCAATTTCGGTTGATCCGGCCCTCTGGTTCGATGCTCGCTTTTATTTAGCGATTGCCTGCTTTAGGTAGCAGATGTTATCAATTTCGGTTGATCCGACACTATGGTTCGATGCTCGCTTTTATTTAGCGATTGCCTGCTTTAGGTAGCAGATGTTATCAACTTCGGTTGATCCGGCCCTCTAGTTCGATGCTCGCTTTTATTTAGCGATTTCCTGCTTTAGGTTGGCAGATGTTATCAACTTCGGTTGATCCGGCCCTCTGGATCGATGCACGCTTTTATTTAGCGATTGCGTGCTTTGGTTAGCGGATGTATTCAACTTCGGTTGATCCGGCCCTAAGGTTCGATGCTCGCTTTTATTTAGCGATTGCCTCCTTTGGTTAGCGGAGGTTTCCGTTGATCCGACCCTCTAGTTCGATGCTCGCTTTTATTTAGCGAATTTCTGCTTTGGTTAGCGGATATCATCAACTTCGGTTAATCTGGCCCATGGTTCGATGCTCGCTTTTATTTAGCGCTTGCCTGCTTTGGTTAGCGGATGTTATCAACTTCGGTTGATCCGGCCCTCTGGTTCGATGCTCGCTTTTATTTAGCGATTGCCTGCTTTAGTTAGCGGATGTTATCACCTTCGGTTGATCCGGCCCTCTGGTTCGATGCTCTCTTTTATTTAGGTGGTTCCCTGCTTTGGTTAGCGGATGTTATCAACTTCGGTTGATCCGTCCCTATGATTCGATGCTAGCTTTTATTTAGCGATTGCCTGCTTTGGTTAGCGGAGGTTATCAACTTCAGTTGATCCGACCCTCTGGTTTGATGCTCACTTTTATTTAGCGATTGCCTGCTTTGGTTAGCGGATGTTATCAACTTCGGTTGGTCAGGCCCTCTAGTTCGTTGCTCGCTTTTATTTAGCGATTTCCTGCTTTGGTTAGCGGATATCATCAACTTCGGTTGATCCGGCCCTATTGTTCGATTCTCGCTTTTATTTATCGATTGCCTGCTTTGGTTAGCGGATGTTATCAACTTCGGTTGATCCGGCCCTCTGGTTCGATGCACGCTTTTATTTAGCGATTGCGTGCTTTGGTTAGCGGATGTTTTCAACTTCGGTTGATCCGGCCCTAAGGTTCGATGCTCGCTTTTATTTAGCGATTGCCTGCTTTGGTTAGAGGAGGTTATCAACTTCCGTTGATCCGACCCTCTGGTTCGATGCTCGCTTTTATTTAGCGATTTTCTGCTTTGGTTAGCGAATATCATCAACTTCGGTTAATCTGGCCCTATGGTTCGATGCTCGCTTTTATTTAGCGCTTGCCTGCTTTGGTTAGCGGATGTTATCAACTTCGGTTGATCCGGTCCTCTGGTTCGATGCTCGCTTTTATTTAGCGATTGCCTGCTTTGGTTAGCGAATGTTATCACCTTCGGTTGATCCGGCCCTCTAGTTCGATTCTCGCTTTTATTTAGCGGTTCCCTGCTTTGGTTAGCGGAATTTATCAACTTCGGTTGATCCGTCCCTATGATTCGATGCTAGCTTTTATTTAGCGATTGCCTGCTTTGGTTAGCGGAGGTTATCAACTTCAGTTGATCCGACCCTCTGGTTTGATGCCCGCTTTATTTAGCGATTGCCTGCTTTGGTTAGCGGATGTTATCAATTTTGGTTGATCCGGCTCTCTGGTTCGATGCTCGCTTTTATTTAGCGATTGCCTGCTTTATGTAGCAGATGTTATCAATTTCGGTTGATCCGACACTATGGTTCGATGCTCGCTTTTATTTAGCGATTGCCTGCTTTAGGTAGTAGATGTTATCAACTTCGGTTGATCCGACCCTCTAGTTCGATGCTCGCTTTTATTTAGCGATTGCCTGCTTTAGGTTGGCAGATGTTATCAACTTCGGTTGATCCGACCCTCTGGTTTGATGCTCGCTTTTATCTAGCGATGGCCTGCCTTGGTTAGCGGATGTTTTCAACTTCGGTTGATCCGGCCCTAAGGTTTGATGCTCGCTTTTATTTAGCGATTGCCTGCTTTGGTTAGCGGAGGTTATCAACTTCCGTTGATCCGACCCTCTGGTTCGATGCTCGCTTTTATTTAGCGATTTCCTGCTTTGGTTAGCGGATATCATCAACTTCGGTTAATCTGGCCCTATGGTTCGATGCTTGCTTTTATTTAGCGCTTGCCTGCTTTGGTTAGCGGATGTTATCAACTTCGGTTGATCCGACCCTCTAGTTCGATGCTCGCTTTTATTTAGCGATTGCCTGCTTTGGTTAGCGGATGTTTTCAACTTCGGTTGATCCAGCCCTCTGGTTCGATGCTCGCTTTTATTTAGCGGTTCCCTGTTTTGGTTAGCGGATGTTATCAACTTCGGTTGATCCGTCCCTACGATTCGATGCTAGCTTTTATTTAGCGATTGCCTGCTTTGGTTAGCGGAGGTTATCAACTTCAGTTGATCCGACCCTCTGGTTTGATGCTTGCTTTTATTTAGCGATTGCCTGCTTTGGTTAGCGGATGTTATCAATTTCGGTTGATCCGGCCCTCTGGTTCGATGCTCGCTTTTATTTAGCGATTGTCATCTTTAGGTAGCAGATGTTATCAATTTCGGTTGATCCGACACTATGGTTCGATGCTCGCTTTTATTTAGCGATTGCCTGCTTTAGGTAGCAGATGTTATCAACTTCGGTTGATCCGGGCCTCTAGTTCGATGCTCGCTTTTATTTAGCGATTGCCTGCTTTAAGTTGGCAGATGTTATCAACTTCGGTTGACCCAGCCCTCTGGTTTAATGCTCGCTTTTATCTAGCGATGGCCTTCCTTTGGTTAGCGGATGTTATCGACTTTGGTTGATCCGGCCCTATGGTTCGATGCTCGCTTTTATTTAGCGATTGCCTGCTTTGGTTAGCGGAGCTTATCAACTTCGGTTGATCCGACCCTCTGGTTTGATGCTTTCTTTAATTTAGCGACTGTCTGCTTTGGTTAGCGGATGTTATCAACTTCGGTTGATCAGGCCCTCTAGTTCGTTTCTCGCTTTTATTTAGCAATTCCCTGATTTGGTTGGCGGATAACATCAACTTCGGTTGATCCGGCCCTATGGTTCGATGCTCAATTTTATTTAGCGATTGCCTGCTTTAGTTAGCGGATGTTATCAACTTCGGTTGATCCGGCCCTCTGGTTCGATGCTCGCTTTTATTTAGCGATTGCCTGCTTTAGTTAGCGGATGTTATAACCTTCGATTGATCCGGCCCTCTGGTTCGATGCTCGCTTTTATTTAGCGGTTCCCTGCTTTGGTTAGCGGATGTTATCAACTTCGGTTGATCCGTCCCTATGATTCGATGCTAGCTTTTATTTAGCGATTGTCTGCTTTGGTTAGCGGAGGTTATCAACTTCAGTTGATGCGACACTCTGGTTTGATGCTCGCTTTTATTTAGTGATTTCCTGCTTTGGTTAGCGGATGTTATCAATTTCGGTTGATCCGGCCCTCTGGTTTGATGCTCACTTTTATTTAGAGATTGCCTACGTTAGGTAGCAGATGTTATCAATTTCGGTTGATCCAGCACTATGGTTCGATGCTCGCTCTTATTTAGCGATTGCCTGCTTTAGGTAGCGGATGTTATCAACTTCGGTTGATCCGGCCCTATGGTTCGATGCTCGCTTTTATTTAGCGATTGCCTGCTCAGGTTAGCGGAGGTTATCAACTTCGTTTGATCCGACCCTCTGGTTCGATGCTCGCTTTTATTTAGCGATTGCCTGCTTTGGTTAGCGGATGTTATCAATTTCGGGTGATCCGGCCCTCTGGTTTGATGCTCACTTTTATTTAGCATTTGCCTGCCTTGGTTAGCGGATGTTATCAACTTCGGTTGATCAGGCCCTATGGTTCGATGCTCGCTTTTATTTAGCGATTTCCTGCTTTGGTTAGCGGATGTTATCAACTTCGGTTGATCCGGCCCTATGGTTCGATGCTTGCTTTTATTTAGCATTTACGAGCTTTGGTTAGCGTATGTTATCAACGCCCGTTGATCCGAACCTCTGGTTCGATGCTCACTTTTATGTAGCAATTGCCTGCTTTGGTTAGCGGATATCATCAACTTCGGTTGATCCGGCCCTGTGGTTCGATGCTCCCTTTTATTTATCGATTTCATGCTTTGGTTAGCGGATGTTATCAACTTTGGATAATCCGGCCCTTTGGTTCGATGCTCCCTTTTATTTAGCGATTGCCTACTTTTGTTAGCGGATGTTATCAACTTCGGTTGATCAGGCCCTCTAGTTCGTTGCTCGCTTTTATTTAGCGATTTCCTGCTTTGGTTAGCGGATATCATCAACTTCGGTTGATCCGGCCATATGGTTCGATGCTCGCTTTTATTTAGCGATTGCCTGCTTTGGTTAGCGGATGTTATCAACTTCGGTTGATCCGGCCCTATGGTTCGATGCTCGCTTTTATTTAGCGGTTCCTTGCTTTGGTTAGCGGATGTTATCAACTTCGGTTGATCCGTCCCTATGATTCGATGCTAGCTTTTATTTTGCGATTGCCTGCTTTGGTTAGCGGAGGTTATCAACTTCAGTTGATCCGACACTCTGGTTTGATGCTCGCTTTTATTTAGTGATTGCCTGATTTGGTTAGCGGATGTTATCAATTTCGGTTGATCCGGCCCTCTGGTTCGATGCTCACTTTTATTTAGAGATTGCCTACGTTAGGTAGCAGATGTTATCAATTTCGGTTGATCCGGCACTATGGTTCGATGCTCGCTTTTATTTAGCGATTGCCTGCTTTAGGTAGCAGATGTTATCAACTTCGGTTGATCCGGCCCTCTAGTTCGATGCTCGCTTTTATTTAGCGATTGCCTGCCTTGGTTAGCGGATGTTATCAACTTCAGTTGATCCGGCCCTATGGTTCGATGCTCGCTTTTATTTAGCGATTGCCTGCTCAGGTTAGCGGAGGTTATCAACTTCGGTTGATCCGACCCTCTGGTTCAATGCTCGCTTTTATTTAGCGATTGCCTGCTTTGGTTAGCGGATGTTATAAATTTCGGGTGATCCGGTCCTCTTGTTTGATACTCACTTTTATGTAGCGATTGTCTGCCTTGGCTAGCGGATGTTATCAACTTCGGTTTTACAGGCCCTATGGTTCGATGCTCGCTTTTATTTAACGATTTCCTGCTTTGGTTAGCGGATGTTATCAACTACGGTTGATCCAACCCTATGGTTCGATGCTTGCTTTTATTTAGCGATTGCCTGCTTTGGTTAGCGGAGGTTATCAACTTCGGTTGATCCGATCCTCTAGTTCGATGCTCGCTTTTATTTAGCGATTGCCTGCATTGGTTAGCGGATATCATCAACTTCGGTTGATCCGGCCCTGTGGTTCGATGCTCCCTTTTATTTAGCGATTTCATGCTTTGGTTAGCGGATGTTATCAACTTCGGTTTATCCGGCCCTTTGGTTCGGTGCTCCCTTTTATTTAGAGATTGCCTACTTTTGTTAGCGGATGTTATCAACTTCGGTTGATCAGGCCCTCTAGTTCGTTGCTCGCTTTTATTTAGCAATTTCCTGCTTTGGTTAGCGGATATCATCAACTTCGGTTGATCCGGCCCTATGGTTCGATGCTCGCTTTTATTTAGCAATTGCCAGCTTTTGTTAGCGTATGTTATCAACGTCCGTTGATCCGAACCTCTGGTTCGATGCTCACTTTTATTTAGCAATTGCCTGCTTTGGTTAGCAGATATCATCAACTTCGGTTGATCCGTCCCTGTGGTTCGATGCTCCCTTTTATTTAGAGATTTCATGCTTTGGTTAGCGGATGTTATCAACTTCGGTTTATCCGGCCCTTTGGTTCGATGCTCCCTTTTATTTAGCGATTGCTTGCTTTTGTTAGCGGATGTTATCAACTTCGGTTGATCAGGCCCTCTAGTTCGTTGCTCGCTTTTATTTAGCGATTTCCTGCTTTGGTTAGCGGATATCATCAACTTCGGTTGATCCGGCCCTATGGTTCGATGCTCGCTTTTATTTAGCGATTGCCTGCTTTGGTTAGCGGATGTTATCAACTTTGGTTGATCCGGCCCTCTGGTTCGATGCTCTCTTTTATTTAGTGGTTCCCTGCTTTGGTTAGCAGATGTTATCAACTTCGATTGATCCGTCCCTATGATTTGATGCTAGCTTTTATTTAGCGATTGCCTGCTTTGGTTAGCGGAGGTTATCAACTTCAGTTGATCCGACACTCTGGTTTGATGCTCGCTTTTATTTAGCGATTGCCTGCTTTGGTTAGCGGATGTTATCAATTTCGGTTGATCCGGCCCTCTGGTTCGATGCTCACTTTTATTTAGAGATTGCCTATTTTAGGTAGCAGATGTTATCAATTTCGGTTGATCCGACACTATGGTTCGATGCTCGCTTTTATTTAGCGATTGCCTGCTTTAGGTATCAGATGTTATCAACTTCGGTTGATCCGGCCCTCTAGTTCGATGCTCTTTTTATTTAGCGATTGCCTGCCTTGGTTAGCGGAGGTTATGAACTTCGGTTGATCCGACCCTCTGGTTCGATGCTCGCTTTTATTTAGCGATTGCCTGCTTATGTTAGCGGATGTTATCAATTTTGGGTGATCCGGCCCTCTGGTTTGATGCTCACTTTTATTTAGCGATTGCCTGCCTTGGTTAGCGGATGTTATCAACTTCGGTTGATTAGGCCTTATGGTTCGATGCTCGCTTTTATTTAGCGATTTCCTGCTTTGGTTAGCGGATGTTATCAACTTCGGTTGATCCGGCCCTATCGTTGATGCTCGCTTTTATTTAGCAATTGCCAGCTTTGGTTTGCGGATGTTATCAACGTCCGTTGATCCGAACCTCTAGTTCGATGCTCGCTTTTATTTAGCAATTGCCTGCTTTGGTTAGCGGATATCATCAACTTCGGTTGATCCGGCCCTGTGGTTCGATGCTCCCTTTTATTTAGCGATTTCATGCGTTGGTTAGCGGATGTTATCAACTTCGGTTTATCCGGTCCTTTGGGTCGATGCTCGCTTTTGTTTAACGATTGCCTGCTTTTGTTAGCGGGTGTTATCAACTTCGGTTGATCCGGCCCTCTAGTTCGATGCTCGCTTTTATTTAGCGATTGCCTGCCTTGGTTAGCGGATGTTATCAACTTCAGTTGATCCGGCCCTATGGTTCGATGCTCGCTTTTATTTAGCGATTGCCTGCTCAGGTTAGCGGAGGTTATCAACTTCGGTTGATCCGACCCTCTGGTTCAATGCTCGCTTTTATTTAGCGATTGCCTGCTTTGGTTAGCGGATGTTATAAATTTCGGGTGATCCGGTCCTCTTGTTTGATACTCACTTTTATGTAGCGATTGTCTGCCTTGGCTAGCGGATGTTATCAACTTAGGTTTTACAGGCCCTATGGTTCGATGCTCGCTTTTATTTAACGATTTCCTGCTTTGGTTAGCGGATGTTATCAACTTCGGTTGATCCAGCCCTATGGTTCGATGCTTGCTTTTATTTAGCGATTGCCTGCTTTGGTTAGCGGAGGTTATCAACTTCGGTTGATCCGATCCTCTAGTTCGATGCTCGCTTTTATTTAGCGATTGCCTGCATTGGTTAGCGGATATCATCAACTTCGGTTGATCCGGCCCTGTGGTTCGATGCTCCCTTTTATTTAGCGATTTCATGCTTTGGTTAGCGGATGTTATCAACTTCGGTTTATCCGGCCCTTTGGTTCGGTGCTCCCTTTTATTTAGAGATTGCCTACTTTTGTTAGCGGATGTTATCAACTTCGGTTGATCAGGCCCTCTAGTTCGTTGCTCGCTTTTATTTAGCAATTTCCTGCTTTGGTTAGCGGATATCATCAACTTCGGTTGATCCGGCCCTATGGTTCGATGCTCGCTTTTATTTAGCAATTGCCAGCTTTTGTTAGCGTATGTTATCAACGTCCGTTGATCCGAACCTCTGGTTCGATGCTCACTTTTATTTAGCAATTGCCTGCTTTGGTTAGCAGATATCATCAACTTCGGTTGATCCGGCCCTGTGGTTCGATGCTCCCTTTTATTTAGAGATTTCATGCTTTGGTTAGCGGATGTTATCAACTTCGGTTTATCCGGCCCTTTGGTTCGATGCTCCCTTTTATTTAGCGATTGCTTGCTTTTGTTAGCGGATGTTATCAACTTCGGTTGATCAGGCCCTCTAGTTCGTTGCTCGCTTTTATTTAGCGATTTCCTGCTTTGGTTAGCGGATATCATCAACTTCGGTTGATCCGGCCCTATGGTTCGATGCTCGCTTTTATTTAGCGATTGCCTGCTTTGGTTAGCGGATGTTATCAACTTTGGTTGATCCGGCCCTCTGGTTCGATGCTCTCTTTTATTTAGTGGTTCCCTGCTTTGGTTAGCGGATGTTATCAACTTCGATTGATCCGTCCCTATGATTTGATGCTAGCTTTTATTTAGCGATTGCCTGCTTTGGTTAGCGGAGGTTATCAACTTCAGTTGATCCGACACTCTGGTTTGATGCTCGCTTTTATTTAGCGATTGCCTGCTTTGGTTAGCGGATGTTATCAATTTCGGTTGATCCGGCCCTCTGGTTCGATGCTCACTTTTATTTAGAGATTGCCTATTTTAGGTAGCAGATGTTATCAATTTCGGTTGATCCGACACTATGGTTCGATGCTCGCTTTTATTTAGCGATTGCCTGCTTTAGGTATCAGATGTTATCAACTTCGGTTGATCCGGCCCTCTAGTTCGATGCTCTTTTTATTTAGCGATTGCCTGCCTTGGTTAGCGGAGGTTATGAACTTCGGTTGATCCGACCCTCTGGTTCGATGCTCGCTTTTATTTAGCGATTGCCTGCTTATGTTAGCGGATGTTATCAATTTTGGGTGATCCGACCCTCTGGTTTGATGCTCACTTTTATTTAGCGATTGCCTGCCTTGGTTAGCGGATGTTATCAACTTCGGTTGATCAGGCCTTATGGTTCGATGCTCGCTTTTATTTAGCGATTTCCTGCTTTGGTTAGCGGATGTTATCAACTTCGGTTGATCCGGCCCTATCGTTGATGCTCGCTTTTATTTAGCAATTGCCAGCTTTGGTTTGCGGATGTTATCAACGTCCGTTGATCCGAACCTCTAGTTCGATGCTCGCTTTTATTTAGCAATTGCCTGCTTTGGTTAGCGGATATCATCAACTTCGGTTGATCCGGCCCTGTGGTTCGATGCTCCCTTTTATTTAGCGATTTCATGCGTTGGTTAGCGGATGTTATCAACTTCGGTTTATCCGGTCCTTTGGGTCGATGCTCGCTTTTGTTTAACGATTGCCTGCTTTTGTTAGCGGGTGTTATCAACTTCGGTTGATCCGGCCCTCTAGTTCGATGCTCGCTTTTATTTAGCGATTGCCTGCCTTGGTTAGCGGATGTTATCAACTTCGGTTGATCTGGCCCTATGGTTTGATGCTCACTTTTATTTAGCGATTGTCTACCTTGGTTAGCGGATGTTATCAACTTCGGTTTTACAGGCCCTATGGTTCGATGCTCACTTTTATTTAGCGATTGCCTGCTTTGGTTAGCGGATGTTATCAACTTCGGTTGATCCGACCCTATGGTTCGATGCTCGCTTTTATTTAGCGATTGCCTGCTTTGGTTTGCGGAGGTTATCAACTTCAGTTGATCCGACCCTCTGGTTCGATGCTCGCTTTTATTTAGCGATTGCCTGCATTGGTTTGCGGATGTTATCATTTTCGGGTGATCCGGCCCTCTGGTTTGATGCTCACTTTTATTTAGCGATTGCCTGCTTTGGTTAGCGGATATCATCAACTTCGGTTGATCCGGCCCTGTGTTTCAATGCTCCCTTTTATTTAGCGATTTCATGCTTTGGTTAGCGGATGTTATCAACTTCGGTTTATCCGGCCCTTTGGTTCGGTGCTCCCTTTTATTTAGCGATTGCCTGCTTTTGTTAGCGGATGTTATCAACTTCGGTTGATCAGGCCCTCTAGTTCGTTGCTCGCTTTTATTTAGCGATTTCCTGCTTTGGTTAGCGGATATAATCAACTTCGGTTGATCCGGCCCTATGGTTCGATGCTCTCTTTTATTTAGCAATTGCGTGCTTTGGTTAGCGTATGTTATCAACGTCCGTTGATCCAAACCTCTGGTTCGATGCTCACTTTTATTTAGCAATTGCCTGCTTTGGTTAGCGGATATCATCAACTTCGGTTGATCCGGCCCTGTGGTTCGATGCTCCCTTTTATTTAGCGATTTCATGCTTTGGTTATCGGATGTTATCAACTTCGGTTTATCCGGCCCTTTGGTTCGATGCTCCCTTTTATTTAGCGATTGCCTGCTTTTGTTAGCGGATGTTATCAACTTCGGTTGATCAGGCCCTCTAGTTCGTTGCTCGCTTTTATTTAGAGATTTCCTGCTTTGGTTAGCGGATATCATCAACTTCGGTTGATTCGGCCCTATGGTTCGATGCTCGCTTTTATTTAGCGATTGCCTGCTTTGGTTAGCGGATGTTATCAACTTCGGTTGATGCGGCCCTCTGGTTCGATGCTCTCTTTTATTTAGTGGTTCCCTGCTTTGGTTAGCGGATGTTATCAACTTCGATTGATCCGTCCCTATGATTTGATGCTAGCTTTTATTTAGGGATTGCCTGCTTTGGTTAGCGGAGGTTATCAACTTCAGTGGATCCGACACTCTGGTTTGATGCTCGCTTTTATTTAGCGATTGCCTGCTTTGGTTAGCGGATGTTATCAATTTCGGTTGATCCGGCCCTCTGGTTCGATGCTCACTTTTATTTAGAGATTGCCTATTTTAGGTAGCAGATGTTATCAATTTCGGTTGATCCGGCACTATGGTTCGATGCTCGCTTTTATTTAGCGATTGCCTGCTTTAGGTAGCAGATGTTATCAACGTCGGTTGATCCGGCCCTCTAGTTCGATGCTCGCTTTTATTTAGCGATTGCCTGCCTTGGTTAGCGGATGTTATCAACTTCGGTTGATCTGGCCCTATGGTTCGATGCTCGCTTTTATTTAGCGATTGCCTGCTTTGGTTAGCGGAGGTTATCAACTTCGGTTGATCAGACCCTCTGGTTCGATGCTCGCTTTTATTTAGCGATTGCCTGCTTTGGTTAGCGAATGTTATCAATTTCGGGTGATCCGGCCCTCTGGTTTGATGCTCACTTTTATTTAGCGATTGCCTGCCTTGGTTAGCGGATGTTATCAACTTCGGTTGATCAGGCCCTATGGTTCGATGCTCGCTTTTATTTAGCGATTTCCTGCTTTAGTTAGCGGATGTTATCAACTTCGGTTGATCCGGCCCTATCGTTGATGCTCGCTTTTATTTAGCAATTGCCAGCTTTGGTTAGCGGATGTTATCAACGTCCGTTGATCCGAACCTCTGGTTCGATGCTCGCTTTTATTTAGCAATTGCCTGCTTTGGTTAGCGGATATCATCAACTTCGGTTGATCCAACCCTGTTGTTCGATGCTCCCTTTTATTTAGCGATTTCATGCGTTGGTTAGCGGATGTTATCAACTTCGGTTTATCCGGTCCTTTGGGTCGATGCTCGCTTTTATTTAACGATTGCCTGCTTTTGTTAGCGGATGTTATCAACTTCGGTTGATCAGGCCCTCTAGTTCGTTGCTCACTTTTATTTAGCGATTTCCTGCTTTGGTTAGCGGATATCATCAACTTCGGTTGATCCGGCCCTATGGTTCGATGCTCGCTTTTATTTAGCGATTGCCTGCTTTGGTTAGCGGGTGATATCAACTTCGGTTGATCCGGCCCTCTGGTTCGATGCTCGCTTTAATTTAGCGATTGCGTGCTTTGGTTAGCGGATGTTATCAACTTCGGTTGATCCAGCCCTAAGGTTCGATGCTCGCTTTTATTTAGCGATTGCCTGCTTTGGTTAGCGGAGGTTATCAACTTCCGTTGATCCGACCCTCTGGTACGATGCTCGCTTTTATTTAGCAATTTCCTGCTTTTGTTAGCGGATATCATCAACTTCGGTTAATCTGGCGCTATGGTTCGATGCTCGCTTTTATTTAGCGCTTGCCTGCTTTGGTTAGCGGATGTTATCAACTTCGGTTGATCCGGCCCTCTGGTTCGATGCTCGCATTTATTTAGCGATTTCCTGCTTTGGTTAGCGGATGTTATTACCTTCGGTTGATCCGGCCCTCTGGTTAGATGCTCGCTTTTATTTAGCGGTTGCCTACTTTGGTTAGCGAATGTTATCAATTTTGGTTGATCCGCCCCTCTGGTTTGATGCTCACTTTTATTTAGCGATTGCCAGCCTTGGTTAGCAGATGTTATCAACATCGGTTTTATAGGCCCTATGGTTCGATGCTCGCTTTTATTTAGCGATTGCCTGCTTTGGTTAGCGGATGTTATCAACTTCGGTTGATCCGGCCCTCTAGTTCGATGCTTGCTTTTATTTAGCGATTGCCTGCCTTGGTTAGCGGATGTTATCAACTTCGGTCGATCCGGCCCTATGGTTCGATGCTCGCTTTTATTTAGCGATTGCCTGCTCAGGTTAGCGGAGGCTATCAACTTCGGTTGATCCGACCCTCTGGTTCAATGCTCGCTTTTATTTAGCGATTGCCTGCTTTGGTTAGCGGATGTTATCAATTTTGGGTGATCCGGTCCTCTGGTTTGATGCTCACTTTTATTTAGCGATTGTCTGCCTTGGTTAGCGGATGTTATCAACTTCGGTTTTACAGGCCCTATGGTTCGATGCTCGCTTTTATTTAGCGATTGCCTGCTTTGGTTAGCGGATGTTATCAACTTCGGTTGATCCGGCCCTATGGTTCGATGCTCGCTTTTATTTAGCGATTGCCTGCTTTGGTTAGCGGAGGTTATCAACTTCGGTTGATCCGACCCTCTGGTTCGATGCTCGCTTTTATTTAGCGATTGGCTGCTTTGATTAGCGGATATCATCTACTTCGGTTGATCCGGCCCTGTGGTTCGATGCTCCCTTTTATTTAGCGATTTCATGCTTTGGTTAACGGATGTTATTAACTTCGGTTTATCCGGCCCTTTGGTTCGGTGCTCCCTTTTATTTAGCGATTTCCTGCTTTTGTTAGCGGATGTTATCAACTTCAGTTGATCAGGCCCTCTAGTTCGTTGCTCGCTTTTATTTAGAAATTTCCTGCATTGGTTAACGGATATCATCAACTTCGGTTGATCCGGCCCTATGGTTCGTTGCTCGCTTTTATTTAGCAATTGCCAGCTTTGGTTAGCGTATGTTATCAACGTCCGTTGATCCGAACCTCTGGTTCGATGCTCACTTTTATTTAGCAATTGCCTGCTTTGGTTAGCGGATATCATCAACTTCGGTTGATCTGGCCCTGTGGTTCGATGCTCCCTTTTATTTAGCGATTTCATGCTTTGGTTAGCGGATGTTATCAACTTCGGTTTATCCGGCCCTTTTGTTCGATGCTCCATTTTATTTAGCGATTGCCTGCTTTTGTTAGCGGATGTTATCAACTTCGGTTGATCAGGCCCTCTAGTTCGTTGCTCGCTTTTATTTAGCGATTTCCTGCTTTGGTTAGCGGATATCATCAACTTCGGTTGATCCGGCCCTATGGTTCGATGCTCCCTTTTATTTAGCGATTTCCTGCTTTGGTTAGCGAATGTTATCAACTTCGGTTGATCCGGCCCTCTGGTTCAATGCTCTCTTTTATTTAGTGGTTCCCTGCTTTGGTTAGCGGATGTTATCAACTTCGATTGATCCGTCCCTATGATTTGATGCTAGCTTTTATTTAGCGATTGCCTGCTATGGTTAGTGGAGGTTATCAACTTCAGTTGATCCGACACTCTGGTTTGATGCTCGCTTTTATTTAGCGATTGCCTGCTTTGGTTAGCGGATGTTATCAATTTCGGTTGATCCGGCCCTCTGGTTCGATGCTCACTTTTATTTAGAGATTGCCTATTTTAGGTAGCAGATGTTGTCAATTTCGGTTGATCCGGCACTATGGTTCGATGCTCGCTTTTATTTAGCGATTGCCTGCTTTAGGTAGCAGATGTTATCAACTTCGGTTGATCCGGCCCTTTAGTTTGATGCTCGCTTTTATTTAGCGATTGCCTGCCTTGGTTAGCGGATGTTATCAACTTCGGTTGATCCGGCCCTATGGTTCGATGCTCGCTTTTATTTAGCGATTGCCTGCTTTGGTTAGCGGAGGTTATCAACTTCGGTTGATCCGACCCTCTGGTTCGATGCTCGCTTTTATTTAGCGATTGCCTGCTTTGGTTAGTGGATGTTATCAATTTCGGGTGATCCGACCCTCTGGTTTGATGCTCACTTTTATTTAGTGATTGCCTGCCTTGGTTAGCGCATGTTATCAACTTCGGTTGATCAGGCCCTATGGTTCGATGGTCGCTTTTATTTAGCGATTTCCTGCATTAGTTAGCGGATATCATCAACTTCGGTTGATCCGGCCCTATGGTTCGTTGCTCGCTTTTATTTAGCAATTGCCAGCTTTGGTTAGCGTATGTTATCAACGTCCGTTGATCCGAACCTCTGGTTCGATGCTCACTTTTATTTAGCAATTGCCTGCTTTGGTTAGCGGATATCATCATCTTCGGTTGATCCGGCCCTGTGGTTCGATGTCCCTTTTATTTAGCGATTTCATGCTTTGGTTAGTGGATGTTATCAACTTTGGTTTATCCGACCCTTTGGTTCGATGTTCCATTTTATTTAGCGATTGCCTGCTTTTGTTAGCGGATGTTATCAACTTCGGTTGATCAGGCCCTCAAGTTTGTTGCTCGCTTTTATTTAACGATTTCCTTCTTTGGTTAGCGAATATCATCAACTTCGGTTGATCCGGCCCTATGGTTCGATGCTCGCTTTTATTTAGCGATTGCCTGCTTTGGTTAGCGGGTGTTATCAACTTCGGTTGATCCGGCCCTCTGGTTCGATGCTCGCTTTTATTTAGCGATTGCGTGCTTTGGTTAGCGGATGTTATCAACTTCGGTTGATACGGCCCTAAGGTTTGATGCTCGCTTTTATTTAGCGATTGCCTGCTTTGGTTAGCGGAGATTATCAACTTCCGTTGATCCGACCCTCTGGTACGATGCTCGCTTTTATTTAGCGATTTCCTGCTTTGGTTAGCGGATATCATCAACTTCGGTTAATCTGGCCCTATGGTTCGATGCTCGCTTTTATTTAGCGCTTGCCTGCTTTGGTTAGCGGATGTTATCAACTTCGGTTGATCCGGCCCTCTGGTTCGATGCTCGCTTTTATTTAGCGATTGCCTGCTTTGGTTAGCGGATGTTATCACCTTCGGTTGATCCGACCCTTTGGTTAGATGCTCGCTTTTATTTAGCGGTTGCCTGCTTTGGTTAGCAAATGTTTTCAATTTTGGTTGATCCGCCCCTCTGGTTTGATGCTCACTTTTATTTAGCGATTGCCAGCCTTGGTTAGCAGATGTTATCAACATCGGTTTTATAGGCCCTATGGTTCGATGCTCGCTTTTATTTAGCGATTGCCTGCTTTGGTTAGCGGATGTTATCAACTTCGGTTGATCCGGCCCTCTAGTTCGATGCTCGCTTTTATTTAGCGATTGCCTGCCTTGGTTAGCGGATGTTATCAACTTCGGTCGATCCGGCCCTATGGTTCGATGCTCGCTTTTATTTAGCGATTGCCTGCTCAGGTTAGCGGAGGCTATCAACTTCGGTTGATCCGACCCTCTAGTTCAATGCTCGCTTTTATTTAGCGATTGCCTGCTTTGGTTAGCGGATGTTATCAATTTTGGGTGATCCGGTCCTCTGGTTTGATGCTCACTTTTATTTAGCGATTGTCTGCCTTGGTTAGCGAATGTTTTCAACTTCGGTTTTACAGGCCCTATGGTTCGATGCTCGCTTTTATTTAGCGATTGCCTGCTTTGGTTAGCGGATGTTATCAACTTCGGTTGATCCGGCCCTATGGTTCGATGCTCGCTTTTATTTAGCGATTGCCTGCTTTGGTTAGCGGAGGTTATCAACTTCGGTTGATCCGACCCTCTGGTTCGATGCTCGCTTTTATTTAGCGATTGTCTGCATTGGTTAGCGGATGTTATCAATTTCGGGTGATCCGGCCCTCTGGTTTGATGCTCACTTTTATTTAGTGATTGGCTGCTTTGATTAGCGGATATCATCAACTTCGGTTGATCCGGCCCTGTGGTTCGATGCTCCCTTTTATTTAGCGATTTCATGCTTTGGTTAACGGATTTTATTAACTTCGGTTTATCCGGCCCTTTGGTTCGGTGCTCCCTTTTATTTAGCGATTTCCTGCTTTTGTTAGCGGATGTTATCAACTTCGGTTGATCAGGCCCTCTAGTTCGTTGCTCGCTTTTATTTAGCGATTTCCTGCATTGGTTAGCGGATATCATCAACTTCGGTTGATCCGGCCCTATGGTTCGTTGCTCGCTTTTATTTAGCAATTGCCAGCTTTGGTTAGCGTATGTTATCAACGTCCGTTGATCCGAACCTCTGGTTCGATGCTCACTTTTATTTAGCAATTGCCTGCTTTGGTTAGCGGATATCATCAACTTCGGTTGATCCGGCCCTGTGGTTCGATGCTCCCTTTTATTTAGCGATTTCATGCTTTGGTTAGCGGATGTTATCAACTTCGGTTTATCCGGCCCTTTTGTTCGATGCTCCATTTTATTTAGCGATTGCCTGCTTTTGTTAGCGGATGTTATCAACTTCGGTTGATCAGGCCCTCAAGTTTGTTGCTCGCTTTTATTTAACGATTTCCTGCTTTGGTTAGCGAATATCATCAACTTCGGTTGATCCGGCCCTATGGTTCGATGCTCGCTTTTATTTAGCGATTGCCTGCTTTGGTTAGCGGGTGTTATCAACTTCGGTTGATCCGGCCCTCTGGTTCGATGCTCGCTTTTATTTAGCGATTGCGTGCTTTGGTTAGCGGATGTTATCAACTTCGGTTGATACGGCCCTAAGGTTCGATGCTCGCTTTTATTTAGCGATTGCCTGCTTTGGTTAGCGGAGATTATCAACTTCCGTTGATCCGACCCTCTGGTACGATGCTCGCTTTTATTTAGCGATTTCCTGCTTTGGTTAGCGGATATCATCAACTTCGGTTAATCTGGCCCTATGGTTCGATGCTCGCTTTTATTTAGCGCTTGCCTGCTTTGGTTAGCGGATGTTATCAACTTCGGTTGATCCGGCCCTCTGGTTCGATGCTCGCTTTTATTTAGCGATTGCCTGCTTTGGTTAGCGGATGTTATCACCTTCGGTTGATCCGACCCTTTGGTTAGATGCTCGCTTTTATTTAGCGGTTGCCTGCTTTGGTTAGCGAATGTTTTCAATTTTGGTTGATCCGCCCCTCTGGTTTGATGCTCACTTTTATTTAGCGATTGCCAGCCTTGGTTAGCAGATGTTATCAACATCGGTTTTATAGGCCCTATGGTTCGATGCTCGCTTTTATTTAGCGATTGCCTGCTTTGGTTAGCGGATGTTATCAACTTCGGTTGATCCGGCCCTCTAGTTCGATGCTCGCTTTTATTTAGCGATTGCCTGCCTTGGTTAGCGGATGTTATCAACTTCGGTCGATCCGGCCCTATGGTTCGATGCTCGCTTTTATTTAGCGATTGCCTGCTCAGGTTAGCGGAGGCTATCAACTTCGGTTGATCCGACCCTCTGGTTCAATGCTCGATTTTATTTAGCGATTGCCTGCTTTGGTTAGCGGATGTTATCAATTTCGGTTGATCAGGCCCTCTAGTTTGTTGCTCGCTTTTATTTAACGATTTCCTGCTTTGGTTAGCGAATATCATCAACTTCGGTTGATCCGGCCCTATGGTTCGATGCTCGCTTTTATTTAGCGATTGCCTGCTTTGGTTAGCGGGTGTTATCAACTTCGGTTGATCCGGCCCTCTGGTTCGATGCTCGCTTTTATTTAGCGATTGCGTGCTTTGGTTAGCGGATGTTATCAACTTCGGTTGATACGGCCCTAAGGTTCGATGCTCGCTTTTATTTAGCGATTGCCTGCTTTGGTTAGCGGAGATTATCAACTTCCGTTGATCCGACCCTCTGGTACGATGCTCGCTTTTATTTAGCGATTTCCTGCTTTGGTTAGCGGATATCATCAACTTCGGTTAATCTGGCCCTATGGTTCGATGCTCGCTTTTATTTAGCGCTTGCCTGCTTTGGTTAGCGGATGTTATCAACTTCGGTTGATCCGGCCCTCTGGTTCGATGCTCGCTTTTATTTAGCGATTGCCTGCTTTGGTTAGCGGATGTTATCACCTTCGGTTGATCCGACACTTTGGTTAGATGCTCGCTTTTATTTAGCGGTTGCCTGCTTTGGTTAGCGAATGTTTTCAATTTTGGTTGATCCGCCCCTCTGGTTTGATTCTCACTTTTATTTAGCGATTGCCTGCCTTGGTTAGCAGATGTTATCAACTTCGGTTTTATAGGCCTTATGGTTCGATGCTCGCTTTTATTTAGCGATTGCCTGCTTTGGTTAGCGGATGTTATCAACTTCGGTTGATCCGGCCCTCTAGTTCAATGCTCGCTTTTATTTAGCGATTGCCTGCCTTGGTTAGCGGATGTTATCAACTTCGGTCGATCCGGCCCTATGGTTCGATGCTCGCTTTTATTTAGCGATTGCCTGCTCAGGTTAGCGGAGGTTATCAACTTCGGTTGATCCGACCCTCTGGTTCAATGCTCGCTTTTATTTAGCGATTGCCTGCTTTGGTTAGCGGATGTTATCAATTTCGGGTGATCCGGTCCTCTGGTTTGATGCTCACTTTTATTTAGCGATTGTCTGCCTTGGTTAGCGGATGTTATCAACTTCGGTTTTACAGGCCCTATGGTTCGATGCTCGCTTTTATTTAGCGATTGACTGCTTTGGTTTGCGGATGTTATCAACTTCGGTTGATCCGCCCATATGGTTCGATGCTCGCTTTTATTTAGCGATTGCCTGCTTTGGTTAGCGGAGGTTATCAACTTCGGTTGATCCGACCCTCTGGTTCGATGCTCGCTTTTATTTAGCGATTGCCTGCATTGGTTAGCGGATGTTATCAATTTCGGGTGATCCAACCCTCTGGTTTGATGCTCACTTTTATTTAGCGATTGGCTGCTTTGGTTAGCGGATATCATCAACTTCGGTTGATCCGGCCCTGTGGTTCGATGCTCCCTTTTATTTCGCGATTTCATGCTTTGGTTAGCGGATGTTATCAACTTTGGTTTATCCGGCCCTTTGGTTCGGTGCTCCCTTTTATTTAGCGATTGCCTGCTTTTGTTAGCGGATGTTATCAACTTCGGTTGATCAGGCCCTCTAGTTCGTTGCTCGCTTTATTTAGTGATTTCCTGCATTGGTTAGCGGATATCATCAACTTCGGTTGATCCGACCCTATGGTTCGATGCTCGCTTTTATTTAGCAATTGCCAGCTTTGGTTAGCGTATGTTATCAACGTCCGTTGATCCGAACCTCTGGTTCGATGCTCACTTTTATTTAGCAATTGCCTGCTTTGGTTAGCGGATATCATCAACTTCGGTTGATCCGGCCCTGTGGTTCGATGCTCCCTTTTATTTAGCGATTTCATGCTTTGGTTAGCGGATGTTATCAACTTCGGTTTATCCGGCCCTTTGGTTCGATGCTGCATTTTATTTAGCGATTGCCTGCTTTTGTTAGAGGATGTTATCAACTTCGGTTGATCAGGCCCTCTAGTTCGTTGCTCGCTTTTATTTAGCGATTTCCTGCTTTGGTTAGCGGATGTTATCAACTTCGGTTGATCCGGCCCTATGGTTCGATGCTCGCTTTTATTTATCGATTGCCTGCTTTGGTTAGCGGAGGTTATCAACTACGGTTGATTTGACCCTCTGGTTCGATGCTCGCTTTTATTTAGCGATTGCCTGCATTGGTTAGCGGATGTTATCAATTTCGGGTGATCCGACCCTCTGGTTTGATGCTCACTTTTATTTAGCGATTGGCTGCTTTGATTAGCGGATATCATCAACTTCGGTTGATCCGGCCCTGTGGTTCGATGCTCCCTTTTATTTAGCGATTTCATGCTTTGGTTAGCGGATGTTATTAACTTCGGTTTATCCGGCCCTTTGGTTCGGTGCTCCCTTTTATTTAGCGATTTCCTGCTTTTGTTAGCGGATGTTATCAACTTCGGTTGATCAGGCCCTCTAGTTCGTTGCTCGCTTTTATTTAGCGATTTCCTGCATTGGTTAGCGGATATCATCAACTTCGGTTGATCTGGCCCTATGGTTCGTTGCTCGCTTTTATTTAGCAATTGCCAGCTTTGGTTAGCGTATGTTATCAACGTCCGTTGATCCGAACCTCTGGTTCGATGCTCACTTTTATTTAGCAATTGCCTGCTTTGGTTAGCGGATATCATCATCTTCGGTTGATCCGGCCCTGTGGTTCGATGCTCCCTTTTATTTAGCGATTTCATGCTTTGGTTAGCGGATGTTATCAACTTCGGTTTATCCGGCCCTTTGGTTCGATGCTCCATTTTATTTAGCCATTGCCTGCTTTTGTTAGCGGATGTTATCAACTTCGGTTGATCAGGCCCTCTAGTTCGTTGCTCGCTTTTATTTAGCGATTTCCTGCTTTGGTTAGCGGATATCATCAACTTCGGTTGATTCGGCCTTATGGTTCGATGCTCGCTTTTATTTAGCGATTGCCTGCTTTGGTTAGCGAATGTTATCAACTTCGGTTGATCCGGCCCTCTGGTTCAATGCTCTCTTTTATTTAGTGGTTCCCTGCTTTGGTTAGCGGATGTTATCAACTTCGATTGATCCGTCCCTATGATTTGATGCTAGCTTTTATTTAGCGATTGCCTGCTATGGTTAGCGGAGGTTATTAACTTCAGTTGATCCGACACTCTGGTTTGATGCTCGCTTTTATTTAGCGATTGCCTGCTTTGGTTAGCGGATGTTATCAATTTCGGTTGATCTGGCCCTCTGGTTCGATGCTCACTTTTATTTAGAGATTGCCTATTTTAGGTAGCAGATGTTATCAATTTCGGTTGATCCGACACTATGGTTCGATGCTCGCTTTTATTTAGCGATTGTCTGCTTTAGGTAGCAGATGTTATCAACTTCGGTTGATCCGGCCCTTTAGTTCGATGCTCGCTTTTATTTAGCGATTGCCTGCCTTGGTTAGCGGATGTTATCAACTTCGGTTGATCCGGCCCTATGGTTCGATGCTCGCTTTTATTTAGCGATTGCCTGCTTTGGTTAGCGGAGGTTATCAACTTCGGTTGATCCGACCCTCTGGTTCGATGCTCGCTTTTATTTAGCGATTGCCTGCTTTGGTTAGCGGATGTTATATATTTCGGGTGATCCGGCCCTCTGGTTTGATGCTCAATTTTATTTAGTGATTGCCTGCCTTGGTAAGCGGATGTTATCAACTTCGGTTGATCAGGCCCTATGGTTCGATGCTCGCTTTTATTTAGCGATTTCCTGCTTAGGTTAGCGGATGTTATCAACTTCGTTTGATCTGGCCCTATCGTTGATGCTCGTTTTTATTTAGCTATTGCCAGCTTTGGTTAGCGGATGTTATAAACGTCCGTTGATCCGAACCTCTGGTTCGATGCTCGCTTTTATTTAGCAATTGCCTACTTTGGTTAGCGGATATCATCAACTTCGGTTGATCCGGCCCTGTGGTTCGATGATCCCTTTTATTTAGCGATTTCATGCGTTGGTTAGCGGATGTTATCAACTTCGGTTTAACCGGTCCTTTGGGTCGATGCTCGCTTTTATTTAGCAATTGCGTGCTTTGGTTAGCGGATGTTATCAACTTCGGTTGATCCGGCCCTAAGGTTCGATGCTCGCTTTTATTTAGCGATTGCCTGCTTTGGTTAGCGGATATTATCAACTTCCATTGATCCGACCCTCTGGTACGATGCTCACTTTTATTTAGCGATTTCCTGCTTTGGTTAGCGGATATCATCAACTTCGGTTAATCTGGCCCTATGGTTCGATGCTCGCTTTTATTTAGCGCTTGCCTGCTTTGGTTAGCGGATGTTATCAACTTCGGTTGATTCGGCCCTCAGGTTCGATGCTCGCTTTTATTTAGCGATTGCCTGCTTTGGTTAGCGGATGTTATCACCTTCGGTTGATCTGGCCCTCTAGTTAGGTGCTCGCTTTTATTTAGCGGTTGCCTGCTTTGGTTAGCGAATGTTATCAATTTTGGTTGATCCGCCCCTCTGGTATGATGCTCACTTTTATTTAGCGATTGCCTGCCTTGGTTAGCAGATGTTATCAATTTCAGTTTTATAGGCCCTATGGTTCGATGCTCGCTTTTATTTAGCGATTGCCTGCTTTGGTTAGCGGATGTTATCAACTTCGGTTGATCCGGCCCTCTAGTTCGATGCTCGCTTTTATTTAGCGATTGCCTGCCTTGGTTAGCGGATGTTATCAACTTCGGTCGATCCGACCCTATAGTTCGATGCTCGCTTTTATTTAGCGATTGCCTGCTCAGGTTAGCGGAGGTTATCAACTTCGGTTGATCCGACCCTCTGGTTCAATGCTCGCTTTTATTTAGCGATTGCCTGCTTTGGTTAGCAGATGTTATCAATTTCGGGTGATCCGGTCCTCTGGTTTGATGCTCACTTTTATTTAGCGATTGTCTGCCTTGGTTAGCGGATGTTATCAACTTCGGTTTTACAGGCCCTATGGTTCGATGCTCGCTTTTATTTAGCGATTGCCTGCTTTGGTTAGCGGATGTTATCAACTTCGGTTGATCCGCCCATATGGTTCGATGCTCGCTTTTATTTAGCGATTGCCTGCTTTGGTTAGCGGAGGTTATCAACTTCGGTTGATCCGACCCTCTGGTTCGATGCTCGCTTTTATTTAGCGATTGCCTGCATTGCTTAGCGGATGTTATCAATTTCGGGTGATCCGACCCTCTGGTTTGATGCTCACTTTTATTTAGCGATTGGCTGCTTTGGTTAGCGTATATCATCAACTTCGGTTGATCCGGTCCTGTGGTTCGATGCTCCCTTTTATTTCGCGATTTCATGCTTTGGTTAGCGGATGTTATCAACTTCGGTTTATCCGGCCCTTTGGTTCGGTGCTCCCTTTTATTTTGCGATTGCCTGCTTTTGTTAGCGGATGTTATCAACTTCGGTTGATCAGGCCCTCTAGTTCGTTGCTCGCTTTTATTTAGCGATTTCTGCATTGGTTAGCGGATATCATCAACTTCGGTTGATCCGACCCTATGGTTCGATGCTCGCTTTTATTTAGCAATTGCCAGCTTTGGTTAGCGTATGTTATCAACGTCCGTTGATCCGAACCTCTGGTTCGATGCTCACTTTTATTTAGCAATTGCCTGCTTTGGTTAGCGGATATCATCAACTTCGGTTGATCCGGCCCTGTGGTTCAATGCTCCCTTTTATTTAGCGATTTCATGCTTTGGTTAGCGAATGTTATCAACTTCGGTTGATCCGGCCCTCTGGTTCAATGCTCTCTTTTATTTAGTGGTTCCCTGCTTTGGTTAGCGGATGTTATCAACTTCGATTGATCCGTCCCTATGATTTGATGCTAGCTTTTATTTAGCGATTGCCTGCTATGGTTAGCGGAGGTTATCAACTTCAGTTGATCCGACACTCTGGTTTGATGCTCGCTTTTATTTAGCGATTGCCTGCTTTGGTTAGCGGATGTTATCAATTTCGGTTGATCCGGCCCTCTGGTTCGATGCTCACTTTTATTTAGAGATTGCCTATTTTAGGTAGCAGATGTTATCAATTTCGGTTGATCCGGCACTATGGTTCGATGCTCGCTTTTATTTAGCGATTGCCTGCTTTAGGTAGCAGATGTTATCAACTTCGGTTGATCCGGCCCTTTAGTTCGATGCTCGCTTTTATTTAGTGATTGCCTGCCTTGGTTAGCGGATGTTATCAACTTCGGTTGATCCGGCCCTATGGTTCGATGCTCGCTTTTATTTAGCGATTGCCTGCTTTGGTTAGCGGAGGTTATCAACTTCGGTTGATCCGACCCTCTGGTTCGATGCTCGCTTTTATTTAGCGATTGCCTGCTTTGGTTAGCGGATGTTATCAATTTCGGGTGATCCGGCCCTCTGGTTTGATGCTCAATTTTATTTAGTGATTGCCTGCCTTGGTAAGCGGATGTTATCAACTTCGGTTGATCAGGCCCTATGGTTCGATGCTCGCTTTTATTTAGCGATTTCCTGCTTTGGTTAGCGGATGTTATCAACTTCGGTTGATCCGGCCCTATCGTTGATGCTCGTTTTTATTTAGCTATTGCCAGCTTTGGTTAGCGGATGTTATAAACGTCCGTTGATCCGAACCTCTGGTTCGATGCTCGCTTTTATTTAGCAATTGCCTACTTTGGTTAGCGGATATCATCAACTTCGGTTGATCCGGCCCTGTGGTTCGATGCTCCCTTTTATTTAGTGATTTCATGCGTTGGTTAGCGGATGTTATCAACTTCGGTTTATCCGGCCCTTTGGTTCGGTGCTCCCTTTTATTTAGCGATTGCCTGCTTTTGTTAGCGGATGTTATAAACTTCGGTTGATCAGGCCCTCTAGTTCGTTGCTCGCTTTTATTTAGCGATTTCCTGCATTGGTTAGCGGATATCATCAACTTCGGTTGATCCGACCCTATGGTTCGATGCTCGCTTTTATTTAGTAATTGCCAGCTTTGGTTAGCGTATGTTATCAACGTCCGTTGATCCGAACCTCTGGTTCGATGCTCACTTTTATTTAGCAATTGCCTGCTTTGGTTAGCGGATATCATCAACTTCGGTTGATCCGGCCCTGTGGTTCGATGCTCCCTTTTATTTAGCGATTTCATGCTTTGGTTAGCGAATGTTATCAACTTCGGTTGATCCGGCCCTCTGGTTCAATGCTCTCTTTTATTTAGTGGTTCCCTGCTTTGGTTAGCGGATGTTATCAACTTCGATTGATCTGTCCCTATGATTTGATGCT
This sequence comes from Lathyrus sativus, assembly GCA_963859935.3. Classification (NCBI taxonomy): domain Eukaryota; kingdom Viridiplantae; phylum Streptophyta; class Magnoliopsida; order Fabales; family Fabaceae; genus Lathyrus; species Lathyrus sativus. Next base: position 281,972,746 of record OZ012738.1, read on the forward strand.
AGCTTTTATTTAGCGATTGCCTGCTATGGTTAGCGGAGGTTATCAACTTCAGTTGATCCGACACTCTGGTTTGATGCTCGCTTTTATTTAGCGATTGCCTGCTTTGGTTAGCGGATGTTATCAATTTCGGTTGATCTGGCCCTCTGGTTCGATGCTCACTTTTATTTAGAGATTGCCTATTTTAGGTAGCAGATGTTATCAATTTCGGTTGATCCGGCACTATGGTTCGATGCTCGCTTTTATTTAGCGATTGCCTGCTTTAGGTAGCAGATGTTATCAACTTCGGTTGATCCGGCCCTTTAGTTCGATGCTCGCTTTTATTTAGCGATTGCCTGCCTTGGTTAGTGGATGTTATCAACTTCGGTTGATCCGGCCCTATGGTTCGATGCTCGCTTTTATTTAGCGATTGCCTGCTTTGGTTAGCGGAGGTTATCAACTTCGGTTGATCCGACCCTCTGGTTCGATGCTCGCTTTTATTTAGCGATTGCCTGCTTTGGTTAGCGGATGTTATCAATTTCGGGTGATCCGGCCCTCTGGTTTGATGCTCAATTTTATTTAGTGATTGCCTGCCTTGGTAAGCGGATGTTATCAACTTCGGTTGATCAGGCCCTATGGTTCGATGCTCGCTTTTATTTAGCGATTTCCTGCTTTGGTTAGCGGATGTTATCAACTTCGGTTGATCCGGCCCTATCGTTGATGCTCGTTTTTATTTAGCTATTGCCAGCTTTGGTTAGCGGATGTTATAAACGTCCGTTGATCCGAACCTCTGGTTCGATGCTCGCTTTTATTTAGCAATTGCCTACTTTGTTTAGCGGATATCATCAACTTTGGTTGATCCGGCCCTGTGGTTCGATGCTCCCTTTTATTTAGCGATTTCATGCGTTGGTTAGCGGATGTTATCAACTTCAGTTTAACCGGTCCTTTGGGTCGATGCTCGCTTTTATTTAACGATTGCCTGATTTTGTTAGCGGATATTATCAACTTCGGTTGATCAGGCCCTCTAGTTCGTTGCTCGCTTTTATTTAACGATTTCCTGCTTTGGTTAGCGAATATCATCAACTTCGATTGATCCGGCCCTATGGTTCGATGCTCGCTTTTATTTGGCGATTGCCTGCTTTGGTTAGCGGGTGGTATCAACTTCGGTTGATCCGGCCCTCTGGTTCGATGCTCGCTTTTATTTAGCGATTGCGTGCTTTGGTTAGCGGATGTTATCAACTTGGATTGATCCGGCCCTAAGGTTTGATGCTCGCTTTTATTTAGCGATTGCCTGCTTTGGTTAGCGGAGATTATAAACTTCCGTTGATCCGACCCTCTGGTACGATGCTCGCTTTTATTTAGCGATTTCCTGCTTTGGTTAGCGGATATCATCAACTTCGGTTAATCTGGCCCTATGGTTCGATGCTCGCTTTTATTTAGCGCTTGCCTGCTTTGGTTAGCGGATGTTATCAACTTCGGTTGATCCGGCCCTCCGGTTCGATGCTCGCTTTTATTTAGCGATTGCCTGCTTTGGTTAGCGGATGTTATCACCTTCGGTTGATCCGGCCCTCTGGTTAGGTGCTCTCTTTTATTTAGCGGTTGCCTGCTTTGGTTAGCGAATGTTATCAATTTTGGTTGATCCGCCCCTCTGGTTTGATGCTCACTTTTATTTAGCGATTGCCTGCCTTGGTTAGCATATGTTATCAATTTCGGTTTTATAGGCCCTATGGTTCGATGCTCGCTTTTATTTAGCGATTGCCTGCTTTGGTTAGCGGATGTTATCAACTTCGGTTGATCCGGCCCTCTAGTTCGATGCTCACTTTTATTTAGCGATTGCCTGCCTTGGTTAGCGGATGTTATCAACTTCGGTCGATCCGGCCCTATAGTTCGATGCTCGCTTTTATTTAGCGATTGCCTGCTCAGGTTAGCGGTGGTTATCAACTTCGGTTGATCCGACCCTCTGGTTCAATGCTCGCTTTTATTTAGCGATTGCCTGCTTTGGTTAGCGGATGTTATCAATTTCGGGTGATCCGGTCCTCTGGTTTGATGCTCACTTTTATTTTGCGATTGTCTGCCTTGGTTAGCGGATGTTATCATCTTCGGTTTTACAGGCCCTATGGTTCGATGCTCGCTTTTATTTAGCGATTGCCTGCTTTGGTTAGCGGATGTTATCAACTTCGGTTGATCTGCCCATATGGTTCGATGCTCGCTTTTATTTAGCGATTGGCTGCTTTGGTTAGCGGAGGTTATCAACTTCGGTTGATCCGACCCTCTGGTTCGATGCTCGCTTTTATTTAGCGATTGCCTGCATTGGTTAGCGGATGTTATCAATTTCGGATGATCCGACCCTCTGGTTTGATGCTCACTTTTATTTAGCGATTGGCTGCTTTGGTTAGCGGATATCATCAACTTCGGTTGATCCGGTCCTGTGGTACGATGCTCCCTTTTATTTCGCGATTTCATGCTTTGGTTAGCGGATGTTATCAACTTCGGTTTATCCGGCCCTTTGGTTTGGTGCTCCCTTTTATTTAGAGATTGCCTGCTTTTGTTAGCGGATATTATCAACTTCGGTTGATCAGGCCCTCTAGTTCGTTGCTCGCTTTTATTTAGCGATTTCCTGCATTGGTTAGCGGATATCATCAACTTCGGTTGATCCGGCCCTATGGTTCGATGCTCGCTTTTATTTAGCAATTGCCAGCTTTGGTTAGCGTATGTTATCAACGTCCGTTGATCCGAACCTCTGGTTCGATGCTCACTTTTATTTAGCAATTGCCTGCTTTGGTTAGCGGATATCATCAACTTCGGTTGATCCGGCCCTGTGGTTCGATGCTCCCTTTTATTTAGCGATTTCATGCTTTGGTTAGCGGATGTTATCAACTTCAGTTTATCCGTCCCTTTGGTTCGATGCTCCATTTTATTTAGCGATTGCCTGCTTTTGTTAGAGGATGTTATCAACTTTGGTTGATCAGGCCCTCTAGTTCGTTGCTCGCTTTTATTTAGCGATTTCCTGCTTTGGTTAGCGGATATCATCAACTTCGGTTGATCCAGCCCTCTGGTTCGATGCTCGCTTTTATTTAGCGATTGCCTGCTTTGGTTAGCGGATGTTATCAACTTCGGTTGATCCGGCCCTCTGGTTCGATGCTCTCTTTTATTTAGTGGTTCCCTGCTTTGGTTAGCGGATGTTATCAACTTCGATTGATCCGTCCCTATGATTTGATGCTAGCTTTTATTTAGCGATTGCCTGCTTCGGTTAGCGGAGGTTATCAACTTCGGTTAATCTGACCCTCTGGTTCGATGCTCGCTTTTATTTAGCGATTGCCTGCTTTGGTTAGCGGATGTTATCAATTTCGGGTGATCCGACCCTCTGGTTTGATGCTCACTTTTATTTAGCGATTGCCTGCCTTGGTTAGCGGATGTTATCAACTTCGGTTGATCAGGCCCTATGGTTCGATGCTCGCTTTTATTTAGCGATTTCCTGCTTTGGTTAGCGGATGTTATCAACTTCGGTTGATCCGGCCCTATCGTTCGATGCTCGCTTTTATTTAGCAATTGCCAGCTTTGGTAAGCGGATGTTATCAACGTCCGTTAATCCGAACCTCTGGTTCGATGCTCGCTTTTATTTAGCAATTGCCTGCTTTGGTTAACGGATATCATCAACTTCGGTTGATCCGGCCCTGTGGTTCGATCCTCCCTTTTATTTAGCGATTTCATGCGTTGGTTAGCGGATGTTATCAACTTCGGTTTATCCGGCCCTTTGGGTCGATGCTCGCTTTTATTTAACGATTGCCTGCTTTTGTTTGCGGATGTTATCAACTTCGGTTGGTCAGGCCCTCTAGTTCGTTGCTTGCTTTTATTTACGATTTCCTGCTTTGGTTAGCGGATATCATCAACTTCGGTTGATCTGGCCCTATAGTTTGATGCTCGCTTTTGTTTAGCAATTGCCTGCTTTGGTTAGCGGGTGTTATCAACTTCGGTTGATCCGGCCCTCTGGTTCGATGCTCGCTTTTATTTAGCGATTGCGTGCTTTGGTTAGCGGATGTTATCAACTTCGGTTGATCCGGCCCTAAGGTTCGATGCTCGTTTTTATTTAGCGAGTGCCTGCTTTGGTTAGCGGAGGTTATCAACTTCCGTTGATCCGACCCTCTGGTACGATGCTCGCTTTTATTTAGCGATTTCCTGCTTTGGTTAGCGGATATCATCAACTTCGGTTAATCTGGCCCTATGGTTCGATGCTCGCTTTTATTTAGCGCTTGCCTGCTTTGGTTAGCGGATGTTATCAACTTCGGTTGATCCGGCCCTCTGGTTAGATGCTCGCTTTTATTTAGCGATTACCTGCTTTGGTTAGCGGATGTTATAACCTTCGGTTGATCCGGCCCTCTGGTTAGATGCTCGCTTTTATTTAGCGGTTGCCTGCTTTGGTTAGCGAATGCTATCAATTTTGGTTGATCCGCCCCTCTGGTTTGATGCTCACTTTTATTTAGCGATTGCCTGCCTTGGTTAGCGGATGTTATCAACTTCGGTTTTACAGGCCCTATGGTTCGATGCTCGCTTTTATTTAGCGATTGCCTGCTTTGGTTAGCGGATGTTATCAACTTCGGTTGATCCGGCCCTCTAGTTCGATGCTCGCTTTTATTTAGCTATTGCCTGCCTTGGTTAGCGGATGTTATCAACTTCGGTTGATCCGGCCCTATGGTTTGATGCTCGCTTTTATTTAGCGATTACCTGCTCAGGTTAGCGGAGGTTATCAACTTCGGTTGATCCGACCCTCTGGTTCAATGCTCGCTTTTATTTAGCGATTGCCTGCTTTGGTTAGCGGATATCATCAACTTCGGTTGATCCGGCCCTATGGTTCGATGCTCGCTTTTATTTAGCGATTGCCTGCTTTGGTTAGCGGATGTTATCAACTTCGGTTGATCCGACCTTCTAGTTCGATGCTCGCTTTTATTTAGCGATTGCGTGCTTTGGTTAGCGGATGCTATCAACTTCGGTTGATCCGGCCCTAAGGTTCGATGCTCGCTTTTATTTAGCGATTGCCTGCTTTGGTTAGCGGAGGTTATCAACTTCCGTTGATCCGACCCTCTGGTACGATGCTCGCTTTTATTTAGCGATTTCCTGCTTTGGTTAGCGGATATCATCAACTTCGGTTAATCTGGCCCTATGGTTCGATGCTCGCTTTTATTTAGCGCTTGCCTGCTTTGGTTAGCGGATGTTATCAACTTCGGTTGATCCGACCCTCTGGTTCGATGCTCGCTTTTATTTAGCGATTGCCTGCTTTGGTTAGCAAATGTTATCACCTTCGGTTGATCCGGCCCTCTGGTTAGATGCTCGCTTTTATTTAGCGGTTGTCTGCTTTAGTTAGCGAATGTTATCAATTTTGGTTGATCCGCCCCTCTGGTTTGATGCTCACTTTTATTTAGCGATTGCCTGCCTTGGTTAGCGGATGTTATCAACTTCGGTTTTACAGGCCCTATGGTTCGATGCTCGCTTTTATTTAGCGATTGCCTGCTTTGGTTAGCGGATGTTATCAACTTCGGTTGATCCGGCCCTCTAGTTCGATGTTCGCTTTTATTTAGCGATTGCCTGCCTTGGTTAGCGGATGTTATCAACTTCGGTTGATCTGGCCCTATGGTTTGATGCTCGCTTTTATTTAGCGATTGTCTGCTCAGGTTAGCGGCGGTTATCAACTTCGGTTGATCCGACCCTCTGGTTCAATGCTCGCTTTTATTTAGCGATTGCCTGCTTTGGTTAGCGGATATCATCAACTTCGGTTGATCCCGGCCTTTGGTTCGATGCTCGCTTTTATTTAGCGATTGCCTGTTTTGGTTAGCGGAGGTTATCAACTTCGGTTGATCCGACCTTCTAGTTCGATCCTCGCTTTTATTTAGCGATTGCGTGCTTTGGTTAGCGGATGTTATCAACTTCGGTTGATCCGGCCCTAAGGTTCGATGCTCGCTTTTATTTAGCGATTGCCTACTTTGGTTAGCGGAGGTTATCAACTTCCGTTGATCCGACCCTCTGGTTCGATGCTCGCTTTTATTTAGCAATTTCCTGCTTTGGTTAGCGGATATCATCAACTTCGGTTAATCTGGCCCTATGGTTCGATGCTCGCTTTTATTTAGCGCTTGCCTGCTTTGGTTAGCGGATGTTATCAACTTCGGTTGATCAGACCCTATGGTTCGATGCTCGCTTTTGTTTAGCAATTGCCAGTTTGGTTAGCGGATGTTATCAACGTCCGTTGATCCGAACCTCTGGTTCGATGCTCACTTTTATTTAGCAATTGCCTGCTTTGGTTAGCGGATATCATCAACTTCGGTTGATCCGGCCCTATGGTTCGATGCTCCCTTTTATTTAGCGATTTCATGCTTTGGTTAGAGGATGTTATCAACTTCGGTTTATCCGGCCCTTTGGTTCGATGCTCGCTTTTATTTAGCGATTGCCTGCTTTTGTTAGCGAATGTTATCAATTTCGGTTGACCAGGCCATCTAGTTCGTTTCTCGCTTTTATTTAGCGATTTCCTGCTTTGGTTAGCGGATATCATCAACTTCGGTTGATCCGACCCTATGGTTTGATGCTCGCTTTTATTTAGCGATTTCCTGCTTTGGTTAGCGGATGTTATCAACTTCGATTGATCTGGCCCTCTGGTTCGATGCTCGCTTTTATTTAGCGATTGCGTGCTTTGGTTAGCGGATGTTATCAACTTCGGTTGATCCGGCCCTAAGGTTCGATGCTCGCGATTATTTAGCGATTGCCTGTTTGGTTAGCGGAGGTTATCAACTTCCGTTGATCCAACCCTCTGGTACGATGCTCGCTTTTATTTAGCGATTTCTTGCTTTGGTTAGCGGATATCATCAACTTCGGTTAATCTGGCCCTATGGTTCGATGCTCGCTTTTATTTAGCGCTTGCCTGCTTTGGTTAGCGGATGTTATCAACTTCGGTTGATCCGACCCTATGGTTAGATGCTCGCTTTTATTTAGCAATTGCCAGCTTTGGTTAGCGGATGTTATCAACGTCCGTTGATCCGAACCTCTGGTTCGATGCTCACTTTTATTTAGCAATTTCCTACTTTGGTTAGCGGATATCATCAACTTCGGTTGATCCGGCCCTGTGGTTCAATGCTCCCTTTTATTTAGCGATTTCATGCTTTGGTTAGCGGATGTTATCAACTTTGCTTTATCTGGCCCTTTGGTTCGATGCTCGCTTTTATTTAGCGATTGCCTGCTTTTGTTAGCGGATGTTATCAACTTCGGTTGATCAGGCCATCTAGTTCGTTTCTCACTTTTATTTAGCAATTTCCTGCTTTGGTTAGCGGATATCATCAACTTCGGTTGATCCGGCCCTATGGTTTAATGCTCGCTTTTATTTAGCTATTGCCTGCTTTGGTTAGTGGATGTTATCAACTTCGGTTGATCCGGCCCTCTGGTTCGATGCTCGCTTTTATTTAGCGATTGCGTGCTTTGGTTAGCGGATGTTATCAACTTCGGTTGATCCGGCCCTAAGGTTCGATGCTCGCTTTTATTTAGCGATTGCCTGCTTTGGTTAGCGGAGGTTATCAACTTCCGTTGATCCAACCCTCTGGTACGATGCTCGCTTTTATTTAGCGATTTCCTACTTTGGTTAGTGGATATCATCAACTTCGGTTAATCTGGCCCTATGGTTCGATGCTCGCTTTTATTTAGCGCTTGCCTGCTTTGGTTAGCGGATGTTATCAACTTTGGTTGATCCGACCCTCTGGTTCGATGCTCGCTTTTATTTAGCGATTGCCTGCTTTAGGTAGGCGGATGTTATCAACTTCGGTTGATCCGACCCTCTGGTTAGGTGCTCGCTTTTATTTAGCGGTTGCCTGCTTTGGTTAGCGGAAGTTATCAACTTCGGTTGATCCGGCCCTATGGTTCGATGCTCACTTTTATTTAGCGATAGCCTGCTTTGGTTAGCGTAGGTTATCAACTTCGGTTGATCCGGCCCTATGGTTCGATGCTCGCTTTTATTTACCGATTGCTTGCTTTGGTTAGCGGATGTTATCAACTTCGGTTGATCCGGCCCTCTGGTTCGATGCTAGCTTTTATTTAGCGATTTTCTGCTTTGGTTACCGGATATCATCAACTTCGGTTGATCCGGCCCTATGGTTCGATGCTCGCTTTTATTTCGCGATTGCCTGCTTAATTAGCGGATGTTATCAACTTCGATTGATTCGGCCCTCTGGTTCGATGCTCGCTTTTATTTAGCGATTGCGTGCTTTGGTTAGCGGATGTTATCAACTTCGGTTGATCCGACCCTCTAGTTATATGCTCGCTTTTATTTAGCGATTGCCTGCTTTGGTTAGCGGATATCATCAACTTCGGTTGATCCAGGCCCTATGGTTTGATGCTCTCTTTTATTTAGCGATTGCCTGCTTTGGTTAGCGGATGCTATCAACTTCGGTTGATCCGGCCCTCTGGTTGGACGCTCGCTTTTATTCAGCGATTGCCTGCTTTGGTTAGCGGATGTTATCAACTTCTGTTGATCCGGCCCTCTGGTTCAATGCTCGCTTTATTTAGCGGTTGCCTGCTTTGGTTAGCGGATGTTATCAACAACGGTTGATCCGGCCATATGGTTTGATGCTCGCTTTTATTTAGCGATTGCCTGCTTTGGTTAGTGGAGGTTATCAACTTCCGTTGATCCGACCCTCTGGTTCGATCCTCGCTTTTATTTAGCAATTGCCTGCTTTGGTTAGCGGATGTTATCAACTTCGGTTGTTCCAACACTCTGATTCGATGCTCGCTTTTATTTAGCGATTGCCTGCTTTAGGTAGCAGATGTTATCAACTTCGGTTAATTTAGCCCTATAATTTGATGCTCGCTTTTATTTAGCAATTGCCTGGTTTAGGTAGCAGATGTTATCAACTTCGGCTGATCTGGCCCTCTAGTTCGATGCTCGCTTTTATTTAGTGACTGCCTGCTTTAGGTTGGCGGATGTTATCAACTTCGGTTTATTCGGCCCTCTTGTTTGATGCTCGCTTTTATTTAGCGATGGCCTGCCTTGGTTAGCGGATGTTATCAACTTCGGTTGATCTGGCCCTCTGGTTCGATGCTCGCTTTTATTTAGTGATTGCCTGCTTTGGTTAATGGATGTTATCACCTTTGGTTGATTCGGCCCTCTGGTTCGATGCTCGCTTTTATTTAGCGGTTGCCGGCTTTGGTTAGCGGATGTTATCAACTTCGGTTGATCCGTCCCTATGATTCGACGCTAGATTTTATTTAGCGACTGTCTGCTTTGTTTAGCGGAGGTTATCAACTTCAGTTGATCCGACCCTCTGATTTGATGCTCGCTATTATTTAGCGATTGCCTGCTTTAGTTAGCGGATGTTATCAATTTCGGTTGATCCGGCCCTCTGGTTCGATGCTCACTTTTCTTTAGCGATTGCCTGCTGTTGGTAGCAGATGTTATCAATTTCGGTTGATTCGGCACTATGGTTCGATGCTCGCTTTTATTTAGCGATTGTCTACTTTAGGTAGCAGATGTTATCAACTTCGGTTAATTCGGCCCTCTAGTTCGATGCTCGCTCTTATTTAGCGATTGCCTGCTTTAGCTTGGCAAATGTTATCAACTTCGGTTGATCCGGCCCTCTGGTTTGATGCTCGCTTTTATTTAGCAATGGCTTGCCTTGGTTAACGGATGTTATCAACTTCGGTTGATCCGCCCCTATGGTTCGATGCTCGCTTTTATTTAGCGATTGCCTGCTTTGGTTAGCGCAGGTTATCAACTTCGGTTGATCCGACCCTCTGGTTTGATGCTCGCTTTTATATAGCGATTGCCTGCTTTGGTTAGCGGATGTTATCAATTTTGGTTGATCTGTCCCTCTCGTTCGATGCTCGCGTTTATTTAGCAATTGTCTGCTTTAGGTAGCAGATGTTATCAACTTCGGTTGATCCGACCCTCTGGTTTGATGCTCACTTTTATTTAGCGATTGCTTGCTTTGGTTAGCGGATGTTATCAACTTCGGTTGATCCGGCCCTATGGTTCGATGCTCACTTTTATTCAGCGATTGCCTGCTTTGGTTAGCGAATGTTATCAACTTCTGTTGATCCGGCCCTCTGGTTCAATGCTCGCTTTATTTAGCGGTTGCCTGCTTTGGTTAACGGATGTTATCAACATCGGTTGATCCGGCCCTATGGTTCGATGCTCGCTTTTATTTAGCGATTGCCTGCTTTGGTTAGCGGAGGTTATCAACTTCCGTTGATCCGACCCTCTGGTTCGATGCTCGCTTTTATTTAGCAATTGCCTGCTTTGGTTAGCGGATGTTATCAATTTCGGTTGTTCCAGCACTCTGATTCGATGCTCGCTTTTATTTAGCGATTGCCTGCTTTAGGTAGCAGATGTTTTCAACTTCGGTTAATTTGGCCCTATAATTCGATGCTCGCTTTTATTTAGCGATTGCCTGGTTTAGGTAGCAGATGTTATCAACTTCGGTTAATCCGGCCCTCTAGTTCGATGCTCGCTTTTATTTAGCGATTGCCTGCTTTAGGTTGGCAGATGTTATCAACTTCGGTTGATCCGGCCCTCTGGTTTAATGCTCGCTTTTATTTAGCAATGACCTGCCTTGGTTAACGGATGTTATCAACTTCGGTTGATCCGCCCCTATGGTTCGATGCTCGCTTTTATTTAGCGATTGCCTGCTTTAGTTAGCGCAGGTTATCAACTTCGGTTGATCCGTCCCTCTCGTTCGATGCTCGCTTTTATTTAGCAATTGCCTGCTTTAGGTAGCGGATGTTATCAACTTCGGTTGATCCGACCCTCTGGTTTGATGCTCACTTTTATTTAGCGATTGCCTGCTTTGGTTAGCGGATGTTATCAACTTCGGTTGATCCGGCCCTATGGTTCGATGCTCGCTTTTATTTAGCGATTGCCTGCTTTGGTTACCGGATGTTATCAACTCCGACCCTATGGTTCGATTCTCGTTTTTATTTAGCGGTTGCCTGCTTTGGTTAGCGGATGTTATCAACTTCGGCTGATCCGGCCCTCTAGGTCGATGCTCGCTTTTATTTAGCGATTGCCTGCTTTAGGTTGGCGGATGTTATCAACTTCGGTTTGATGCTCGCTTTTATTTAGCGATCGCCTGCATTGGTTAGTGGATGTTATCAACTTCAGTTGATCCGGCCTTATGGTTCGATACTCGCTTTTATTTAGCGATTTCCTACTTTGGTTAGCGGAGGTTATCAACTTCAGTTGATCCGACCCTATGGTTCGATTCTCGCTTTTATTTAGCGATTGCCTACTTTGGTTAGCGGAGGTTATCAACTTCGGTTGATCCGACCCTATGGTTCGATTCTCGCTTTTATTTAGCGACTGCCTGCTTTGGTTAGCGGAGGTTATCAACTTCCGTTGATCCGACCCTCTGGTTCGATGCTCGCTTTTATTTAGCGATTGCCTGCTTTAGGTTAGAGGATGTTTTCAACTTCGGCTGATCTGGCCCTCTGGTTCGATGCTCGCTTTTATTTAGCGATTGCCTGCTTTAGGTATCCTTTGTTATCAACTTCGGTTGATCCGGCCGTATGGTTCGATGCTCGCTTTTATTTAGCGATTGCCTGCTTTAGGTAGCAGATGTTATCAACTTCGGTTGGTCCAGCCTTCTAGTTCGATGCTCGCTTTTATTTAGCGATTGCCTGCTTTGGTTGGCGCAGGTTATCAACTTCGGTTGATCCGACCCTCTGGTTTGATGCTCGCTTTTATATAGCGATTGCCTGCTTTGGTTAGCGGATGTTATCAATTTCGGTTGATCTGTCCCTCTCGTTCGATGCTCGCTTTTATTTAGCAATTGTCTGCTTTAGGTAGCAGATGTTATCAACTTCGGTTGATCCGACCCTCTGGTTTGATGCTCACTTTTATTTAGCGATTGCTTGCTTTGGTTAGCGGATGTTATCAACTTCGGTTGATCCGGCCCTATGGTTCGATGCTCACTTTTATTCAGCGATTGCCTGCTTTGGTTAGCGAATGTTATCAACTTCTGTTGATCCGGCCCTCTGGTTCAATGCTCGCTTTATTTAGCGGTTGCCTGCTTTGGTTAACGGATGTTATCAACATCGGTTGATCCGGCCCTATGGTTCGATGCTCGCTTTTATTTAGCGATTTCCTGCTTTGGTTAGCGGAGGTTATCAACTTCCGTTGATCCGACCCTCTGGTTCGATGCTCGCTTTTATTTAGCAATTGCCTGCTTTGGTTAGCTGATGTTATCAATTTCGGTTGTTCCAGCACTCTGATTCGATGCTCGCTTTTATTTAGCGATTGCCTGCTTTAGGTAGCAGATGTTTTCAACTTCGGTTAATTTGGCCCTATAATTCGATGCTCGCTTTTATTTAGCGATTGCCTGGTTTAGGTAGCAGATGTTATCAACTTCGGTTAATCCGGCCCTCTAGTTCGATGCTCGCTTTTATTTAGCGATTGCCTGCTTTAGGTTGGCAGATGTTATCAACTTCGGTTGATCCGGCCCTCTGGTTTAATGCTCGCTTTTATTTAGCAATGACCTGCCTTGGTTAACGGATGTTATCAACTTCGGTTGATCCGCCCCTATGGTTCGAAGCTCGCTTTTATTTAGCGATTGCCTGCTTTGGTTAGCGCAGGTTATCAACTTCGGTTGATCCGTCCCTCTCGTTCGATGCTCGCTTTTATTTAGCAATTGCCTGCTTTAGGTAGCGGATGTTATCAACTTCGGTTGATCCGACCCTCTGGTTTGATGCTCACTTTTATTTAGCGATTGCCTGCTTTGGTTAGCGGATGTTATCAACTTCGGTTGATGCGGCCCTATGGTTCGATGCTCGCTTTTATTTAGCGATTGCCTGCTTTGGTTACCGGATGTTATCAACTCCGACCCTATGGTTCGATTCTCGTTTTTATTTAGCGGTTGCCTGCTTTGGTTAGCGGATGTTATCAACTTCGGCTGATCCGGCCCTCTAGGTCGATGCTCGCTTTTATTTAGCGATTGCCTGCTTTAGGTTGGCGGATGTTATCAACTTCGGTTTGATGCTCGCTTTTATTTAGCGATCGCCTGCATTGGTTAGTGGATGTTATCAACTTCAGTTGATCCGGCCTTATGGTTCGATACTCGCTTTTATTTAGCGATTTCCTACTTTGGTTAGCGGAGGTTATCAACTTCAGTTGATCCGACCCTATGGTTCGATTCTCGCTTTTATTTAGCGATTGCCTACTTTGGTTAGCGGAGGTTATCAACTTCGGTTGATCCGACCCTATGGTTCGATTCTCGCTTTTATTTAGCGACTGCCTGCTTTGGTTAGCGGAGGTTATCAACTTCCGTTGATCCGACCCTCTGGTTCGATGCTCGCTTTTATTTAGCGATTGCCTGCTTTAGGTTAGAGGATGTTTTCAACTTCGGCTGATCTGGCCCTCTGGTTCGATGCTCGCTTTTATTTAGCGATTGCCTGCTTTAGGTATCCTTTGTTATCAACTTCGGTTGATCCGGCCGTATGGTTCGATGCTCGCTTTTATTTAGTGATTGCCTGCTTTAGGTAGCAGATGTTATCAACTTCGGTTGGTCCAGCCTTCTAGTTCGATGCTCGCTTTTATTTAGCGATTGCTTGCTTTAGGTTGGCGGATGTTATCAACTTCGGTTGATCCGGCCCTCTGGTTTGGTTAGCGGATGTTATTAACTTCAATTGATCCGGCCCTATGGTTCGATGCTCGCTTTTATTTAGCGATTGCCTGCTTTTGTTAGCGGAAGTTTTCAACTTCGGTTGATCTGACCCTCTGGTTCGATGCTCGCTTTTATTTAGCGATTGCTTGCTTTGGTTAGCGGAGACTATCAACTTCGGTTCATCCGGCCCTATGGTTCGATGCTCGCTTTTATTTAGCGATTGCTTGCTTTGGTTAGCAGATGATATCAACTTCGGTTGATCCGGCCTTCTGGTTCGATGCCCACTTTTATTTAGCGATTGCCTGCTTTGGTTAGCGGATGATATCAACTTCGGTTGATCCGGCCTTCTAGTTTGATGCTCGCTTTTATTTAGCGATTGCCTGCTTTAGGTTAGCGGATGTTATCAACATTCGTTGATCTGGCCCTATGGTTTGATGCTCGCTTTTATTTAGCGATTTCCTGCTTTGGTTAGCGGATGTTATAAACTTCGGTTTATCCTGCCCTTTGGTTCGACGCTCGCATTTATTTTGCGATTGCCTGCTTTGGTTAGCGGATGTTATCGACTTCGGATGATCCGGCCCTCTGGTTCGATGCTCGCTTTTATTTAGCGGTTTCCTGCTTTGGTAAGCGGATATCACCAACTTCGGTTGATCCGACCCTATGGTTCCATACTTGGTTTTATTTAGCGATTGCCTGCTTTGGTTAGCCGAGGTTATCAACTTAGGTTGATCCGACCCTATGGTTCGATTCTCGCTTTTATTTAGCGATTGCCTGCTTTGGTTAGCGGAGGTTATCAACTTCCGTTGATCCGACCCTCTAGTTCGATTCTCACTTTTATTTAGCGATTGCCTGCTTTAGGTTGGAGGATGTTATCAACTTCGGATGATCCGGCCCTCTGGTTCGATGCTCGCTTTTATTTAGCGATTGCCTGCTTTAGGTAGCAGGTGTTATCAACTTCGGTTGATCCGGCCCTATGGTTCGATGCTCGCTTTTATTTAGCGATTGCCTGCTTTAGGTAGCAGATGTTATCAACTTCGGTTGGTCCGGCCTTCTAGTTCGATGCTCGCTTTTATTTAGCGATTGCTTGCTTTAGGTTGGCGGATGTTATCAACTTCGGTTGATCCGACCCTCTGGTTTGATGCATCGATTTTATTTAGCGGTGGCCTGCCTTGATTAGCGGATGTTATCAACTTCAATTGATCCGACCCTATGGTTCGATGCTCGCTTTTATTTAGCGATTGCCTGCTTTGGTTAGCGGATGTTATCAACTTCGGTTGATCCGGCCCTCTGGTTCGATGCTCGCTTTTATTTAGCGATTGCCTACTTTAGGTAGCAGATGTTATCAACTTCGGTTGATCCGGCCCTATGGTTCGATGCTCGCTTTTATTTAGCGATTGCCTGCTTTTGTTAGCGGAAGTTATCAACTTCGGTTGATTTGACCCTCTGGTTCGATGCTCGCTTTTATTTAGCAATTGCCTGCTTTAGGTAGCAGATGTTATCAACTTCGGTTGATCCGACCCTCTGGTTTGATGCTCACTTTTATTTAGCGATTGCTTGCTTTGGTTAGCGGATGTTATCAACTTCGGTTGATCCGGCCCTATGGTTCGATGCTCACTTTTATTCAGCGATTGCCTGCTTTGGTTAGCGGATGTTATCAACTTCTGTTGATCTGGCCCTCTGGTTCAATGCTCGCTTTATTTAGCGGTTGCCTGCTTTGGTTAGCGGATGTTATCAACATCGGTTGATCCGGCCCTATGGTTCGATTCTCGATTTTATTCAGCGGTTGCCTGCTTTGGTTAGCGGATGTTATCAATTTCGGTTGATCCGTCCCTCTCTTTCGATGCTCGCTTTTATTTAGCAATTGCCTGCTTTAGGTAGCAGATGTTATCAACTTCGGTTGATCCGACCCTCTGGTTTGATGCTCACTTTTATTTAGCGATTGCCTGCTTTGGTTACCGAATGTTATCAACTCCGACACTATGGTTCTATTCTCGTTTTTATTTAGCGGTTGCTTGCTTTAGTTAGCGGATGTTATCAACTTCGGCTGATCCGGCCCTCTAGGTAGATGCTCGATTTTATTTAGCGATTGCCTGCTTTAGGTTGGCGGATGTTATCAACTTCGGTTTGATGCTCGCTTTTATTTAGCGATGGCCTGCATTGGTTAGTGGATGTTATCAACTTCAGTTGATCCGGCCTTATGGTTCGATACTCGCTTTTATTTAGCGATTGCCTACTTTGGTTAGCGGAGGTTATCAACTTCAGTTGATCCGAGCCTATGGTTCGATTCTCGCTTTTATTTAGCGATTGCCTACTTTGGTTACGGAGGTTATTCACTTCGGTTGATCCGACCCTATGGTTCGATTCTCGCTTTTAATTAGCGACTGCCTGCTTTGGTTAGCGGAGGTTATCAACTTCCGTTGATCCGACCCTCTGGTTCGATGCTCGCTTTTATTTAGCAATTGCCTGCTTTAGGTTAGAAGATGTTTTCAACTTCGGCTGATCCGGCCCTCTGGTTCGATGCTCGCTTTTATTTAGCGATTGCCTGCTTTAGGTATCCTTTGTTATCAACTTCGGTTGATCCGGCCCTATGGTTCGATGCTCGCTTTTATTTAGCGAGTGCCTGCTTTAGGTAGCAGATGTTATCAACTTCGGTTGGTCCGGCCTTCTAGTTCGATGCTCGCTTTTATTTAGCGATTGCTTGCTTTAGGTTGGCGGATGTTATCAACTTCGGTTGATCCGGCCCTCTTGTTTGGTTAGCGGATGTTATTAACTTCAATTGATCCGGCCCTATGGTTCGATGCTCGCTTTTATTTAGCGATTGCCTGCTTTTGTTAGCGGAAGTTTTCAACTTC
Organism: Lathyrus sativus; assembly: GCA_963859935.3. Lineage (NCBI taxonomy): Eukaryota > Viridiplantae > Streptophyta > Magnoliopsida > Fabales > Fabaceae > Lathyrus > Lathyrus sativus. Next base: position 281,989,196 of record OZ012738.1, read on the forward strand.
GGTTGATCTGACCCTCTGGTTCGATGCTCGCTTTTATTTAGCGATTGCTTGCTTTGGTTAGCGGAGACTATCAATTTCGGTTCATCCGGCCCTATGGTTCGATGCTCGCTTTTATTTAGCGATTGCCTGCTTTGGTTAGCGGATGATATCAACTTCGGTTGATCCGGCCTTCTGGTTCGATGCTCGCTTTTATTTAGCAATTGCCTGCTTTGGTTAGCGGATGATATCAACTTCGGTTGATCCGACCTTCTGGTTTGATGCTCGCTTTTATTTAGCGATTGCCTGCTTTACGTTAGCGGATGTTATCAACATCCGTTGATCTGGCCCTATGGTTTGATGCTCGCTTTTATTTAGCGATATCCTGCTTTGGTTAGCGGATGTTATCAACTTCGGTTTATCCTGTCCTTTGATTCGACGCTTGCATTTATTTTGCGATTGCCTGCTTTGGTTAGCGGATGTTATCGACTTCGGATGATCCGGCCCTCTGGTTCGATGCTCGCTTTTATTTAGCGGTTTCCTGCTTTGGTAAGCGGATATCATCAACTTCGGTTGATCCGGCCCTATGGTTCGATGCTTGGTTTTATTTAGCGATTGCCTGCTTTGGTTAGCGGAGGTTATCAACTTCGGTTGATCCGACCCTATGGTTCGATTCTCGCTTTTATTTAGCGATTGCCTGCTTTGGTTAGCGGAGGTTATCAACTTCCGTTGATCCTACCCTCTGGTTCGATGCTCGCTTTTATTTAGCGATTGCCTGCTTTAGGTTGGAGGATGTTATCAACTTCGGCTGATCCGGCCCTCTGGTTCGATGCTCACTTTTATTTAGCGATTGCCTGCTTTAGGTAGCAGGTGTTATCAACTTCGGTTGATCCGGCCCTATGGTTCGATGCTCGCTTTTATTTAGCGATTGCCTGCTTTAGGTAGCAGATGTTATCAACTTCGGTTGGTCCGGCCTTCTAGTTCGATGCTCGCTTTTATTTAGCGATTGCTTGCTTTAGGTTAGCGGATGTTATCAGCTTCGGTTGATCCGGCCCTCTGGTTTGATGCATCGATTTTATTTAGCGGTGGCCTGCCTTGATTAGCGGATGTTATCAACTTCAATTGATTCGGCCCTATGGTTCGATGCTCGCTTTTATTTAGCGATTGCCTGCTTTGGTTAGCGGATGTTATCAACTTCGGTTGATCCGGCCCTCTGGTTCGATGCTCGCATTTATTTAGCGATTGCCTGCTTTGGTTAGCGGATGTTATCAACTTCGGTTGATCCGGCCCTCTGGTTCGATGCTCGCTTTTATTTAGCGATTGCCTGCTTTAGGTAGCAGATGTTATCAACTTCGGTTGATCCGGCCCTATGGTTCGATGCTCGCTTTTATTTAGCGATTGCTTGCTTTGGTTAGCGGAGACTATCAACTTCGGTTGATCCGGCCCTATGGTTCGATGCTCGCTTTTATTTAGCGATTGCCTGCTTTGGTTAGCGGATGTTATCAATTTCGGTTGATCCGACCTTCTGGTTCGATGCTCACTTTTATTTAGCGATTTCCTGCTTTAGGTTAGCGGATGTTATCAACATCCGTTGATCCGGCCCTATGGTTTGATGCTGGGTTTTATTTAGCGATATCCTGCTTTGGTTAGCGGATGTTATAAACTTCGGTTTATCCTGCCCTTTGGTTCGACGCTCACATTTATTTTGCGATTGCCTGCTTTGGTTAGCGGATGTTATCTACTTCGGATGATCCGGCCCTCTGGTTCGATGCTCGCTTTTATTTAGCGGTTGCCTGCTTTGGTAAGCGGATATCATCAACTTCGGTTGATCCGGCCCTATGGTTCGATGCTCGCTTTTATTTAGCGATTGCCTGCTTTGGTTAGCGGATGTTATCAACTTCGGTTGATCCCGCCCTCTGGTTTGATGCTCGCTTTTATTTAGCGATGGCCTCCCTTGGTTAGCGGATGTTATCAACTTCAGTTGATCCGGCCCTATGGTTCGATGATCGCTTTTATTTAGCGATTGCCTACTTTGGTTAGCGGATGTTATCAACTTCGGTTGATCCGGCCCTATGGTTCGATGCTCGCTTTAATTTAGCGATTGCCTGCTTTAGGTAGCAGATGTTATCAACTTTGGTTGATCCGGCCCTATGGTTCGATGCTCGCTTTTATTTAGTGATTGCCTGCTTTAGGTATCAGATGTTATCAACTTCAGTTGATCCGGCCCTCTAGTTCGATGCTCGCTTGTATTTAGCGATTGCCTGCTTTAGGTTGGCGAATGTTATCAACTTCGGTTGATCCGGCCCTCTGGTTTGATGCTCGCTTTTATTTAGCGATGGTCTGCCTTGGTTAGCGGATGTTATCAACTTCAGTTGATCCGGCCCTATGGTTCGATAATCACTTTTATTTAGCGGTAGCCTGCTTTGGTTAGCGGATGTTATCAACATCGGTTGATCCGGCCCTATGGTTCAATGCTCGCTTTTATTTAGCGATTGCCTGCTTTGGTTAGTGGAGGTTATCAACCTCCATTGATCCGACCCTCTGGTTCGATGCTCGCTTTTATTTAGCAATTTCCTGCTTTGGTTAGCGGATGTTATCGACTTCGGTTGATCCGGCCCTATGATTCGATGCTCGCTTTTATTTAGCGATTGCCTGTTTTGGTTAGGGGAGGTTATCAACCTCCGTTGATTCGACCCTATGGTTTGATGCTCGCTTTTATTTAGCGATTTCCTGCTTTGGTTAGCGGATGTTATCAACTTCGGTTGATCCGACCCTGTAGTTTGATGCTCGCTTTTATTTAGCGATTGTCTGCTTTGGTTAGCAGATATCATCAACTTCGATTGGTCCGGCCCTATGGTTCGATGCTCACTTTTATTTAGCGATTGCCTGCTTTGGTTAGCGGATGTTATCAACTTCGGTTGATCCGGCCCTATGATTCGATGCTCGCTTTTATTTAGCGATTGCCTGTTTTGGTTAGGGGAGGTTATCAACTTCCGTTGATTCGACCCTCTGGTTCGATGCTCGCTTTTATTTAGCGATTGCCTGCTTTAGGTAACAGATGTTATCAACTTCAGTTGATCCGACCCTATGGTTCGATGCTCGCTTTTATTTAGCGATTGCCGGCTTTAGGTAGCAGATGTTATCAACTTCGGTTGATCCGGCCCTCTGGTTCGATGCTCGCTTTTATTTAGCGATTTCCTGCTTTAGGTTGGAGGATGTTATCAACTTCGGCTGATCTGGCCCTCTGGTTCGATGCTCGCTTTTATTTAACGATAGCATGCTTTAGGTAGCAGATGTTATTAACTTCGGTTGATCCGGCCCTATGGTTCGATGCTCGCTTTTATTTAGCTATTTCCTACTTTAGGTAGCAGATTTTATCAACTTCGGTTAATCCGGCCCTCTAGTTCGATGCTCGCTTTTATTTAGCGATTGCCTGCTTTAGGTTGGCGGATGTTATCAACTTCGGTTGATCCGGCACTATGATTCAATGCTCGCTTTTATTTAGCGATGGCCTGCTTTCGTTAGAGGTTGTTATCAACTTCAATTGATCCGGCCCTATGGTTTGCTGCTCGCTTTTATTTAGCGATTGACTGCTTTGGTTAGCGGATGTTATCAATTTCGGTTGATACGGCCCTCTGGTTCGATGCTCGCTTTTATTTTGCGATTGCTTTCTTTAGGTAGCAGATATTATCAACTTCGGTTGATCCGACCCTATGGTTCGATGCTCGCTTTTATTTAGCGATTGCAGGCTTTATGTAGCAGATGTTATCAACTTCGGTTGAACCGGCCCTCTGGTTCGATGCCCGCTTTTATTTAGCGATTGCCTGCTTTAGGTTGGAGGATGTTATCAACTTTGGCTGATATGGGCCTCTAGTTCGATGCTCGCTTTTATTTAGCGATTGCATGCTTTAGGTAGCAGATGTTATCAACTTCGGTTGATCCGGCCCAATGGTTCGATGCTCGCTTTTATTTAGCGATTTCCTGCTTTAGGTAGCAGATGTTAGCAACTTCTATTGATCGGGCCCTCTAGTTCAATGCTCGCTTTTATTTAGCGATTGCGTGCTTTAGGTTGGCGGATGTTATCAACTTCGGTTGATCCGGCCTTTTGGTTCAATGCTCGCTTTTATTTAGCGATTGCCGGCTTTAGGTAGCAGATGTTATCAACTTCGGTTGATCCGGCCCTCTGGTTCGATGCTCGCTTTTATTTAGCGATTTCCTGCTTTAGGTTGGAGGATGTTATCAACTTCGGCTGATCTGGCCCTCTGGTTCGATGCTCGCTTTTATTTAACGATAGCATGCTTTAGGTAGCAGATGTTATTAACTTCGGTTGATCCGGCCCTATGGTTCGATGCTCGCTTTTATTTAGCTATTTCCTACTTTAGGTAGCAGATTTTATCAACTTCGGTTAATTCGGCCCTCTAGTTCGATGCTCGCTTTTATTTAGCGATTGCCTGCTTTAGGTTGGCGGATGTTATCAACTTCGGTTGATCCGGCACTATGATTCAATGCTCGCTTTTATTTAGCGATGGCCTGCTTTGGTTAGCGATTGTTATCAACTTCAATTTATCCGGCCCTATGGTTCGCTGCTCGCTTTTATTTAGCGATTGACTGCTTTGGTTAGCGGATGTTATCAATTTCGGTTAATACGGCCCTCTGGTTCGATGCTCGCTTTTATTTTGCGATTGCTTGCTTTAGGTAGCAGATATTATCAACTTCGGTTGATCCGACCCTATGGTTCGATGCTCGCTTTTATTTAGCGATTGCAGGCTTTATGTAGCAGATGTTATCAACTTCGGTTTATCCGACCCTTTGGTTCGATGCTCGCTTTTATTTAGCGATTGCCTGCTTTGGTAAGCGGATGTTATCAACTTCGGTTGATCCGACCCTCTAGTTTGATGCTCGCTTTTATTTAGCGATTGTCTGCTTTGGTAGCAGATATCATCAACTTGGATTGGTCCGGCCCTATGGTTCGATGCTCGCTTTTATTTAGCGATTGCCCGCTTTGGTTAGAGGAGGTTATCAACTTCGATTGATCCGGCCCTCTAGTTCAATGCTCGCTTTTATTTAGCGATTGCCTGCTTTAGGTTGGCGGATGTTATCAACTTCGGTTGATCCGGCCTTCTGGTTTGATGCTCGCTTTTATTTAGCGATGACCTGCCTTGGTTAGCGGATGTTATCAACTTTAATTGATCCGGCCCTATGGTTCGATGCTTGCTTTTATTTAGCGATTGCCTGCTTTGGTTAGCGGAGGTTATCAACTTCAATTGATCTGACCCTCTGGTTCGATGCTCGCTTTTATTTAGCGATTGCCTGCTTTGGTTAGCGAAGATTATCAACTTCGGTTGATCCGGCCCTATGGTTCAATGCTCGCTTTTATTTAGCGATTGCCTGCTTTATTTAACAGATGTTATCAACTTCGATTGATCCGGCCTTCTGGTTCGGTGCTCGCTTTTATTTAGCGATTGCCTGCTTTTGGTTAGCGGATGTTATCAATTTCGGTTGATCCGGCCCTATGGTTCGATGCTCGCTTTTATTTAGCGATTTCCCTGCTTTAGGTAGTTATCAACTTTGGTTGATCCGACCCTATGGTTCGATGCTCGCTTTTATTTAGCGATTGTCGGCTTTGGTTAGCAGATGTTATCAACTTCGGTTTATGCGGCCCTCTGGTTTGATGCTCGCTTTTATTTAGCGATTGCCTGCTTTGGTTAGCGGATGTTATCAACTTTGATTGATCTGGCCCTCTAGTTTGAATCTCGCTTTTATTTAGTGATTGTCTGCTTTGGTTAGCAGATATCATCAACTTCGATTGGTCCGGCCATATGGTTCGATGCTCACTTTTATTTAGCGATTGCCTGCTTTGGTTAGCGGATGTTATCAACTTCAATTGATCCGGCCCTATGGTTCGCTGCTCGCTTTTATTTAGCGATTGACTGTTTTGGTTAGCGGATGTTATCAATTTCGGTTGATACGACCCTCTGGTTCGATGCTCGCTTTTATTTTGCGATTGCTTTCTTTAGGTAGCAGATATTATCAACTTCGGTTGATCCGACCCTATGGTTCGATGCTCGCTTTTATTTAGCGATTGCAGGCTTTATGTAGCAGATGTTATCAACTTCGGTTGATCCAGCCCTCTGGTTCGATGCCCGCTTTTATTTAGCGATTGCCTGCTTTAGGTTGGAGGATGTTATCAACTTCGGCTGATATGGCCCTCTAGTTCGATGCTCGCTTTTATTTAGCGATTGCATGCTTTAGGTAGCAGATGTTATCAACTTCGGTTGATCCGGCCCAATGGTTCGATGCTCGCTTTTATTTAGCGATTTCCTGCTTTAGGTAGCAGATGTTATCAACTTCTGTTGATCGGGCCCTCTAGTTCAATGCTCGCTTTTATTTAGCGATTGCGTGCTTTAGGTTGGCGGATGTTATCAACTTCGGTTGATCCGGCCTTTTGGTTCAATGCTCGCTTTTATTTAGCGATTGCCGGCTTTAGGTAGCAGATGTTATCAACTTCGGTTGATCCGGCCCTCTGGTTCGATGCTCGCTTTTATTTAGCGATTTCCTGCTTTAGGTTGGAGGATGTTATCAACTTCGGCTGATCTGGCCCTCGGGTTCGATGCTCGCTTTTATTTAACGATAGCATGCTTTAGGTAGCAGATGTTATTAACTTCGGTTGATCCGGCCCTATGGTTCGATGCTCGCTTTTATTTCGCTATTTCCTAATTTAGGTAGCAGATTTTATCAACTTCGGTTAATCCGGCCCTCTAGTTCGATGCTCGCTTTTATTTAGCGATTGCCTGCTTTAGGTTGGCGGATGTTATCAACTTCGGTTGATCCGACACTATGATTCAATGCTCGCTTTTATTTAGCGATGGCCTGCTTTGGTTAGCAGTTGTTATCAACTTCAATTTATCCGGCCCTATGGTTCGCTGCTCGCTTTTATTTAGCGATTGACTGCTTTGGTTAGCGGATGTTATCAATTTCGGTTAATACGGCCCTCTGGTTCGATGCTCGCTTTTATTTTTCGATTGCTTGCATTATGTAGCAGATATTATCAACTTCGGTTGATCCGACCCTATGGTTCGATGCTCGCTTTTATTTAGCGATTGCAGGCTTTATGTAGCAGATGTTATCAACTTCGGTTGATCCGACCCTCTGGTTCGATGCCCGCTTTTATTTAGCGATTGCCTGCTTTAGGTTGGAGGATGTTATCAATTTCGGCTGATATGGCCCTCTAGTTCGATGCTCGCTTTTATTTAGCGATTGCATGCTTTAGGTAGCAGATGTTATCAACTTCGGTTGATCCGGCCCAATGGTTCGATGCTCGCTTTTATTTAGCGATTTCCTGCTTTAGGTAGCAGATGTTATCAACTTCTGTTGATCGGGCCCTCTAGTTCAATGCTCGCTTTTATTTAGCGATTACCTGCTTTAGGTTGGCGGATGTTATCAACTTCGGTTGATCCGGCCTTCTGGTTTGATGCTCGCTTTTATTTAGCGATGGCCTGCCTTGGTTAGCGGATGTTATCAACTTTAATTGATCCGACCCTATGGTTCGATGCTCGCTTTTATTTAGCGATTGCCTGCTTTGGTTAGCGGAGGTTATCAACTTCAATTGATATGACCCTCTGGTTCGATGCTCGCTTTTATTTAGCGATTGCCTGCTTTGGTTAGCGAAGATTATCAACTTCGGTTGATCCGGCCCTATGGTTCAATGCTCGCTTTTATTTAGCGATTGCCTGCTTTATTTAACAGATGTTATCAACTTCGATTGATCCGGCCTTCTGGTTCGGTGCTCGCTTTTATTTAGCGATTGCCTGCTTTTGGTTAGCGGATGTTATCAATTTCGGTTGATCCGGCCCTATGGTTCGATGCTCGCTTTTATTTAGCGATTTCCCTGCTTTAGGTAGCATATGTTATCAACTTTGGTTGATCCGGCCCTATGGTTCGTTGCTCGCTTTTATTTAGCGATTGTCGGCTTTGGTTAGCGGATGTTATCAACTTCTGTTTATGCGGCCCTCTGGTTTGATGCTCGCTTTTATTTAGCGATTGCCTGCTTTGGTTAGCGGATGTTATCAACTTTGATTGATCTGGCCCTCTAGTTTGAATCTCGCTTTTATTTAGCGATTGTCTGCTTTGGTTAGCAGATATCATCAACTTCGATTGGTCCGGCCATATGGTTCGATGCTGACTTTTATTTAGCGATTGCCTGCTTAGGTTAGCGGATGTTATCAACTTCGGTTGATCCGGCCCTATGATTCGATGCTCGCTTTTATTTAGCGATTGCCTATTTTGGTTAGGGGAGGTTATCAACTTCCGTTGATTCGACCCTATGGTTTGATGCTCGCTTTTATTTAGCGATTGCATGCTTTGGTTTGCGAATATTATTAACTTCGGTTGATCTGGCCCTCTGGTTCGATGCTCGCTTTTATTTAGCGATTGCTTGCTTTGGTTAGCGGATGTTATCAACTTCGGTTTATCCGACCCTTTGGTTCGATGCTCGCTTTTATTTAGCGATTGCCTGCTTTGGTAAGCGGATGTTATCAACTTCGGTTGATCCGACCCTCTAGTTTGATGCTCGCTTTTATTTAGCGATTGTCTGCTTTGGTAGCAGATATCATCAACTTCGATTGGTCCGGCCCTATGGTTCGATGCTCACTTTTATTTAGCGATTGCCCGCTTTGGTTAGAGGAGGTTATCAACTTCGATTGATCCGGCCCTATGATTCGATGCTCACTTTTATTTAGCGATTGCCTGTTTTTGTTAGGGGAGGTTATCAACTTCCGTTGATTCGAACCTCTGGTTCGATGCTCACTTTTATTTAGCGATTGCCTGCTTTAGTTAGCAGATGTTATCAATTTCGGTTGATACGGCCCTCTGGTTCGATGCTCGCTTTTATTTAGCGATTGCCTGCTTTAGGTAGCAGATGTTATCAACTTCAGTTGATCCGACCCTATGGTTCGATGCTCGCTTTGATTTAGCGATTGCCGGCTTTAGATAGCAGATGTTATCAATTTCGGTTGATCCGGCCCTATGGTTCGATGCTCGCTTTTATTTAGCGATTTCCCTGCTTTAGGTAGCATATGTTATCAACTTTGGTTGATCCGGCCCTATGGTTCGATGCTCGCTTTTATTTAGCGATTGCCGGCTTTAGGTAGCAGATGTTATCAACTTCGGTTGATCCGGCCCTCTGGTTCGATGCTCGCTTTTATTTAGCGATTTCCTGCTTTAGGTTGGAGGATGTTATCAACTTCGGCTGATCTGGCCCTCGGGTTCGATGCTCGCTTTTATTTAACGATAGCATGCTTTAGGTAGCAGATGTTATTAACTTCGGTTGATCCGGCCCTATGGTTCGATGCTCGCTTTTATTTCGCTATTTCCTAATTTAGGCAGCATATTTTATCAACTTCGGTTAATCCGGCCCTCTAGTTCGATGCTCGCTTTTATTTAGCGATTGCCTGCTTTAGGTTGGCGGATGTTATCAACTTCGGTTGATCCGACACTATGATTCAATGCTCGCTTTTATTTAGCGATGGCCTGCTTTGGTTAGCAGTTGTTATCAACTTCAATTTATCCGGCCCTATGGTTCGCTGCTCGCTTTTATTTAGCGATTGACTGCTTTGGTTAGCGGATGTTATCAATTTCGGTTAATACGGCCCTCTGGTTCGATGCTCGCTTTTATTTTTCGATTGCTTGCATTATGTAGCAGATATTATCAACTTCGGTTGATCCGACCCTATGGTTCGATGCTCGCTTTTATTTAGCGATTGCAGGCTTTATGTAGCAGATGTTATCAACTTCGGTTGATCCGACCCTCTGGTTCGATGCCCGCTTTTATTTAGCGATTGCCTGCTTTAGGTTGGAGGATGTTATCAATTTCGGCTGATATGGCCCTCTAGTTCGATGCTCGCTTTTATTTAGCGATTGCATGCTTTAGGTAGAAGATGTTATCAACTTCGGTTGATCCGGCCCAATGGTTCGATGCTCGCTTTTATTTAGCGATTTCCTGCTTTAGGTAGCAGATGTTATCAACTTCTGTTGATCGGGCCCTCTAGTTCAATGCTCGCTTTTATTTAGCGATTGCCTGCTTTAGGTTGGCGGATGTTATCAACTTCGGTTGATCCGGCCTTCTGGTTTGATGCTCGCTTTTATTTAGCGATGGCCTGCCTTGGTTAGCGGATGTTATCAACTTTAATTGATCCGACCCTATGGTTCGATGCTCGCTTTTATTTAGCGATTGCCTGCTTTGGTTAGCGGAGGTTATCAACTTCAATTGATCTGACCCTCTGGTTCGATGCTCGCTTTTATTTAGCGATTGCCTGCTTTGGTTAGCGAAGATTATCAACTTCGGTTGATCCGGCCCTATGGTTCAATGCTTGCTTTTATTTAGCGATTGCCTGCTTTATTTAACAGATGTTATCAACTTCGATTGATCCGGCCTTCTGGTTAGGTGCTCGCTTTTATTTAGCGATTGCCTGCTTTTGGTTAGCGGATGTTATCAATTTCGGTTGATCCGGCCCTATGGTTCGATGCTCGCTTTTATTTAGCGATTTCCCTGCTTTAGGTAGCATATGTTATCAACTTTGGTTGATCCGGCCCTATGGTTCGTTGCTCGCTTTTATTTAGCGATTGTCGGCTTTGGTTAGCGGATGTTATCAACTTCGGTTTATGCGGCCCTCTGGTTTGATGCTCGCTTTTATTTAGCGATTGCCTGCTTTGGTTAGCGGATGTTATCAACTTTGATTGATCTGGCCCTCTAGTTTGAATCTCGCTTTTATTTAGCGATTGTCTGCTTTGGTTAGCAGATATCATCAACTTCGATTGGTCCGGCCATATGGTTCGATGCTGACTTTTATTTAGCGATTGCCTGCTTAGGTTAGCGGATGTTATCAACTTCGGTTGATCCGGCCCTATGATTTGATGCTCGCTTTTATTTAGCGATTGCCTATTTTGGTTAGGGGAGGTTATCAACTTCCGTTGATTCGACCCTATGGTTTGATGCTCGCTTTTATTTAGCGATTGCATGCTTTGGTTTGCGAATATTATTAACTTCGGTTGATCTGGCCCTCTGGTTCGATGCTCGCTTTTATTTAGCGATTGCTTGCTTTGGTTAGCGGATGTTATCAACTTCGGTTTATCTGACCCTTTGGTTCGATGCTCGCTTTTATTTAGCGATTGCCTGCTTTGGTAAGCGGATGTTATCAACTTCGGTTGATCCGACCCTCTAGTTTGATGCTCGCTTTTATTTAGCGATTGTCTGCTTTGGTAGCAGATATCATCAACTTCGATTGGTCCGAGCCTATGGTTCGATGCTCACTTTTATTTAGCGATTGCCCGCTTTAGTTAGAGGAGGTTATCAACTTCGATTGATCCGGCCCTATGATTCGATGCTCGCTTTTATTTAGCGATTGCCTGTTTTTGTTAGGGGAGGTTATCAACTTCCGTTGATTCGAACCTCTGGTTCGATGCTCACTTTTATTTAGCGATTGCCTGCTTTAGTTAGCAGATGTTATCAATTTCGGTTGATACGGCCCTCTGGTTCGATGCTCGCTTTTATTTAGCGATTGCCTGCTTTAGGTAGCAGATGTTATCAACTTCAGTTGATCCGACCCTATGGTTCGATGCTCGCTTTGATTTAGCGATTGCCGGCTTTAGATAGCAGATGTTATCAATTTCGGTTGATCCGGCCCTATGGTTCGATGCTCGCTTTTATTTAGCGATTTCCCTGCTTTAGGTAGCATATGTTATCAACTTTGGTTGATCCGGCCCTATGGTTCGATGCTCGCTTTTATTTAGCGATTGCCGGCTTTAGGTAGCAGATGTTATCAACTTCGGTTGATCCGGCCCTCTGGTTCAATGCTCGCTTTTATTTAGCGATTTCCTGCTTTAGGTTGGAGGATGTTATCAACTTCGGCTGATCTGGCCCTCGGGTTCGATGCTCGCTTTTATTTAACGATAGCATGCTTTAGGTAGCAGATGTTATTAACTTCGGTTGATCCGGCCCTATGGTTCGATGCTCGCTTTTATTTCGCTATTTCCTAATTTAGGTAGCAGATTTTATCAACTTCGGTTAATCCGGCCCTCTAGTTCGATGCTCGCTTTTATTTAGCGATTGCCTGCTTTAGGTTTGCGGATGTTATCAACTTCGGTTGATCCGGCACTATGATTCAATGCTCGCTTTTATTTAGCGATGGCCTGCTTTGGTTAGCGGTTGTTATCAACTTCAATTTATCCGGCCCTATGGTTCGCTGCTCGCTTTTATTTAGCGATTGACTGCTTTGGTTAGCGGATGTTATCAATTTCGGTTAATACGGCCCTCTGGTTCGATGCTCGCTTTTATTTAGCGATTGCCTGCTTTGGTTAGCGGAGGTTATCAACTTCAATTGATCTGACCCTCTGGTTCGATGCTCGCTTTTATTTAGCGATTGCCTGCTTTGGTTAGCGAAGATTATCAACTTCGGTTGATCCGGCCCTATGGTTCAATGCTTGCTTTTATTTAGCGATTGCCTGCTTTATTTAACAGATGTTATCAACTTCGATTGATCCGGCCTTCTGGTTAGGTGCTCGCTTTTATTTAGCGATTGCCTGCTTTTGGTTAGCGGATGTTATCAATTTCGGTTGATCCGGCCCTATGGTTCGATGCTCGCTTTTATTTAGCGATTTCCCTGCTTTAGGTAGCATATGTTATCAACTTTGGTTGATCCGGCCCTATGGTTCGTTGCTCGCTTTTATTTAGCGATTGTCGGCTTTGGTTAGCGGATGTTATCAACTTCGGTTTATGCGGCCCTCTGGTTTGATGCTCGCTTTTATTTAGCGATTGCCTGCTTTGGTTAGCGGATGTTATCAACTTTGATTGATCTGGCCCTCTAGTTTGAATCTCGCTTTTATTTAGCGATTGTCTGCTTTGGTTAGCAGATATCATCAACTTCGATTGGTCCGGCCATATGGTTCGATGCTGACTTTTATTTAGCGATTGCCTGCTTAGGTTAGCGGATGTTATCAACTTCGGTTGATCCGGCCCTATGATTTGATGCTCGCTTTTATTTAGCGATTGCCTATTTTGGTTAGGGGAGGTTATCAACTTCCGTTGATTCGACCCTATGGTTTGATGCTCGCTTTTATTTAGCGATTGCATGCTTTGGTTTGCGAATATTATTAACTTCGGTTGATCTGGCCCTCTGGTTCGATGCTCGCTTTTATTTAGCGATTGCTTGCTTTGGTTAGCGGATGTTATCAACTTCGGTTTATCTGACCCTTTGGTTCGATGCTCGCTTTTATTTAGCGATTGCCTGCTTTGGTAAGCGGATGTTATCAACTTCGGTTGATCCGACCCTCTAGTTTGATGCTCGCTTTTATTTAGCGATTGTCTGCTTTGGTAGCAGATATCATCAACTTCGATTGGTCCGAGCCTATGGTTCGATGCTCACTTTTATTTAGCGATTGCCCGCTTTAGTTAGAGGAGGTTATCAACTTCGATTGATCCGGCCCTATGATTCGATGCTCGCTTTTATTTAGCGATTGCCTGTTTTTGTTAGGGGAGGTTATCAACTTCCGTTGATTCGAACCTCTGGTTCGATGCTCACTTTTATTTAGCGATTGCCTGCTTTAGTTAGCAGATGTTATCAATTTCGGTTGATACGGCCCTCTGGTTCGATGCTCGCTTTTATTTAGCGATTGCCTGCTTTAGGTAGCAGATGTTATCAACTTCAGTTGATCCGACCCTATGGTTCGATGCTCGCTTTGATTTAGCGATTGCCGGCTTTAGATAGCAGATGTTATCAATTTCGGTTGATCCGGCCCTATGGTTCGATGCTCGCTTTTATTTAGCGATTTCCCTGCTTTAGGTAGCATATGTTATCAACTTTGGTTGATCCGGCCCTATGGTTCGATGCTCGCTTTTATTTAGCGATTGCCGGCTTTAGGTAGCAGATGTTATCAACTTCGGTTGATCCGGCCCTCTGGTTCAATGCTCGCTTTTATTTAGCGATTTCCTGCTTTAGGTTGGAGGATGTTATCAACTTCGGCTGATCTGGCCCTCGGGTTCGATGCTCGCTTTTATTTAACGATAGCATGCTTTAGGTAGCAGATGTTATTAACTTCGGTTGATCCGGCCCTATGGTTCGATGCTCGCTTTTATTTCGCTATTTCCTAATTTAGGTAGCAGATTTTATCAACTTCGGTTAATCCGGCCCTCTAGTTCGATGCTCGCTTTTATTTAGCGATTGCCTGCTTTAGGTTTGCGGATGTTATCAACTTCGGTTGATCCGGCACTATGATTCAATGCTCGCTTTTATTTAGCGATGGCCTGCTTTGGTTAGCGGTTGTTATCAACTTCAATTTATCCGGCCCTATGGTTCGCTGCTCGCTTTTATTTAGCGATTGACTGCTTTGGTTAGCGGATGTTATCAATTTCGGTTAATACGGCCCTCTGGTTCGATGCTCGCTTTTATTTTTCGATTGCTTGCATTATGTAGCAGATATTATCAACTTCGGTTGATCCGACCCTATGGTTCGATGCTCGCTTTTATTTAGCGATTGCAGGCTTTATGTAGCAGATGTTATCAACTTCGGTTGATCCGACCCTCTGGTTCGATGCCCGCTTTTATTTAGCGATTGCCTGCTTTAGGTTGGAGGATGTTATCAATTTCGGCTGATATGGCCCTCTAGTTCGATGCTCGCTTTTATTTAGCGATTGCATGCTTTAGGTAGCAGATGTTATCAACTTCGGTTGATCCGGCCCAATGGTTCGATGCTCGCTTTTATTTAGCGATTTCCTGCTTTAGGTAGCAGATGTTATCAACTTCTGTTGATCGGGCCCTCTAGTTCAATGCTCGCTTTTATTTAGCGATTGCCTGCTTTAGGTTGGCGGATGTTATCAACTTCGGTTGATCCGGCCTTCTGGTTTGATGCTCGCTTTTATTTAGCGATGGCCTGCCTTGGTTAGCGGATGTTATCAACTTTAATTGATCCGACCCTATGGTTCGATGCTCGCTTTTATTTAGCGATTGCCTGCTTTGGTTAGCGGAGGTTATCAACTTCAATTGATCTGACCCTCTGGTTCGATGCTCGCTTTTATTTAGCGATTGCCTGCTTTGGTTAGCGAAGATTATCAACTTCGGTTGATCCGGCCCTATGGTTCAATGCTCGCTTTTATTTAGCGATTGCCTGCTTTATTTAACAGATGTTATCAACTTCGATTGATCCGGCCTTCTGGTTCGGCGCTCGCTTTTATTTAGCGATTGCCTGCTTTTGGTTAGCGGATGTTATCAATTTCGGTTGATCCGGCCCTATGGTTCGATGCTCGCTTTTATTTAGCGATTTCCCTGCTTTAGGTAGCATATGTTATCAACTTTGGTTGATCCGGCCCTATGGTTCGTTGCTCGCTTTTATTTAGCGATTGTCGGCTTTGGTTAGCGGATGTTATCAACTTCGGTTTATGCGGCCCTCTGGTTTGATGCTCGCTTTTATTTAGCGATTGCCTGCTTTGGTTAGCGGATGTTATCAACTTTGATTGATCTGTCCCTCTAGTTTGAATCTCGCTTTTATTTAGCGATTGTCTGCTTTGGTTAGCGGAGATTATCAATTTCGGTTGATCCGGCCCTCTGGTTCGATGCTTGCTTTTATTTAGCGATTTCCTGATTCGGTTAGCGGATGTTATCAACTTCGGTTTATCCGGCCCTCTGGTTCGATGCTCGCATTTATTTAGCGATTGCCTGCTTTGGTTAGCGGATGTTATCAACTTCGGATGATCCGACCCTCTGGTTCGATGCTCGCTTTTATTTAGTGATTGCCTGCTTTGGTTAGTGGATATCATAAACTTCGGTTGATCCGGCCCTATGGTTCGATGGTCGCTTTTATTTAGCGATTGCCTGCTTTAGTTAGCGGATGTTGTCAACTTCGCTTGATCCGGCCCTCTGGTTCGATGCTCGCTTTTATTTAGCGATTGCCTGCTTTGGTTAGCGGATGTTATCAATTTCGGTTGATCCGACCCTCTGGTTCGATGCTCGCTTTTATTTAGCGATTGCCTGCTTTATGTAGCAGATGTTATCAACTTTGGTTGATCCTGCCCTATGGTTCGATGCTCGCTTTTATTTAGCGATTGCCTGCTTTGGTTAGCGGATATTATGAACTTCGGTTGATCCGACCGTATGGTTAGATGCTCGCTTTTATTTAGCGATTGCATGCTTTGGTTAGCGAATATTATCAACTTCGGTTGACCCGGCCCTCTGGTTCGATGCTCGCTTTTATTTAGCGATTGCCTGCTTTAGGTTAGCGGATGTTATCAACTTCGGTTGATCCGGCCCTATGGTTCGATGCTCGCTTTTATTTAGCGATTTCCTGCTTTGGTTAGCGGATGTTATCAACTTCGGTTGATCCGACCCACTGGTTCGATGCTCGCTTTTAGTTAGCGATTGCCTGCTTTGGTTAGCGGATGTTATCAACTTCGGTTGATCCGGCCCTCTAGTTCTATGCTCGCTTTTATTTAGTGATTGCCTGCTTTGGTTAGCGGATATCATCAACTTCGGTTGGTCCGGCCCTATGGTTCGATGCTCACTTTTATTTAGAGATTTCCTGCTTTGGTTAGCGGATGTTATTAACTTCGGTTGATCCGGCCCTATGATTCAATGCTCGCTTTTATTTAGCGATTGCCTGCTTTGGTTAGCGGAGGTTATCAACTTCGGTTTATCCGACCCTTTGGTTCAATGCTCGCATTTATTTAGCGATTGCCTGCTTTGGTTAGCGGATGTTATCAACTTTGGATGATTCAGCCCTTTGGTTCGATGCTCGCTTTTATTTAGTGATTGCCTGCTTTTGTTAGTGGATATCATCAACTTCGGTTGATCCGGCCCTATGGTTCGATGGTCGCTTTTATTTAGCGATTGCCTGCTTTAGTTAGCGGATGTTATCCACTTCGGTTGATCCGACCCTCTGGTTCGATGCTCGCTTTTAGTTAGCGATTGCCTGCTTTGGTTAGCGGATGTTATCAACTTCGATTGATCTGGCCCTCTAGTTTGATGCTCGTTTTTATTTAGTGATTGACTGCTTTGGTTAGCGGTTATCATCAACTTCGGTTGGTTCGGCCCTATGGTTCGATGTTCACTTTTATTTAGCGATTGCCTGCTTTGGTTTGCGGATGTTATTAACTTCGGTTGATCCGGCCCGATGATTCAATGCTCGCTTTTATTTAGTGATTGCCTGCTTTGGTTATTGGAGATTATCAACTTCGGTTTATCCGGCCCTTTGGTTCGATGCTCGCATTTATTTAGCGATTGCTTGCTTTGGTTAGCGGATGTTATCAACTTCGGATGATCCGGCCCTCTGGTTCGATGCTTGCTTTTATTTAGCGATTTCCTGATTCGGTTAGCGGATGTTATCAACTTCGGTTTATCCGGCCCTCTTGTTCGATGCTCGCATTTATTTAGCGATTGCCTGCTTTGGTTAGCGGATGTTATCAACTTCGGATGATCCGACCCTCTGGTTCGATGCTCGCTTTTATTTAGTGATTGCCTGCTTTGGTTAGTGGATATCATCAACTTCAGTTGATCCGGCCCTATGGTTCGATGGTCGCTTTTATTTAGCGATTGCCTGCTTTAGTTAGCGGATGTTGTCAACTTCGCTTGATCCGGCCCTCTGGTTCGATGCTCGCTTTTATTTAGCGATTGCCTGCTTTGGTTAGCGGATGTTATCAATTTCGGTTGATCCGACCCTCTGGTTCGATGCTCGCTTTTATTTAGCGATTGCCTGCTTTATGTAGCAGATGTTATCAACTTTGGTTGATCCTGCCCTATGGTTCGATGCTCGCTTTTATTTAGTGATTGCCTGCTTTGGTTAGCGGATATTATGAACTTCGGTTGATCCGACCGTATGGTTAGATGCTCGCTTTTATTTAGCGATTGCATGCTTTGGTTAGCGAATATTATCAACTTTGGTTGACCCGGCCCTCTGGTTCGATGCTCGCTTTTATTTAGCGATTGCCTGCTTTAGGTTAGCGGATGTTATCAACTTCGGTTGATCCGGCCCTATGGTTCGATGCTCGCTTTTATTTAGCGATTTCCTGCTTTGGTTAGCGGATGTTATCAACTTCGGTTGATCCGACCCTCTGGTTCGATGCTCGCTTTTAGTTAGCGATTGCCTGCTTTGGTTAGCGGATGTTATCAACTTCGGTTGATCCGGCCCTCTAGTTCTATGCTCGCTTTTATTTAGCGATTGCCTGCTTTGGTTAGCGGATATCATCAACTTCGGTTGGTCCGGCCCTATGGTTCGATGCTCACTTTTATTTAGAGATTGCCTGCTTTGGTTAGCGGATGTTATTAACTTCGGTTGATCTGGCCCTATGATTGAATGCTCGCTTTTATTTAGCGATTGCCTGCTTTGGTTAGCGGAGGTTATCAACTTCGGTTTATCCGGCCCTTTGGTTCAATGCTCGCATTTATTTAGCGATTGCCTGCTTTGGTTAGCGGATGTTATCAACTTCGGATGATTCAGCCCTTTGGTTCGATGCTCGCTTTTATTTAGTGATTGCCTGCTTTTGTTAGTGGATATCATCAACTTCGGTTGATCCGGCCCTATGGTTCGATGGTCGCTTTTATTTAGCGATTGCCTGCTTTAGTTAGCGGATGTTATCCACTTCGGTTGATCCGACCCTCTGGTTCGATGCTCGCTTTTAGTTAGCGATTGCCTGCTTTGGTTAGCGGATGTTATCAACTTCGATTGATCTGGCCCTCTAGTTTGATGCTCGTTTTTATTTAGTGATTGACTGCTTTGGTTAGCGGTTATCATCAACTTCGGTTGGTTCGGCCCTATGGTTCGATGTTCACTTTTATTTAGCGATTGCCTGCTTTGGTTTGCGGATGTTATTAACTTCGGTTGATCCGGCCCGATGATTCAATGCTCGCTTTTATTTAGTGATTGCCTGCTTTGGTTATTGGAGATTATCAACTTCGGTTTATCCGGCCCTTTGGTTCGATGCTCGCATTTATTTAGCGATTGCTTGCTTTGGTTAGCGGATGTTATCAACTTCGGATGATCCGGCCCTCTGGTTCGATGCTTGCTTTTATTTAGCGATTTCCTGATTCGGTTAGCGGATGTTATCAACTTCGGTTTATCCGGCCCTCTTGTTCGATGCTCGCATTTATTTAGCGATTGCCTGCTTTGGTTAGCGGATGTTATCAACTTCGGATGATCCGACCCTCTGGTTCGATGCTCGCTTTTATTTAGTGATTGCCTGCTTTGGTTAGTGGATATCATCAACTTCAGTTGATCCGGCCCTATGGTTCGATGGTCGCTTTTATTTAGCGATTGCCTGCTTTAGTTAGCGGATGTTGTCAACTTCGCTTGATCCGGCCCTCTGGTTCGATGCTCGCTTTTATTTAGCGATTGCCTGCTTTGGTTAGCGGATGTTATCAATTTCGGTTGATCCGACCCTCTGGTTCGATGCTCGCTTTTATTTAGCGATTGCCTGCTTTATGTAGCAGATGTTATCAACTTTGGTTGATCCTGCCCTATGGTTCGATGCTCGCTTTTATTTAGTGATTGCCTGCTTTGGTTAGCGGATATTATGAACTTCGGTTGATCCGACCGTATGGTTAGATGCTCGCTTTTATTTAGCGATTGCATGCTTTGGTTAGCGAATATTATCATCTTTGGTTGACCCGGCCCTCTGGTTCGATGCTCGCTTTTATTTAGCGATTGCCTGCTTTAGGTTAGCGGATGTTATCAACTTCGGTTGATCCGGCCCTATGGTTCGATGCTCGCTTTTATTTAGCGATTTCCTGCTTTGGTTAGCGGATGTTATCAACTTCGGTTGATCCGACCCTCTGGTTCGATGCTCGCTTTTAGTTAGCGATTGCCTGCTTTGGTTAGCGGATGTTATCAACTTCGGTTGATCCGGCCCTCTAGTTCTATGCTCGCTTTTATTTAGCGATTGCCTGCTTTGGTTAGCGGATATCATCAACTTCGGTTGGTCCGGCCCTATGGTTCGATGCTCACTTTTATTTAGAGATTGCCTGCTTTGGTTAGCGGATGTTATTAACTTCGGTTGATCTGGCCCTATGATTCAATGCTCGCTTTTATTTAGCGATTGCCTGCTTTGGTTAGCGGAGGTTATCAACTTCGGTTTATCCGGCCCTTTGGTTCAATGCTCGCATTTATTTAGCGATTGCCTGCTTTGGTTAGCGGATGTTATCAACTTCGGATGATTCATCCCTCTGGTTCGATGCTCGCTTTTATTTAGTGATTGCCTGCTTTTGTTAGTGGATATCATTAACTTCGGTTGATCCGGCCCTATGGTTCGATGGTCGCTTTTATTTAGCGATTGCCTGGTTTAGTTAGCGGATGTTATCCACTTCGGTTGATCCGACCCTCTGGTTCGATGCTCGCTTTTAGTTAGCAATTGCCTACTTTGGTTAGCGGATGTTATCAACTTCGATTGATCTGGCCCTCTAGTTTGATGCTCGTTTTTATTTAGTGATTGACTGCTTTGGTTAGCGGATATCATCAACTTCGGTTGGTTCGGCCCTATGGTTCGATGTTCACTTTTATTTAGCGATTGCCTGCTTTGGTTTGCGGATGTTATTAACTTCGGTTGATCCGGCCCTATGATTCAATGCTCGCTTTTATTTAGTGATTGCCTGCTTTGGTTAGCGGAGGTTATCAACTTCGGTTTATCCGGCCCTTTGGTTCGATGCTCGCATTTATTTAGCAATTGCTTGCTTTGGTTAGCGGATGTTATCAACTTCGGATGATCCGGCCCTCTGGTTCGATGCTTGCTTTTATTTAGTGATTGCCTGCTTTGGTTAGTGGATATCATCAACTTCGGTTGATCCGGCCCTATGGTTCGATGGTCGTTTTTAATTAGCGATTTCCTGCTTTAGTTAGCGGATGTTATCAACTTCAGTTGATCCGGCCCTCTGGTTCGATGCTCGCTTTTATTTAGCGATTGCCTGCTTTGGTTAGCGGATGTTATAACCTTCGGTTGATCCGGCCCTATGATTCGATGCTCGATTTTATTTAGCGATTGCCTGCTTTGGTTAGAGGAGGTTATCAACTTCCGTTGATCCGACCCTCTAGTTCGATGTTAGCTTTTATTTAGAGATTTCCTGCTTTGGTTAGCGGATGTTATCAATTTCTGTTGATCCGGCCCTCTGGTTCGATGCTCGCTTTTATTTAGCGATTGCCTGCTTTATGAAGCAGATGTTATCAACTTCGGTTGATCCGGCCCTATGGTTCGATGCTCACTTTTATTTAGCGATTGCCTGCTTTGGTTAGCGGATATTATGAACCTCGGTTGATCCGACCGTATGGTTAGATGCTCGCTTTTATTTAGCGATTGCATGCTTTGGTTAGCGAATATTATCAACTTCGGTTGACCCGGCCCTCTGGTTCGATGCTCGCTTTTATTTAGCGATTGCCTGCTTTAGGTTAGCGGATGTTATCAACTTCGTTTGATCCGGCCCTATGGTTCGATGCTCGCTTTTATTTAGCGATTTCCTGCTTTGGTTAGCGGATGTTATCAACTTTGGTTGATCCGACCCTCTAGTTCGATGCTCGCTTTTAGTTAGCGATTGCCTGCTTAGGTTAGCGGATGTTATCAACTTCGGTTGATCCGACCCTCTAGTTCTATGCTCGCTTTTATTTAGCGATTGCCTGCTTTGGTTAGCGGATATCATCAACTTCGGTTGGTCCGGCCCTCTGGTTCGATGCTCGCTTTTATTTAGTGATTGCCTGCTTTGGTTAGTGGATATCATCAACTTCGGTTGATCCGGCCCTATGGTTCGATTGTCGCTTTTATTTAGCGATTGCCTGCTTTAGTTAGCGGATGTTATCCACTTCGGTTGATCCGGCCCTCTGATTCGATGCTCGCTTTTATTTAGCGATTGCCTGCTTTGGTTAGCGGATGTTATAACCTTCGGTTGATCCGGCCCTATGGTTCGATGCTCGCTTTTATTTAGCGATTGCATGCTTTGGTTAGCGAATATTATCAACTTCGGTTGATCCGGCCCTCTGGTTCGATGCTCGCTTTTATTTAGCGATTGCCTGCTTTAGGTTAGCGGATGTTATCAACTTCGGTTGATCCGGCCCTATGGTTCGATGCTCGCTTTTATTTAGCGATTTCCTGCTTTGGTTAGCGGATGTTATCAACTTCGGTTGATCCGACCCTCTGGTTCGATGCTTGCTTTTAGTTAGCGATTGCTTGCTTTGGTTAGCGGATGTTATCAAGTTCGATTGATCCGGCCCTCTAGTTTGATGCTCATTTTTATTTAGTGATTGCCTGCTTTGGTTAGCGGATATCATCAACTTCGGTTGGTCCGGCCCTATGGTTCGATGTTCACTTTTATTTAGCGATTGCCTACTTTGGTTTGCGGATGTTATTAACTTCGGTTGATCCGACCCTATGATTCAATGCTCGCTTTTATTTAGCGATCGCCTGCTTTGGTTAGCGGAGGTTATCAACTTCGGTTTATCCGGCCCTTTGGTTCGATGCTCGCATTTATTTAGCGATTGCTTGCTTTGGTTAGCGGATGTTATCAACATCGGATGATCCGGCCCTCTGGTTCGATGTTCGCTTTTATTTAGTGATTGCCTGCTTTGGTTAGTGGATATCATCAACTTCGGTTGATCCGGCCCTATGGTTCGATGGTCGCTTTTATTTAGCGATTTCCTGCTTTAGTTAGCGGATGTTATCCACTTCGGTTGATCCAGCCCTCTGGTTCGATGCTCGCTTTTATTTAGCGATTGCCTGCTTTGGTTAGCGGATGTTATAACCTTCGGTTGATCCGGCCCTATGATTCGATGCTCGCTTTTATTTAGCGATTGCCTGCTTTGGTTAGAGGAGGTTATCAACTTCCGCTGATCTGACCCTCTGGTTCGATGCTAGCTTTTATTTAGCGATTTCCTGCTTTGGTTAGTGGATGTTATCAATTTCGGTTGATCCGACCCTCTGGTTCGATGCTCGCTTTTATTTAGCGATTGCTTGCTTTAGGTAGCTGATGTTATCAACTTCGGTTGATCCGGCCCTATGGTTCGATGCTCGCTTTTATTTGGCGATTGCCTGCTTTGGTTAGCCGATATTATCAACTTCGGTTGATCCGGCCCTATGGTTCGATGCTCGCTTTTATTTAGGGATTGCATGCTTTGGTTAGCGAATATGATCAACTTCGGTTGATCCGACCTATGGTTCGATGCTCGCTTTTATTTAGCGATTTCCTGCTTTGGTTAGCGAATGTTATCAACTTCGGTTTATCCGACCCTTTGGTTCGATGCTCGCTTTTAGTTAGCGATTGCCTGCTTTGGTTAGCGGATGTTATCAACTTCGGTTGATCCGGCCCTCTAGTTTGATGGTCGCTTTTATTTAGCGATTAACTGCTTTGGTTAGCGGATATCATCAACTTCGGTTGGTCCGACCCTATGGTTCGATGCTCACTTTTATTTAGCGATTGCCTGCTTTGGTTAGCGGATGTTATTAACTTCGGTTGATCCGGCCCTATGATTCAATGCTCGCTTTTATTTAGCGATTGCCTGCTTTGGTTAACGGAGGATATCAACTTCCGTTGATTCGACCCTCTGGTTCGATGCTCGCTTTTATTTAGCGATTTCCTACTTTGGTTAGAGGAGGTTATCAACTTCCGTTGATCCGACCCTCTGGTTCGATGCTAGCTCTTATTTAGCGATTTACTGCTTTGGTTAGCAGATGTTATCAATTTCGGTTGATCCGACCCTCTGGTTCGATGCTCGCTTTAATTTAGCGATTTCCTGCTTTGGTTAGCGAATGTTATCAACTTCGGTTTATCCGACCCTTTGGTTCGATGGTCGCTTTTAGTTAGCGATTGCCTGCTTTGGTTAGCGGATATTATCAACTTCGGTTGATTCGGCCCTCTAGTTTGATGCTCGCTCTTATTTAGCGATTGCCTGCTTTGGTTAGCGGATATCATCAACTTCGGTTGGTCCGGCCCTATGGTTCGATGCTCACTTTTATTTAGCGATTGCCTGCTTTGGTTAGCGGATGTGATTAACTTCGGGTTATCCGGCCCTATGATTCAATGCTCGCTCTTATTTAGCGATTGCCTGCTTTGGTTAGCGGAGGTTATCAACATCCGTTGATTCGACCCTCTGGTTCGATGCTCGCTTTTATTTAGCGATTTCCTACTTTGGTTAGAGGATGTTATCAATTTCGGTTGATCCAGCCCTCTGGTTCGATGCTCGCTTTTATTTAGCGATTGCCTGCTTTAGGTAGCAGATGTTATCAACTTCGATTGATCCGGTCCTATGGTTCGATGCTCGCTTTTATTTAGCGATTGTCGACTTTCGTTAGCCGATATTATCAACTTCTGTTGATCCGGCCCTCTGGTTCGATGCTCGCTTTTATTTAGCGATTGCCTGCTTTAGGTTGGAGGATGTTATCAACTTCGGCTGATCTAGCCCTCTAGTTCGATGCTCGCTTTTATTTAGCGATTGAAAGCTTTAGGTAGTAGATGTTATCAACTTCGGTTGATCCGGCCCTATGGTTCGATGCTCGCTTTTATTTAGCGATTTCCTGCTTTAGGTAGCAGATGTTATCAACTTCAGTTGATCTGGCCCTCTAGTTCGATGCTCTCTTTTATTTAGCGATTGCCTGCTTTAGGTTGACGGATGTTATCAACTTCGGTTGATCCGACCCTCTGGTTTGATGCTCGATTTTGATTAACGATGGCCTACCTTGGTTAGCAGATGTTATCAACTTCAATTGATCCGGCCCTATGGTTCGATGCTCGCTTTTATTTAGCGATTGCCTGCTTCGGTTAGCGGAGATTATCAACTTCGGTTGATCCGGCCCTTTGATTCGATGCTCGCTTTTATTTAGCGATAGACTGCTTTAGTTAGCAGATGTTATCAACTTCGATTGATCCGGCCTTCTGGTTCGATGCTCGCTTTTATTTAGCGATTGCCTGCTTTAGGTTAGCGGATGTTATAAACATCGGTGTATCCGGCCCTCTGGTTCGATGCTCGCTTTTATTTAGCGACTTCCTGCTTTGGTTAGCGGATGTTATCAACTTCTGTTTCTCCGGCCCTTTGGTTCGATGCTCGCATTTATTTAGCGATTGCCTGCTTTGGTTATCGGATGTTATCAAATTCGGATGATCCGGCCCTCTGGTTCGATGCTCGCATTTATTTAGCGATTGCCTGCTTTGGTTAGCGGATGTTATTAATTTCGGTTGATCTGGCCCTCTAGTTCGATGCTCGCTTTTATTTAGCGATTGCCTGCTTTAGGTAGCAGATGTTATCAACTTCGGTTGATTTGGCCGTATGGTTCGATGCTCGCTTTTATTTAGCTATTGCCTGCTTTAGGTAGCAGATGTTATCAACTTCGGTTGATCCGGCCCTCTAGTTCGATGCTCGATTTTATTTAGCGATTGCCTGCTTTAGGTAGGCGGATGTTATCAACTTCGGTTGATCCGACCCTCTGGTTCGATGCTCGCTTTTATTTAGCGATTGCTTGCTATAGGTTAGCGGATGTTATCAACTTCGATTGATCCGGCCCTCTGGTTCGATGCTTTCTTTTATTTAGCGATTGCCTGGTTTGGATTAGCGGATGTTATCAAGTTCGGTTGATCCGGCCCTTTAGTTTGATGCTCGCTTTTATTTAGTGGTTGCCTGCTTTGGTTAGCGGATGTTATCAACATCGGTTGATCCGGCCCTATGGTTCAATGCTCGCTTTTATTTAGCGATTGCCTGCTTTGGTTTGCGGAGGTTATCAACTTCTGTTGATCCGACCCTCTGGTTCGATGCTCGCTTTTATTTAGCGGTTACCTGCTTTGGTTAGCGGAGGTTATCAACATCGGTTGATCCGACCCTATGGTTCGATGCTCGCTTTTATTTAGCGATTGCCTGCTTTGGTTAGCGGAGGTTATCAAGTTCCGTTGATCCGACCCTCTGGTTCGATGCTCGCTTTTATTTAGCGATTGGCTTCTTTGGTTAGCGTATGTTATCAACTTCGATTGATCCGGCCCTCTGGTTCGATGCTCGCTTTTTTTTACCTATTGCCTGCTTTGGGTAGCAATTGTTATCAACTTCGGTTAATTTGGCCCTATGGTTCGATGCTCGCTTTTATTTAGCGATTGCCTGCTTTAGGTAGCAGATGTTATCAACTTCGGTTGATCCAGCCCTCTAGTTCGATGCTCTGTTTTATTTAGCGATTGCCTGCTTTAGGTTGGCGGATGTTATCAACTTCGGTTGATCTGGCCCTCTGGTTTGATGCTCACTTTTATTTAGCGATTGCGTGCTTTAGGTTAGCGGATGTTATCAACTTCGGTTGGTCCGGCCCTTTGGTTCGATGCTCGCTTTTATTTAGCGATTTCCTGCTTTGGTTATCGGATGTTATCAACTTCGGTTTATCCGGCCCTCTAGTTCCATGCTAGCTTTTATTTAGCGGTTGCCTGCTTTGGTTAACGGATGTTATCAACTTCGGTTGATCCGTCCCTATGGTTCGATACTCGCTTTTATTTAGCGATTGCCTGCTTTGGTTAGCGGAGGTCATCAACTTTGGTTGATCCGGCCCTATGGTTCGATGCTCGGTTTTATTTAGTGATTGCCTACATTGGTTAGTGGATGTTATCAATTTCGGTTGATCCGACCCTCTGGTTCGATGCTCGCTTTTATTTAGCGATTGCCTGCTTTAGGTAGCAGATGTTATCAACTTCCGTTGATCCGACCCTCTGGTTCGATGCTCCCTTTTATTTAGCGATTGCCTGCTTTAGGTAGCAGATGTTATCAACTTCGGTTGATCCGGCCCTCTAGTTCGATGCTCGGTTTTATTTAGCGATTGCCTGCTTTAGGTTGGCGGATGTTATCAACTTCGGTTGATCCCGCCCTCTGGTTCGATGCTCGCTTTTATTTAGCGATTGCCTGCTTTAGGTAGCAGACGTTATCAACTTCGGTTGATCCAGCCCTCTAGTTCGATGCTCGGTTTTATTTAGCGATTGCCTGCTTTAGGTTGGCGGATGTTATCAACTTCGGTTGATCTGGCCCTCTGGTTTGATGCTCACTTTTATTTAGCGATTGCGTGCTTTAGGTTAGCGGATGTTATCAACTTCGGTTGGTCCGGCCCTTTGGTTCGATGCTCGCTTTTATTTAGCGATTTCCTGCTTTGGTTATCGGATGTTATCAACTTCGGTTTATCCGGCCCTCTAGTTCGATGCTAGCTTTTATTTAGCGGTTGCCTGCTTTGGTTAGCGGATGTTATCAACTTCGGTTGATCCGTCGCTATGGTTCGATACTCGCTTTTATTTAGCGATTGCCTGCTTTGGTTAGCGGAGGTCATCAACTTTGGTTGATCCGGCCCTATGGTTCGATGCTCGGTTTTATTTAGTGATTGCCTGCATTGGGTAGCGGATGTTATCAATTTCGGTTGATCCGGCCCTCTGGTTCGATGCTCGCTTTTATTTAGCGATTGCCTGCTTTAGGTAGCAGATGTTATCAACTTCCGTTGATCCGACCCTCTGGTTCGATGCTCCCTTTTATTTAGCGATTGCCTGCTTTAGGTAGCAGATGTTATCAACTTCGGTTGATCCGGCCCTCTAGTTCGATGCTCGGTTTTATTTAGCGATTGCCTGCTTTAGGTTGGCGGATGTCATCAACTTCGGTTGATCCGGCCCTCTGGTTCGATGCTCGCTCTTATTTAGTGATTGCCTGCTTTAGGTTAGCCGATGTAATCAACTTCGGTTGATCCGGCCCTATGGTTTGATGCTCGCTTTTATTTAGCAATTTCCTTCTTTGGTTAGCGGATGTTATCAACTTCGGTTTATCCAGCCCTTTGGTTCAATGCTCACTTTTATTTAGCTGTTGCCTGCCTTGGTTAGCGGATGTTATCAACTTCGGTTGATCCGACCATCTGGTTCGATGCTCGCTTCTGCTTTGGTTACCGGATGTTATCAACTTCGGTTGATCCGACCCTCTGGTTCGATGCTCGCTTTTATTTAGCGATTTCCTGCTTTGGTTAGCGGAGGTTATCAACTTCCGTTGATCCGACCCTCTGGTTCGATGCTCGCTTTTATTTAGCGGTTGCCTGCTTTGGTTAGCGGATATCATCAACTTCGGTTGATCCGGCCCTATGGTTCGATGCTCGCTTTTATTTAGCGATTACCTGCTTTGGTTAGCGGAGGTTATCAACTTCCGTTGATCCAACCCTCTGGTTCGATGCTCGCTTTTATTTAGCGGTTGCCTGCTTTGGTTAGCGGATATCATCAACTTCGGTTGATCCGGTCCTATGGTACGATGCTCGCTTTTATTTAGCGATTGCCTGCTTTGGTTAGCGGAGGTTATCAACTTCCGTTGATCCGATCCTCTGGTTCGATGCTCGCTTTTATTTAGCGGTTGCCTGCTTTGGTTAGCGGATGTTATCAATTTCGGTTGATCCGGCCCTCTAGTTCGATGCTCGGTTTTATTTAGCGATTGCCTGCTTTAGGTTGGCGGATGTTATCAACTTCGGTTGATCCGGCCATGTGGTTCGATGTTCGCTTTTATTTAGCGATTGCCTGCTTTAGGTTAGCGGATGTTATCAACTTCGGTTGATCCGGCCCCATGGTTTGATGCTCACTTTTATTTAGCGATTTCCTGCTTTGGTTAGCGGATGTTATCAACTTCGGTTTATCTGGCCCTTTGGTTCAATGCTCGCTTTTATTTAGCGATTGCCTGCTTTGGTTAGCGAATGTTAGCAACTACGGTTGATCCGGCCCTCTAGTTAGATGCTCGCTTTTATTTAGCGATTGCCTGCTTTGGTTAGCGGAGGTCATCAACTTCGGTTGATCCGGCCCTATGGTTCGATGCTCACTTTTATTTAGTGATTGCCTGCTTTACGTAGCAGATGTTATCAACTTCGGTTGATCCGACCCTCTAGTTCGATGCTCGCTTTTATTTAGCGATTGCCTGCTTTGGTTAGAGGAGGTTATCAACTTCCGTTGATCCGACCCTCTGGTTCGATGCTAGCTTTTATTTAGCGATTTCCTGCTTTGGTTAGCGGATGTTATCAATTTCGGTTGATCCGGCCCTCTGGTTCGATGCTCGCTTTTATTTAACGATTGCCTGCTTTAGGTAGCTGATGTTATCAACTTCGGTTGATCCGGCCCTATGGTTCGATGCTCGCTTTTATTTAGCGATTGCCTGCATTGGTTAGCGGATATTATCAACTTCGGTCGATCCGGCCCTATGGTTCGATGCTCGCTTTTATTTAGCGATTGCATGCTTTGGTTAGCGAATATTATCAACTTCGGTTGATTCGGCCCTCTGGTTCGATGCTCGCTTTTATTTAGCGATTGCCTGCTTTAGGTTAGCGGATGTTATCAACTTCGGTTGATCCGGCCCTATGGTTCAATGCTCGCTTTTATTTAGCGATTTCCTGCTTTGGTTAGCGGATGTTATCAACTTCGGTTTATCCGACCCTTTGGTTCGATGGTCGCTTTTAGTTAGCGATTGCCTGCTTTGGTTAGCGGATATTATCAACTTCGGTTGATTCGGCCCTCTAGTTTGATGCTCGCTCTTATTTAGCGATTGCCTGCTTTGGTTAGCGGATATCATCATCTTCGGTTGGTCCGGCCCTATGGTTCGATGCTCACTTTTATTTAGCGATTGCCTGCTTTGGTTAGCGGATGTGATTAACTTCGGTTGATCCGGCCCTATGATTCAATGCTCGCTTTTATTTAGCGATTGCCTGCTTTGGTTATCGGAGGTTATCAACATCCGTTGATTCGACCCTCTGGTTCGATGCTCGCTTTTATTTAGCGATTTCCTACTTTGGTTAGAGGATGTTATCAATTTCGGTTGATCCAGCCCTCTGGTTCGATGCTCGCTTTTATTTAGCGATTGCCTGCTTTAGGTAGCAGATGTTATCAACTTCGATTGATCTGGCCCTATGGTTCGATGCTCGCTTTTATTTAGCAATTGTCGACTTTCGTTAGCCGATATTATCAACTTCTGTTGATCCGGCCCTCTGGTTCGATGCTCGCTTTTATTTAGCGATTGCCTGCTTTAGGTTGGAGGATGTTATCAACTTCGGCTGATCTAGCCCTCTAGTTCGATGCTCGCTTTTATTTAGCGATTGAATGCTTTAGGTAGCAGATGTTATAAATTCGGTTGATCCGGCCCTATGTTTCGATGCTCGCTTTTATTTAGCGATTTCCTGCTTTAGGTAGCAGATGTTATCAACTTCAGTTGATCCGGCCCTCTAGTTCGATGCTCTCTTTTATTTAGCGATTGCCTGCTTTAGGTTGGCGGATGTTATCAACTTCGGTTGATCCGACCCTCTGGTTTGATGCTCGATTTTATTTAACGATGGCCTACCTTGGTTAGCAGATGTTATCAACTTCAATTGATCCGGCCCTATGGTTCGATGCTCGCTTTTATTTAGCGATTGCCTGCTTCGGTTAGCGGAGATTATCAACTTCGGTTGATCCGGCCCTTTGATTCGATGCTCGCTTTTATTTAGCGATAGACTGCTTTAGTTAGCAGATGTTATCAACTTCGATTGATCCGGCCTTCTGGTTCGGTGCTCGCTTTTATTTAGCGATTGCCTGCTTTAGGTTAGCGGATGTTATAAACATCGGTGTATCCGGCCCTCTGGTTCGATGCTCGCTTTTATTTAGCGACTTCCTGCTTTGGTTAGCGGATGTTATCAACTTCTGTTTCTCCGGCCCTTTGGTTCGATGCTCGCATTTATTTAGCGATTGCCTGCTTTGGTTATCGGATGTTATCAAATTCGGATGATCCGGCCCTCTGGTTCGATGCTCGCATTTATTTAGCGATTGCCTGCTTTGGTTAGCGGATGTTATTAATTTCGGTTGATCTGGCCCTCTAGTTCGATGCTCGCTTTTATTTAGCGATTGCCTGCTTTAGGTAGCAGATGTTATCAACTTCGGTTGATTTGGCCGTATGGTTCGATTCTCGCTTTTATTTAGCGATTGCCTGCTTTAGGTAGCAGATGTTATCAACTTCGGTTGATCCGGCCCTCTAGTTCGATGCTCGATTTTATTTAGCGATTGCCTGCTTTAGATAGGCGGATGTTATCAACTTCGGTTGATCCGGCCCTCTGGTTCGATGCTCGCTTTTATTTAGCGATTGCTTGCTATAGGTTAGCGGATGTTATCAACTTCGATTGATCCGGCCCTCTGGTTCGATGCTTTCTTTTATTTAGCGATTGCCTGGTTTGGATTAGCGGATGTTATCAAGTTCGGTTGATCCGGCCCTCTAGTTTGATGCTCGCTTTTATTTAGTGGTTGCCTGCTTTGGTTAGCGGATGTTATCAACATCGGTTGATCCGGCCCTATGGTTCAATGCTCGCTTTTATTTAGCGATTGCCTGCTTTGGTTTGCGGAGGTTATCAACTTCTGTTGATCCGACCCTCTGGTTCGATGCTCGCTTTTATTTAGCGGTTGCCTGCTTTGGTTAGCGGAGGTTATCAACATTGGGTGATCCGGCCCTATGGTTCGATGC
The DNA here is from genome assembly GCA_963859935.3 of Lathyrus sativus. Classification (NCBI taxonomy): domain Eukaryota; kingdom Viridiplantae; phylum Streptophyta; class Magnoliopsida; order Fabales; family Fabaceae; genus Lathyrus; species Lathyrus sativus. The sequence continues at coordinate 282,020,621 of OZ012738.1, forward strand.
TCGCTTTTATTTAGCGATTGCCTGCTTTGGTTAGCGGAGGTTATCAAGTTCCGTTGATCCGACCCTCTGGTTCGATGCTCGCTTTTATTTAGCGATTGGCTGCTTTGGTTAGCGTATGTTATCAACTTCGATTGATCCCGCCCTCTGGTTCGATGCTCGCTTTTTTTACCTATTGCCTGCTTTGGGTAGTAATTGTTATCAACTTCGGTTAATTTGGCCCTATGGTTCGATGCTCGCTTTTATTTAGCGATTGCCTGCTTTAGGTATCAGATGTTATCAACTTCGGTTTATCCAGCCCTCTAGTTCGATGCTCTGTTTTATTTAGCGATTGCCTGCTTTAGGTTGGCGGATGTTATCAACTTCGGTTGATCTGGCCCTCTGGTTTGATGCTCACTTTTATTTAGCGATTGCGTGCTTTAGGTTAGCGGATGTTATCAACTTCGGTTGGTTCGGCCCTTTGGTTCGATGCTCGCTTTTATTTAGCGATTTCCTGCTTTGGTTATCGGATGTTATCAACTTCGGTTTATCCGGCCCTCTAGTTCGATGCTAGCTTTTATTTAGCGGTTGCCTGCTTTGGTTAGCGGATGTTATCAACTTCGGTTGATCCGTCCCTATGGTTCGATACTCGCTTTTATTTAGCGATTGCCTGCTTTGGTTAGCGGAGGTCATCAACTTTGGTTGATCCGGCCCTATGGTTCGATGCTCGGTTTTATTTAGTGATTGCCTGCATTGGTTAGCGGATGTTATCAATTTCGGTTGATCCGGCCCTCTGGTTCGATGCTCGCTTTTATTTAGCGATTGCCTGCTTTAGGTTGCAGATGTTATCAACTTCCGTTGATCCGACCCTCTGGTTCGATGCTCCCTTTTATTTAGCGATTGCCTGCTTTAGGTAGCAGATGTTATCAACTTCGGTTGATCCGGCCCTCTAGTTCGATGCTCGGTTTTATTTAGCGATTGCCTGCTTTAGGTTGGCGGATGTTATCAACTTCGGTTGATCCGACCCTCTGGTTCGATGCTCGCTCTTATTTAGTGATTGCCTGCTTTAGGTTAGCCGATGTTATCAACTTCGGTTGATCCGGCCCTATGGTTTGATGCTCGGTTTTATTTAGCAATTTCCTGCTTTGGTTAGCGGATGTTATCAACTTCGGTTTATCCATCCCTTTGGTTCAATGCTCACTTTTATTTAGCTGTTGCCTTCCTTGGTTAGCGGATGTTATCAACTTCGGTTGATCCGACCATCTGGTTCGATGCTCGCTTCTGCTTTGGTTACCGGATGTTATCAACTTCGGTTGATCCGACCCTTTGGTTCGATGCTCGCTTTTATTTAGCGATTTCCTGCTTTGGTTAGCGGAGGTTATCAACTTCCGTTGATCCGACCCCCTGGTTCGATGCTCGCTTTTATTTAGCGGTTGCCTGCTTTGGTTAGCGGATATCATCAACTTCGGTTGATCCACCGCTATGGTTCGATGCTCGCTTTTATTTAGCGATTACCTGCTTTGGTTAGCGGAGGTTATCAACTTCCGTTGATCCAACCCTCTGGTTCGATGCTCGCTTTTATTTAGCGGTTGCCTGCTTTGGTTAGCGGATATCATCAACTTCGGTTGATCCGGTCCTATGGTACGATGCTCGCTTTTATTTAGCGATTGCCTGCTTTGGTTAGCGGAGGTTATCAACTTCCGTTGATCCGACCCTCTGGTTCGATGCTCGCTTTTATTTAGCGGTTGCCTGCTTTGGTTAGCGGATGTTATCAATTTCGGTTGACCGACCCTCTAGTTCGATGCTCGGTTTTATTTAGCGATTGTCTGCTTTAGGTTGGCGGATGTTATCAACTTCGGTTGATCCGGCCATGTGGTTCGATGTTCGCTTTTATTTAGCGATTGCCTGCTTTAGGTTAGCGGATGTTATCAACTTCGGTTGATCCGGCCCCATGGTTTGATGCTCACTTTTATTTAGCGATTTCCTGCTTTGGTTAGCGGATGTTATCAACTTCGGTTTATCTGGCCCTTTGGTTCAATGCTCGCTTTTATTTAGCGATTGCCTGCTTTGGTTAGCGAATGTTAGCAACTACGGTTGATCCGGCCCTCTAGTTAGATGCTCGCTTTTATTTAGCGATTGCCTGCTTTGGTTAGCGGAGGTCATCAACTTCGGTTGATCCGGCCCTATGGTTCGATGCTCACTTTTATTTAGTGATTGCCTGCTTTACGTAGCAGATGTTATCAACTTCGGTTGATCCGACCCTCTAGTTCGATGCTCGCTTTTATTTAGCGATTGCCTGCTTTGGTTAGAGGAGGTTATCAACTTCCGTTGATCCGACCCTCTGGTTCGATGCTAGCTTTTATTTAGCGATTTCCTGCTTTGGTTAGCGGATGTTATCAATTTCGGTTGATCCGGCCCTCTGGTTCGATACTCGCTTTTATTTAACGATTGCCTGCTTTAGGTAGCTGATGTTATCAACTTCGGTTGATCCGGCCCTATGGTTCGATGCTCGCTTTTATTTAGCGATTGCCTGCATTGGTTAGCGGATATTATCAACTTCGGTTGATCCGGCCCTATGGTTCGATGCTCGCTTTTATTTAGCGATTGCATGCTTTGGTTAGCGAATATTATCAACTTCGGTTGATCCGGCCCTCTGGTTCGATGCTCGCTTTTATTTAGCGATTGTCTGCTTTAGGTTAGCGGATGTTATCAACTTCGGTTGATCCGGCCCTATGGTTCAATGCTCGCTTTTATTTAGCGATTTCCTGCTTTGGTTAGCGGATGTTATCAACTTCGGTTTATCCGACCCTTTGGTTCGATGGTCGCTTTTAGTTAGCGATTGCCTGCTTTGGTTAGCGGATATTATCAACTTCGGTTGATTCGGCCCTCTAGTTTGATGCTCTCTCTTATTTAGCGATTGCCTGCTTTGGTTAGCGGATATCATCATCTTCGGTTGGTCCGGCCCTATGGTTCGATGCTCACTTTTATTTAGCGATTGCCTGCTTTGGTTAGCGGATGTGATTAACTTCGGTTGATCCGGCCCTATGATTCAATGCTCGCTTTTATTTAGCGATTGCCTGCTTTGGTTATTGGAGGTTATCAACATCCGTTGATTCGACCCTCTGGTTCGATGCTCGCTTTTATTTAGCAATTTCCTACTTTGGTTAGAGGATGTTATCAATTTCGGTTGATCCAGCCCTCTGGTTCGATGCTCGCTTTTATTTAGCGATTTCCTGCTTTAGGTAGCAGATGTTATCAACTTCGATTGATCCGGCCCTATGGTTCGATGCTCGCTTTTATTTAGCGATTGTCGACTTTCGTTAGCCGATATTATCAACTTCTGTTGATCCGGTCCTCTGGTTCGATGCTCGCTTTTATTTAGCGATTGCCTGCTTTAGGTTGGAGGATGTTATCAACTTCGGCTGATCTAGCCCTCTAGTTCGATGCTCGCTTTTATTTAGCGATTGAATGCTTTAGGTAGCAGATGTTATCAACTTCGGTTGATCCGGCCCTATGGTTCGATGCTCGCTTTTATTTAGCGATTTCCTGCTTTAGGTAGCAGATGTTATCAACTTCAGTTGATCCGGCCCTCTAGTTCGATGCTCTCTTTTATTTAGCGATTGCCTGCTTTAGGTTGGCGGATGTTATCAACTTCGGTTGATCCGACCCTCTGGTTTGATGCTCGATTTTATTTAACGATGGCCTACCTTGGTTAGCAGATGTTATCAACTTCAATTGATCCGGCCCTATGGTTCGATGCTCGCTTTTATTTAGCGATTGCCTGCTTCGGTTAGCGGAGATTATCAACTTCGGTTGATCCGGCCCTTTGATTCGATGCTCGCTTTTATTTAGCGATAGACTGCTTTAGTTAGCAGATGTTATCAACTTCGATTGATCCGGCCTTCTGGTTCGGTGCTCGCTTTTATTTAGCGATTGCCTGCTTTAGGTTAGCGGATGTTATAAACATCGGTGTATCCGACCCTCTGGTTCGATGCTCGCTTTTATTTAGCGACTTCCTGCTTTGGTTAGCGGATATTATCAACTTCTGTTTCTCCGGCCCTTTGGTTCGATGCTCGCATTTATTTAGCGATTGCCTGCTTTGGTTATCGGATGTTATCAAATTCGGATGATCCGGCCCTCTGGTTCGATGCTCGCATTTATTTAGCGATTGCCTGCTTTGGTTAGCGGATGTTATTAATTTCGGTTGATCTGGCCCTCTAGTTCGATGCTCGCTTTTATTTAGCGATTGCCTGCTTTAGGTAGCAGATGTTATCAACTTCGGTTGATTTGGCCGTATGGTTCGATGCTCGCTTTTATTTAGCGATTGCCTGCTTTAGGTAGCAGATGTTATCAACTTCGGTTGATCCGGCCCTCTAGTTCGATGCTCGATTTTATTTAGCGATTGCCTGCTTTAGATAGGCGGATGTTATCAACTTCGGTTGATCCGGCCCTCTGGTTCGATGCTCGCTTTTATTTAGCGATTGCTTGCTATAGGTTAGCGGATGTTATCAACTTCGATTGATCCGGCCCTCTGGTTCGATGCTTTCTTTTATTTAGCGATTGCCTGGTTTGGATTAGCGGATGTTATCAAGTTCGGTTGATCCGGCCCTCTAGTTTGATGCTCGCTTTTATTTAGTGGTTGCCTGCTTTGGTTAGCGGATGTTATCAACATCGGTTGATCCGGCCCTATGGTTCAATGCTCGCTTTTATTTAGCGATTGCCTGCTTTGGTTTGCGGAGGTTATCAACTTCTGTTGATCCGACCCTCTGGTTCGATGCTCGCTTTTATTTAGCGGTTGCCTGCTTTGGTTAGCGGAGGTTATCAACATTGAGTGATCCGGCCCTATGGTTCGATGCTCGCTTTTATTTAGCGATTGCCTGCTTTGGTTAGCGGAGGTTATCAAGTTCCGTTGATCCGACCCTCTGGTTCGATGCTCGCTTTTATTTAGCGATTGGCTGCTTTGGTTAGCGTATGTTATCAACTTCGATTGATCCCGCCCTCTGGTTCGATGCTCGCTTTTTTTTACCTATTGCCTGCTTTGGGTAGCAATTGTTATCAACTTCGGTTAATTTGGCCCTATGGTTCGATGCTCGCTTTTATTTAGCGATTGCCTGCTTTAGGTAGCAGATGTTATGAACTTCGGTTTATCCAGCCCTCTAGTTCGATGCTCTGTTTTATTTAGCGATTGCCTGCTTTAGGTTGGCGGATGTTATCAACTTCGGTTGATCTGGCCCTCTGGTTTGATGCTCACTTTTATTTAGCGATTGCGTGCTTTAGGTTAGCGGATGTTATCAACTTCGGTTGGTCCGGCCCTTTGGTTCAATGCTCGCTTTTATTTAGCGATTTCCTGCTTTGGTTATCGGATGTTATCAACTTCGGTTTATCCGGCCCTCTAGTTCGATGCTAGCTTTTATTTAGCGGTTGCCTGCTTTGGTTAGCGGATGTTATCAACTTCGGTTGATCCGTCCCTATGGTTCGATACTCGCTTTTATTTAGCGATTGCCTGCTTTGGTTAGCGGAGGTCATCAACTTTGGTTGATCCGGCCCTATGGTTCGATGCTCGGTTTTATTTAGTGATTGCCTGCATTGGTTAGCGGATGTTATCAATTTCGGTTGATCCGGCCCTCTGGTTCGATGCTCGCTTTTATTTAGCGATTGCCTGCTTTAGGTTGCAGATGTTATCAACTTACGTTGATCCGACCCTCTGTTTCGATGCTCCCTTTTATTTAGCGATTGCCTGCTTTAGGTAGCAGATGTTATCAACTTCGGTTGATCCGGCCCTCTAGTTCGATGCTCGGTTTTATTTAGCGATTGCCTGCTTTAGGTTGGCGGATGTTATCAACTTCGGTTGATCCGGCCCTCTGGTTCGATGCTCGCTCTTATTTAGTGATTGCCTGCTTTAGGTTAGCCGATGTTATCAACTTCGGTTGATCCGGCCCTATGGTTTGATGCTCGGTTTTATTTAGCAATTTCCTGCTTTGGTTAGCGGATGTTATCAACTTCGGTTTATCCATCCCTTTGGTTCAATGCTCACTTTTATTTAGCTGTTGCCTGCCTTGGTTAGCGGATGTTGTCAACTTCGGTTGAGCCGACCATCTGGTTCGATGCTCGCTTCTGCTTTGGTTACCGGATGTTATCAACTTCGGTTGATCCGACCCTCTGGTTCGATGCTCGCTTTTATTTAGCGATTTCCTGCTTTGGTTAGCGGAGGTTATCAACTTCCGTTGATCCGACCCCCCGGTTCGATGCTCGCTTTTATTTAGCGGTTGCCTGCTTTGGTTAGCGGATATCATCAACTTCGGTTGATCCGGCCCTATGGTTCGATGCTCGCTTTTATTTAGCGATTACCTGCTTTGGTTAGCGGAGGTTATCAACTTCCGTTGATCCAACCCTCTGGTTCGATGCTCGCTTTTATTTAGCGGTTGCCTGCTTTGGTTAGCGGATATCATCAACTTCGGTTGATCCGGTCCTATGGTACGATGCTCGCTTTTATTTAGCGATTGCCTGCTTTGGTTAGCGGAGGTTATCAACTTCCGTTGATCCGACCCTCTGGTTCGATGCTCGCTTTTATTTAGCGGTTGCCTGCTTTGGTTAGCGGATGTTATCAATTTCGGTTGATCCGGCCCTCTAGTTCGATGCTCGGTTTTATTTAGCGATTGCTTGCTTTAGGTTGGCGGATGTTATCAACTTCGGTTGATCCGGCCATCTGGTTCGATGTTCGCTTTGATTTAGCGATTGCCTGCTTTAGGTTAGCGGATGTTATCAACTTCGGTTGATCCGGCCCCATGGTTTGATGCTCACTTTTATTTAGCGATTTCCTACTTTGGTTAGCGGATGTTATCAACTTCGGTTTATCTGGCCCTTTGGTTCAATGCTCGCTTTTATTTAGCGATTGCCTGCTTTGGTTAGCGAATGTTAGCAACTTCGGTTGATCCGGCCCTCTAGTTAGATGCTCGCTTTTATTTAGCCATTGCCTGCTTTGGTTAGCGGAGGTCAACAACTTCGGTTGATCTGGCCCTATGGTTCGATGCTCGCTTTTATTTAGCGTTTGCCTACTTTGGTTAGCGGATGTTATCAACTTCGGTTGATCCGGCCCTCTGGTTCGATGGTCACTTTTATTTAGCGATTGCCTGCTTTTGTTAGCGGATGTTATCAACTTCCGTTGATCCGACCCTCTGATTTGATGCTCCCTTTTATTTAGCGATTGCCTGCCTTGGTTATCGGATGTTATCAACTTCGGTTGATCCGGCCCTATGGTTCGATGCTCCCTTTTATTTAGCAATTGCCTACTTTGGTTAGCGGAGGTTATCAAGTTCGATTGATCCGACCCTATGGTTCGATTCTCCCTTTTATTTAGCGATTGCCTGCTTTAGGTTGGAGGATGTTATCAACTTCGGCTGATCCGACCCTCTGGTTCGATGCTCGCTTTTATTTAGCAATTGCCTGCTTTAGGTAGCAGGTGTTATCAACTTCTGTTGATCCGGCCCTATGGTTCGATGCTCGCTTTTATTTAGCGATTGCCTGCTTTAGGTAGCAGATGTTATCAACTTCGGTTGGTCCGGCCCTCTAGTTCAATGCTCACTTTTATTTAGCGATTGCTTGCTTTAGGTTGGCGGATGTTATCAACTTCGGTTGATCCGGCCCTCTGGTTTGATGCTCGCTTTTATTTAGCGGTGGTCTGCCTTGGTTAGCGGATGTTATCAACTTCAATTGATCCGGCCCTATGGTTCCATGCTCGCTTTTATTCAGCAATTGCCTGCTTTTGTTAGCGGAAGTTATCAACTTCGGTTGATCTGACCCTCTGGTTCGATGCTCGCTTTTATTTAGCGATTGCCTGCTTTGGTTAGCAGAGATTATCAACTTCGGTTGATCCGGCCCTATGGTTCGATGCTTGCTTTTATTTAGCGATTGCCTACTATGGTTAGCGGATGTTATCAACTTCGATTGATCCATCCTTCTGGTTTGATGCTCGCTTTTATTTAGCGATTGCCTGCTTTAGGTTAGCGGATGTTATCAACTTCGGTTTAACCTGCGCTTTGTTTCAATGCTTGCATTTATTTAGCGATTGCCTGCTTTGGTTAGCGGATGTTATCGACTTCGGATGATCCGGCCCTCTGGTTCGATGCTCGCTTTTATTTAGCGATTGCCTGCTTTGGTTAGAGGATATCATCAACTTCGGTTGATCCGGCCCTATGGTTCGATGCTCGCTTTTATTTAGCTATTGCCTGCTTTGTTTAGCGGATGTTATCAACTTCGGTTGATCCGGCCCTCTGGTTCGATGCTCGCTTTTATTTAGCGATTGCCTTCTTTAGTTAGCGGATGCTATCAACTTCGGTTGATCCGGCCCTCTAGTTCGATGCTCGCTTTTATATAGCGATTGCCTGCTTTAGGTAGCAGATGTTATCAACTTCAGTTGATCCGGCCCTATGGTTCGATGCTCGCTTTTATTTAGCGATTGCCTGCTTTAGGTATCAGATGTTATCAACTTCAGTTGATCCGGCCCTCTGGTTCGATGCTCGCTTTTATTTAGCGATTGCCTGCTTTAGGTTGGCGAATGTTATCAACTTCGGTTGATCCGACCCTCTGGTTCGATGCTCGCTTTTATTTAGCGATTGCCTGCTTTAGGTTGGCGAATGTTATCAACTTCGGTTGATCCGGCCCTCTGGTTTGATGCTCGCTTTTATTTAGCGATGGCCTGCCTTGGTTAGCGGATGTTATCAATTTTAGTTGATCTGACCCTATGGTTCGATGCTCGCTTTTATTTAGCGGTTGCCTGCTTTCGTTAGCGGATGTTATCAACATCGGTTGATCCGGCCCTATGGTTCAATGCTCACTTTTATTTAGCGATTGCCTGCTTTGGTTAGCGGAGGTTATAAAACCTCCGTTGATCCGACCCTCCGGTTCGATGCTCGCTTTTATTTAGCGATTTCCTGCCTTGGTTAGCGGATGTTATCGACTTCGGTTGATCCGGCCCTCTAGTTTGATGCTCGCTTTTATTTAGCGATTGCTTGCTTTAGTTAGCAGATGTTATCAACTTCGGTTGATCCGCCCCTATGGTTCGATGCTCGCTTTTATTTAGCGATTGCCTGCTTTAGGTTAGCGGATGTTATCAACTTGGGTTTATCCGACCCTTTGGTTCGATGCTTGCTTTTATTTTGTGATTTCCTGCTTTGGTTAGCGGATGTTATCAACTTCGGTTTATCCGACCCTTTGGTTCGATGCTCGCTTTAATTTAGCGATTGCCTGCTTTGGTTAGCGGATGTTATCAACTTCGGTTGATCCGGCCCTCTAGTTTGATGCTCGCTTTTATTTAGCGATTGTCTGCTTTGGTTAGCAGATATCATCAATTTTGATTGGTCCGACCCTATGTTTCGATGCTCACTTTTATTTAGCGATTGCCTGCTTTGGTTAGCAAATATTATCAACTTTGGTTGACCCGGCCCTATGATTCGATGCTCGCTTTTATTTAGCGGTTGCCTGCTTTGGTTAGCGGAGGTTATAAACTTTCGTTGATTCGACCCTCTGGTTCGATGCTCGCTTTTATTTAGCGATTGCCTGCTTTGGTTAGAGGATGTTATCAATTTCGGTTTATCCGGCCCTCTGGTTTGATGCTCGATTTTATTTAGCGATTGCCTGCTGTTATAGGTAGCAGATGTTATCAACTTCGGTTGATCTGACCCTATGGTTCGATGCTCGCTTTTATTTAGCGATTGTCGGCTTTAGGTAGCAGATCTTATCAACTTCGGTTGATCCGACCCTCTGGTTCGATGCTCGCTTTTATTTAGCGATTGCCTGCTTTAGGTTGGAGGATGTTATCAACTTCCGTTGATCCGGCCCTATGGTTCGATGCTCGCTTTTATTTAGCGATTGCCTGGTTTAGGTATCAGATGTTATCAACTTCAGTTGATCCGGCCCTCTGGTTCGATGCTCGCTTTTATTTAGCGATTGTATGCTTTAGGTTGGCGAATGTTATCAACTTCGGTATATCCGGCCCTCTGGTTTGATGCTCGCTTTTATTTACCGATGGCCTGCCTTGGTTAGCGGATGTTATCAATTTCAGTTGATCCGGCCCTATGGTTCGATGCTCGCTTTTATTTAGCGGTTGCCTGCTTTCGTTAGCGGATGTTATCAACATCGGTTGATCCGGCCCTATGGTTCAATGCTCACTTTTATTTAGCGATTGCCTGCTTTGGTTAGCGGAGGTTATCAACCTCCGTTGATCCGACCCTCCGGTTCGATGCTCGCTTTTATTTAGCGATTTCCTACCTTGGTTAGCGGATGTTATCGACTTCGGTTGATCCGACGCTCTAGTTTGATGCTCGCTTTTATTTAGCGATTGCTTGCTTTAGTTAGCAGATGTTATCAACTTCGGTTGATCCGGCCCTATGGTTCGATGCTCGCTTTTATTTAGCGATTGCCTGCTTTAGGTTAGTGGATGTTATCAACTTCGGTTTATCCGACCCTTTTGTTCGATGCTCGCTTTTATTTTGCGATTTCCTGCTTTGGTTAGCGGGTGTTATCAAATTCGGTTTATCCGACCCTTTGGTTCGATGCTCGCTTTTATTTAGCGATTGCCTGCATTGGTTAGCGGATGTTATCAACTTCGGTTGATCCGGCCCTCTAGTTTGATGCTCGCTTTTATTTAGCGATTGTCTGCTTTGGTTAGCAAATATCATCAATTTTGATTGGTCCGGCCCTATGGTTCGATGCTCACTTTTATTTAGCGATTGCCTGCTTTGGTTAGCAGATGTTATCAACTTTTGTTGATCCGGCCCTATGATTCGATGCTCGCTTTTATTTAGCGATTGCCTACTTTGGTTAGCGGAGGTTATAAACTTCCGTTGATTCGACCCTCTGGTTTGATGCTCGCTTTTATTTAGCGATTGCCTGCTTTGGTTAGCGGATGTTATCAATTTCGGTTGATCCGGCCCTCTGGTTCGATGCTCAATTTTATTTAGCGATTGCCTGCTTTAGGTAGCAGATGTTATCAACTTCGGTTGATCCGACCCTATGGTTCGATGCTCGCTCTTATTTAGCGATTGCCGACTTTAGGTAGCAGATGTTATCAACTTCGGTTGATCCGGCCCTCTGGTTCGATGCTCGCTTTTATTTAGCGATTGCCTGCTTTAGGTTGGAGGATGTTATCAAATTCGGCTGATCTGGTCCTCTGGTTCGATGCTCGCTTTTATTTAGCGATTGTATGCTTTAGGTTGGAGGATGTTATCAACTTCCGTTGATCCGGCCCTATGGTTCGATGCTCGCTTTTATTTAGCGATTGCCTGGTTTAGGTATCAGATGTTATCAACTTCAGTTGATCCGGCCCTCTGGTTCGATGCTCGCTTTTATTTAGCGATTGTCTGCCTTAGGTTGGCGAATGTTATCAACTTCGGTATATCCGGCCCTCTGGTTTGATCCTCGCTTTTATTTAGCGATGGCCTGCCTTAGTTAGCGGATGTTATCAATTTCAGTTGATCCGACCCTATGGTTCGTTGCTCGCTTTTATTTAGTGGTTTCCTGCTTTGGTTAGCGGATGTTATCAACATCGGTTGATCCGGCCCTATGGTTCAATGCTCACTTTTATTTAGCGATTGCCTACTTTAGTTAGCGGAGGTTATCAACCTCCGTTGATCCGGCCCTCTGGTTTGATGCTCGCTTTTATTTAGTGATTGCTTGCTTTGGTTTGCAGATGTTATCAACTTCGGTTTATCCGGCCATATGGTTCGATGCTAGCTTTTATTTAGCGATTGCCTGCTTTAGGTTAGCGGATGTTATCAACTTCGGTTTATCCGACCCTTTGGTTCGATGCTCGCTTTTATTTAGCGATTTCCTGCTTCGGTTAGCGGATGTTATCAACTTCGGTTTATCCGACCCTTTGGTTCAATGCTCGCTTTTATTTAGAGATTTCCTGCTTTGGTAAGCGGATGTTATCAACTTCGGTTGATCCGGCCCTCTAGTTTGATGCTCGCTTTTATTTAGCGATTGTCTGCTTTGGTTAGCAGATATCATCAATTTTGATTGGTCCGGCCCTATGGTTCGATGCTCACTTTTATTTAGCGATTTCCTGCTTTGGTTAGCGGATGTTACCAACTTCGGTTGATCCGGCCCTCTGATTCGGTGCTCGCTTTTATTTAGCGATTGCCTGCTTTGGTTAGCGGATGTTATCAACTTCAATTGATCCGGCCCTATGGTTCCATGCTCGCTTTTATTCAGCAATTGCCTGCTTTTGTTAGCGGAAGTTATCAACTTCGGTTGATCTGACCCTCTGGTTCGATGCTCGCTTTTGTTTAGCGATTGCCTGCTTTGGTTAGCGGAGATTATCAACTTCGGTTGATCCGGCCCTATGGTTCGATGCTTGCTTTTATTTAGCGATTGCCTACTATGGTTAGCGGATGTTATCAACTTCGATTGATCCATCCTTCTGGTTTGATGCTCGCTTTTATTTAGCGATTGCCTGCTTTAGGTTAGCGGATGTTATCAACATCCGTTGATCCGGCCCTATGGTTTTATGCTCACTTTTATTTAGCCATATCCTGCTTTGGTTAGCGGATGTTATCAACTTCGGTTTAACCTGTGCTTTGTTTCAATGCTTGCATTTATTTAGCGATTGCCTGCTTTGGTTAGCGGATGTTATCGACTTCGGATGATCCGGCCCTCTGGTTCGATGCTCGCTTTTATTTAGCGATTGCCTGCTTTGGTTAGAGGATATCATCAACTTCGGTTGATCCGACCCTATGGTTCGATGCTCGCTTTTATTTAGCTATTGCCTGCTTTGTTTAGCGGATGTTATCAACTTCGGTTGATCCGGCCCTCTGGTTCGATGCTCGCTTTTATTTAGCGATTGCCTTCTTTAGTTAGCGGATGTTATCAACTTCGGTTGATTCGGCCCTCTAGTTCGATGCTCGCTTTTATTTAGCGATTGCCTGCTTTAGGTAGCAGATGTTATCAACTTCAGTTGATCCGGCCCTATGGTTCGATGCTCGCTTTTATTTAGCGATTGCCTGCTTTAGGTATCAGATGTTATCAACTTCAGTTGATCCGGCCCTCTGGTTCGATGCTCGCTTTTATTTAGCGATTGCCTGCTTTAGGTTGGAGAATGTTATCAACTTCGGTTGATCCGACCCTCTGGTTCGATGCTCGCTTTTATTTAGCGATTGCCTGCTTTAAGTTGGCGAATGTTATCAACTTCGGTTGATCCGGCCCTCTGGTTTGATGCTCGCTTTTATTTACCGATGGCCTGCCTTAGTTAGCGGATGTTATCAATTTCAGTTGATCCGACCCTATGGTTCGATGCTCGCTTTTATTTAGTGGTTTCCTGCTTTGGTTAGCGGATGTTATCAACATCGGTTGATCCGGCCCTATGGTTCAATGCTCACTTTTATTTAGCGATTGCCTGCTTTGGTTAGCGGAGGTTATCAACCTCCGTTGATCCGGCCCTCTGGTTTGATGCTCGCTTTTATTTAGTGATTGCTTGCTTTGGTTTGCAGATGTTATCAACTTCGGTTTATCCGGCCATATGGTTCGATGCTAGCTTTTATTTAGCGATTGCCTGCTTTAGGTTAGCGGATGTTATCAACTTCGGTTTATCCGACCCTTTGGTTCGATGCTCGCTTTTATTTAGCGATTTCCTGCTTCGGTTAGCGGATGTTATCAACTTCGGTTTATCCGACCCTTTGGTTCAATGCTCGCTTTTATTTAGCGATTTCCTGCTTTGGTAAGCGGATGTTATCAACTTCGGTTGATCCGGCCCTCTAGTTTGATGCTCGCTTTTATTTAGCGATTGTCTGCTTTGGTTAGCAGATATCATCAATTTTGATTGGTCCGGCCCTATGGTTCGATGCTCACTTTTATTTAGCGATTTCCTGCTTTGGTTAGCGGATGTTATCAACTTCGGTTGATCCGGCCCTCTGATTCGATGCTCGCTTTTATTTAGCGATTGCCTGCTTTGGTTAGCGGATGTTATCAACTTCAATTGATCCGGCCCTATGGTTCCATGCTCGCTTTTATTCAGCAATTGCCTGCTTTTGTTAGCGGAAGTTATCAACTTCGGTTGATCTGACCCTCTGGTTCGATGCTCGCTTTTATTTAGCGATTGCCTGCTTTGGTTAGCGGAGATTATCAACTTCGGTTGATCCGGCCCTATGGTTCGATGCTTGCTTTTATTTAGCGATTGCCTACTATGGTTAGCGGATGTTATCAACTTCGATTGATCCATCCTTCTGGTTTGATGCTCGCTTTTATTTAGCGATTGCCTGCTTTAGGTTAGCGGATGTTATCAACATCCGTTGATCCGGCCCTATGGTTTTATGCTCACTTTTATTTAGCCATATCCTGCTTTGGTTAGCGGATGTTATCAACTTCGGTTTAACCTGCGCTTTGTTTCAATGCTTGCATTTATTTAGCGATTGCCTACTTTGGTTAGCGGATGTTATCGACTTCGGATGATCCGGCCCTCTGGTTCGATGCTCGCTTTTATTTAGCGATTGCCTGCTTTGGTTAGAGGATATCATCAACTTCGGTTGATCCGGCCCTATGGTTCCATGCTCGCTTTTATTTAGCTATTGCCTGCTTTGTTTAGCGGATGTTATCAACTTCGGTTGATCCGGCCCTCTGGTTCGATGCTCGCTTTTATTTAGCGATTGCCTTCGTTAGTTAGCGGATGTTATCAACTTCGGTTGATCTGGCCCTCTAGTTCGATGCTCGCTTTTATTTAGCGATTGCCTGCTTTAGGTAGCAGATGTTATCAACTTCAGTTGATCCGGCCCTATGGTTCGATGCTCGCTTTTATTTAGCGATTGCCTGCTTTAGGTATCAGATGTTATCAACTTCAGTTGATCCGACCCTCTGGTTCGATGCTCGCTTTTATTTAGCGATTGCCTGCTTTAGGTTGGCGAATGTTATCAACTTCGGTTGATCCGACCCTCTGGTTCGATGCTCGCTTTTATTTAGCGATTGCCTGCTTTAGGTTGGCGAATGTTATCAGCTTCGGTTGATCCGGCCCTCTGGTTTGATGCTCGCTTTTATTTAGCGATGGCCTGCCTTGGTTAGCGGATGTTATCAATTTCAGTTGATCCGACCCTATGGTTCGATGCTCGCTTTTATTTAGCGGTTGCCTGCTTTCGTTAGCGGATGTTATCAACATCGGTTGATCCGGCCCTATGGTTCAATGCTCACTTTTATTTAGCGATTGCCTGCTTTGGTTAGCGGAGGTTATAAAACCTCCGTTGATCCGACCCTCCGGTTCGATGCTCGCTTTTATTTAGCGATTTCCTGCCTTGGTTAGCGGATGTTATCGACTTCGGTTGATCCGGCCGTCTAGTTTGATGCTCGCTTTTATTTAGCGATTGCTTGCTTTAGTTAGCAGATGTTATCAACTTCAGTTGATCCGCCCCTATGGTTCGATGCTCGCTTTTATTTAGCGATTGCCTGCTTTGGTTAGCGGAGGTTATAAACTTTCGTTGATTCGACCCTCTGGTTCGATGCTCGCTTTTATTTAGCGATTGCCTGCTTTGGTTAGAGGATGTTATCAATTTCGGTTTATCCGGCCCTCTGGTTTGATGCTCGATTTTATTTAGCGATTGCCTGCTGTTATAGGTAGCAGATGTTATCAACTTCGGTTGATCTAACCCTATGGTTCGATGCTCGCTTTTATTTAGCGATTGTCGGCTTTAGGTAGCAGATCTTATCAACTTCGGTTGATCCAACCCTCTGGTTCGATGCTCGCTTTTATTTAGTGATTGCCTGCTTTAGGTTGGAGGATGTTATCAACTTCCGTTGATCCGGCCCTATGGTTCGATGCTCGCTTTTATTTAGCGATTGCCTGGTTTAGGTATCAGATGTTATCAACTTCAGTTGATCCGGCCCTCTGGTTCGATGCTCGCTTTTATTTAGCGATTGTCTGCTTTAGGTTGGCGAATGTTATCAACTTCGGTATATCCGGCCCTCTGGTTTGATGCTCGCTTTTATTTACCGATGGCCTGCCTTGGTTAGCGGATGTTATCAATTTCAGTTGATCCGGCCCTATGGTTCGATGCTCGCTTTTATTTAGCGGTTGCATGCTTTCGTTAGCGGATGTTATCAACATCGGTTGATCCGGCCCTATGGTTCAATGCTCACTTTTATTTAGCGATTGCCTGCTTTGGTTAGCGGAGGTTATCAACCTCCGTTGATCCGACCCTCCGGTTCGATGCTCGCTTTTATTTAGCGATTTCCTACCTTGGTTAGCGGATGTTATCGACTTCGGTTGATCCGGCGCTCTAGTTTGATGCTCGCTTTTATTTAGCGATTGCTTGCTTTAGTTAGCAGATGTTATCAACTTCGGTTGATCCGGCCCTATGGTTCGATGCTCGCTTTTATTTAGCGATTGCCTGCTTTAGGTTAGTGGATGTCATCAACTTCGGTTTATCCGACCCTTTTGTTCGATGCTCGCTTTTATTTTGCGATTTCCTGCTTTGGTTAGCGGGTGTTATCAAATTCGGTTTATCCGACCCTTTGGTTCGATGCTCGCTTTTATTTAGCTATTGCCTACATTGGTTAGCGGATGTTATCAACTTCGGTTGATCCGGCCCTCTAGTTTGATGCTCGCTTTTATTTAGCGATTGTCTGCTTTGGTTAGCAAATATCATCAATTTTGATTGGTCCGGCCCTATGGTTCGATGCTCACTTTTATTTAGCGATTGCCTGCTTTGGTTAGCAGATGTTATCAACTTTTGTTGATCCGGCCCTATGATTAAATGCTCGCTTTTATTTAGCGATTGCCTACTTTGGTTAGCGGAGGTTATAAACTTCCGTTGATTCGACCCTCTGGTTTGATGCTCGCTTTTATTTAGCGATTGCCTGCTTTGGTTAGCGGATGTTATCAATTTCGGTTGATCCGGGCCTCTGGTTCGATGCTCGATTTTATTTAGCGATTGCCTGCTTTAGGTAGCAGATGTTATCAACTTCGGTTGATCCGACCCTATGGTTCGATGCTCGCTCTTATTTAGCGATTGCCGACTTTAGGTAGCAGATGTTATCAACTTCGGTTGATCCGGCCCTCTGGTTCGATGCTCGCTTTTATTTAGCGATTGCCTGCTTTAGGTTGGAGGATGTTATCAACTTCGGCTGATCTGGTCCTCTGGTTCGATGCTCGCTTTTATTTAGCGATTGTATGCTTTAGGTTGGAGGATGTTATCAACTTCCGTTGATCCGGCCCTATGGTTCGATGCTCGCTTTTATTTAGCGATTGCCTGGTTTAGGTATCAGATGTTATCAACTTCAGTTGATCCGGCCCTCTGGTTCGATGCTCGCTTTTATTTAGCGATTGCCTGCCTTAGGTTGGCGAATGTTATCAACTTCGGTATATCCGGCCCTCTGGTTTGATGCTCGCTTTTATTTAGCGATGGCCTGCCTTAGTTAGCGGATATTATCAATTTCAGTTGATCCGACCCTATGGTTC
The DNA here is from genome assembly GCA_963859935.3 of Lathyrus sativus. Classification (NCBI taxonomy): domain Eukaryota; kingdom Viridiplantae; phylum Streptophyta; class Magnoliopsida; order Fabales; family Fabaceae; genus Lathyrus; species Lathyrus sativus. The sequence goes on from OZ012738.1 coordinate 282,038,031, forward strand.
GATGCTCGCTTTTATTTAGTGGTTTCCTGCTTTGGTTAGCGGATGTTATCAACATCGGTTGATCCGGCCCTATGGTTCAATGCTCACTTTTATTTAGCGATTGCCTGCTTTGGTTAGCGGAGGTTATCAACCTCCGTTGATCCGGCCCTCTGGTTTGATGCTCGCTTTTATTTAGTGATTGCTTGCTTTGGTTTGCAGATGTTATCAACTTCGGTTTATCCGGCCATATGGTTCGATGCTAGCTTTTATTTAGCGATTGCCTGCTTTAGGTTAGCGGATGTTATCAACTTCGGTTTATCCGACCCTTTGGCTCGATGCTCGCTTTTATTTAGCGATTTCCTGCTTCGGTTAGCGGATGTTATGAACTTCGGTTTATCGGACCCTTTGGTTCAATGCTCGCTTTTATTTAGCGATTTCCTGCTTTGGTAAGCGGATGTTATCAACTTCGGTTGATCCGGCCCTCTAGTTTGATGCTCACTTTTATTTAGCGATTGTCTGCTTTGGTTAGCAGATATCATCAATTTTGATTGGTCCGGCCCTATGGTTCGATGCTCACTTTTATTTAGCGATTTCCTGCTATGGTTAGCGGATGTTATCAACTTCGGTTGATCCGGCCCTCTGATTCGATGCTCGCTTTTATTTAGCGATTGCCTGCTTTGGTTAGCGGAGGTTATCAACTTCCGTTGATTCGACCCTCTGGTTCGATGCTCGCTTTTATTTAGCGATTGCCTGCTTTGGTTAGCGGATGTTATCAACTTCGGTTGATCCGGCCCTCTAGTTTGATGATCGCTTTTATTTAGCGATTGTCTGCTTTGGTTAGCAAATATCATCAATTTTGATTGGTCCGGCACTATGGTTCGATGCTCACTTTTATTTAGCGATTGCCTGCTTTGGTTAGAAGATGTTATCAACTTTGGTTGATCCGGACCTATGATTCGATGCTCGCTTTTATTTAGCGATTGCCTGCTTTGGTTATCGGAGGTTATAAACTTCCGTTGATTCGACCCTCTAGTTCGATGCTCGCTTTTATTTAGCGATTTCCTGCTTTGGTTAGCGGATGTTATCAATTTTGGTTGATCCGGCACTCTAGTTCGATGCTGGCTTTTATTTAGTGATTGCCTGCTTTAGGTAGCAGATGTTATCAACTTCGGTTGATCCGACCCTATGGTTCGATGCTCGCTTTTATTTAGCGATTGTCGGCTTTAGGTAGCAGATGTTATCAACTTCGGTTGATCTGGTCCTCTGGTTCGATGCTCGCTTTTATTTAGCGATTGTATGCTTTAGGTTGGAGGATGTTATCAACTTCCGTTGATCCGGCCCTATGGTTCGATGCTCGCTTTTATTTAGCGATTGCCTAGTTTAGGTATCAGATGTTATCAACTTCAGTTGATCCGACCCTCTGGTTCGATGCTCGCTTTTATTTAGCGATTGCCTGCTTTAGGTTGGCGAATGTTATCAACTTCGGTATATCCGGCCCTCTGGTTTGATGCTCGCTTTTATTTAGCGATGGCCTGCCTTGGTTAGCGGATGTTATCAATTTCAGTTGATCCGGCCCTATGGTTCGATGCTCGCTTTTATTTAGCGGTTTCCTGCTTTGGTTAGCGGATGTTATCAACATCGGTTGATCCGGCCCTATGGTTCAATGCTCACTTTTATTTAGCGATTTCCTGCTTTGCTTAGCGGAGGTTATCAACCTCCGTTGATCCGACCCTCCGGTTCGATGCTCGCTTTTATTTAGCGATTTCCTGCCTTGGTTAGCGGATGTTATCGACTTCGGTTGATCCGGCCCTCTGGTTGGATGCTCGTTTTTATTTAGCGATTGCTTGCTTTGGTTTGCAGATCTTATCAACTTTGGTTTATCCGGCCATATGGTTCGATGCTAGCTTTTATTTAGCGATTGCCTGCTTTAGGTTAGCGGATGTTATCAACTTCGGTTTATCCGACCCTTTGGTTCGATGCTCGCTTTTATTTAGCGATTTCCTGCTTTGGTTAGCGGATGTTATCAACTTCGGTTTATCCGACCCTTTGGTTCGATGCTCGCTTTTATTTAGCGATTTCCTGCTTTGGTAAGCGGATGTTATCAACTTCGGTTGATCCGGCCCTCTAGTTTGATGCTCGCTTTTATTTAGCGATTGTCTGCTTTGGTTAGAAGATATCATCAATTTTGATTGGTCCGGCCCTATGGTTCGATGCTCACTTTTATTTAGCGATTTCCTGCTTTGGTTAGCGGATGTTATCAACTTCCGTTGATTCGACCCTCTGGTTCGATGCTCACTTTTATTTAGCGATTGCCTGCTTTGGTTAGCGGAGGTTATCAACTTCCATTGATTCGACCCTCTGGTTTGATGCTCGCTTTTATTTAGCGATTGCCTGCTTTGGTTAGCGGATGTTATCAACTTCCGTTGATCCGACCCTCTGGTTCGATGCTCGCTTTTATTTAGCAATTTTCTGCTTTGGTTAGCAGATATCATTAATTTTGATTGGTCCGGCCCTATGGTTCGATGCTCACTTTTATTTAGCGATTGCCTGCTTTGGTTAGCAGATGTTATCAACTTTGGTTGATCCGGCCCTATGATTCGATGCTCGCTTTTATTTAGCGATTGCCTGCTTTGGTTAGCGGAGGTTATAAACTTCCATTGATTCGACCCTCTGGTTCGATGCTCGCTTTTATTTAGCGATTGCCTGCTTTGGTTAGCGGATGTTATCAATTTCGGTTGATCCGGCCCTCTGGTTCGATGCTCGATTTTATTTAGCGATTGCCTGCTTTAGGTAGCAGATGTTATCAACTTCGGTTGATCCGACCCTATGGTTCGATGCTCGCTTTTATTTAGCGATTGTCGGCTTTAGGTAGCAGATGTTATCAACTTCGGTTGATCCGGCCCTCTGGTTCGATGCTCGCTTTTATTTAGCGATTGTATGCTTTAGGTATCAGATGTTATCAACTTTAGTTGATCCGGCCCTCTGGTTCGATGCTCGCTTTTATTTAGCGATTGCCTGCTTTAGGCTAGCGAATGTTATCAACTTCGGTTGATCCGGCCCTCTGGTTCGATGCTCGCTTTTATTCAGCGATGGACTGCCTGGGTTAGCGGATGTTATCAACTTCAGTTGATCCGGCCCTATGGTTCGATGCTCACTTTTATTTAGCGGTTTCCTGTTTTGGTTAGCGGATGTTATCAACATCGGTTTATCCGACCCTTTGGTTCGATGCTCGCTTTTATTTAGTGATTGCCTACTTTGGTTAGCGGATGTTATCAACTTCGGTTGATCTGCCCTCTAGTTAAATACGAGTGCTTTTATTTAGCGATTGTCTGCTTTGGTTAGCAGATATCATCAACTTCGGTTGGTCCGGCCCAATGGTTCGATGCTCACTTTTATTTAGCGATTACATACTTTGGGTAGCGAATGTTATCAACTTCGGTTGATCCGACACTTTGATTCGATGCTCGCTTTTATTTAGCGATTGCCTGCTTTGGTTAGCGGAGGTTATCAACTTCCGTTGATTCGACCCTCTGGTTCGATGCTCGCTTTTATTTAGCGATTGCCTGCTTTGGTTAGCGGATGTTATCCATTTCGGTTGATCCGGCCCTCTGGTTCGATGCTCGCTTTTATTTAGCGATTCCCTGCTTTTGGTAGCAGATGTTATCAACTTCGGTTGACCCGAACCTATGGTTTGATGCTCGCTTTTATTTAGCGATTGTCGGCTTTAGGTAGCAGATGTTATCAACTTCAGTTGATCCGGCCCTCTAGTTCGATGCTCGCTTTTATTTAGCGATTGCCTGCTTTAGGTTGGAGGATGTTATCAACTTCGGTTGATCTGGCTCTCTGGTTTGATGCTCGCTTTTATTTAGCGATTGCATGCTTTAGGTAACAGATGTTATCAACTTCGGTTGATCCGGCCCTATGGTTCGATGCTCGCTTTTATTTAGCGATTTCCTGCCTTAGGTAGCAGATGTTATCAACTTCGGTTGATCCGACCCTCTGGTTTGATGCTCGCTTTTATTTAGCGTTGACCTGTCTTGGATAGCGGATGTCATCAATTTTGATTGGTCCGGCCCTATGGTTCGATGCTCACTTTTATTTAGCGATTTCCTGCTTTGGTTAGCGGATGTTATCAACTTCCGTTGATTCGACCCTCTGGTTCGATGCTCACTTTTATTTAGCGATTGCCTGCTTTGGTTAGCGGAGGTTATCAACTTCCATTGATTCGACCCTCTGGTTTGATGCTCGCTTTTATTTAGCGATTGCCTGCTTTGGTTAGCGGATGTTATCAACTTCCGTTGATCCGACCCTCTGGTTCGATGCTCGCTTTTATTTAGCAATTTTCTGCTTTGGTTAGCAGATATCATTAATTTTGATTGGTCCGGCCCTATGGTTCGATGCTCACTTTTATTTAGCGATTGCCTGCTTTGGTTAGCAGATGTTATCAACTTTGGTTGATCCGGCCCTATGATTCGATGCTCGCTTTTATTTAGCGATTGCCTGCTTTGGTTAGCGGAGGTTATAAACTTCCATTGATTCGACCCTCTGGTTCGATGCTCGCTTTTATTTAGCGATTGCCTGCTTTGGTTAGCGGATGTTATCAATTTCGGTTGATCCGGCCCTCTGGTTCGATGCTCGATTTTATTTAGCGATTGCCTGCTTTAGGTAGCAGATGTTATCAACTTCGGTTGATCCGACCCTATGGTTCGATGCTCGCTTTTATTTAGCGATTGTCGGCTTTAGGTAGCAGATGTTATCAACTTCGGTTGATCCGGCCCTCTGGTTCGATGCTCGCTTTTATTTAGCGATTGTATGCTTTAGGTATCAGATGTTATCAACTTTAGTTGATCCGGCCCTCTGGTTCGATGCTCGCTTTTATTTAGCGATTGCCTGCTTTAGGCTAGCGAATGTTATCAACTTCGGTTGATCCGGCCCTCTGGTTCGATGCTCGCTTTTATTCAGCGATGGACTGCCTGGGTTAGCGGATGTTATCAACTTCAGTTGATCCGGCCCTATGGTTCGATGCTCACTTTTATTTAGCGGTTTCCTGTTTTGGTTAGCGGATGTTATCAACATCGGTTTATCCGACCCTTTGGTTCGATGCTCGCTTTTATTTAGTGATTGCCTACTTTGGTTAGCGGATGTTATCAACTTCGGTTGATCTGCCCTCTAGTTAAATACGAGTGCTTTTATTTAGCGATTGTCTGCTTTGGTTAGCAGATATCATCAACTTCGGTTGGTCCGGCCCAATGGTTCGATGCTCACTTTTATTTAGCGATTACATACTTTGGGTAGCGAATGTTATCAACTTCGGTTGATCCGACACTTTGATTCGATGCTCGCTTTTATTTAGCGATTGCCTGCTTTGGTTAGCGGAGGTTATCAACTTCCGTTGATTCGACCCTCTGGTTCGATGCTCGCTTTTATTTAGCGATTGCCTGCTTTGGTTAGCGGATGTTATCCATTTCGGTTGATCCGGCCCTCTGGTTCGATTCTCGCTTTTATTTAGCGATTCCCTGCTTTTGGTAGCAGATGTTATCAACTTCGGTTGACCCGAACCTATGGTTTGATGCTCGCTTTTATTTAGCGATTGTCGGCTTTAGGTAGCAGATGTTATCAACTTCAGTTGATCCGGCCCTCTAGTTCGATGCTCGCTTTTATTTAGCGATTGCCTGCTTTAGGTTGGAGGATGTTATCAACTTCGGTTGATCTGGCTCTCTGGTTTGATGCTCGCTTTTATTTAGCGATTGCATGCTTTAGGTAACAGATGTTATCAACTTCGGTTGATCCGGCCCTATGGTTCGATGCTCGCTTTTATTTAGCGATTTCCTGCCTTAGGTAGCAGATGTTATCAACTTCGGTTGATCCGACCCTCTGGTTTGATGCTCGCTTTTATTTAGCGTTGACCTGTCTTGGATAGCGGATGTTATCAACTTGAATTGATCCGGCCCTATGGTTCGATGCTCGCTTTTATTTAGCGATTGCCTGCTTTGGTTAGCGGAGGTTATCAACTTCAGTTGATCCGACACTCTGGTTCGATGCTCGCTTTTATTTAGCGATTGCCTGCTTTGGTTAGCGGAGATTATAAACTTCAGTTGATCCGGCCCTATGGTTCGATGCTCAGTTTTATTTAGCGATTTCCTGCTTTAGTTAGCAGATGTTATCAAATTCGATTGATCCGGCCTTCTTGTTCGGTGCCTGCTTTTATTTAGCGATTGCCTGCTTTAGGTTAGCGGATGTTATCAACATCGGTTGATCCGGCCCTATGGTTCGATGCTCGCTTTTATTTAGCGATTGCCTGCTTTAGCTAGCAGATGTTATCAACTTCGATTGATTCGGCCTTCTAGTTCGGTGCTCGCTTTTATTTAGTGATTGCCTGCTATAGGTTAGCGGATGTTATCAACATCGATTTATCCGGCCCTCTGGTTCGATGCTCGCTTTTATTTAGTGATTGCCTGCTTTGGTTACCGGATGTTATAACCTTCGGTTGATCCGGCCCTATGATTCGATGCTCGCTTTTATTTAGCGATTGCCTCCTTTGGTTAGAGGAGATTATCAACTTCCGTTGATCCTAACCTCTGGTTCGATGCTAGCTTTTATTTAGCGATTTCCTGCTTTGGTTACCGGATGTTATCAATTTCGGTTGATCCGGCCCTCTGGTTCGATGCCCGCTTTTATTTAGTGATTGCCTGCTTTAGGTAGCAGATGTTATCAACTTCGGTTGATACGGCCCTATGGTTCGATGCTCGCTTTTATTTAGCGATTGCATGCTTTGGTTAGAGAATATTATCAAATTCGGTTGATCCGGCCCTATGGTTCGATGCTCGCTTTTATTTAGCGATTGCCTGCTTTAGGTTAGCGGAGGTTATCAACTTCGGTTTATCCGACCCTCTGGTTCGATGCTCGCTTTTATTTAGCGATTGCCTGCTTTGGTTAGCGGATGTTATCCATTTCGGTTGATCCGGCCCTCTGGTTCGATGCTCGCTTTTATTTAGCGATTCCCTGCTTTTGGTAGCAGATGTTATCAACTTCGGTTGGATCGAACCTATGGTTCGATGCTCGCTTTTATTTAGAGATGGCCTGCTTTAGGTAGCAGATGTTATCAACTTCAGTTGATCCGGCCCTCTAGTTCGATGCTCGCTTTTATTTAGCGATTGCCTGCTTTAGGCTAGCGAATGTTATCAACTTCGGTTGATCCGGCCCTCTGGTTCGATGCTCGCTTTTATTCAGCGATGGACTGCCTGGGTTAGCGGATGTTATCAACTTCAGTTGATCCGGCCCTATGGTTCGATGCTCACTTTTATTTAGCGGTTTCCTGTTTTGGTTAGCGGATGTTATCAACATCGGTTTATCCGACCCTTTGGTTCGATGCTCGCTTTTATTTAGTGATTGCCTACTTTGGTTAGCGGATGTTATCAACTTCGGTTGATCTGCCCTCTAGTTTGATGCTCGCTTTTATTTAGCGATTGTCTGCTTTGGTTAGCAGATATCATCAACTTCGGTTGGTCCGGCCCAATGGTTCGATGCTCACTTTTATTTAGCGATTACCTACTTTGGGTAGCGAATGTTATCAACTTCGGTTGATCCGACACTTTGATTCGATGCTCGCTTTTATTTAGCGATTGCCTGCTTTGGTTAGCGGAGGTTATCAACTTCCGTTGATTCGACCCTCTGGTTCGATGCTCGCTTTTATTTAGCGATTGCCTGCTTTGGTTAGCGGATGTTATCCATTTCGGTTGATCCGGCCCTCTGGTTCGATGCTCGCTTTTATTTAGCGATTCCCTGCTTTTGGTAGCAGATGTTATCAACTTCGGTTGACCCGAACCTATGGTTCGATGCTCGCTTTTATTTAGCGATTGCCGGCTTTAGGTAGCAGATGTTATCAACTTCAGTTGATCCGGCCCTCTAGTTCGATGCTCGCTTTTATTTAGCGATTGCCTGCTTTAGGTTGGAGGATGTTATCAACTTCGGTTGATCTGGCTCTCTGGTTCGATGCTCGCTTTTATTTAGCGATTGCATGCTTTAGGTAACAGATGTTATCAACTTCGGTTGATCCGGCCCTATGGTTCGATGCTCGCTTTTATTTAGCGATTTCCTGCCTTAGGTAGCAGATGTTATCAACTTCGGTTGATCCGACCCTCTGGTTTGATGCTCGCTTTTATTTAGCGATGACCTGTCTTGGATAGCGGATGTTATCAACTTGAATTGATCCGGCCCTATGGTTCGATGCTCGCTTTTATTTAGCGATTGCCTGCTTTGGTTAGCGGAGGTTATCAACTTCAGTTGATCCGACACTCTGGTTCGATGCTCGCTTTTATTTAGCGATTGCCTGCTTTGGTTAGCGGAGATTATAAACTTCAGTTGATCCAGCCCTATGGTTCGATGCTTAGTTTTATTTAGTGATTTCCTGCTTTAGTTAGCAGATGTTATCAAATTCGATTGATCCGGCCTTCTTGTTCGGTGCCTGCTTTTATTTAGCGATTGCCTGCTTTAGGTTAGCGGATGTTATCAACATCGGTTGATCCGGCCCTATGGTTCGATGCTCGCTTTTATTTAGCGATTGCCTGCTTTAGCTAGCAGATGTTATCAACTTCGATTGATTCGGCCTTCTAGTTCGGTGCTCGCTTTTATTTAGCGATTGCCTGCTATAGGTTAGCGGATGTTATCAACATCGATTTATCCGGCCCTCTGGTTCGATGCTCGCTTTTATTTAGTGATTGCCTGCTTTGGTTAGCGGATGTTATAACCTTCGGTTGATCCGGCCCTATGATTCGATGCTCGCTTTTATTTAGCGATTGCCTCCTTTGGTTAGAGGAGATTATCAACTTCCGTTGATCCTAACCTCTGGTTCGATGCTAGCTTTTATTTAGCGATTTCCTGCTTTGGTTAGCGGATGTTATCAACTTCGGTTTATCCGACCCTTTGGTTCGATGCCCGCTTTTATTTAGCGATTGCCTGCTTTAGGTAGCAGATGTTATCAACTTCGGTTGATACGGCCCTATGGTTCGATGCTCGCTTTTATTTAGCGATTGCATGCTTTGGTTAGCGAATATTATCAAATTCGGTTGATCCGGCCCTATGGTTCGATGCTCGCTTTTATTTAGCGATTGCCTGCTTTAGGTTAGCGGATGTTATCAACTTCGGTTTATCCGACCCTTTGGTTCGATGCTCGCTTTTATTTAGCGATTTCCTGCTTTGGTTAGCGGATGTTATCAACTTCGGTTTATCCGACCCTCTAGTTCGATGCTCGCTTTTATTTAGCGATTGCCTGCTTTAGGTTGGCGGATACTATCAACTTCAGTTGATCCGACACTATGATTCGATGCTCGCTTTTATTTAGAGATGGTCTGCTTTGGTTAGCGGATGTTATCAACTTTAATAAATCTGGCCCTATCGTTTGCTTCTCGCTTTTATTTAGCGATTGCCTGCTTTGGTTAGCGGATGTTATCAATTTCGGTTGATACGGCCCTCTGGATCGATGCTCGCTTTTATTTTGCGATTGTCGTCTTTAGGTAGCAGATGTTATCAACTTCGGTTGATCCGGCCCTCTGATTCGATGCCCGCTTTTATTTAGCGATTGCCTGCTTTAGGTTGGAGGATGTTATCAACTTCGGCTGATCTGGCCCTCTGGTTCAATGCTTGCTTTTATTTAGCGATTGCATGCTTTAGGTAGAAGATGTTATCAACTTCGGTTGATCCGGCCCTATGGTTCGATGCTCGCTTTTATTTAAAGATATCCTGCTTTAGGTAGCAGATGTTATCAACCTCGGTTGATCCGGCCCTCTAGTTCGATGCTCGCTTTTAATTAGCGATTGTCTGCATTAGGTTGGCGGATGTTATCAACTTCGGTTGATCCGGCCTTCTGGTTTGATGCTCGCTTTTATTTAGCGATGGCCTGCCTTGGTTAGCGGATGTTATCAACTTCAATTGATCCGGCCCTATGGTTCAATGCTCACTTTTATTTAGCGATTGCCTGCTTTAGTTAGCAGATGTTATCAACTTCAGTTGATCCGACCCTCTGGTTCGATGCTCACTTTTATTTAGCGATTGGCTGCTTTAGGCTAGCGGATGTTATCAACATCGGTTTATCCGGCCCTCTGGTTCGATGCTCGCTTTTATTCAGCGATTGCCTGCTTTAGGTTAGCGGATGTTATCAACTTCAGTTGATCCGGCCCTATGGTTCGATGCTCACTTTTATTTAGCGATTTCCTGCTTTGGTTAGCGGATGTTATCAACTTCGGTTTATCCGACCCTTTGGTTCGATGCTCGCTTTTATTTAGTGATTGCCTGCTTTGGTTAGCGGATGTTATCAACTTCGGTTGATCTGCCCTCTAGTTTGATGCTCGCTTTTATTTAGCGATTGCCTGCTTTGGTTAGCGGATGTTATCCATTTCGGTTGATCCGGCCCTCTGGTTCGATGCTCGCTTTTATTTAGCGATTCCCTGCTTTTGGTAGCAGATGTTATCAACTTCGGTTGACCCGGCACTTTGATTCGATGCTCGCTTTTATTTAGCGATTGCCTGCTTTGGTTAGCGGAGGTTATCAACTTCCGTTGATTCAACCCTATGGTTCGATGCTCGCTTTTATTTAGCGATTGCCTGCTTTGGTTAGCGGATGTTATCCATTTCGGTTGATCCGGCCCTCTGGTTCGATGCTCGCTTTTATTTAGCGATTCCCTGCTTTTGGTAGCAGATGTTATCAACTTCGGTTGGATCGAACCTATGGTTCGATGCTCGCTTTTATTTAGCGATTGTCGGCTTTAGGTAGCAGATGTTATCAACTTCAGTTGATCCGGCCCTCTAGTTCGATGCTCGCTTTTATTTAGCGATTGCCTGCTTTAGGTTGGAGGATGTTATCAACTTCGGTTGATCTGGATCTCTGGTTCGATGCTCGCTTTTATTTAGTGATTGCATGCTTTAGGTAACAGATGTTATCAACTTCGGTTGATCCGGCCCTATGGTTCGATGCTCGCTTTTATTTAGCGATTTCCTGCCTTAGGTAGCAGATGTTATCAACTTCGGTTGATCCGACCCTCTGGTTTGATGCTCGCTTTTATTTAGCGATGACCTGTCTTGGATAGCGGATGTTATCAACTTGAATTGATCCGGCCCTATGGTTCGATGCTCGCTTTTATTTAGCGATTGCCTGCTTTGGTTAGCGGAGGTTATCAACTTTAGTTGATCCGACCCTCTGGTTCGATGCTCGCTTTTATTTTGCGATTGCCTGCTTTGGTTAGCGGAGATTATAAACTTCAGTTGATCCAGCCCTATGGTTCGATGCTCAGTTTTAATTAGCGATTTCCTGCTTTAGTTAGCAGATGTTATCAAATTCGATTAATCCGGCCTTCTTGTTCGGTGCTTGCTTTTATTTAGCGATTGCCTGCTTTAGGTTAGCAGATGTTATCAACATCGGTTGATCCGACCCTATGGTTCGATGCTCGCTTTTATTTAGCGATTGCCTGCTTTAGCTAGCAGATGTTATCAACTTCGATTGATCCGGCCTTCTAGTTCGGTGCTCGCTTTTATTTAGCGATTGCCTGCTGTAGGTTAGCGGATGTTATCAACATCGGTTTATCCGGCCCTATGGTTTGATGTTTTCTTTTATTTAGCAATTTCCTGCTTTGGTTAGCGGATGTTATAAGCTTCGGTTTATCCGGCCCTTTGGTTCGATGCTCGCATTTATTTAGCGATTCCCCGCTTTGGTTAGTGGATGTTATCAACTTCGGATGATCTGGCCCTCTGGTTCGATGCTCGCTTTTATTTAGTGATTGCCTGCTTTGGTTAGTGGATATCATCAACTTCGGTTGATCTGGCCCTATGGTTCGATGCTCGCTTTTATTTAGCGATTGCCTGCTTTAGTTACCGAATGTTATCAACTTCGGTTGATCCGGCCCTCTGGTTCGATGCTCGCTTTTATTTAGCGATTGCCTGCATTGGTTTGCGGATGTTATAACCTTCGGTTGATCGGCCCTATGATTCGATGCTCGCTTTTATTTAGCGATTGCCTCTGGTTCAATGGTTCGTTGCTCGCTATGATTCAACCCTCTGGTTCGATGATTCGATGCTCGCTATGATTCAACCCTCTGGTTCGATGCTCGCTTTTATATAGCGATTTCATACTTTGGTTAGCGGTTGTTATCAATTTCGGTTGATCCGGCCCTCTGGTTCGATGCTCTCTTTTATTTAGCAATTGCCTGATTTAGGAAGCAGATGTTATCAACTTCGATTGATCCGACCCTATGGTTCGATGCTCGCTTTTATTTAGCGATTGCCGGCTTTGGTTAGCGGATATTATCAACTTCGATTGATCCGGCCCTCTGGTTCGATGCTCGCTTTCATTTTGCGATTGCCTGCTTTAGGTTGGAGGATGTTATCAACTTCGGCTTATCTAGCCCTCGTGTTCGATGCTCGCTTTATTTAGCGATTGCATGCTTTAGGTAGAAGATGTTATCAACTTCGGTTGATCCGGCCCTATGGTTCGATGCTAGCTTTTATTTAGCGATTTCCTGCTTTAGGTAGCAGATGTTATCAACTTCGTTGATCCGGCCCTCTAGTTCGATGCTCTGTTTTATTTAGAGATTGCCTGCTTTAGGTTGGCGAATGTTATCAAGTTCGGTTGATCTGACCCTCTGGTTTGATGCTCGCTTTTATTTAGCGATAGCCTGCCTTGGTTAGCAGATGTTATCAACTTCAATTGATCCGGCCCTATGGTTCGATGCTCACTTTTATTTAGAGATTGCCTGCTCTGGTTAGCGGAGGTTATCAACTTTAGTTGATCCGACCCTCTTGTTTGATGCTCGCATTTATTTTGAGATTGCCTGCTTTGGTTAGCGGAGATTATAAACTTCGGTTGATCCGGCCCTATGGTTCGATGCTCGCTTTTATTTAGTGATTGACCGCTTTAGTTAGCAGATGTTATCAACTTCGATTGATCCGGCCTTCTGGTTCGGTGCTCGCTTTTATTTAGGGATTGCCTGCTTTAGGTTAGCGGATGTTATCAACATTGGTTGATCCGGCCCTATGGTTCGATGCTCGCTTTTATTTAGCGATTGCCTGCTTTAGCTAGCGGATGTTATCAACTTCGATTGATCCGGCCTTCTAGTTCGGTGCTCGCTTTTATTTAGCGATTGCCTGCTGTAGGTTAGCGGATGTTATCAACATCGGTTTATCCGGCCCTATGGTTTGATGTTTTCTTTTATTTAGCAATTTCCTGCTTTGGTTAGCGGATGTTATAAGCTTCGGTTTATCCGGCCCTTTGGTTCGATGCTCGCATTTATTTAGCGATTCCCCGCTTTGGTTAGCGGATGTTATCAACTTTGGATGATCTGGCCCTCTGGTTCGATGCTCGCTTTTATTTAGTGATTGCCTGCTTTGGTTAGTGGATATCATCAACTTCGGTTGATCTGGCCCTATGGTTCGATGCTCGCTTTTATTTAGCGATTGCCTGCTTTAGTTACCGAATGTTATCAACTTCGGTTGATCCGGCCCTCTGGTTCGATGCTCGCTTTTATTTAGCGATTGCCTGCATTGGTTTGCGGATGTTATAACCTTCGGTTGATCCGGCCCTATGATTCGATGCTCGCTTTTATTTAGCGATTGCCTGCTTTGGTTAGAGGAGGTTATCAACTTCCGTTGATCCGACCCTTTGGTTCGATGCTAGCTTTTATTTAGCGATTTCCTGCTTTGGTTAGCGGATGTTCTCAATTTCGGTTGATCCGACCCTATGGTTCGATGCTCGCTTTTATTTAGCGATTGCAAGCTTTAGGTAGCAGATGTTATCAACTTCGGTTGATCCAGCCCTATGGTTCGATGCTCGCTTTTATTTAGCGATTTCCTGCTTTGGTTAGCGGATATTATCAACTTCGGTTGATTCGGCACTATGGTTCGATGCTCGCTTTTATTTAGCGATTGCATGCTTTGGTTAACGAATATTATCAACTTCGGTTGATCCGGCCCTCTGGTTCGATGCTCGCTTTTATTTAGCGATTGCCTGCTTTAGGTTAGCGGATGTTGTCAAATTCGGTTGATCCGGCCCTATGGTTCGATGCTCGGTTTTATTTAGCGATTTCCTGCTTTGGTTAGCGGATGTTATCAACTTCGGTTTATCCGACCCTTTGGTTCGATGCTCGCTTTTAGTTAGTGATTTCCTACTTTGGTTAGCGGATGTTATCAACTTCGGTTGATCCGGCCCTCTAGTTTGATGCTCGCTTTTATTTAGCGATTGCCTGCTTTGGTTAGCGGATATCATCAACTTCGGTTGGTCCGGCCCTGTGGTTCGATGTTCACATTTATTTAGCGATTGCCTGCTTTGGTTAGCGGAGGTTATCAACTTCCATTGATTCAACCCTCTGGTTCGATGCTCGCTTTTATATAGCGATTTCATACTTTGGTTAGCGGTTGTTATCAATTTCGGTTGATCCGGCCCTCTGGTTCGATGCTCGCTTTTATTTAGCAATTGCCTGATTTAGGAAGCAGATGTTATCAACTTCGATTGATCCGACCCTATGGTTCGATGCTCGCTTTTATTTAGCGATTGCCGGCTTTGGTTAGCGGATATTATCAACTTCGATTGATCCGGCCCTCTGGTTCGATGCTCGCTTTCTTTTTGCGATTGTCTGCTTTAGGTTGGAGGATGTTATCAACTTCGGCTGATCTAGCCCTCGTGTTCGATGCTCGCTTTATTTAGCGATTGCATGCTTTAGGTAGAAGATGTTATCAACTTCGGTTGATCCGGCCCTATGGTTCGATGCTAGCTTTTATTTAGCGATTTCCTGCTTTAGGTAGCAGATGTTATCAACTTCGGTTGATCCGGCCCTCTAGTTCGATGCTCTGTTTTATTTAGAGATTGCCTGCTTTAGGTTGGCGAATGTTATCAAGTTCGGTTGATCTGACCCTCTGGTTTGATGCTCGCTTTTATTTAGCGATAGCCTTCCTTGGTTAGCAGATGTTATCAACTTCAATTGATCCGGCCCTATGGTTCGATGCTCACTTTTATTTAGAGATTGCCTGCTCTGGTTAGCGGAGGTTATCAACTTTAGTTGATCCGACCCTCTTGTTTGATGCTCGCATTTATTTTGAGATTGCCTGCTTTGGTTAGCGGAGATTATAAACTTCGGTTGATCCGGCCCTATGGTTCGATGCTCGCTTTTATTTAGTGATTGACCGCTTTAGTTAGCAGATGTTATCAACTTCGATTGATCCGGCCTTCTGGTTCGGTGCTCGCTTTTATTTAGGGATTGCCTGCTTTAGGTTAGCAGATGTTATCAACATCGGTTGATCCGGCCCTATGGTTCGATGCTCGCTTTTATTTAGCGATTGCCTGCTTTAGCTAGCGGATGTTATCAACTTCGATTGATCCGGCCTTCTAGTTCGGTGCTCGCTTTTATTTAGCGATTGCCTGCTGTAGGTTAGCGGATGTTATCAACATCGGTTTATCCGGCCCTATGGTTTGATGTTTTCTTTTATTTAGCAATTTCCTGCTTTGGTTAGCGGATGTTATAAGCTTCGGTTTATCCGGCCCTTTGGTTCGATGCTCGCATTTATTTAGCGATTCCCCGCTTTGGTTAGCGGATGTTATCAACTTCGGATGATCTGGCCCTCTGGTTCGATGCTCGCTTTTATTTAGTGATTGCCTGCTTTGGTTAGTGGATATCATCAACTTCGGTTGATCTGGCCCTATGGTTCGATGCTCGCTTTTATTTAGCGATTGCCTGCTTTAGTTACTGAATGTTATCAACTTCGGTTGATCCGGCCCTCTGGTTCGATGCTCGCTTTTATTTAGCGATTGCCTGCATTGGTTTGCGGATGTTATAACCTTCGGTTGATCCGGCCCTATGATTCGATGCTCGCTTTTATTTAGCGATTGCCTGCTTTGGTTAGAGGAGGTTATCAACTTCTGTTGATCCGACCCTTTGGTTCGATGCTAGCTTTTATTTAGCGATTTCCTGCTTTAGTTAGCGGATGTTCTCAATTTCGGTTGATCCGACCCTATGGTTCAATGCTCGCTTTTATTTAGCGATTGCAAGCTTTAGGTAGCAGATGTTATCAACTTCGGTTGATCCGGCCCTATGGTTCGATGCTCGCTTTTATTTAGCGATTGCCTGCTTTGGTTAGCGGATATTTTCAACTTCGGTTGATCCGGCACTATGGTTCGATGCTCGCTTTTATTTAGCGATTGCATGCTTTGGTTAACGAATATTATCAACTTCGGTTGATCCGGCCCTCTGGTTCGATGCTCGCTTTTATTTAGCGATTGCCTGCTTTAGGTTAGCGGATGTTGTCAAATTCGGTTGATCCGGCCCTATGGTTCGATGCTCGGTTTTATTTAGCGATTTCCTGCTTTGGTTAGCGGATGTTATCAACTTCGGTTTATCCGACCCTTTGGTTCGATGCTCGCTTTTAGTTAGTGATTTCCTGCTTTGGTTAGCGGATGTTATCAACTTCGGTTGATCCGGCCCTCTAGTTTGATGCTCGCTTTTATTTAGCGATTGCCTGCTTTGGTTAGCGGATATCATGAACTTCGGTTGGTCCGGCCCTGTGGTTCCATGTTCACATTTATTTAGCGATTGCCTGCTTTGGTTAGCGGAGGTTATCAACTTCCATTGATTCAACCCTCTGGTTCGATGCTCGCTTTTATATAGCGATTTAATACTTTGGTTAGCGGTTGTTATCAATTTCGGTTGATTCGGCCCTCTAGTTTGATGCTCGCTTTTATTTAGCGATAGCCTGCCTTGGTTAGCAGATGTTATCAACTTCAATTGATCCGGCCCTATGGTTCGATGCTCACTTTTATTTAGAGATTGCCTGCTCTGGTTAGCGGAGGTTATCAACTTTAGTTGATCCGACCCTCTTGTTTGATGCTCGCATTTATTTTGAGATTGCCTGCTTTGGTTAGCGGAGATTATAAACTTCGGTTGATCCGGCCCTATGGTTCGATGCTCGCTTTTATTTAGTGATTGACCGCTTTAGTTAGCAGATGTTATCAACTTCGATTGATCCGGCCTTCTGGTTCGGTGCTCGCTTTTATTTAGGGATTGCCTGCTTTAGGTTAGCGGATGTTATCAACATCGGTTGATCCGGCCCTATGGTTCGATGCTCGCTTTTATTTAGCGATTGCCTGCTTTAGCTAGCGGATGTTATCAACTTCGATTGATCCGGCCTTCTAGTTCGGTGCTCGCTTTTATTTAGCGATTGCCTGCTGTAGGTTAGCGGATGTTATCAACATCGGTTTATCCGGCCCTATGGTTTGATGTTTTCTTTTATTTAGCAATTTCCTGCTTTGGTTAGCGGATGTTATAAGCTTCGGTTTATCCGGCCCTTTGGTTCGATGCTCGCATTTATTTAGCGATTCCCCGCTTTGGTTAGCGGATGTTATCAACTTCGGATGATCTGGCCCTCTGGTTCGATGCTCGCTTTTATTTAGTGATTGCCTGCTTTGGTTAGTGGATATCATCAACTTCGGTTGATCTGGCCCTATGGTTCGATGCTCGCTTTTATTTAGCGATTGCCTGCTTTAGTTACCGAATGTTATCAACTTCGGTTGATCCGTCCCTCTGGTTCGATGCTCGCTTTTATTTAGCGATTGCCTGCATTGGTTTGCGGATGTTATAACCTTCGGTTGATCCGGCCCTATGATTCGATGCTCGCTTTTATTTAGCGATTGCCTGCTTTGGTTAGAGGAGGTTATCAACTTCCGTTGATCCGACCCTTTGGTTCGATGCTAGCTTTTATTTAGCGATTTCCTGCTTTGGTTAGCGGATGTTCTCAATTTCGGTTGATCCGACCCTATGGTTCGATGCTCGCTTTTATTTAGCGATTGCAAGCTTTAGGTAGCAGATGTTATCAACTTCGGTTGATCCGGCCCTATGGTTCGATGCTCGCTTTTATTTAGCGATTGCCTGCTTTGGTTAGCGGATATTTTCAACTTCGGTTGATCCGGCACTATGGTTCGATGCTCGCTTTTATTTAGCGATTGCATGCTTTGGTTAACGAATATTATCAACTTCGGTTGATCCGGCCCTCTGGTTCGATGCTCGCTTTTATATAGCGATTGCCTGCTTTAGGTTAGCGGATGTTGTCAAATTCGGTTGATCCGGCCCTATGGTTCGATGCTCGGTTTTATTTAGCGATTTCCTGCTTTGGTTAGCGGATGTTATCAACTTCGGTTTATCCGACCCTTTGGTTCGATGCTCGCTTTTAGTTAGTGATTTCCTGCTTTGGTTAGCGGATGTTATCAACTTCGGTTGATCCGGCCCTCTAGTTTGATGCTCGCTTTTATTTAGCGATTGCCTGCTTTGGTTAGCGGATATCATGAACTTCGGTTGGTCCGACCCTGTGGTTCGATGTTCACATTTATTTAGCGATTGCCTGCTTTGGTTAGCGGAGGTTATCAACTTCCATTGATTCAACCCTCTGGTTCGATGCTCGCTTTTATATAGCGATTTAATACTTTGGTTAGCGGTTGTTATCAATTTCGGTTGATCCGGCCCTCTGGTTCGATGCTCGCTTTTATTTAGCAATTGCCTGATTTAGGAAGCAGATGTTATCAACTTCGATTGATCCGGCCCTATGGTTCGATGCTCGCTTTTATTTAGCGATTGCCGGCTTTGGTTAGCGGATATTATCAACTTCGATTGATCCGGCCCTCTGGTTCGATGCTCGCTTTTATTTAGCGATTACCTGCTTTAGGTTGGAGGATGTTATCAACTTTGGCTGATCTAGCCCTCGTGTTCGATGCTCGCTTTATTTAGCGATTGCATGCTTTAGGTAGAAGATGTTATCAACTTCGGTTGATCCGGCCCTATGGTTCGATGCTAGCTTTTATTTAGCGATTTCCTGCTTTAGGTAGCAGATGTTATCAACTTCGGTTGATCCGGCCCTCTAGTTCGATGCTCGGTTTTATTTAGAGATTGCCTGCTTTAGGTTGGCGAATGTTATCAACATCGGTTGATCTGACCCTCTGGTTTGATGCTCGCTTTTAGTTAGCGATAGCCTGCCTTGGTTAGCAGATGTTATCAACTTCAATTGATCCGGCCCTATGGTTCGATGCTCACTTTTATTTAGAGATTGCCTGCTCTGGTTAGCGGAGGTTATCAACTTTAGTTGATCCGACCCTCTTGTTTGATGCTCGCTTTTATTTTGAGATTGCCTGCTTTGGTTAGCGGAGATTATAAACTTCGGTTGATCCGGCCCTATGGTTCGATGCTCGCTTTTATTTAGTGATTGACCGCTTTAGTTAGCAGATGTTATCAACTTCGATTGATCCGGCCTTCTGGTTCGGTGCTCGCTTTTATTTAGGGATTGCCTGCTTTAGGTTAGCGGATGTTATCAACATCGGTTGATCCGGCCCTATGGTTTGATGCTCGCTTTTATTTAGCGATTTCCAGCTTTGGTTAGCGGATGTTATTAACTTCGGTTTATCCGGCCCTTTGGTTCGATGCTCGCATTTATTTAGCGATTGCCTGCTTTGGTTAGCGGATGTTATCAACTTCGGATGATCCGGCCCTCTGGTTCGATGTTCGCTTTTATTTAGCGATTGCCTGCTTTGGTTAGTGGATATCATCAACTTCGGTTGATCCGGCCCTCTGGTTCGATGCTCGCTTATATTTAGCGATTGCCTTCTTTGGTTAGCGAATGTTATAACCTTCGGTTGATCCGGCCCTATGATTCGATGCTCGCTTTTATTTAGCGATTGCCTGCTTTGGTTAGCGGAGGTTATCAACTTCCGTTGATCCGACCCTCTGATTCCATGCTCGCTTTTATTTAGCAATTTCCTGCTTTGGTTAGCGGATGTTATCAATTTCGGTTAATCTGGCCCTCTAGTTCGATGCTCGCTTTTATTTAGCGGTTGCCTGCTTTAGGTAGCAGATGTTATCAACTTCGGCTGATTCGGACCTATGGTTCGATGCTCGCTTTTATTTAGCCATTGCCTGCTTTGGGTATCAGATGTTATCTACTTCAGTTGATCCAGCCCTCTGGTTCGATGCTCGCTATTATTTAGTGATTGCCTACTTTAGGTTGGAGGATGTTATCAACTTCGGTTGATCCGGCACCCTGGTTTGATGCTTGCTTTTATTTAGCGATGGCCTGCCTTGGTTAGCGGATGTTATCAACGTCAGTTTATCCGGCCCTATGGTTCGATGCTCGCTTTTATTTAGCGATTACCTGCTTTGGTTAGCGGAGGTTATCAACTTCAGTTGATTGGACCCTCGGGTTCGATGCTCGCTTTTATTTAGAGATTGCCTGTTTTGGTTAGCGGATGTTATCAGCTTCGGTTAATCCGACCCTCTGGTTCGATGGTCGCTTTTATTTAGAGATTGCCTGTTTTGGTTAGCGGATGTTATCAATTTCGGTTGATCCGGCCCATTGGTTCGATGCTCGCTTTTATTTAGCGATTGCCTGCTTTAGGTAGCAAATATTATCAACTTTGGTTGATCCGTCCCTCTAGTTCGATGCTCGCTTTTATTTAACGATTGCCTGCTTTAGGTTAGCGGATGTTATCAACTTCGGTTGATCCGGCCCTATGGTTCTATGCTCGCTTTTATTTAGCGATTGCCTACTTTGGTTAGCTGAGGTTATCAACTTCGGTTGATCCGACCCTCTGGTTCGATGCTCGCTTTTATTTAGCGATTGCCTGCTTTGGTTAGCGGATGTTATCAATTTGGGTTGTTCCGGCCCTCTGGTTAGATGCTCGCTTTTATTAAGCGATTGCCTGCTTTGGTTAGCGGATGTTATCAACTTCGGTTGATCCGGCCCTCTGGTTCGATGCTCGCTTTTATTTAGCGATTGCCTGCTTTGGTTAGCGGATGTTATGAACTTCGGTTGATCCGGCCCTCTGGTTCGATGCTCGCTTTTATTTAGCGATTGCCTGCTTTGGTTAGCGGATTTTATAACCATCGGTTGATCCGGCCCGATGATTCGATGCTCGCTTTTATTTAGCGATTGCCTGCTTTGGTTAGCGGAGGTTATCAACTTCCGTTGATCCGACCCTCTGGTTCGATGCTCGCTTTTATTTAGCAATTTTCTGCTTTGGTTAGCGGATGTTCTCAATTTCGGTTGATCCGGCCCTCTGGTTCGATGCTCGCTTTTATTTAGCGATTGCCTGATTTTGTTAGCAGATGTTATCAACTTCGGTTGATTCGGCCCTATGGTTCGATGCTCGCTTTTATTTAGCGATTGCCTGCTTTGGGTATCAGATGTTATCAAATTCAGTTGATCCGGACCTCTGGTTCGATGCTCGGTTTTATTTAGCGATTGAATGCTTTAGGTTGGAGGATGTTAT
The DNA here is from genome assembly GCA_963859935.3 of Lathyrus sativus. Taxonomy (NCBI): domain Eukaryota; kingdom Viridiplantae; phylum Streptophyta; class Magnoliopsida; order Fabales; family Fabaceae; genus Lathyrus; species Lathyrus sativus. The sequence continues at coordinate 282,059,289 of OZ012738.1, forward strand.
CAACTTCGGTTGATCCGGCCCTCGGGTTTGATGCTCGCTTTTATTTAGCGATGGCCTACCTTGGTTAGCGGATGTTATCAACGTCAGTTTATCCGGCCCTATGGTTCGATGCTCGCTTTTATTTAGAGATTGCCTTCTTTGGTTAGCGGAGGTTATCAACTTCGGTTGATTCGACCCTCTGGTTCGATGCTCACTTTTATTTTGCGATTGCCTTCTTTGGTTAGCGGATGTTATCAATTTCAGTTGATTTGGCCCTCAAGTTTGATGCTCACTTTTATTAAGCGATTGCCTGCCTTGGTTAGCGGATGTTATCAACTTCGGTTGATCAGGCCCTATGGTTCGATGCTCGCTTTTATTTAGCGATAGCCTGCTTTGGTTAGCGGATGTTATCAACTTCGGTTGATCCGGCCCTCTGGTTCGATGCTTGCTTTTATTCAGCGATTACCTGCTTTGGTTAGCGGATATCATCAACTTCGATTGATCCGGCCTTATGGTTCGATGCTCGCTTTTATTTGGCGATTGCCTGCTTTGGTTAGCGGATGTTATCAACTTCGTTTAATCCGGCCCTCTGGTTCGATGCTCGCTTTTATTTAGCGATTGCCTGTTTAGGTTTGCGGATGTTATCAACTTCGGTTGATCCGGCCCTATGGTTTGATGCTCTCTTTTATTTAGCGATTTCCTGCTTTGGTTAGCGGAGGTTATCAACTTCCGTTGATCCGACCCTCTGGTTCGATGCTCTGTTTTATTTAACGATTGCTTGCTTTGGTTAGCGGATGTTATCAATTTCGGTTGATCCGACCCTCTAGTTCGATGCTCGCTTTTATTTAGCGATTGCTTGCTTTAGGTAGCAAATGTTATCAACTTCGGTTGATCCGGTTCTCTGGTTTGATGCTCGCTTTTACTTAGCAATTGTCTACTTTAGGTTAGCGGATGTTATCAACTTCGGTTGATCCGGCCTTATGGTTCGATGCTCGCTTTTATTTAGCGATTGTCTACTTTAGGTTAGCTGATGTTATCAAATTCGGTTGATCCGGCCGTATGATTCGATGCTCGCTTTTATTTAGCGATTGCCTGCTTTGGTTAGCGGATGTTATCAACTTCGGTTGATCCGGCCCTATGGTTCGATGCTCGCTTTTATTTAGCAATTTTCTACTTTAGGTAGCAGATGTTATCAACTTCGGTTGATTCGACCCTCTGGTTAGATGCTCGCTTTTATTTAGCGATTGCCTGCTTTAGGTTAGCGGATGTTATCAACTTCGGTTGATCCGGCCCTATTGTTCGATGATCGCTTTTATTTAGTGATTGCCTGCTTTGGTTAGCGGATGTTATAAATTTCAGTTGATCTGGCCCTCTGGTTCGATGCTCGCTTTTATTTAGTGATTGCCTGCTTTAGGTAGCAAATATTATCAACTTCGGTTGATCCGTCCCTCTGGTTCGATGCTCGCTTTTATTTAACGATTGCCTGCTTTAGGTTAGCGGATGTTATCAACTTCGGTTGATCCGGCCCTATGTTTCTATGCTCGCTTTTATTTAGCAATTGCCTGCTTTGGTTAGCTGAGCTTATCAACTTCGGTTGATCCGACCCTGTGGTTTGATGCTCGCTTTTATTTAGCGATTGCCTGCTTTGGTTAGCGGATGTTATCAATTTGGGTTGTTCCGGCCCTCTCGTTAGATGCTCGCTTTTATTTAGCGATTGCCTGCTTTGGTTAGCGGATGTTATGAACTTCGGTTGATCCGGCCCTCTGGTTCGATGCTCGCTTTTATTTAGCGATTGCCTGCTTTGGTTAGCGGATGTTATAACCTTCGGTTGATCCGGCCCGATGATTCGATGCTCGCTTTTATTTAGCGATTGCCTGCTTTGGTTAGCGGAGGTTATCAACTTCCTTTGATCCGACCCTCTGGTTCGATGCTCGCTTTTATTTAGCAATTTCCTGATTTGGTTAGCGGATGTTATCATTTTCGGATGATCCGGCCCTCTGGTTCGATGCTCGCTTTTATTTAGCGATTTCCTGCTTTAGTTAGCAGATGTTACGAACTTCGGTTGATTCGGCCCTATGGTCCGATGCTCGCTTTTATTTTGCGATTGCCTGCTTTGGGTATCAGATGTTATCAACTTCAGTTGATCCGGCCCTCTTGTTCGATGCTCGCTTTTATTTAGCGATTGCCTGCTTTAGGTTGGAGGATGTTATCAACTTCGGTTGATCCGGCCCTCTGGTTTGATGCTCGCTTTTATTTAGCGATGGCCTGCCTTGGTTAGCGGATGTTATCAACGTCAGTTTATCCGGCCCTATGGTTCGATGCTCGCTTTTATGTAGCGATTGCCTTCTTTGGTTAGCGGAGGTTATCAACTTCAGTTGATTCGACCCTCTGGTTCGATGCTCGCTTTTATTTTGCGATTGCCTTCTTTGGTTAGCGGATGTTATCAATTTCGGTTGATCTGGCCCTCTGGTTTGATGCTCACTTTTATTTAGCGATTGTCTGCCTTGGTTAGCGGATGTTATCAACTTCGGTTGATCAGGCCCTATGGTTCGATGCTCTCTTTTATTTAGCGATTGCCTTCTTTGGTTAGCGGATGTTATCAACTTCGGTTGATCAGGCACTATGGTTCGATGCTCGCTTTTATTTAGCGATTGCCTGCTTTGGTTAGCGGATGTTATCAACTTCGGTTGATCCGGCCCTCTGGTTCGATGCTTGCTTTTATTCAGCAATTACCTGCTTTGGTTAGCGGATATCATCAACTTCGATTGATCCGGCCTTATGGTTCGATGCTCGCTTTTATTTGGCGATTGTCTGCTTTGGTTAGCGGATGTTATCAACTTCGTTTAATCCGGCCCTCTGGTTCGATGCTCGCTTTTATTTAGCGATTGCCTGCTTAGGTTTGCGGATGTTATCAACTTCGGTTGATCCGGCCTATGGTTTGATGCTCTCTTTTATTTAGCGATTTCCTGCTTTGGTTAGCGGAGGTTATCAACTTCCGTTGATCCGACCCTCTGGTTCGATGCTCTGTTTTATTTAACGATTGCTTGCTTTGGTTAGCGGATGTTATCAATTTCGGTTGATCCGACCCTCTAGTTCGATGCTCGCTTTTATTTAGCGATTGCCTGCTTTAGGTAGCAAATGTTATCAACTTCGGATGATCCGGTTCTCTGGTTTGATGCTCGCTTTTACTTAGCAATTGTCTACTTTAGGTTAGCGGATGTTATCAACTTCGGTTGATCCGGCCTTATGGTTCGATGCTCGCTTTTATTTAGCGATTGTCTACTTTAGGTTAGCTGATGTTATCAAATTCGGTTGATCCGGCCGTATGATTCGATGCTCGCTTTTATTTAGCGATTGCCTGCTTTGGTTAGCGGATGTTATCAACTTCGGTTGATCCGGCCCTATGGTTCGATGCTCGCTTTTATTTAGCAATTTTCTACTTTAGGTAGCAGATGTTATCAACTTCGGTTGATTCGACCCTCTGGTTAGATGCTCGCTTTTATTTAGCGATTGCCTGCTTTAGGTTAGCGGATGTTATCAACTTCGGTTGATCCGACCCTATTGTTCGATGATCGCTTTTATTTAGCGATTGCCTGCTTTGGTTAGCGGATGTTATAAATTTCAGTTGATCTGGCCCTCTGGTTCGATTCTCGCTTTTATTTAGCGATTGCCTGCTTTAGGTAGCAAATATTATCAACTTCGGTTGATCCGTCCCTCTGGTTCGATGCTCGCTTTTATTTAACGATTGCCTGCTTTAGGTTAGCGGATGTTATCAACTTCGGTTGATCCGGCCCTATGTTTCTATGCTCGCTTTTATTTAGCAATTGCCTGCTTTGGTTAGCTGAGGTTATCAACTTCGGTTGATCCGACCCTGTGGTTTGATGCTCGCTTTTATTTAGCGATTGCCTGCTTTGGTTAGCGGATGTTATCAATTTGGGTTGTTCCGGCCCTCTGGTTAGATGCTCGCTTTTATTTAGCGATTGCCTGCTTTGGTTAGCGGATGTTATGAACTTCGGTTGATCCGGCCCTCTGGTTCGATGCTCGCTTTTATTTAGCGATTGCCTGCTTTGGTTAGCGGATGTTATAACCTTCGGTTGATCCGGCCCGATGATTTGATGCTCGCTTTTATTTAGCGATTGCCTGCTTTGGTTAGCGGAGGTTATCAACTTCCTTTGATCCGACCCTCTGGTTCGATGCTCGCTTTTATTTAGCAATTTCCTGATTTGGTTAGCGGATGTTATCATTTTCGGATGATCCGGCCCTCTGGTTCGATGCTCGCTTTTATTTAGCGATTTCCTGCTTTAGTTAGCAGATGTTACGAACTTCGGTTGATTCGGCCCTATGGTCCGATGCTCGCTTTTATTTTGCGATTGCCTGCTTTGGGTATCAGATGTTATCAACTTCAGTTGATCCGGCCCTCTTGTTCGATGCTCGCTTTTATTTAGCGATTGCCTGCTTTAGGTTGGAGGATGTTATCAACTTCGGTTGATCCGGCCCTCTGGTTTGATGCTCGCTTTTATTTAGCGATGGCCTGCCTTGGTTAGCAGATGTTATCAACGTCAGTTTATCCGGCCCTATGGTTCGATGCTCGCTTTTATGTAGCGATTGCCTTCTTTGGTTAGCGGAGGTTATCAACTTCAGTTGATTCGACCCTCTGGTTCGATGCTCGCTTTTATTTTGCGATTGCCTTCTTTGGTTAGCGGATGTTATCAATTTCGGTTGATCTGGCCCTCTGGTTTGATGCTCACTTTTATTTAGCGATTGTCTGCCTTGGTTAGCGGATGTTATCAACTTCGGTTGATCAGGCCCTATGGTTCGATGCTCTCTTTTATTTAGCGATTGCCTTCTTTGGTTAGCGGATGTTATCAACTTCGGTTGATCAGGCACTATGGTTCGATGCTCGCTTTTATTTAGCGATTGCCTGCTTTGGTTAGCGGATGTTATCAACTTCGGTTGATCCGGCCCTCTGGTTCGATGCTTGCTTTTATTCAGCAATTACCTGCTTTGGTTAGCGGATATCATCAACTTCGATTGATCCGGCCTTATGGTTCGATGCTCGCTTTTATTTGGCGATTGTCTGCTTTGGTTAGCGGATGTTATCAACTTCGTTTGATCCAGTCCTCTGGTTCGATGCTCGCTTTTATTTAGCGAATGTTATCAACTTCGGTTGATCCGGCCCTATTGTTTGATGCTCGCTTTTATTTAGCGATTTCCGGCTTTGGATAGCGGAGGTTATCAACTTCCGTTGATCCGACCCTCTGGTTCGATGCTCTATTTTATTTAGCGATTGCCTGCTTTGGTTAGCGGATGTTATCAATTTCGGTTGATCCGACCCTCGAGTTCGATGCTCGCTTTTATTTAGCGATTGCCTGCTTTAGGTAGCAGATGTTATCAACTTCGGTTCATTCGGCCCTCTGGTTTGATGCTCGCTTTTACTTAGCAATTGTCTACTTTAGGTTAGCGGATGTTATCAACTTCGGTTGATCCGGCCTTATGGTTCGATGCTCGCTTTTATTTAGCGATTGTCTGCTTTAGGTTAGCTGATGTTATCAAATTCGGTTGATCCGACCCTATGATTCGATGCTCGCTTTTATTTAGCGATTGCCTGCTTTGGTTAGCGGATGTTATCAACTTCAGTTGATCCGGCCCTATGGTTAGATGCTCGCTTTTATTTAGCGATTGCCTGCTTTAGGTTGGCGGATGTTATCAACTTCGGTTGATCTGGCCCTATTGTTCGATGATCGCTTTTATTTAGCGATTGCTTGCTTTGGTTAGCGGATGTTATCAACTTTGGTTGATTCGGCCTTATGGTTTGATGCAGACTTTTATTTAGCGATTTCCTGCTATGGTTAGCGGATGTTATCAACTTCGGTTTATCCGGCCCTATGGTTCGATGCTCGCTTTTATTTAACGATTGCCTGCTTTAGGTTAGCGGATGTTATCAACTTCGGTTGATCCGGCCCTATGTTTCTATGCTCGCTTTTATTTAGCAATTGCCTGCTTTGGTTAGCTGAGGTTATCAACTTCGGTTGATCCGACCCTGTGGTTTGATGCTCGCTTTTATTTAGCGATTGCCTGCTTTGGTTAGCGGATGTTATCAATTTGGGTTGTTCCGGCCCTCTGGTTCGATGCTCGCTTTTATTTAGCGATTGCCTGCTTTGGTTAGCGGATGTTATAACCTTCGGTTGATCCGGCCCGATGATTCGATGCTCGCTTTTATTTAGCGATTGCCTGCTTTGGTTAGCGGAGGTTATCAACTTCCTTTGATCCGACCCTCTGGTTCGATGCTCGCTTTTATTTAGCAATTTCCTGATTTGGTTAGCGGATGTTATCATTTTCGGATGATCCGGCCCTCTGGTTCGATGCTCGCTTTTATTTAGCGATTTCCTGCTTTAGTTAGCAGATGTTACGAACTTCGGTTGATTCGGCCCTATGATCCGATGCTCGCTTTTATTTTGCGATTGCCTGCTTTGGGTATCAGATGTTATCAACTTCAGTTGATCCGGCCCTCTTGTTCGATGCTCGCTTTTATTTAGCGATTGCCTGCTTTAGGTTGGAGGATGTTATCAACTTCGGTTGATCCGGCCCTCTGGTTTGATGCTCGCTTTTATTTAGCGATGGCCTGCCTTGGTTAGCAGATGTTATCAACGTCAGTTTATCCGGCCCTATGGTTCGATGCTCGCTTTTATGTAGCGATTGCCTTCTTTGGTTAGCGGAGGTTATCAACTTCAGTTGATTCGACCCTCTGGTTCGATGCTCGCTTTTATTTTGCGATTGCCTTCTTTGGTTAGCGGATGTTATCAATTTCGGTTGATCTGGCCCTCTGGTTTGATGCTCACTTTTATTTAGCGATTGTCTGCCTTGGTTAGCGGATGTTATCAACTTCGGTTGATCAGGCCCTATGGTTCGATGCTCTCTTTTATTTAGCGATTGCCTTATTTGGTTAGCGGATGTTATCAACTTCGGTTGATCAGGCACTATGGTTCGATGCTCGCTTTTATTTAGCGATTGCCTGCTTTGGTTAGCGGATGTTATCAACTTCGGTTGATCCGGCCCTCTGGTTCGATGCTTGCTTTTATTCAGCAATTACCTGCTTTGGTTAGCGGATATCATCAACTTCGATTGATCCGGCCTTATGGTTCGATGCTCGCTTTTATTTGGCGATTGTCTGCTTTGGTTAGCGGATGTTATCAACTTCGTTTGATCCAGTCCTCTGGTTCGATGCTCGCTTTTATTTAGCGAATGTTATCAACTTCGGTTGATCCGGCCCTATTGTTTGATGCTCGCTTTTATTTAGCGATTTCCGGCTTTGGATAGCGGAGGTTATCAACTTCCGTTGATCCGACCCTCTGGTTCGATGCTCTATTTTATTTAGCGATTGCCTGCTTTGGTTAGCGGATGTTATCAATTTCGGTTGATCCGACCCTCGAGTTCGATGCTCGCTTTTATTTAGCGATTGCCTGCTTTAGGTAGCAGATGTTATCAACTTCGGTTCATCCGGCCCTCTGGTTTGATGCTCGCTTTTACTTAGCAATTGTCTACTTTAGGTTAGCGGATGTTATCAACTTCGGTTGATCCGGCCTTATGGTTCGATGCTCGCTTTTATTTAGCGATTGTCTGCTTTAGGTTAGCTGATGTTATCAAATTCGGTTGATCCGACCCTATGATTCGATGCTCGCTTTTATTTAGCGATTGCCTGCTTTGGTTAGCGGATGTTATCAACTTCAGTTGATCCGGCCCTATGGTTAGATGCTCGCTTTTATTTAGCGATTGCCTGCTTTAGGTTGGCGGATGTTATCAACTTCGGTTGATCTGGCCCTATTGTTCGATGATCGCTTTTATTTAGCGATTGCTTGCTTTGGTTAGCGGATGTTATCAACTTTGGTTGATTCGGCCTTATGGTTTGATGCAGACTTTTATTTAGCGATTTCCTGCTATGGTTAGCGGATGTTATCAACTTCGGTTTATCCGGCCCTATGGTTCGATGCTCGCTTTTATGTATTGATTGCCTTCTTTGGTTAGCGGAGGTTATCAACTTCAGTTGATTCGACCCTCTGGTTCGATGCTCGCTTTTATTTTGCGATTGCCTTCTTTGGTTAGCGGATGTTATCAATTTCGGTTGATCTGGCCCTCTGGTTTTATGCTCACTTTTATTTAGCGATTGTCTGCCTTGGTTAGCGGATGTTATAAACTTCGGTTGATCAGGCCCTATGGTTCGATGCTCTCTTTTATTTAGCGATTGCCTGCTTTGGTTAGCGGATGTTATCAACTTCGGTTGATCCGGCCCTCTGGTTCGATGCTTGCTTTTATTCAGCGATTACCTGCTTTGGTTAGCGGATATCATCAACTTCGATTGATTCGGCCTTATGGTTCAATGCTCGCTTTTATTTGGCGATTGCCTGCTTTGGTTAGCGGATGTTATCAACTTCGTTTGATCCGGCCCTCTGGTTCGATGCTCGCTTTTATTTAGCGATTTCCTGCTTTAGGTAGCAAATATTATCAACTTCGGTTGATCCGCCCATCTGTTTCGATGCTCGTTTTTATTTAAAGATTTCCTTCTTTAGGTTAGCGGATGTTATCAACTTCGGTTGATCTGGCCCTATGGTTCTATGCTCGCTTTTATTTAGCGATTGCCTGCTTTGGTTAGCGGAGGTTATCAACTTCGGTTGATCCGACCCTCTGGTTCGATGCCCGCTTTTATTTAGCGATTGCCTGCTTTGGTTAGCGGATGTTATCAATTTGGGTTTATCCGGCCCTCTGGTTAGATGCTCGCTTTTATTTAGCGATTGCCTGCTTTAGATAGCAGATGTTATCCAATTCGGTTGATCCGACCCTCTGGTTCGATGCTCGCTTTTATTTAGCGATTGTCTGCTTTAGGTTAGCAAATGTTATCAATTCGGTTAATCCGGCCCTATGGTTCGATGCTCGCTTTTAATTAGCGATTGCCTGCTTTGGTTAGTGGATGTTATCATCTTCAGTTGATCCGGCGCTCTGGTTCGATGCTCGCTTTTATTTAGCGATTGCCTACTTTGGTTAGCGGATGTTATAACCTTCGGTTGATCCGACCCTATGATTCGATGCTCGCTTTTATTTAGCGATTGCCTGCTTTGGTTAGCGGATGTTATCAACTTCCGTTGATCCGACCCTCTGGTTCGATGCTCTGTTTTATTTAGCGATTGCCTGCTTTGGTTAGAGGATGTTATCAATTTCAGTTGATCCGACCCTCTAGTTCGATGCTCGCTTTTATTTAGCGATTGCCTGCTTTAGGTAGCAGATGTTATCAACTTCGATTGATCTAGCCCTCTGGTTTGATGCTCGCTTTTACTTAGCAATTGTTTAGTTTAGGTTAGCGGATGTTATCAACTTCGGTTGATCCGGCCTTATGGTTCGATGCTCGCTTTTATTTAGCGATTTCCTGCTATGGTTAGCGGATGTTATCAACTTCGGTTTATCCGGACCTATGGTTCGATGCTCGCTTTTATTTAGTGATTTCCTGCTTTAGGTAGCTGAGGTTATCAACTTCGGTTGATCCGACCCTCTGGTTCGATGCTCGGTTTTATTTAGCGATTGCCTGCTTTGGTTAGCGGATGTTATCAATTTGGGTTGCTCCGGACCTCTGGTTAGATGCTCGCTTTTATTTAGCGATTGCCTGCTTTGGTTAGCGGATGTTATAACCTTCGGTTGATCCGGCCCGATGATTCGATGCTCACTTTTATTTAGCGATTGCCTGCTTTGGTTAGCGGAGATTATCAACTTCCTTTGATCTGACCCTCTGGTTCGATGCTCGCTTTTATTTAGCAATTTCCTGCTTTGGTTAGCGGATGTTATCAATTTCGGTTGATCCGGCCCTCTGGTTCGATGCTCGCTTTTATTTAGCGATTTACTGCTTTAGTTAGCAGATGTTATCAACTTCGGTTGATTCGGCCCTACGGTCCGATGCTCGATTTTATTTTGCGATTGCCTGCTTTGGGTATCAGATGTTATCAACTTCAGTTGATCCGGCCCTCTGGTTTGATGCTCGCTTTTATTTAGCGATTGCCTGCTTTAGGTTGGAGGATGTTATCAACTTCGGTTGATGCGGCCCTCTGGTTTGATGCTCGCTTTTATTTAGCGATGGCCTGCCTTGGTTAGCGGATGTTATCAACGTCAGTTTATCCGGCCCTATGGTTCGATGCTCGCTTTTATTTAGCGATTGCCTTCTTTGGTTAGCGGAGGTTATCAACTTCGGTTGATTCGACCCTCTGGTTCGATGCTCGCTTTTATTTTGTGATTGCCTTCTTTGGTTAGCGGATGTTATCAACTTCGGTTGATCAGGCCCTATGGTTCGATGCTCTCTTTTATTTAGTGATTGCCTGCTTTGGTTAGCGGATGTTATCAACTTCGGTTAATCCGGCCCTCTGGTTCGATGCTTGCTTCTATTCAGCGATTACCTGCTTTGGTTAGCGGATATCATCAACTTCGATTGATCCGGCCTCATGGTTCGATGCTCGCTTTTATTTGGCGATTGCCTGCTATGGTTAGCGGATGTTATCAACTTCGTTTGATCCGGCCCTCTGGTTCGATGCTCGCTTTTATTTAGCGATTTCCTGCTTTGGTTAGCGGATGTTATCAACTTCGGTTGATCCGGCCCTATGGTTTGATGCTCGCTTTTATTTAGCGATTTCCTGCTTTGGTTAGCGGAGGTTATCAACTTCCGTTGATCCGACCCTCTGGTTTGATGCTCTGTTTTATTTAGCGATTGCCTGCTTTGGTTAGCGAATGTTATCAATTTTGGTTGATCCGACCCTCTAGTTCGATGCTCGCTTTTATTTAGCGATTGCCTGCTTTAGGTAGCAGATGTTATCAACTTCGGTTGATCCGGCCCTCTGGTTTGATGCTCGCTTTTACTTAGCAATTGTCTACTTTAGGTTAGCGGATGTTATCAACTTCGGTTGATCCGGCCTTATGGTTCGATGTTCGCTTTTATTTAGCGATTTCCTGCTATGGTTAGCGGATGTTATTAACTTCGGTTTACCCGGCCCTATGGTTTGATGCTCGCTTTTATTTAGTGATTTCCTGCTTTAGGTAGCAGATGCTATCGACTTCGGTTGATTCGACCCTCTGGTTAGATGCTCGCCTTTATTTAGCGATTGCCTGCTTTAGGTTAGCGGATGTTATCAACTTCGTTTGATCCGGCCCTATGGTTCGATGCTCGCTTTTATTTAGCAATTTCCTTCTTTGGTTAGCGGGTGTTATCAACTTCGGTTGATCCGGCACTCTAGTTCGATGCTTGCTTTTATTTAATGATTGCCTACTTTGTTTAGCGGATGTTATCAATTTCGGTTGATCCGTCCCTCTAGTTCGATGCTCGCTTTTATTTAGCAATTGCCTCCTTTAGGTAGAAGATGTTATCAACATCAGTTGATCCGACCCTATGGTTTGATGCTCGCTTTTATTTAGCGATTTCCTGCTTTGGTTAGCGGATGTTATCAACTTCAGTTGATCCGACCCTCTGGTTCGATGCTCGCTTTTATATAGAGATTGCCTGTTTTGGTTAGTGGATGTTATCAATTTCGGTTGATCCGGCCCTCTGGTTCGATGCTCGTTTTTATTTAGCTATTGCCTGCTTTAGGTAGCAAATATTATCAACTTCGGTTGATCCGTCCCTCTGGTTAGATGCTTGCTTTTATTTAGCGATTGCCTTCTTTAGATAGCAGATGTTATCAAATTCGGTTGATCCGACCCTCTGGTTCGATGCTCGCTTTTATTTAGCGATTTCCTGCTTTGGTTAGCGGATGTTATCAACTTCGGTTGATCCGGCCCTATGGTTTGATGCTCGCTTTTATTTAGCAATTTCCTGCTTTGGTTAGCGGAGGTTATCAACTTCCGTTGATCCGACCCTCTGGTTCGATGCTCTGTTTTATTTAGCGATTGTCTGCTTTGGTTAGCGGATGTTATCAATTTCGGTTGATCCGACCCTCTAGTTCGATGCTCGCTTTTATTTAGTGATTGCCTGCTTTAGGTAGCAGATGTTATCAACTTCGGTTGATCCGACCCTCTGGTTTGATGCTCGCTTTTACTTAGCAATTGTCTAGTTTAGGTTAGCGGATGTTATCAACTTCGGTTGATCCGGCCTTATGGTTCGATGCTCGCTTTTATTTAGCGATTTCCTGCTATGGTTAGCGGATGTTATCAACTTCAGTTTATCCGGCCCTATGGTTCGATGCTCGCTTTTATTTAGCGATTTCCTGCTTAAGGTAGTTGAGGTTATCAACTTCGGTTGATCCGACCCTCTAGTTCGATGCTCGCTTTTATTTAGCGATTGCCTGCTTTGGTTAGCGGATGTTATCAATTTGGGTTGTTCCGGCACTCTGGTTAGATGCTCGCTTTTGTTTAGCGATTGCCTGCTTTGGTTAGCGGATGTTATAAACTTCGATTGATCCGGCCCTCTGGTTCGATGCTCGCTTTTATTTAGCGATTGCCTGCTTTGGTTAGCGGATGTTATGAACTTCGGTTGATCCGGCCCTCTGGTTCGATGCTCGCTTTTATTTAGCGATTGCCTGCTTTGGTTAGCGGATGTTATAACCTTCGGTTGATTCGGCCCGATGATTCGATGCTCGCTTTTATTTAGCGATTGCCTGCTTTGGTTAGCGGAGGTTATCAACTTCCTTTGATCTGACCCTCTGGTCCGATGCTCGCTTTTATTTTGCGATTGCCTGCTTTGGGTATCAGATGTTATCAACTTCGGTTGATCCGGCCCTCTGGTTTGATGCTCGCTTTTACTTAGCAATTGTCTACTTTAGGTTAGCGGATGTTATCAACTTCGGTTGATCTGGCCTTATGGTTCGATGCTCGCTTTTATTTAGCGATTTCCTGCTATGGTTAGCGGATGTTATCAACTTCGGTTAATACGGCCCTATGGTTCGATGCTCGCTTTTATTTAGCGATTTCCTGCTTTAGGTAACAGATGTTATCGACTTCGGTTGATTCGACCCTCTGGTTAGATGCTCGCTTTTATTTAGCGATTGCCTGCTTTGGTTAGCGGATGTTATCAACTTTGTTTGATCCGACCCTATGGTTCGATGCTCGCTTTTATTTAGTGATTGCCTTCTTTGGTTAGCGGGTGTTATCAACTTCGGTTGATCCGGCACTCTCTTTCAATGCTTGCTTTTATTTAATGATTGCCTTCTTTGTTTAGCAAATGTTATCAAATTCGGTTGATCCGACCCTCTGGTTCGATGCTCACTTTTATTTAGCGATTGCCTGCTTTAGGTTAGCAAATATTATCAATTCGGTTAATCCGGCCCTATGGTTCGATGCTCGCTTTTATTTAGCGATTGCCTGCTTTGGTTAGCGGATGTTATCATCTTCAGTTGATCCGGCCCTCTGGTTCGATGCTCGCTTTTATTTAGTGATTGCCTACTTTGGTTAGCGCATGTTATAACCTTCGGTTGATCCGACCCTATGATTCGATGCTCGCTTTTATTTAGCGATTGCCTGCTTTGGTTAGCGGATGTTATCAACTTTGGTTGATCAGGCCCTATGGTTCGATGCTCTCTTTTATTTAGAGATTGCCTGCTTTGGTTAGCGGATGTTATCAACTTCGGTTGATCCGGCCCTCTGGTTCGCTGCTTGCTTTTATTTAGCGATTACCTGCTTTGGTTAGCGGATATCATCAACTTCGATTGATCCGTCCTTATGGTTCGATGCTCGCTTTTATTTGGCAATTGCCTGCTTTGGTTAGCGGATGTTATCAACTTCGTTTGATCCGGACCTCTGGTTCGATGCTCGCCTATATTTAGCGATTTCCTGCTTTGGTTAGCGGATGTTATTAACTTCGGTTGACCCGGCCCTATGGTTTGATGCTCGCTTTTATTTAGCGATTTCTTGCTTTGGTTAGCGGAGGTTATCAACTTTCGTTGATCCGACCCTCTGGTTCGATGCTCTGTTTTATTTAGTGATTGTCTGCTTTGGTTAGCGGATGTTATCAATTTCGGTTGATCCGACCCTCTAGTTCGATGCTCGCTTTTATTTAGCGATTGCCTGCTTTAGGTAGCAGATGTTATCAACTTCGGTTGATCCGACCCTCTGGTTTGATGCTCGCTTTTACTTAGCAATTGTCTAGTTTAGGTTAGCGGATGTTATCAACTTCGGTTGATCCGGCCTTATGGTTCGATGCTCGCTTTTATTTAGCGATTTCCTGCTATGGTTAGCGGATGTTATCAACTTCGGTTTATCTGGCCCTATGGTTCGATGCTCGCTTTTATTTAGCAATTTCCTGCTTTAGGTAGCTGAGGTTATCAACTTCGGTTGATCCGACCCTCTGGTTTGATGCTCGCTTTTATTTAGCGATTGCCTGCTTTGGTTAGCGGATGTTATCAATTTGGGTTGTTCCGGCACTCTGGTTAGATGCTCGCTTTTGTTTAGCGATTGCCTGCTTTGGTTAGCGGATGTTATAAACTTCGATTGATCCGGCCCTCTGGTTCGATGCTCGCTTTTATTTAGCGATTGCCTGCTTTGGTTAGCGGATGTTATGAACTTCGGTTGATCCGGCCCTCTGGTTCGATGCTCGCTTTTATTTAGCGATTGCCTGCTTTGGTTAGCGGATGTTATAACCTTCAGTTGATCCGGCCCGATGATTCGATGCTCGCTTTTATTTAGCGATTGCCTGCTTTGGTTAGAGGAGGTTATCAACTTCCTTTGATCTGAGCCTCTGGTCCGATGCTCGCTTTTATTTTGCGATTGCCTGCTTTGGGTATCAGATGTTATCAACTTCGGTTGATCCGGCCCTCTGGTTTGATGCTCGCTTTTACTTAGCAATTGTCTACTTTAGGTTAGCGGATGTTATCAACTTCGGTTGATCTGGCCTTATGGTTCGATGCTCGCTTTTATTTAGCGATTTCCTGCTATGGTTAGCGGATGTTATCAACTTCGGTTTATACGGCCCTATGGTTCGATGCTCGCTTTAATTAGCGATTTCCTGCTTTAGGTAGCAGATGTTATCGACTTCGGTTGATTCGACCCTCTGGTTAGATGCTCGCTTTTATTTAGCGATTGCCTGCTTTGGTTAGAGGATGTTATCAACTTTGTTTGATCCGGCCCTATGGTTCGATGCTCGCTTTTATTTAGTGATTGCCTTCTTTGGTTAGCGGGTGTTATCAACTTCGGTTGATCCGGCACTCTCTTTCAATGCTTGCTTTTATTTAATGATTGTCTGCTTTGTTTAGCAGATGTTATCAAATTCGGTTGATCCAACCCTCTGGTTCGATGCTCACTTTTATTTAGCGATTGCCTGCTTTAGGTTAGCAAAGGTTATCAATTCGGTTAATCCGGCCCTATGGTTCGATGCTCGCTTTTATTTAGCGATTGCCTGCTTTGGTTAGCGGATGTTATCATCTTCAGTTGATTCGGCCCTCTGGTTCGATGCTCGCTTTTATTTAGCGATTGCCTACTTTGGTTAGCGCATGTTATAACCTTCGGTTGATCCGACCCTATGATTCGATGCTCGCTTTTATTTAGCGATTGCCTGCTTTGGTTAGCGGATGTTATCAACTTTGGTTGATCGGGCCCTATGGTTCGATGCTCTCTTTTATTTAGAGATTGCCTGCTTTGGTTAGCGGATGTTATCAACTTCGGTTGATTCGGCCCTCTGGTTCGCTGCTTGCTTTTATTCAGCGATTACCCGCTTTGGTTAGCGGATATCATCAACTTCGATTGATCCGGCCTTATGGTTCGATGCTCGCTTTTATTTGGCAATTGCCTGCTTTGGTTAGCGGATGTTATCAACTTCGTTTGATCCGAACCTCTGGTTCGATGCTCGCCTATATTTAGCGATTTCCTGCTTTGGTTAGCGGATGTTATCAACTTCGGTTGACCCGGCCCTATGGTTTGATGCTCGCTTTTATTTAGCGATTTCCTGCTTTGGTTAGCGGAGGTTATCAACTTCCGTTGATCCGACCCTCTGGTTCGATGCTCTGTTTTATTTAGTGATTGCCTGCTTTGGTTAGCGGATGTTATCAATTTCGGTTGATCCGACCCTCTAGTTCGATGCTCGCTTTTATTTAGCGATTGCCTGCTTTAGGTAGCAGATGTTATCAACTTCGGTTGATCCGGCCCTCTGGTTTGATGCTCGCTTTTACTTAGCAATTGTCTAGTTTAGGTTAGCGGATGTTATCAACTTCGGTTGATCCGGCCTTATGGTTCGATGCTCGCTTTTATTTAGCGATTTTCTGCTATGGTTAGCGGATGTTATCAACTTCGGTTTATCCGGCCCTATGGTTCGATGCTCGCTTTTATTTAGCGATTTCCTGCTTTAGGTAGCTGAGGTTATCAACTTCGGTTGATCCGACCCTCTGGTTCGATGCTCGCTTTTATTTAGCGATTGCCTGCTTTGGTTAGCGGATGTTATCAATTTGGGTTGTTCCGGCACTCTGGTTAGATGCTCGCTTTTGTTTAGCGATTGCCTGCTTTGGTTAGCGGATGTTATAAACTTCGATTGATCCGGCCCTCTGGTTCGATGCTCGCTTTTATTTAGCGATTGCCTGCTTTGGTTAGCGGATGTTATGAACTTCGGTTGATCCGGCCCTTTGGTTCGATGCTCGCTTTTATTTAGCGATTTCCTGATTTGGTTAGCGGATGTTATAACCTTCGGTTGATCCGGCCCGATGATTCGATGCTCGCTTTTATTTAGCGATTGCCTGCTTTGGTTAGCGGAGGTTATCAACTTCCTTTGATCGGACCCTCTGGTCCGATGCTCGCTTTTATTTTGCGATTGCCTGCTTTGGGTATCAGATGTTATCAACTTCGGTTAATCTGGCCCTCTGGTTTGATGCTCGCTTTTACTTAGCAATTGTCTACTTTAGGTTAGCGAATGTTATCAACTTCGGTTGATCCCGCCTTATGGTTCGATGCTCGCTTTTATTTAGCGATTTCCTGCTATGGTTAGCGGAGGTTATTTAGAGATTTCATGCTTTGCTTAGCGGAGGTTATCACCTTCCGTTGATCCGACCCTCTGGTTCGATGCTCTGTTTTATTTAGCGATTGCCTGCTTTGGTTAGCGGATGCTATCAATTTCGGTTGATCTGACCCTCTAGTTTGATTCTCGCTTTTATTTAGCGATTGCTTGCTTTAGGTAGAAGATCTTATCAACTTCGGTTGATCCGACCCTCTGGTTCGATGCTCGCTTTTATTTAGCGATTGCTTGCTTTGGTTAGCGGATGTTATCAACTTCGGTTGATCCGGCCCTATGATTCGATGCTCGCTTTTATTTAGCGATTTCCTGCTTTAGGTACCAGATGTTATCAACTTCGGTTGATTCGACCCTCTGGTTAGATGCTCGCTTTTATGTAGCGATTTCCTGCTTTAGGTTAGCGGATGTTATCAACTTCGGTTGATCCGGCCCTATGGTTCGATGCTTGCTTTTATTTAGCGATTGCCTGCTTTGGTTAGCGGATGTTATGAACTTTGGTTGATTCGGCCTTATGGTTCGATGCTCGCTTTTATTTAGCGATTTCCTGCTATGGTTAGAGGATGTTATCAACTTCGGTTTTTCCGGCCCTTTGGTTTGATGCTCTCTTTTATTTAGCGATTGCCTGCTTTGGTTAGCGGATGTTGTCAACTTCGGTTGATCCGGCCCTCTGGTTCGATGCTCGCTTTTATTTAGCGATTGCCTGCTTTGGTTAGCGGATATTATCAACTTCGTTTGATCCGACCCTATGGTTCGATGCTCGCTTTTATTTAGCGATTGCCTGCTTTGGTTAGCGGGTGTTATCATCTTCGGTTCATCCGGCACTCTGGTTCGATGGTTGCTTTTATTTAATGATTGCCTGCTTTGGTTAGCGGATGATATCAATTTTGGTTGATCCGTCCCTCTAGTTCGATGCTCGCTTTTATTTAGCAATTGCCTGCTTTAGATAGCAGA
The DNA here is from genome assembly GCA_963859935.3 of Lathyrus sativus. NCBI lineage: Eukaryota > Viridiplantae > Streptophyta > Magnoliopsida > Fabales > Fabaceae > Lathyrus > Lathyrus sativus. The sequence continues at coordinate 282,077,167 of OZ012738.1, forward strand.
TGTTATCAACATCAGTTGATTCAGACCTATGGTTTGATGCTCGCTTTTATTAAGCGATTGCCTGCTTTGGTTAGCGGATGTTATCAACTTCGGTTGATCCGACCCTTTGGTTCGATGCTCGCTTTTAGTTAGAGATTGCCTGTTTTGGTTAGCGGATGTTATCAATTTCGGTTGATTCGGCCCTCTGGTTCGATGCTCGCTTTTATTTAGCGATTGCCTGCTTTAGGTAGCAAATATTATCAACTTCAGTTGATCCGTTCCTCTGGTTCGATGCTCGCTTTTATTTAACGATTGCACACTTTAGGTTAGCGGATGTTATCAACTTCGGTTGATCCGGCCCTATGGTTCTATGCTCACTTTTATTTAGCGATTGCCTGCTTTGGTTAGCGGAAGTTATCAACTTCGGTTGATCCGACCCTCTGGTTCGATGCTCGCTTTTATTTAGCGATTGTCTGCTTTGCTTAGCGGATGTTATCAATTTGGGTTGATCCGACCCTCTGGTTCGATGCTCGCTTTTATTTAGCGGTTGCCTTCTTAAGATAGCAGATGTTATCAACTTCGGTTGATCCGGCCCTCTGGTTAGATGCTCGCTTTTATTTAGCGATTGCCTGCATTAGGTTAGCAGATGTTACCAATTCGGTTGATCCGGCCCTCTGGTTCGATGCTCTCTTTTATTTAGCGATTGCCTGCATTAGGTTAGCAGATGTTACCAATTCGGTTGATCCGGCCCTGTGGTTTGATGTTCGCTTTTGTTTAGCGATTGCCTGCTTTGGTTAGCGGATGTTATCAACTTCCGTTGATCCGACCCTCTGGTTCGATGCTCGCTTTTATTTAGCAATTTCCTGCTTTGGTTAGCGGATGTTATCAATTTCGGTTGATCCGGCCCTCTGGTTCGATGCTCGCTTTTATTTAGCGATTGCCTGCTTTAGGTAGCAGATGTTATCAACTTCGGTTGATTCGGCCCTATGGTTCGATGCTCGCTTTTATTTAGAGATTGTTTGCTTTGGGTATCAGATGTTATCAACTTCAGTTGATCCGGCCCTCTGGTTCGATGCTCGCTTTTATTTAGCGATTGCCTGCTTTAGGTTGGAGGCTGTTATCAACTTTGGTTGATTCGGCCCTCTGGTTTGATGCTCGCTTTTATTTAGCGATGGCCTGCCTTGGTTAGTGGATGTTATCAACGTCAGTTTATCCGGCCCTATGGTTCGATGCTCGCTTTTATTTAGCGATTGCCTACTTTGGTTAGCGGAGGTTATCAACTTCGGTTGATTCGACCCTCTGGTTCGATGCTCGCTTTTATTTTGCGATTGCCTTCTTTGGTTAGCAGATGTTATCAATTTCGGTTGATCTGGCCTTCTGGTTTGATGCTCACTTTTATTTAGCGATTGCCTGCCTTGGTTAGCGGATCTTATCAACTTCGGTTCATCAGGCCCTATGGTTCGATGCTCGCTTTTATTTAGCGATTGCTTGCTTTGGTTAGCGGATGTTATCAACTTCGGTTGATCCGGCCCTCTGGCTCGATGCTTGCTTTTATTTAGCGATTTCCTGCTTTGGTTAGCGGAGGTTATCAACTTCGGTTGATCCGACCCTCTGGTTCGATACTCGCTTTTATTTAGCGATTGCCTGCTTTGGTTAGCGGATGTTATCAATTTGGGTTGATCCGGCCCTCTGGTTAGATGCTCGCTTTTATTTAGCGATTGCCTACTTAAGATAGCAGATGTTATCAACTTCGGTTGATCCGGCCCTCTGGTTCGATGCTCTCTTTTATTTAGCGATTGCCTGCATTAGGTTAGCAGATGTTACCAATTCGGTTGATCCGGCCCTATGGTTCGATGTCGCTTTTATTTAGCGATTGCCTGCTTTGGTTAGCGGATGTTATCAACTTCCGTTGATCCGACCCTCTGGTTCGATGCTCGCTTTTATTTAGCAATTTCCTGCTTTGGTTAGCGGATGTTATCAATTTCGGTTGATCCGGCCCTCTGGCTCGATGCTCGCTTTTATTTAGCGATTGCCTGCTTTAGGTAGCAGATGTTATCAACTTCGGTTGATTCGGCCCTATGGTTCGATGCTCGCTTTTATTTAGCGATTGCCTGCTTTGGGTATCAGATGTTATCAACTTCAGTTGATCCGGCCCTCTGGTTCGATGCTCGCTTTTATTTAGCGATTGCCTGCTTTAGGTTGGACGATGTTATCAACTTTGGTTGATCCGGCCCTCTGGTTTGATGCTCGCTTTTATTTAGCGATGGCCTGCCTTGGTTAGTGGATGTTATCAACGTCAGTTTATCCGGCCCTATGGTTCGATGCTCGCTTTTATTTAGCGATTGCCTACTTTGGTTAGCGGAGGTTATCAACTTCGGTTGATTCGACCCTCTAGTTCGATGCTCGCTTTTATTTTTCGATTGCCTTCTTTGGTTAGCAGATGTTATCAATTTCGGTTGATCTGGCCATCTGGTTTGATGCTCACTTTTATTTAGCGATTGCCTGCCTTGGTTAGCGGATGTTATCAACTTCGGTTGATCAGGCCCTATGGTTCGATGCTCGCTTTTATTTAGCGATTGCTTGCTTTGGTTAGCGGATGTTATCAAATTTGGTTGATCCAGCCCTCTGGCTCGATGCTTGCTTTTATTCAGTGATTGCCTGCTTTGGTTAGCGGATATCATCAACTTCGGTTGATCCGGCCCTATGGTTCGATGATCGCTTTTATTTGGTGATTTCCTTCTTTGGTTAGCGGATGTTATCAACTTCGTTTGATCCAACCCTCTGGTTCGATGCTCGCTTTTATTTAGCGATTACCTGCTTTGGTTAGCGGATGTTATGAAATTCGGTTGATCCGGCCCTATGGTTTGATGCTCGCTTTTATTTAGCGATTTCATGCTTTGGTTAGCGGAGGTTATCACCTTCCGTTGATCCGACCCTCTGGTTCGATGCTCTGTTTTATTTAGCGATTGCCTGCTTTAGTTAACGGATGTTATCAATTTCATTTTATTTGACCCTCTAGTTCGATGCTCGCTTTTATTTAGCGATTACCTGCTTTAGGTAGAAGATGTTATCAACTTCGGTTGATCCGGCCCTCTGGTTCGATGCTCGCTTTTATTTAGCGATTGTCTGCTTTAGGTTAGCCAATGTTATCAACTTCGGTTGATCCGGCCCTATGGTTCGATGCTCGTTTTTATTTAGCGATTGCTTGCTTTGGTTAGTGGATGTTATCAACTTCGGTTGATCCGGCCCTATGATTCGATGTTCGCTTTTATTTAGCGATTTCCTGCTTTAGGTAGTAGATGTTATCAACTTCGGTTCATTCGACCCTCTGGTTAGATGCTCGCTTTTATTTAGAGATTGCCTGTTTTAGGTTAGCGGATGTTATCAACTTCGGTTGATCCGGCCCTATGGTTCGATGCTCGCTTTTATTTAGCGATTGCCTGCTTTGGTTAGCAGATGTTATGAACTTCGGTTGATTCGGCCTTATGGTTCGATGCTCGCTTTTATTTAGTGATTGCCTGCTATGGTTAGCGGATGTTATCAACTTCAGTTTTTCTGGCCCTTTGGTTCGATTCTCTCTTTTATTTAGCGATTGCCTGCTTTGGTTAGCGGATCTTATGAACTTCGGTTGATCCGGCCCTCTGGTTCTATGCTCGCTTTTATTTAGCGATTGTCTGCTTTGATTAGCGGATATTATCAACTTTGGTTGATCCAGCACTCTGGTTCGATGCTTGCTTTTATTTAATGATTGCCTGCTTTGATTAGCAGATGTCATCAATTTCGGTTGATCTGCCCCTCTAGTTCGATGCTCGCTTTTATTTAGCAATTGTCTGCTTTAGGTAGCAGATGTTATCAACATCAGTTGATCCGGCCCTATGGTTTGATGCTCGCTTTTATTTAGCGATTCCCTGCTCTGGTTAGCGGATGTTATCAACTTCGGTTGATCCGACCATCTGGTTCGATGCTCGCTTTTATTTAGAGATTGCCTGTTTTGGTTAGCGGATATTATCAATTTCGGTTGATCCGGCCCTCTGGTTCGATGATCACTTTTATTTAGCGATTGCCTCCTTTAGGTAGCAAATATTATCAACTTCGGTTGATCCATCCCTCTGGTTCGATGCTCGCTTTTATTTAACGATTGCATGCTTTAGGTTAGCGGATGTTATCAACTTCGGTTGATCCGGCCCTATAGTTCTATGCTCACTTTTTTTTTAGCGATTTCCTGCTTTGGTTAGCGGAGGTTATCAACTTCGGTTGATCCGACCCTCTGGTTCGATGCTCGCTTTTATTTAGCGATTGCCTACTTAAGATAGCAGATGTTATCAACTTCGGTTGATTCGGCCCTCTGGTTCGATGCTCTCTTTTATTTAGCGATTGCCTGCATTAGGTTAGCAGATGTTACCAATTCGGTTGATCCGGCCCTATGGTTCGATGTTCGCTTTTATTTAGCGATTGCCTGCTTTGGTTAGCGGATGTTATCAACTTCCGTTGATCCGACCCTCTGGTTCGATGCTCGCTTTTATTTAGCAATTTCCTGCTTTGGTTAGCGGATGTTATCAATTTCGGTTGATCCGACCCTCTGGTTCGATGCTCGCTTTTATTTAGCGATTGCCTGCTTTAGGTAGCAGATGTTATCAACTTCGGTTGATTCGGCCCTATGGTTCGATGCTCGCTTTTATTTAGCGATTGCCTGCTTTGGGTATCAGATGTTATCAACTTCAGTTGATCCGGCCCTCTGGTTCGATGCTCGCTTTTATTTAGCGATTTCCTGCTTTAGGTTGGAGGATGTTATCAACTTTGGTTGATCCAGCCCTCTGGTTTGATGCTCGCTTTTATTTAGCGATGGCCTGCCTTGGTTAGTGGATGTTATCAACGTCAGTTTATCCGGCCCTATGGTTCGATGCTCGCTTTTATTTAGCGATTTCCTACTTTGGTTAGCGGAGGTTATCAACTTCGGTTGATTCGACCCTCTGGTTCGATGCTCGCTTTTATTTTTCAATTGCCTTCTTTGGTTAGCAGATGTTATCAATTTCGGTTGATCTGGCCATCTGGTTTGATGCTCACTTTTATTTAGCGATTTCTTGCTTTGGTTAGCGGATGTTATCAACTTTGGTTGATCCGGCCCTCTGGCTCGATGCTTGCTTTTATTCAGCAATTGCCTGCTTTGGTTAGCGGATATCATCAACTTCGGTTGATCCGGCCCTATGGTTCGATGCTCGCTTTTATTTGGCGATTGCCTTCTTTGGTTAGCGGATGTTATCAACTTCGGTTGATCCGGCCCTATGGTTCGATGCTCGCTTTTATTTGGCGATTGCCTTCTTTGGTTAGCGGATGTTATCAACTTCGTTTGATCCGACCCTCTGGTTCGATGCTCGCTTTTATTTAGCGATTGCCTGCTTTGGTTAGCGGATGTTATGAAATTCGGTTGATCCGGCCCTATGCTTTGATGCTCGCTTTTATTTAGCGATTTCATGCTTTGGTTAGCGGAGGTTATCACCTTCCGTTGATCCGACCCTCTGGTTCGATGCTCTGTTTTATTTAGCGGATGTTATCAATTTCAGTTTATCTGACCCTCTAGTTCGATGCTCGCTTTTATTTAGCGATTACCTGCTTTAGGTAGAAGATGTTATCAACTTCGGTTGATCCGGCCCTCTGGTTCGATGCTCGCTTTTATTTAGCGATTGTCTGCTTTTGATTAGCCAATGTTATCAACTTCGATTGATCCGGCCCTATGGTTCGATGCTCGCTTTTATTTAGCGATTGCTTGCTTTGGTTAGTGGATTTTATCAACTTCGGTTGATCCGGCCCTATGATTCGATGCTCGCTTTTATTTAGCGATTTCCTGCTTTAGGTTGTAGATGTTATCAACTTCGGTTGATTCGACCCTCTGGTTAGATGCTCGCTTTTATTTAGCGATTGCCTACTTAAGATAGCAGATGTTATCAACTTCGGTTGATCCGGCCCTCTGGTTCGATGCTCGCTTTTATTTAGCGATTGCCTGCTTTAGGTTAGCAGATGTTATCAATTCGGTTGATCCGGCTCTATGGTTCGATGCTCACTTTTATTTAGCGATTGCTTGCTTTGGTTAGTGGATATTATCAACTTCGTTTGATCCGGCCCTATGGTTCGATGCTCGCTTTTATTTAGCGATTGCCTGCTTTGGTTAGCGGGTGTTATCAACTTCGGTTGATCCGGCACTCTGGTTCGGTGCTTGCTTTTATTTAATGATTGCCTGCTTTGGTTAGCAGATGTTATCAATTTCGGTTGATCCGTCCCTCTAGTTCGATGCTCGCTTTTATTTAGCAATTGCCTACTTTAGGTAGCAGATGTTATCAACATCAGTTGATCCGGCCCTATGGTTTGATGCTCGCTTTTATTTAGCGATTCCCTGCTTTGGTTAGCGGATGTTATCAACTTCGGTTGATCCGACCCTCTGGTTCGATGCTCACTTTTATTTAGAGATTGCCTGTTTTGGTTAGCGGATGTTATCAATTTCGGTTGATCCGGCCCTCTGGTTCGATGCTCGGTTTTATTTAGTGATTGCCTGCTTTAGGTAGCAAATATTATCAACTTCGGTTGATCCGTCCCTCTGGTTCGATGCTCGCTTTTATTTAACGATTGCCTGCTTTAGGTTAGCGGATGTTATCAACTTCAGTTGATCCGACCCAATGGTTCTATGCTCGCTTTTATTTAGCGATTTCCTGCTTTGGTTAGCGGAGGTTATCAACTTCGGTTGATCCGACCCTCTGGTTCGATGCTCGCTTTTATTTAGCGATTGCCTGCTTTGGTTAGCGGATGATATCAATTTGGGTTGATCCGGCCCTCTAGTTAGATGCTCGCTTTTATTTAGCGATTGCCTGCTTTAGATAGCAGATGTTATCAACTTCGGTTGATCCGGCCCTCTGGTTCGATGCTCGCTTTTATTTAGCGATTGCCTGCTTTAGGTTAGCAGATGTTATCAATTCGGTTGATCCGGCCCTATGGTTCGATGCTCGCTTTTATTTAGCGATTGCCTGCTTTGGTTAGTGGATATTATCAACTTCGTTTGATCCGGCCCTATGGTTCGATGCTCGCTTTTATTTAGCGATTGCCTGCTTTGGTTAGCGGGTGTTATCAACTTCGGTTGATTCGGCACTCTGGTTCGATGCTTGCTTTTATTTAATGATTGCCTGCTTTGGTTAGCGGATGTTATCAATTTCGGTTGATCCGTCCCTCTAGTTCGATGCTCGCTTTTATTTAGCAATTGCCTACTTTAGGTAGCAGATGTTATCAACATCAGTTGATCCGGCCCTATGGTTTGATGCTCGCTTTTATTTAGCGATTCCCTGCTTTGGTTAGCGGATGTTATCAACTTCGGTTGATCCGACCCTCTGGTTCGATGCTCGCTTTTTTTTAGAGATTGCCTGTTTTGGTTAGCGGATGTTATCAATTTCGGTTGATCCGGCCCTCTGGTTCGATGCTCGCTTTTATTTAGCGATTGCCTGCTTTGGTTAGTGGATATTATCAACTTCGTTTGATCCGGCCCTATGGTTCGATGCTAGCTTTTATTTAGCGATTTCCTGATTTGGTTAGCGGGTGTTATCAACTTCGGTTGATCCGACACTCTGGTTCGGTGCTTGCTTTTATTTAATGATTGCCTGCTTTGGTTAGCGGATGTTATCAATTTCGGTTGATCCGTCCCTCTAGTTCGATGCTCGCTTTTATTTAGCAATTGCCTACTTTAGGTAGCAGATGTTATCAACATCAGTTGATCCGGCCCTATGGTTTGATGCTCGCTTTTATTTAGCGATTCCCTGCTTTGGTTAGCGGATGTTATCAACTTCGGTTGATCCGACCCTCTGGTTCGATGCTCGCTTTTATTTAGAGATTGCCTGTTTTGGTTAGCGGATGTTATCAATTTCGGTTGATCCGGCCCTCTGGTTCGATGCTCGGTTTTATTTAGCGATTGCCTGCTTTAGGTAGCAAATATTATCAACTTCGGTTGATCCGTCCCTCTGGTTCGATGCTCGCTTTTATTTAACGATTGCCTGCTTTAGGTTAGCGGATGTTATCAACTTCAGTTGATCCGACCCAATGGTTCTATGCTCGCTTTTATTTAGCGATTTCCTGCTTTGGTTAGCGGAGGTTATCAACTTCGGTTGATCCGACCCTCTGGTTCGATGCTAGCTTTTGTTTAGCGATTGACTGCTTTGGTTAGCGGGTGTTATCAACTTCGGTTGATCTGGCAGTCTGGTTCGATGCTTGCTTTTTATTTAATGATTGCCTGCTTTGGTTAGCGGATGTTATCAATTTCGGTTGATCCATCCCTCTAGTTCGATGCTCGCTTTTATTTAGCAATTGCCAGCTTTAGGTAGCAGATGTTATCAACATCAGTTGATCCGGCCCTATGGTTCGATGCTCGCTTTTATTTAGCGATTGCCTGCTTTGGTTAGCGGGTGTTATCAACTTCGGTTGATCCGACACTCTGGTTCGATGCTTGCTTTTATTTAATGATTGCCTGCTTTGGTTAGCGGATGTTATCAATTTTGGTTGATCCGTCCCTCTAGTTCGATGCTCGCTTTTATTTAGCAATTGCCTTCTTTAGGTAGCAGATGTTATCAACATCAGTTGATCCGGCCCTATGGTTTGATGCCCGCTTTTATTTAGCGATTCCCTGCTTTGGTTAGCGGATGTTATCAACTTCGGTTGATCCGACCCTCTGGTTCGATGCTCGCTTGTATTTAGAGATTGCCTGTTTTGGTTAGAGAATATTATCAATTTCGGTTGATCCGGCCCTCTGGTTCGATGCTCGCTTTTATTTAGCGATTGCCTGCTTTGGGTAGCAAATATTATCAACTTCGGTTGATTCCGTCCCTCTGGTTCGATGCTCGCTTTTATTTAACGATTGCCTGCTTTAGGTTAGCGGATGTTATCAACATCAGTTGATCCGACCCTATGGTTCTATGCTCACTTTTATTTAGCGATTGCCTGCTTTGGTTAGCGGAGGTTATCAACTTCGGTTGATCCGACCCTCTGGTTCGATGCTCGCTTTTATTTAGCGATTGCCTGCTTGGGTTAGCGGATTATATCAATTTGGGTTGATCCGGCCCTCTGGTTAGATGCTCGCTTTTATTTAGCGATTGCCTGCTTTAGATAGCAGATGTTATCAACTTCGGTTGATCCGGCCCTCTGGTTCGATGCTCGCTTTTATTTAGCGATTGCCTGCTTTAGGTTAGCAGATGTTATCAATTCGGTTGATCCGGCCCTATGGTTCGATGCTCGCTTTTATTTAGCGATTGCCTGCTTTGGTTAGTGGATATTATCAACTTCGTTTGATCCGGCCCTATGGTTCGATGCTCGCTTTTATTTAGCGATTGCCTGCTTTGGTTAGCGGGTGTTATCAACTTTGGTTGATTCGGCACTCTGGTTCGATGCTTGCTTTTATTTAATGATTGCCTGCTTTGGTTAGCGGATGTTATCAATTTCGGTTGATCCGTCCCTCTAGTTCGATGCTCGCTTTAATTTAGCAATAGCCTACTTTAGGTAGCAAATGTTATCAACATCAGTTGATCCGGCCCTATGGTTTGATGCTCGCTTTTATTTAGCGATTCCCTGCTTTGGTTAGCGGATGTTATCAACTTCGGTTGATCCGACCCTCTGGTTCGATGCTCGCTTTTTTTTAGAGATTGCCTGTTTTGGTTAGCGGATGTTATCAATTTCGGTTGATCCGGCCCTCTGGTTCGATGCTCGCTTTTATTTAGCGATTGCCTGCTTTGGTTAGTGGATATTATCAACTTCGTTTGATCCGGCCCTATGGTTCGATGCTAGCTCTTATTTAGCGATTGCCTGATTTGGTTAGCGGGTGTTATCAACTTCGGTTGATCCGACACTCTGGTTCGGTGCTTGCTTTTATTTAATGATTGCCTGCTTTGGTTAGCGGATGTTATCAATTTCGGTTGATCCGTCCCTCTAGTTCGATGCTCGCTTTTATTTAGCAATTGCCTACTTTAGGTAGCAGATGTTATCAACATCAGTTGATCCGGCCCTATGGTTTGATGCTCGCTTTTATTTAGCGATTCCCTGCTTTGGTTAGCGGATGTTATCAACTTCGGTTGATCCGACCCTCTGGTTCGATGCTCGCTTTTTTTTAGAGATTGCCTGTTTTGGTTAGCGGATGTTATCAATTTCGGTTGATCCGGCCCTCTGGTTCGATGCTCGCTTTTATTTAGCGATTGCCTGCTTTGGTTAGTGGATATTATCAACTTCGTTTGATCCGGCCCTATGGTTCGATGCTAGCTTTTATTTAGCGATTTCCTGATTTGGTTAGCGGGTGTTATCAACTTCGGTTGATCCGACACTCTGGTTCGGTGCTTGCTTTTATTTAATGATTGCCTGCTTTGGTTAGCGGATGTTATCAATTTCGGTTGATCCGTCCCTCTAGTTCGATGCTCGCTTTTATTTAGCAATTGCCTACTTTAGGTAGCAGATGTTATCAACATCAGTTGATCCGGCCCTATGGTTTGATGCTCGCTTTTATTTAGCGATTCCCTGCTTTGGTTAGCGGATGTTATCAACTTCGGTTGATCCGACCCTCTGGTTCGATGCTCGCTTTTATTTAGAGATTGCCTGTTTTGGTTAGCGGATGTTATCAATTTCAGTTGATCCGGCCCTCTGGTTCGATGCTCGGTTTTATTTAGCGATTGCCTGCTTTAGGTAGCAAATATTATCAACTTCGGTTGATCCGTCCCTCTGGTTCGATGCTCGCTTTTATTTAACGATTGCCTGCTTTAGGTTAGCGGATGTTATCAACTTCAGTTGATCCGACCCAATGGTTCTATGCTCGCTTTTATTTAGCGATTTCCTGCTTTGGTTAGCGGAGGTTATCAACTTCGGTTGATCCGACCCTCTGGTTCGATGCTAGCTTTTGTTTAGCGATTGACTGCTTTGGTTAGCGGGTGTTATCAACTTCGGTTGATCTGGCAGTCTGGTTCGATGCTTGCTTTTTATTTAATGATTGCCTGCTTTGGTTAGCGGATGTTATCAATTTCGGTTGATCCATCCCTCTAGTTCGATGCTCGCTTTTATTTAGCAATTGCCAGCTTTAGGTAGCAGATGTTATCAACATCAGTTGATCCGGCCCTATGGTTCGATGCTCGCTTTTATTTAGCGATTGCCTGCTTTGGTTAGCGGGTGTTATCAACTTCGGTTGATCCGACACTCTGGTTCGATGCTTGCTTTTATTTAATGATTGCCTGCTTTGGTTAGCGGATGTTATCAATTTTGGTTGATCCGTCCCTCTAGTTCGATGCTCGCTTTTATTTAGCAATTGCCTTCTTTAGGTAGCAGATGTTATCAACATCAGTTGATCCGGCCCTATGGTTTGATGCCCGCTTTTATTTAGCGATTCCCTGCTTTGGTTAGCGGATGTTATCAACTTCGGTTGATCCGACCCTCTGGTTCGATGCTCGCTTGTATTTAGAGATTGCCTGTTTTGGTTAGAGAATATTATCAATTTCGGTTGATCCGGCCCTCTGGTTCGATGCTCGCTTTTATTTAGCGATTGCCTGCTTTGGGTAGCAAATATTATCAACTTCGGTTGATTCCGTCCCTCTGGTTCGATGCTCGCTTTTATTTAACGATTGCCTGCTTTAGGTTAGCGGATGTTATCAACATCAGTTGATCCGACCCTATGGTTCTATGCTCACTTTTATTTAGCGATTGCCTGCTTTGGTTAGCGGAGGTTATCAACTTCGGTTGATCCGACCCTCTGGTTCGATGCTCGCTTTTATTTAGCGATTGCCTGCTTGGGTTAGCGGATTATATCAATTTGGGTTGATCCGGCCCTCTGGTTAGATGCTCGCTTTTATTTAGCGATTGCCTGCTTTAGATAGCAGATGTTATCAACTTCGGTTGATCCGGCCCTCTGGTTCGATGCTCGCTTTTATTTAGCGATTGCCTGCTTTAGGTTAGCAGATGTTATCAATTCGGTTGATCCGGCCCTATGGTTCGATGCTCGCTTTTATTTAGCGATTGCCTGCTTTGGTTAGTGGATATTATCAACTTCGTTTGATCCGGCCCTATGGTTCGATGCTCGCTTTTATTTAGCGATTGCCTGCTTTGGTTAGCGGGTGTTATCAACTTTGGTTGATTCGGCACTCTGGTTCGATGCTTGCTTTTATTTAATGATTGCCTGCTTTGGTTAGCGGATGTTATCAATTTCGGTTGATCCGTCCCTCTAGTTCGATGCTCGCTTTAATTTAGCAATAGCCTACTTTAGGTAGCAAATGTTATCAACATCAGTTGATCCGGCCCTATGGTTTGATGCTCGCTTTTATTTAGCGATTCCCTGCTTTGGTTAGCGGATGTTATCAACTTCGGTTGATCCGACCCTCTGGTTCGATGCTCGCTTTTTTTTAGAGATTGCCTGTTTTGGTTAGCGGATGTTATCAATTTCGGTTGATCCGGCCCTCTGGTTCGATGCTCGCTTTTATTTAGCGATTGCCTGCTTTGGTTAGTGGATATTATCAACTTCGTTTGATCCGGCCCTATGGTTCGATGCTAGCTTTTATTTAGCGATTGCCTGATTTGGTTAGCGGGTGTTATCAACTTCGGTTGATCCGACACTCTGGTTCGGTGCTTGCTTTTATTTAATGATTGCCTGCTTTGGTTAGCGGATGTTATCAATTTCGGTTGATCCGTCCCTCTAGTTCGATGCTCGCTTTTCTTTAGCAATTGCCTACTTTAGGTAGCAGATGTTATCAACATCAGTTGATCCGGCCCTATGGTTTGATGCTCGCTTTTATTTAGCGATTCCCTGCTTTGGTTAGCGGATGTTATCAACTTCGGTTGATCCGACCCTCTGGTTCGATGCTCGCTTTTATTTAGAGATTGCCTGTTTTGGTTAGCGGATGTTATCAATTTCGGTTGATCCGGCCCTCTGGTTCGATGCTCGCTTTTATTTAGCGATTGCCTGCTTTGGTTAGTGGATATTATCAACTTCGTTTGATCCGGCCCTATGGTTCGATGCTAGCTTTTATTTAGCGATTGCCTGATTTGGTTAGCGGGTGTTATCAACTTCGGTTGATCCGACACTCTGGTTCGGTGCTTGCTTTTATTTAATGATTGCCTGCTTTGGTTAGCGGATGTTATCAATTTCGGTTGATCCGTCCCTCTAGTTCGATGCTCGCTTTTCTTTAGCAATTGCCTACTTTAGGTAGCAGATGTTATCAACATCAGTTGATCCGGCCCTATGGTTTGATGCTCGCTTTTATTTAGCGATTCCCTGCTTTGGTTAGCGGATGTTATCAACTTCGGTTGATCCGACCCTCTGGTTCGATGCTCGCTTTTATTTAGAGATTGCCTGTTTTGGTTAGCGGATGTTATCAATTTCGGTTGATCCGGCCCTCTGGTTCGATGCTCGCTTTTATTTAGCGATTGCCTGCTTTGGGTAGCAAATATTATCAACTTCGGTTGATTCCGTCCCTCTGGTTCGATGGTCGCTTTTATTTAACGATTGCCTGCTTTAGGTTAGCGGATGTTATCAACTTCAGTTGATCCGACCCTATGGTTCTATGCTCACTTTTATTTAGCGATTGCCTGCTTTGGTTAGCGGAGGTTATCAACTTTGGTTGATCCGACCCTCTGGTTCGATGCTCGCTTTTATTTAGCGATTGCCTGCTTTGGTTAGCGGATGATATCAATTTGGGTTGATCCGGCCCTCTGGTTAGATGCTCGCTTTTATTTAGCGATTGCCTGCTTTAGATAGCAGATGTTATCAACTTCGGTTGATCCGGCCCTCTGGTTCGATGCTCGCTTTTATTTAGCGATTGCCTGCTTTAGGTTAGCAGATGTTATCAATTCGGTTGATTCGGCCCTATGGTTCGATGCTCGCTTTTATTTAGCGATTGCCTGCTTTGGTTAGTGGATATTATCAACTTCGTTTGATCCGGCCCTATGGTTCGATGCTCGCTTTTATTTAGCGATTGCCTGCTTTGGTTAGCGGGTGTTATCAACTTCGGTTGATTCGGCACTCTGGTTCGATGCTTGCTTTTATTTAATGATTGCCTGCTTTGGTTAGCGGATGTTATCAATTTCGGTTGATCCGTCCCTCTAGTTCGATGCTCGCTTTTATTTAGCAATTGCCTACTTTAGGTAGCAGATGTTATCAACATCAGTTGATCCGGCCCTATGGTTTGATGCTCGCTTTTATTTAGCGATTCCCTGCTTTGGTTAGCGGATGTTATCAACTTCGGTTGATCCGACCCTCTGGTTCGATGCTCGCTTTTTTTTAGAGATTGCCTGTTTTGGTTAGCGGATGTTATCAATTTCGGTTGATCCGGCCCTCTGGTTCGATGCTCGCTTTTATTTAGCGATTGCCTGCTTTGGTTAGTGGATATTATCAACTTTGTTTGATCCGGCCCTATGGTTCGATGCTAGCTTTTATTTAGCGATTTCCTGATTTGGTTAGCGGGTGTTATCAACTTCGGTTGATCCGATACTCTGGTTCGGTACTTGCTTTTATTTAATGATTGCCTGCTTTGGTTAGCGGATGTTATCAATTTCGGTTGATCCGTCCCTCTAGTTCGATGCTCGCTTTTATTTAGCAATTGCCTACTTTAGGTAGCAGATGTTATCAACATCAGTTGATCCGGCCCTATGGTTTGATGCTCGCTTTTATTTAGCGATTCCCTGCTTTGGTTAGCGGATGTTATCAACTTCGGTTGATCCGACCCTCTGGTTCGATGCTCGCTTTTATTTAGAGATTGCCTATTTTGGTTAGCGGATGTTATCAATTTCGGTTGATCCGGCCCTCTGGTTCGATGCTCGGTTTTATTTAGCGATTGCCTGCTTTAGGTAGCAAATATTATCAACTTCGGTTGATCCGTCCCTCTGGTTCGATGCTCGCTTTTATTTAACGATTGCCTGCTTTAGGTTAGCGGATGTTATCAACTTCAGTTGATCCGACCCAATGGTTCTATGCTCGCTTTTATTTAGCGATTTCCTGCTTTGGTTAGCGGAGGTTATCAACTTCGGTTGATCCGACCCTCTGGTTCGATGCTAGCTTTTATTTAGCGATTGACTGCTTTGGTTAGCGGGTGTTATCAACTTCGGTTGATCTGGCAGTCTGGTTCGATGCTTGCTTTTTATTTAATGATTGCCTGCTTTGGTTAGCGGATGTTATCAATTTCGGTTGATCCATCCCTCTAGTTCGATGCTCGCTTTTATTTAGCAATTGCCAGCTTTAGGTAGCAGATGTTATCAACATCAGTTGATCCGGCCCTATGGTTCGATGCTCGCTTTTATTTAGCGATTGCCTGCTTTGGTTAGCGGGTGTTATCAACTTCGGTTAATCCGACACTCTGGTTCGATGCTTGCTTTTATTTAATGATTGCCTGCTTTGGTTAGCGGATGTTATCAATTTCGGTTGATCCGTCCCTCTAGTTCGATGCTCGCTTTTATTTAGCAATTGCCTTCTTTAGGTAGCAGATGTTATCAACATCAGTTGATCCGGCCCTATGGTTTGATGCCCGCTTTTATTTAGCGATTCCCTGCTTTGGTTAGCGGATGTTATCAACTTCGGTTGATCCGACCCTCTGGTTCGATTCTCGCTTGTATTTAGAGATTGCCTGTTTTGGTTAGAGAATATTATCAATTTCGGTTGATCCGGACCTCTGGTTCGATGCTCGCTTTTATTTAGCGATTGCCTGCTTTGGGTAGCAAATATTATCAACTTCGGTTGATTCTGTCCCTCTGGTTCGATGCTCGCTTTTATTTAACGATTGCCTGCTTTAGGTTAGCGGATGTTATCAACATCAGTTGATCCGACCCTATGGTTCTATGCTCACTTTTATTTAGCGATTGCCTGCTTTGGTTAGCGGAGGTTATCAACTTCGGTTGATCCGACCCTCTGGTTCGATGCTCGCTTTTATTTAGCGATTGCCTGCTTGGGTTAGCGGATTATATCAATTTGGGTTGATCCGGCCCTCTGGTTAGATGCTCGCTTTTATTTAGCGATTGCCTGCTTTAGATAGCAGATGTTATCAACTTCGGTTGATCCGGCCCTCTGGTTCGAAGCTCGCTTTTATTTAGCGATTGCCTGCTTTAGGTTAGCAGATATTATCAACTTCGTTTGATCCGGCCCTATGGTTCGATGCTCGCTTTTATTTAGCGATTGCCTGCTTTGGTTAGCGGGTGTTATCAACTTCGGTTGATCCGGCCCTATGGTTCGATGCTCGATTTTATTTAGCGATTGCCTGCTTTGGTTAGCGGGTGTTATCAACTTTGGTTGATTCGGCACTCTGGTTCGATGCTTGCTTTTATTTAATGATTGCCTGCTTTGGTTAGCGGATGTTATCAATTTCGGTTGATCCGTCCCTCTAGTTCGATGCTCGCTTTTATTTAGCAATTGCCTACTTTAGGTAGCAGATGTTATCAACATCAGTTGATCCGGCCCTATGGTTTGATGCTCGCTTTTATTTAGCGATTCCCTGCTTTGGTTAGCGGATGTTATCAACTTCGGTTGATCCGACCCTCTGGTTCGATGCTCGCTTTTTTTTAGAGATTGCCTGTTTTGGTTAGCGGATGTTATCAATTTCGGTTGATCCGGCCCTCTGGTTCGATGCTCGCTTTTATTTAGCGATTGCCTGCTTTGGTTAGTGGATATTATCAACTTCGTTTGATCCGGCCCTATGGTTCGATGCTAGCTTTTATTTAGCGATTTCCTGATTTGGTTAGCGGGTGTTATCAACTTCGGTTGATCCGACACTCTGGTTCGGTGCTTGCTTTTATTTAATGATTGCCTGCTTTGGTTAGCGGATGTTATCAATTTCGGTTGATCCGTCCCTCTAGTTCGATGCTCGCTTTTATTTAGCAATTGCCTACTTTAGGTAGCAGATGTTATCAACATCAGTTGATCCGGCCCTATGGTTTGATGCTCGCTTTTATTTAGCGATTCCCTGCTTTGGTTAGCGGATGTTATCAACTTCGGTTGATCCGACCCTCTGGTTCGATGCTCGCTTTTATTTAGAGATTGCCTGTTTTGGTTAGCGGATGTTATCAATTTCGGTTGATCCGGCCCTCTGGTTCGATGCTCGCTTTTATTTAGCGATTGCCTGCTTTGGGTAGCAAATATTATCAACTTCGGTTGATTCCGTCCCTCTGGTTCGATGCTCGCTTTTATTTAACGATTGCCTGCTTTAGGTTAGCGGATGTTATCAACTTCAGTTGATCCGACCCTATGGTTCTATGCTCACTTTTATTTAGCGATTGCCTGCTTTGGTTAGCGGAGGTTATCAACTTTGGTTGATCCGACCCTCTGGTTCGATGCTCGCTTTTATTTAGCGATTGCCTGCTTTGGTTAGCGGATGATATCAATTTGGGTTGATCCGGACCTCTGGTTAGATGCTCGCTTTTATTTAGCGATTGCCTGCTTTAGATAGCAGATGTTATCAACTTCGGTTGATCCGGCCCTCTGGTTCGATGCTCGCTTTTATTTAGCGATTGCCTGCTTTAGGTTAGCAGATGTTATCAATTCGGTTGATTCGGCCCTATGGTTCGATGCTCGCTTTTATTTAGCGATTGCCTGCTTTGGTTAGTGGATATTATCAACTTCGTTTGATCCGGCCCTATGGTTCGATGCTCGCTTTTATTTAGCGATTGCCTGCTTTGGTTAGCGGGTGTTATCAACTTCGGTTGATTCGGCACTCTGGTTCGATGCTTGCTTTTATTTAATGATTGCCTGCTTTGGTTAGCGGATGTTATCAATTTCGGTTGATCCGTCCCTCTAGTTCGATGCTCGCTTTTATTTAGCAATTGCCTACTTTAGGTAGCAGATGTTATCAACATCAGTTGATCCGGCCCTATGGTTTGATGCTCGCTTTTATTTAGCGATTCCCTGCTTTGGTAAGCGGATGTTATCAACTTCGGTTGATCCGACCCTCTGGTTCGATGCTCGCTTTTTTTTAGAGATTGCCTGTTTTGGTTAGTGGATGATATCAATTTGGGTTGATCCGGCCCTCTGGTTAGATGCTCGCTTTTATTTAGCGATTGCCTGCTTTAGATAGCAGATGTTATCAACTTCGGTTGATCCGGCCCTCTGGTTCGATGCTCGCTTTTATTTAGCGATTTCCAGCTTTAGGTTAGCAGATGTTATCAATTCGGTTGATCCGGCCCTATGGTTCGATGCTCGCTTTTATTTAGCGATTGCCTGCTTTGGTTAGTGGATATTATCAACTTCGTTTGATCCGGCCCTATGGTTCGATGCTCGCATTTATTTAGCGATTGCCTGCTTTGGTTAGCGGGTGTTATCAACTTCGGTTGATTCGGCACTCTGGTTCGATGCTTGCTTTTATTTAATGATTGCCTGCTTTGGTTAGCGGATGTTATCAATTTCGGTTGATCCGTCCCTCTAGTTCGATGCTCGCTTTTATTTAGCAATTGCCTACTTTAGGTAGCAGATGTTATCAACTTCAGTTGATCCGGCCCTATGGTTTGATGCTCGCTTTTATTTAGCGATTCCCTGCTTTGGTTAGCGGATATTATCAACTTCGGTTGATCCGACCCTCTGGTTCGATGCTCGCTTTTATTTAGAGATTGCCTGTTTTGGTTAGCGGAGGTTATCAACTTCGGTTGATCCGACCCTCTGGTTCGATGCTCGCTTTTATTTAGAGATTTCCTGTTTTGGTTAGCGGATATTATCAATTTCGGTTGATCCGGCCCTCTGGTTCGATGCTCGCTTTTATTTAGCGATTTCCTGCTTTGGGTAGCAAATATTATCAACTTCGGTTGATTCCGTCCCTCTGGTTCGATGCTCGCTTTTATTTAACGATTGCCTGCTTTAGGTTAACGGATGTTATCAACTTCACTTGATCCGACCCTATGGTTCTATGCTTGCTTTTATTTAGCGATTGCTTGCTTTGGTTAGCGGAGGTTATCAACTTCGGATGATCCGACCTTCTGGTTCGATGCTCGCTTTTATTTAGCGATTGCCTGCTTTGGTTAGCGGATGATATCAATTTGGGTTGATCCGGCCCTCTGGTTAGATGCTCGATTTTATTTAGCGATTGCCTGCTTTAGATAGCAGATGTTATCAACTTCGGTTGATCAGGCCCTCTGGTTCGATGCTCGCTTTTATTTAGCGATTGCCTGCTTTAGGTTAGCAGTTGTTATCAATTCGGTTGATCCGGCCCTATGGTTCGTTGCTCGCTTTTATTTAGCGATTGCATGCTTTGGTTAGTGGATATTATCAACTTCGTTTGATCCGGCCCTATGGTTCGATGCTCGCATTTATTTAGCGATTGCCTGCTTTGGTTAGCGGGTGTTATCAACTTCGGTTGATTCGGCACTCTGGTTCGATGCTTGCTTTTATTTAATGATTGCCTGCTTTGATTAGCGGATGTTATCAATTTCGGTTGATCCGTCCCTCTAGTTCGATGCTCGCTTTTATTTAGCAATTGCCTACTTTAGGTAGCAGATGTTATCAACACAAGTTGATCCGGCCCTATTGTTTGATGCTCTCTTTTATTTAGCGATTCCCTGCTTTGGTTAGCAGATGTTATTAATTTCGATTGATCCGGCCCTCTGGTTCGATGCTCGCTTTTATTTAGCGATTGCCTGCTTTAGGTAGCAAATATTATCAACTTCGGTTGATTCGTCCCTCTGGTTCGATGCTCGCTTTTATTTAACGATTGCCTGCTTTAGGTTAGCGGATGTTATCAACTTTAGTTGATCCGACCTTATGGTTTTATGCTCGCTTTTATTTAGCGATTGCCTGCTTTAGTTAGCGGAGGTTATCAACTTCGGTTGATCCGACCCTCTGGTTCGATGCTTGCTTTTATTTAGCGATTGCCTGCTTTGGTTAGCGGATGATATCAATTTGGGTAGATTCGGCCCTCTGGTTAGATGCTCGCTTTTATTTAGCGATTGCCTGCTTTAGATAGCAGATGTTATCAACTTCGGTTGATCTGGCCCTCTGGTTCGATGCTCGCTTTTATTTAGCGATTGCCTGCTTTAGGTTAGCAAATGTTATCAATTAGGTTGATCCGGCCCTATGGTTCGATGCTCGCTTTTATTTAGAGATTGCCTGCTTTTGGTTAGCAGATGTTATCAATTCGGTTGATCCGGCCCTATGGTTCGATGCTCGCTTTTATTTAGCGATTGCCTGCTTTGGTTAGCGGATATTATCAACTTCGTTTGATCCGGCCCTATTGTTCGATGCTCGCTTTTATTTAGCGATTGCCTTCTTTGGTTAGCGTGTGTTATGAACTTCGGTTGATTCGGCCTTATGGTGCGATGCTCGCTTTTATTTAGCGATTGCCTGCTATGGTTAGCGGATGTTATCAACTTCGGTTTTTTCTGGCCCTTTGGTTCGATGCTCTCTTTTATTTAGCGATTGCCTGCTTTGGTTAGCGGATCTTATGAACTTCGGTTGATCCGGCCCTCTGGTTCTATGCTCGCTTTTATTTAGCGATTGCCTGCTTTGGTTAGCGGATATTATCAACTTCGTTTGATCCGGCCCTATAGTTCGATGCTCACTTTTATTTAGCGATTGCCTGCTTTGGTTAGCGGGTGTTATCAACTTCGGTTGATCCGAAACTCTGGTTCGATGCTTGCTTTTATTTAATGATTGCCTGCTTTGGTTAGCGGGTGCTATCAATTTCGGTTGATCCGTCCCTATGGTTAGATGCTCGCTTTTATTTAGCGATTGCCTGCTTTAGGTTAGCGGATGTTATCACCTTCGGTTGATCCGGCCCTATGGTTCGATGCTCGCTTTTATTTAGCGATTGCCTGCTTTGGTTAGCGGATGTTATGAACTTCGGTTGATTCGGCCTTATGGTTCGATACTCGCTTTTATTTAGCGATTGCCTGCTATGGTTAGCGGATGTTATCAACTTCGGTTTTTCTGGCCCTTTGGTTCGATGCTCTCTTTTATTTAGCGATTGCCTGCTTTGGTTAGCGGATCTTATGAACTTCGGTTGATCCGGCCCTCTGGTTCTATGCTCGCTTTTATTTAGCGATTGTCTGCTTTGGTTCGCGGATATTATCAACTTCGTTTGATCCGGCCCTATAGTTCGATGCTCGCTTTTATTTAGCGATTGCCTGCTTTGGTTAGCGGGTGTTATCAACTTCGGTTGATCCGGCACTCTGGTTCGATGCTTGCTTTTATTTAATGATTGCCTGCTTTGGTTAGCGGATGTTATCAATTTCGGTTGATCCGTCCCTCTAGTTCGATGCTCGCTTTTATTTAGCAATTTCCTGCTTTAGGTAGCAGATGTTATCAACATCAGTTGATCCGGCCCTATGGTTTGATGCTCGCTTTTATTTAGCAATTCCCTGCTTTGGTTAGCGGATGTTATCAACTTCGGTTGATCCGACCCTCTGGTTCGATGCTCACTTTTATTTAGAGATTGCTTGTTTTGGTTAGCGGATGTTATCAATTTCGGTTGATCCGGCCCTCTGGTTCGATGCTCGCTTTTATTTAGCGATTGCCTGCTTTAGGTAGCAAATATTATCAACTTCGGTTGATCCGTCCCTCTGGTTCGATGCTCGCTTTTATTTAACGATTGCCGGCTTTAGGTTAGCGGATCTTATCAACTTCAGTTGATCTGACCCTATGGTTTTATGCTCGCTTTTATTTAGCGATTGCCTGCTTTGGTTAGCGGAGGTTATCAACTTCGGTTGATCCGACCCTCTGGTTCAATGCTCGCTTTTATTTAGCGATTGCCTGCTTTGGTTAGCGGATGTTATCAATTTGGGTTGATCCGGCCCTCTGGTTAGATGCTCGCTTTTATTTAGCGATTGCCTGCTTTAGATAGCAAATCTTATCAACTTCGGTTGATCCGGCCCTCTGGTTCGATGCTCGCTTTTATTTAGCGATTGCCTGCTTTAGGTTAGCAGATGTTATCAATTCGGTTGATCCGGCCGTATGGTTCGATGCTCGCTTTTATTTAGCGATTGCCTGCTTTGGTTAGGGGATGTTATCAACTTCGGTTGATCTGGCCCTCTGGTTCGATGCTCGCTTTTATTTAGCGATTGCCTGCTTTGGTTAGCGGAGGTTATCAACTTCCGTTGATTCGACCCTCTGGTTCGATGCTCGCTTTTATTTAGCAATTTCCTGCTTTGGTTAGCGGATGTTATCAATTTTGGTTGATCCGGCCCACTTGTTCGATACCTGCTTTAATTTAGAGATTGCCTGCTTTAGGTAGCAGATGTTATCAACTTCGGTTGATTCGGCCCTATGGTTCGATGCTCGCTTTTATTTAGCGATTGCCTGCTTTGGTTAGCGGATATTATCAACTTCGTTTGATCCAGCCCTATGGTTCGATGCTCGCTTTTATTTAGCGATGGCCTGCTTTGGTTAGCGGGTGTTATCAACTTCGGTTGATCCAACACTCTTGTTCGATGCTTGCTTTTACTTAGTGATTGCCTGCTTTGGTTAGCGGATGTTATCAATTTCGGTTGATCCGTCCCTCTAGTTCGATGCTTGCTTTTATTTAGCAATTGCCTGGTTTAGGTAGCAGATGTTATCAACATCAGTTGATCCGGCCCAATGGTTTGATGCTCGCTTTTATTTAGCGATTCCCTGCTTTGGTTAACGGATGTTATCAACTTCAGTTGATCCGGCCCTATGGTTCGATGCTCGCTTTTATTTAGAGATTACCTGTTTTGGTTAGCGGATATTATCAATTTCGGTTGATCCGGCCCTCTGGTTCGATGCTCGCTTTTATTTAGCGATTGCCTGCATTAGGTAGCAAATATTATCAACTTCGGTTGATCCGTCCCTCTGGTTTGATGCTCGCTTTTATTTAACGATTGCCTGCTTTAGGTTAGCGGATGTTATCAACTTCAGTTGATCCGACCCTATGGTTCTATGCTCGCTTTTATTTAGCGATTGCCTGCTTTGATTAGCGGAGGTTATCAACTTCGGTTGATCCGACCCTCTGGTTCGATGCTCGCTTTTATTTAGCGATTGCCTGCTTTGGTTTGCGGATGATATCAATTTGGGTTGATCCGGCCCTCTGGTTAGATGCTCGCTTTTATTTAGCGATTGCCTGCTTTAGATAGCAGATGTTATCAACTTCGGTTGATCCGGCCCTCTGGTTCGATGCTCGCTTTTATTTAGCGATTGCCTGCTTTAGGTTAGCAGATGTTATCAATTTCGGTTGATCCGGCCCTCTGGTTCGATGCTCGCTTTTATTTAGCGATTGCCTGCTTTAGGTAGCAAATATTATCAACTTCGGTTGATCCGTCCCTCTGGTTCGATGCTCGCTTTTATTTAACGATTGCCGGCTTTAGGTTAGCGGATCTTATCAACTTCATTTGATCCGACCCTATGGTTTTATGCTCGCTTTTATTTAGCGATTGCCTGCTTTGGTTAGCGGAGGTTATCAACTTCGGTTGATCCGACCCTCTGGTTCAATGCTCGCTTTTATTTAGCGATTGCCTGCTTTGGTTAGCGGATGTTATCAATTTGGGTTGATCCGGCCCTCTGGTTAGATGCTCGCTTTTATTTAGCGATTGCCTGCTTTAGATAGCAAATCTTATCAACTTCGGTTGATCCGGCCCTCTGGTTCGATGCTCGCTTTTATTTAGCGATTGCCTGCTTTAGGTTAGCAGATGTTATCAATTCGGTTGATCCGGCCGTATGGTTCGATGCTCGCTTTTATTTAGCGATTGCCTGCTTTGGTTAGGGGATGTTATCAACTTCGGTTGATCTGGCCCTCTGGTTCGATGCTCGCTTTTATTTAGCGATTGCCTGCTTTGGTTAACGGAGGTTATCAACTTCCGTTGATTCGACCCTCTGGTTCGATGCTCGCTTTTATTTAGCAATTTCCTGCTTTGGTTAGCGGATGTTATTAATTTTGGTTGATCCGGCCCACTTGTTCGATACTCGCTTTAATTTAGCGATTGCCTGCTTTAGGTAGCAGATGTTATCAACTTCGGTTGATTCGGCCCTATGGTTCGATGCTCGCTTTTATTTAGCGATTGCCTGCTTTGGTTAGCGGATATTATCAACTTCGTTTGATCCAGCCCTATGGTTCGATGCTCGCTTTTATTTAGCGATGGCCTGCTTTGGTTAGCGGGTGTTATCAACTTCGGTTGATCCGACACTCTTGTTCGATGCTTGCTTTTACTTAGTGATTGCCTGCTTTGGTTAGCGGATGTTATCAATTTCGGTTGATCCGTCCCTCTAGTTCGATGCTTGCTTTTATTTAGCAATTGCCTGGTTTAGGTAGCAGATGTTATCAACATCAGTTGATCCGGCCCAATGGTTTGATGCTCGCTTTTATTTAGCGATTCCCTACTTTGGTTAACGGATGTTATCAACTTCGGTTGATCCGGCCCTATGGTTCGATGCTCGCTTTTATTTAGAGATTACCTGTTTTGGTTAGCGGATATTATCAATTTCGGTTGATCCGGCCCTCTGGTTCGATGCTCGCTTTTATTTAGCGATTTCCTGCATTAGGTAGCAAATATTATCAACTTCGGTTGATCCGTCCCTCTGGTTAGATGCTCGCTTTTATTTAACGATTGCCTGCTTTAGGTTAGCGGATGTTATCAACTTCAGTTGATCCGACCCTATGGTTCTATGCTCGCTTTTATTTACCGATTGCCTGCTTGGTTAGCGGAGGTTATCAACTTCGGTTGATCCGACCCTCTGGTTCGATGCTCGCTTTTATTTAGCGATTGCCTGCTTTGGTTTGCGGATGATATCAATTTGGGTTGATCCGGCCCTCTGGTTAGATGCTCGCTTTTATTTAGCGATTGCCTGCTTTAGATAGCAGATGTTATCAACTTCGGTTGATCCGGCCCTCTGGTTCGATGCTCGCTTTTATTTAGCGATTGCCTGCTTTAGGTTAGCAGATGTTATCAATTCGGTTGATCCGGCCCTATTGTTCGATGCTTGATTTTATTTAGCGATTGTGTGCTTTAGGTTAGCAGATGTTATCAATTCGATTGATCCGGCCCTATGGTTCGATGCTCGCTTTTATTTAGCGATTGTCCGCTTTGGTTAGCGGATATTATCAACTTCGTTTGATCCAGCCCTATGGTTCGATGCTCGGTTTTATTTAGCGATTGCCTGCTTTGGTTAGCGGGTGTTATCAACTTCGGTTGATCCGGCACTCTGGTTCGATGCTTGCTTTTATTTAATGATTGCCTGCTTTGGGTAGCGGATGTTATCAATTTCGGTTGATTCGTCCCTCTAGTTCGATGCTCGCTTTTACTTAGCAATTGCCTGCTTTAAGTAGCAGATGTTATCAACATCAGTTGATCCAGCCCTATGGTTTGATGCTCGCTTTTATTTAGCGATTCCCTGCTTTGGGTTAGCGGATGTTATCAACTTCGGTTTATCCAACCCTCTGGTTCGATGCTCGCTTTTATTTAGAGATTGCCTGTTTTGGTTAGCGGATGTTATCAATTTCGGTTGATTCGGCCCTCTGGTTCGATGCTCGCTTTTATTTAGCGATTGCCTGCTTTAGGTAGCAAATATTATCAACTTCGGTTGATCCGTCGCTCTGGTTCGATGCTCGCTTTTATTTAACGATTGCCTGCTTTAGGTTAGCGGATGTTATCAACTTCAGTTGATCCGACCCTATGGTTCTATGCTCGCTTTTATTTAGCGATTGCCTGCTTTGGTTAGCGGAGGTTATCAACTTCGGTTGATCCGACCCTCTGGTTCAATGCTCACTTTTATTTAGCGATTGCCTGCTTTAGTTAGCGGATATTATCAATTTGGGTTGATCCGGCCCTCTGGTTAGATGCTCGCTTTTATTTAGCGATTGCCTGCTTTAGATAGCAGATCTTATCAACTTCGATTGATCCGGCCCCCTGGTTCGATGCTCGCTTTTATTTAGCGATTGCCTGCTTTAGGTTAGCAGATGTTATCAATTCGGTTGATCAGGCCCTATGGTTCGATGCTCGCTTTTATTTAGCGATTGCCTGCTTTGGTTAGGGGATGTTATCAACTTCGGTTGATCCGGCCCTCTGGTTCGATGCTCGCTTTTATTTAGTGATTGCCTGCTTTGGTTAGCGGAGGTTATCAACTTCCGTTGATCCGACCCTCTGGTTCGATGCTCGCTTTTATTTAACAATTTCCTGCTTTGGTTAGCGGATGTTATCAATTTTGGTTGATCCGGCCCACTTGTTCGATACTCGCTTTAATTTAGCGATTGCCTGCTTTAGGTAGCAGATGTTATCAACTTCGGTTGATTCGGCCCGATGGTTCGATGCTCGCTTTTATTTAGCGATTGCCTGCTTTGGTTAGCGGATATTATCAACTTCGTTTGATCCAGCCCTATGGTTCGATGCTCGCTTTTATTTAGCGATGGCCTGCTTTGGTTAGCGGGTGTTATCAACTTCGGTTGATCCGACACTCTTGTTCGATGCTTGCTTTTACTTAGTGATTGCCTGCTTTGGTTAGCGGATGTTATCAATTTCGGTTGATCCGTCCCTCTAGTTCGATGCTTGCTTTTATTTAGCAATTGCCTGGTTTAGGTAGCAGATGTTATCAACATCAGTTGATCCGGCCCAATGGTTTGATGCTCGCTTTTATTTAGCGATTCCCTACTTTGGTTAACGGATGTTATCAACTTCGGTTGATCCGGCCCTATGGTTCGATGCTCGCTTTTATTTAGAGATTACCTGTTTTGGTTAGCGGATATTATCAATTTCGGTTGATCCGGCCCTCTGGTTCGATGCTCGCTTTTATTTAGCGATTTCCTGCATTAGGTAGCAAATATTATCAACTTCGGTTGATCCGTCCCTCTGGTTAGATGCTCGCTTTTATTTAACGATTGCCTGCTTTAGGTTAGCGGATGTTATCAACTTCAGTTGATCCGACCCTATGGTTCTATGCTCGCTTTTATTTACCGATTGCCTGCTTGGTTAGCGGAGGTTATCAACTTCGGTTGATCCGACCCTCTGGTTCGATGCTCGCTTTTATTTAGCGATTGCCTGCTTTGGTTTGCGGATGATATCAATTTGGGTTGATCCGGCCCTCTGGTTAGATGCTCGCTTTTATTTAGCGATTGCCTGCTTTAGATAGCAGATGTTATCAACTTCGGTTGATCCGGCCCTCTGGTTCGATGCTCGCTTTTATTTAGCGATTGCCTGCTTTAGGTTAGCAGATGTTATCAATTCGGTTGATCCGGCCCTATTGTTCGATGCTTGATTTTATTTAGCGATTGTGTGCTTTAGGTTAGCAGATGTTATCAATTCGATTGATCTGGCCCTATGGTTCGATGCTCGCTTTTATTTAGCGATTGCCTGCTTTAGGTTAGCAGATGTTATCAATTCGGTTGATCCGGCCCTATTGTTCGATGCTTGATTTTATTTAGCGATTGTGTGCTTTAGGTTAGCAGATGTTATCAATTCGATTGATCCGGCCCTATGGTTCGATGCTCGCTTTTATTTAGCGATTGTCCGCTTTGGTTAGCGGATATTATCAACTTCGTTTGATCCAGCCCTATGGTTCGATGCTCGGTTTTATTTAGCGATTGCCTGCTTTGGTTAGCGGGTGTTATCAACTTCGGTTGATCCGGCACTCTGGTTCGATGCTTGCTTTTATTTAATGATTGCCTGCTTTGGGTAGCGGATGTTATCAATTTCGGTTGATTCGTCCCTCTAGTTCGATGCTCGCTTTTACTTAGCAATTGCCTGCTTTAAGTAGCAGATGTTATCAACATCAGTTGATCCAGCCCTATGGTTTGATGCTCGCTTTTATTTAGCGATTCCCTGCTTTGGGTTAGCGGATGTTATCAACTTCGGTTTATCCAACCCTCTGGTTCGATGCTCGCTTTTATTTAGAGATTGCCTGTTTTGGTTAGCGGATGTTATCAATTTCGGTTGATTCGGCCCTCTGGTTCGATGCTCGCTTTTATTTAGCGATTGCCTGCTTTAGGTAGCAAATATTATCAACTTCGGTTGATCCGTCGCTCTGGTTCGATGCTCGCTTTTATTTAACGATTGCCTGCTTTAGGTTAGCGGATGTTATCAACTTCAGTTGATCCGACCCTATGGTTCTATGCTCGCTTTTATTTAGCGATTGCCTGCTTTGGTTAGCGGAGGTTATCAACTTCGGTTGATCCGACCCTCTGGTTCAATGCTCACTTTTATTTAGCGATTGCCTGCTTTAGTTAGCGGATATTATCAATTTGGGTTGATCCGGCCCTCTGGTTAGATGCTCGCTTTTATTTAGCGATTGCCTGCTTTAGATAGCAGATCTTATCAACTTCGATTGATCCGGCCCCCTGGTTCGATGCTCGCTTTTATTTAGCGATTGCCTGCTTTAGGTTAGCAGATGTTATCAATTCGGTTGATCAGGCCCTATGGTTCGATGCTCGCTTTTATTTAGCGATTGCCTGCTTTGGTTAGGGGATGTTATCAACTTCGGTTGATCCGGCCCTCTGGTTCGATGCTCGCTTTTATTTAGTGATTGCCTGCTTTGGTTAGCGGAGGTTATCAACTTCCGTTGATCCGACCCTCTGGTTCGATGCTCGCTTTTATTTAACAATTTCCTGCTTTGGTTAGCGGATGTTATCAATTTTGGTTGATCCGGCCCACTTGTTCGATACTCGCTTTAATTTAGCGATTGCCTGCTTTAGGTAGCAGATGTTATCAACTTCGGTTGATTCGGCCCGATGGTTCGATGCTCGCTTTTATTTAGCGATTGCCTGCTTTGGTTAGCGGATATTATCAACTTCGTTTGATCCAGCCCTATGGTTCGATGCTCGCTTTTATTTAGCGATGGCCTGCTTTGGTTAGCGGGTGTTATCAACTTCGGTTGATCCGACACTCTTGTTCGATGCTTGCTTTTACTTAGTGATTGCCTGCTTTGGTTAGCGGATGTTATCAATTTCGGTTGATCCGTCCCTCTAGTTCGATGCTTGCTTTTATTTAGCAATTGCCTGGTTTAGGTAGCAGATGTTATCAACATCAGTTGATCCGGCCCAATGGTTTGATGCTCGCTTTTATTTAGCGATTCCCTACTTTGGTTAACGGATGTTATCAACTTCGGTTGATCCGGCCCTATGGTTCGATGCTCGCTTTTATTTAGAGATTACCTGTTTTGGTTAGCGGATATTATCAATTTCGGTTGATCCGGCCCTCTGGTTCGATGCTCGCTTTTATTTAGCGATTTCCTGCATTAGGTAGCAAATATTATCAACTTCGGTTGATCCGTCCCTCTGGTTAGATGCTCGCTTTTATTTAACGATTGCCTGCTTTAGGTTAGCGGATGTTATCAACTTCAGTTGATCCGACCCTATGGTTCTATGCTCGCTTTTATTTACCGATTGCCTGCTTGGTTAGCGGAGGTTATCAACTTCGGTTGATCCGACCCTCTGGTTCGATGCTCGCTTTTATTTAGCGATTGCCTGCTTTGGTTTGCGGATGATATCAATTTGGGTTGATCCGGCCCTCTGGTTAGATGCTCGCTTTTATTTAGCGATTGCCTGCTTTAGATAGCAGATGTTATCAACTTCGGTTGATCCGGCCCTCTGGTTCGATGCTCGCTTTTATTTAGCGATTGCCTGCTTTAGGTTAGCAGATGTTATCAATTCGGTTGATCCGGCCCTATTGTTCGATGCTTGATTTTATTTAGCGATTGTGTGCTTTAGGTTAGCAGATGTTATCAATTCGATTGATCCGGCCCTATGGTTCGATGCTCGCTTTTATTTAGCGATTGTCCGCTTTGGTTAGCGGATATTATCAACTTCGTTTGATCCAGCCCTATGGTTCGATGCTCGGTTTTATTTAGCGATTGCCTGCTTTGGTTAGCGGGTGTTATCAACTTCGGTTGATCCGGCACTCTGGTTCGATGCTTGCTTTTATTTAATGATTGCCTGCTTTGGGTAGCGGATGTTATCAATTTCGGTTGATTCGTCCCTCTAGTTCGATGCTCGCTTTTACTTAGCAATTGCCTGCTTTAAGTAGCAGATGTTATCAACATCAGTTGATCCAGCCCTATGGTTTGATGCTCGCTTTTATTTAGCGATTCCCTGCTTTGGGTTAGCAGATGTTATCAACTTCGGTTTATCCAACCCTCTGGTTCGATGCTCGCTTTTATTTAGAGATTGCCTGTTTTGGTTAGCGGATGTTATCAATTTCGGTTGATTCGGCCCTCTGGTTCGATGCTCGCTTTTATTTAGCGATTGCCTGCTTTAGGTAGCAAATATTATCAACTTCGGTTGATCCGTCGCTCTGGTTCGATGCTCGCTTTTATTTAACGATTGCCTGCTTTAGGTTAGCGGATGTTATCAACTTCAGTTGATCCGACCCTATGGTTCTATGCTCGCTTTTATTTAGCGATTGCCTGCTTTGGTTAGCGGAGGTTATCAACTTCGGTTGATCCGACCCTCTGGTTCAATGCTCACTTTTATTTAGCGATTGCCTGCTTTAGTTAGCGGATATTATCAATTTGGGTTGATCCGGCCCTCTGGTTAGATGCTCGCTTTTATTTAGCGATTGCCTGCTTTAGATAGCAGATCTTATCAACTTCGATTGATCCGGCCCCCTGGTTCGATGCTCGCTTTTATTTAGCGATTGCCTGCTTTAGGTTAGCAGATGTTATCAATTCGGTTGATCAGGCCCTATGGTTCGATGCTCGCTTTTATTTAGCGATTGCCTGCTTTGGTTAGGGGATGTTATCAACTTCGGTTGATCCGGCCCTCTGGTTCGATGCTCGCTTTTATTTAGCGATTGCCTGCTTTGGTTAGCGGAGGTTATCAACTTCCGTTGATCCGACCCTCTGGTTCGATGCTCGCTTTTATTTAACAATTTCCTGCTTTGGTTAGCGGATGTTATCAATTTTGGTTGATCCGGCCCACTTGTTCGATACTCGCTTTAATTTAGCGATTGCCTGCTTTAGGTAGCAGATGTTATCAACTTCGGTTGATTCGGCCCTATGGTTCGATGCTCGCTTTTATTTAGCGATTGCCTGCTTTGGTTAGCGGATATTATCAACTTCGTTTGATCCAGCCCTATGGTTCGGTGCTCGCTTTTATTTAGCGATGGCCTGCTTTGGTTAGCGGGTGTTATCAACTTCGGTTGATCCGGGACTCTTGTTCGAAGCTTGCTTTTACTTAGTGATTGCCTGCTTTGGTTAGCAGATGTTATCAATTTCGGTTGATCCGTCCCTTTAGTTGGATGCTCGCTTTTATTTAGCAATTGCCTGGTTTAGGTAGCAGATGTTATCAACATTAGTTGATCCAGCCCAATGGTTTGATGCTCGCTTTTATTTAGTGATTCCCTGCTTTGGTTAGCGGATGTTATCAACTTCGGTTGATCCGGCCCAATGGTTCGATGCTTGCTTTTATTTAGAGATTGCCTGTTTTGGTTAGTGGATATTATCAACTTCGTTTGATCCGGCCCTATGGTTCGATGCTCGCTTTTATTTAGCGATTGCCTGCTTTGGTTAGTGGGTGTTATCAACTTCGGTTGATTCGACACTCTGGTTCGATGCTTGCTTTTATTTAATGATTGCCTGCTTTGGTTAGCGGATGTTATCAATTTCGGTTGATCCGTCCCTCTAGTTCGATGCTCGCTTTTATTTAGCAATTGCCTACTTTAGGTAGCAGATGTTATCAACATCAGTTGATCCGGCCCTATGGTTTGATGCTCGCTTTTATTTAGCGATTCCCTGCTTTGGTTAGCGGATGTTATCAACATCGGTTGATCCGACCCTCTGGTTCGATGCTCGCTTTTATTTAGAGATTGCCTGTTTTGGTTAGCGGATGTTATCAATTTCGGTTGATCCGGCCCTCTGGTTCGATGCTCGCTTTTATTTAGCGATTTCCTGCTTTAGGTAGCAAATATTATCAACTTCGGTTGATCCGTCCCTCTGGTTCGATGCTCGCTTTTATTTAACGGTTGTCTGCTTTAGGTTAGCGGATGTTATCAACTTCAGTTGATCCGCCCCTATTGTTCTATGCTCGCTTTTATTTAGCGATTTCCTGCTTTGGTTAGCGGAGGTTATCAACTTCGGTTGATCCGACCCTCTGGTTCGATGCTCGCTTTTATTTAGCGATTGCCTGCTTTGGTTAGCGGGTGTTATCAACTTCAGTTGATCCGGCACTCTGGTTCGATGCTTGCTTTTATTTAATGATTGCCTGCTTTGGTTAGTGGATGTTATCAATTTCGGTTGATCCGTCCCTCTAGTTTGATGCTCGCTTTTATTTAGCGATTGCCTGCTTTGGTTAGCGGGTGTTATCAACTTCGGTTGATCCGACACTCTGGTTCGATGCTTGCTTTTATTTAATGATTGGCTGCTTTGGTTAGCGGGTGTTATCAATTTCGGTTGATCCGTCCCTATGGTTAGATGCTCGCTTTTATTTAGCGATTGCCTGCTTTAGGTTAGCGGATGTTATCAACTTCGGTTGATCCGGCCCTATGGTTCGATGCTCGCTTTTATTTAGCGATTGCCTGCTTTGGTTAGTGGATGTTATGAACTTCGGTTGATTCGGCCTTATGGTTCGATACTCGCTTTTATTTAGCGATTGCCTGCTATGGTTAACGGATGTTATCAACTTCGGTTTTTCTGGCCCTTTGGTTCGATGCTCTCTTTTATTTAGCGATTGCCTGCTTTGGTTAGCGGATATTATGAACTTCGGTTGATCCGGCCCTCTGGTTCTATGCTCGCTTTTATTTAGCGATTGTCTGCTTTGGTTCGCGGATATTATCAACTTCGTTTGATCCGGCCCTATAGTTCGATGCTCGCTTTTATTTAGCGATTGCCTGCTTTGGTTAGCGGGTGTTATCAACTTCGGTTGATCCGGCACTCTGGTTCGATGCTTGCTTTTATTTAATGATTGCCTGCTTTGGTTAGCGGATGTTATCAATTTCGGTTGATCCGTCCCTCTAGTTCGATGCTCGCTTTTATTTAGCAATTTCCTGCTTTAGGTAGCAGATGTTATCAACATCAGTTGATCCGGCCCTATGGTTTGATGCTCGCTTTTATTTAGCAATTCCCTGCTTTGGTTAGCGGATGTTATCAACTTCGGTTGATCCGACCCTCTGGTTCGATGCTCACTTTTATTTAGAGATTGCTTGTTTTGGTTAGCGGATGTTATCAATTTCGGTTGATCCGGCCCTCTGGTTCGATGCTCGCTTTTATTTAGCGATTGCCTGCTTTACGTAGCAAATATTATCAACTTCGGTTGATCCGTCCCTCTGGTTCGATGCTCGCTTTTATTTAACGATTGCCTGCTTTAGGTTAGCGGATGTTATCAACTTCAGTTGATCCGACCCTATGGTTCTATGCTCGCTTTTATTTAGCGATTCCCTGCTTTGGTTAGCGGAGGTTATCAACTTCGGTTGATCCGACCCTCTGGTTCAATGCTCGCTTTTATTTAGCGATTGCCTGCTTTGGTTAGCGGATGTTATCAATTTGGGTTGATCTGGCCCTCTGGTTAGATGCTCGCTTTTATTTAGCGATTGCCTGCTTTATATAGCAAATCTTATCAACTTCGGTTGATCCGGCCCTCTGGTTCTATGCTCGCTTTTATTTAGCGATTGCCTGCTTTAGGTTTGCAGATGTTATCAATTCGGTTGATCCGGCCGTATGGTTCGATGCTCGCTTTTATTTAGCGATTGCCTGCTTTGGTTAGGGGATGTTATCAACTTCGGTTGATCCGACCCTCTGGTTCGATGCTCGCTTTTATTTAGCGATTGCCTTCTTTGGTTAGCGGAGGTTATCAACTTCCGTTGATTCG
This sequence comes from Lathyrus sativus, assembly GCA_963859935.3. Classification (NCBI taxonomy): domain Eukaryota; kingdom Viridiplantae; phylum Streptophyta; class Magnoliopsida; order Fabales; family Fabaceae; genus Lathyrus; species Lathyrus sativus. Next base: position 282,110,832 of record OZ012738.1, read on the forward strand.
ACCCTCTGGTTCGATGCTCGCTTTTATTTAGCAATTTCCTGCTTTGGTTAGCGGATGTTATCAATTTCGGTTGATCCGGCCCTCTGGTTCGATGCTCGCTTTTATTTAGCGATTACCTGCTTTAGGTAGAAAATATTATCAACTTCGGTTGATCCGTCACTCTGGTTCGATGCTCGCTTTTATTTAACGATTGCCTGCTTTAGGTTAGCGGATGTTATCAACTTCAGTTGATTCGACCCTATGGTTCTATGCTCGCTTTTATTTAGCGATGGCCTGCTTTGGTTAGCGGAGGTTATCATCTTCGGTTGATCCGACCCTCTGGTTCAATGCTCACTTTTATTTAGCGATTGCTTGCTTTGGTTAGCGGATATTATCAATTTGGGTTGATCCGGCCCTCTGGTTAGATGCTCGCTTTTATTTAGCGATTGCCTGCTTTAGATAACAGATCTTATCAACTTCGGTTGATCCGGCCCCCTGGTTCGATGCTCGCTTTTATTTAGCGATTGCCTGCTTTAGGTTAGCAGATGTTATCAAATCGGTTGATCAGGCCCTATGGTTCGATGCTCGCTTTTATTTAGCGATTGCCTGCTTTGGTTAGGGGATATTATCAACTTCGGTTGATCCGGCCCTCTGGTTCGATGCTCGCTTTTATTTAGCGATTGCCTGCATTAGGTAGCAAATATTATCAACTTCGGTTGATCCGTCCCTCTGGTTCGATGCTCGTTTTTATTTAACGATTGCCTGCTTTAGGTTAGCGGATGTTATCAACTTCCGTTGATCCGACCCTCTGGTTCGATGCTCGCTTTTATTTAGCGATTGCCTGCTTTGGTTTGCGGATGATATCAATTTGGGTTGATCCGGCCCTCTGGTTAGATGCTCGCTTTTATTTAGCGATTGCCTGCTTTAGATAGCAGATGTTATCAACTTCGGTTGATCCGGCCCTCTGGTTCGATGCTCGCTTTTATTTAGCGATTCCCTGCTTTAGGTTAGCAGATGTTATCAATTCGGTTGATCCGGCCCTATTGTTCGATGCTTGCTTTTATTTAGCGATTGTCTGCTTTAGGTTAGCAGATGTTATCAATTCGATTGATCCGACCCTATGGTTTGATGCTCGCTTTTATTTAGCGATTGTCCGCTTTGGTTAGCGGATATTATCAACTTCGTTTGATCCGGCCCTATGGTTCGATGCTCGGTTTTATTTAGCGATTGCCTGCTTTGCTTAGCGGGTGTTATCAACTTCGGTTGATCCGGCACTCTGGTTCGATGCTTGCTTTTATTTAATGATTGCCTGCTTTGGGTAGCGGATGTTATCAATTTCGGTTGATCCGTCCCTCTAGTTCGATGCTCGCTTTTATTTAGCAATTGCCTGCTTTAAGTAGCAGATGTTATCAACATCAGTTGATCCGGCCCTATGGTTTGATGCTCGCTTTTATTTAGCGATTCCCTGCTTTGGTTAGCGGATGTTATCAACTTCGGTTTATCCGACCCACTGGTTCGATGCTCGCTTTTATTTAGAGATTGCCTGTTTTGGTTAGCGGATGTTATCAATTTCGGTTGATTCGGCCCTCTGGTTCGATGCTCGCTTTTATTTAGCGATTGCCTGCTTTAGGTAGCAAATATTATCAACTTCGGTTGATCCGTCCCTCTGGTTCGATGCTCGCTTTTATTTAACGATTGCCTGCTTTAGGTTAGCGGATGTTATCAACTTCAGTTGATCCGACCCTATGGTTCTATGCTCGCTTTTATTTAGCGATTGCCATCTTTGGTTAGCGGAGGTTATCAACTTCGGTTGATCCGACCCTCTGGTTCAATGCTCACTTTTATTTAGCGATTGCCTGCTTTGGTTAGCGGATATTATCAATTTGGGTTGATCCGGCCCTCTGGTTAGATGCTCGCTTTTATTTAGCGATTGCCTGCTTTAGATAGCAGATCTTATCAACTTCGATTGATCCGGCCCCCTGGTTCGATGCTCGCTTTTATTTAGAGATTTCCTGCTTTAGGTTAGCAGATGTTATCAATTCGGTTGATCAGGCCCTATGGTTCGATACTCGCTTTTATTTAGCGATTGCCTGCTTTGGTTAGGGGATGTTATCAACTTCGGTTGATTCGGCCCTATGGTTCGATGCTCGCTTTTATTTAGCGATTGCCTGCTTTGGTTAGCGGATATTATCAACTTCGTTTGATCCAGCCCTATGGTTCGATGCTCGCTTTTATTTAGCGATGGCCTGCTTTGGTTAGCGGGTGTTATCAACTTCGGTTGATTCGACACTCTGGTTCGATGCTTGCTTTTATTTAATGATTGCCTGCTTTGGTTAGCGGATGTTATCAATTTCGGTTGATCCGTCCCTCTAGTTCGATGCTCGCTTTTATTTAGCAATTGCCTACTTTAGGTAGCAGATGTTATCAACATCAGTTGATCCGGCCCTATGGTTTGATGCTCGCTTTTATTTAGCGATTCCCTGCTTTGGGTAGCGGATGTTATCAACATCGGTTGATCCGACCCTCTGGTTCGATGCTCGCTTTTATTTAGAGATTGCCTGTTTTGGTTAGCGAATGTTATCAATTTCGGTTGATCCGGCCCTCTGGTTCGATGCTCGCTTTTATTTAGCGATTTCCTACTTTAGGTAGCAAATATTATCAACTTCGGTTGATCCGTCCCTCTGGTTCGATGCTCGCTTTTATTTAACGATTGTCTGCTTTAGGTTAGCGGATGTTATCAACTTCAGTTGATACGACCCTATGGTTCTATGCTCGCTTTTATTTAGCGATTTCCTGCTTTGGTTAGCGGAGGTTATTAACTTCGGTTGATCCGACCCTCTGGTTCGATGCTCGCTTTTATTTAGCGATTGCCTGCTTTGGTTAGCGGGTGTTATCAACTTCAGTTGATCCGACACTCTGGTTCGATGCTTGCTTTTATTTAATGATTGCCTGCTTTGGTTAGCGGATGTTATCAATTTCGGTTGATCCGTCCCTCTAGTTCGATGATCGCTTTTATTTAGCAATTGCCTACTTTAGGTAGCAGATGTTATCAACATCAGTTGATCCGGCCCTATGGTTTGATGCTCGCTTTTATTTAGCGATTCCCTGCTTTGGTTAGCGGATGTTATCAACATCGGTTGATCCGACCCTCTGGTTCGATGCTCGCTTTTATATAGAGATTGCCTGTTTTGGTTAGCGGATGTTATCAATTTCGGTTGATCCGGCCCTCTGGTTCGATGCTCGCTTTTATTTAGCGATTTCCTGCTTTAGGTAGCAAATATTATCAACTTCGGTTGATCCGTCCCTCTGGTTCGATGCTCGCTTTTATTTAACGATTGCCTGCTTCAAGTTAGCGGATGTTATCAACTTCAGTTGATCCGACCCTATGGTTCTATGCTCGCTTTTATTTAGCGATTTCCTGCTTTGGTTAGCGGAGGTTATCAACTTCGGTTGATCCGACCCTCTGGTTCGATGCTCGCTTTTATTTAGCGATTGCCTGCTTTGGTTAGCGGGTGTTATCAACTTCAGTTGATCTGGCACTCTGGTTCGATGCTTGCTTTTATTTAATGATTGCCTGATTTGGTTAGCGGATGTTATCAATTTCGGTTGATCCGTCCCTCTAGTTTAATGCTCGCTTTTATTTAGCAATTGCCAACTTTAGGTAGCAGATGTTATCAACATCAGTTGATTCGGCCCTATGGTTTGATGCTCGCTTTTATTTAGCGATTACCTGCTTTGGTTAGCGGATGTTATCAACTTCGGTTGATCCGACCCTCTGGTTCGATGCTCGCTTTTATTTAGAGATTGCCTGTTTTGGTTAGCGGATATTATCAATTTCGGTTGATCCGGCCCTCTGGTTCGATGCTCGCTTTTATTTAGCGATTGCCTGCTTTGGGTAGCAAATATTATCAACTTCGGTTGATTCCGTCCCTCTGATTCGATGCTCACTTTTATTTAACGATTGCCTGCTTTATGTTAGCGGATGTTATCAACTTCAGTTGATCCGACCCTATGGTTCTATGCTTGCTTTTATTTAGCGATTGCCTGCTTTGGTTTGCGGAGGTTATCAACTTCGGATTATCCGACCTTCTGGTTCGATGCTCGCTTTTATTTAGCGATTGCCTGCTTTGGTTAGCGGATGATATCAATTTGGGTTGATCCGGCCCTCTGGTTAGATGCTCGCTTTTATTTAGCGATTGCCTGCTTTAGATAGCAGATGTTATCAACTTCGGTTGATCAGGCCCTCTGGTTCGATGCTCGCTTTTATTTAGCGATTGCCTGCTTTAGGTTAGCAGTTGTTATCAATTCGGTTGATCCGGCCCTATGGTTCGATGCTCGCTTTTATTTAGCGATTGCATGCTTTGGTTAGTGGATATTATCAACTTCGTTTGATCCGGCCCTATGGTTCGATGCTCGCTTTTATTTAGCGATTGCCTGCTTTGGTTAGCGGGTGTTATCAACTTCGATTGATCTGGCACTCTGGTTCGATGCTTGCTTTTATTTAATGATTGCCTGCTTTGATTAGCGGATGTTATCAATTTCGGTTGATCCGTCCCTCTAGTTCGATGCTCGCTTTTATTTAGCAATTGCCTACTTTAGGTAGAAGATGTTATCAACACAGGTTGATCCGGCCCTATTGTTTGATGCTCTCTTTTATTTAGCGATTCCCTGCTTTGGTTAGCGGATGTTATCAATTTCGATTGATCCGGCCCTCTGGTTCGATGCTCGCTTTTATTTAGCGATTGCCTGCTTTAGGTAGCAAATATTATCAACTTCGGTTATCCGTCCCTCTGGTTCGATGCTCGCTTTTATTTAATGGTTGCCTGCTTTAGGTTAGCGGATGTTATCAACTTTAGTTGATCCGACCCTATGGTTCTATGTTCACTTTTATTTAGCGATTGCCTGCTTTAGTTAGCGGAGGTTATCAACTTCGGTTGATCCGACCCTCTGGTTCGATGCTCGCTTTTATTTAGCGATTGCCTGATTTGGTTAGCGGATGATATCAATTCGGGTAGATCCGGGCCTCTGGTTAGATGCTCGCTTTTATTTAGCGATTGCCTGCTTTAGATAGCAGATGTTATCAACTTCGGTTGATCTGGCCCTCTGGTTCGATGCTCGCTTTTATTTAGCGATTGCCTGCTTTAGGTTAGCAAATGTTATCAATTCGGTTGATCCGGCCCTATGGTTTGATGCTCGCTTTTATTTAGCGATTGCCTGCTTTGGTTAGCGGATATTATCAACTTCGTTTGATCCGGCCCTATGTTTCGATGCTCGCTTTTATTTAGCGATTGCCTGCTTTGGTTAGCGGGTGTTATGAACTTCGGTTGATTCGGTCTTATGGTTCGATGCTCGCTTTTATTTAGCGATTGCCTGCTATGGTTAGCGGATGTTATCAACTTCGGTTTTTTCTGGCCCTTTGGTTCGATGCTCTCTTTTATTTAGCGATTGCCTGCTTTGGTTAGCGGATCTTATGAACTTCGGTTGATCCGACCCTCTGGTTCTATGCTCGCTTTTATTTAGCGATTGCCTGCTTTGGTTAGCGGATATTATCAACTTCGTTTGATCCGGCCCTATAGTTCGATGCTCGCTTTTATTTAGCGATTGCCTGCTTTGGTTAGCGGGTGTTATCAACTTCGGTTGATCCGGCACTCTGGTTCGATGCTTGCTTTTATTTAATGATTGCCTGCTTTGGTTAGCGGGTGTTATCAATTTCGGTTGATCCGTCCCTCTAGTTCGAAGCTCGCTTTTATTTAGCAATTTCCTGCTTTAGGTAGCAGATGTTATCAACATCAGTTGATCCGACCCTATGGTTTGATGCTCGCTTTTATTTAGCTATTCCCTGCTTTGGTTAGCGGATGTTATCAACTTCGGTTCATCCGACCCTCTGGTTCGATGCTCACTTTTATTTAGAGATTGCCTATTTTGGTTAGCGGATGTTATCAATTTTGGTTGATCCGACCCTCTGGTTCGATGCTCGCTTTTATTTAGCGATTGCCTGCTTTAGGTAGCAAATATTATCAACTTCGATTGATCAGGCCCTCTGGTTCGATGCTCGCTTTTATTTAGCGATTGCCTGCTTTAGGTTAGCAGTTGTTATCAATTCGGTTGATCCGTCCCTATGGTTCGATGCTCGCTTTTATTTAGCGATTGCATGCTTTGGTTAGTGGATATTATCAACTTCGTTTGATCCGGCCCTATGGTTCGATGCTCGCTTTTATTTAGCGATTGCCTGCTTTGGTTAGCGGGTGTTATCAACTTCGATTGATCTGGCACTCTGGTTCGATGCTTGCTTTTATTTAATGATTGCCTGCTTTGATTAGCGGATGTTATCAATTTCGGTTGATCCGTCCCTCTAGTTCGATTCTCGCTTTTATTTAGCAATTGCCTACTTTAGGTAGCAGATGTTATCAACACAAGTTGATCCGGCCCTATTGTTTGATGCTCTCTTTTATTTAGCGATTCCCTGCTTTGGTTAGCGGATGTTATCAATTTCGATTGATCCGGCCCTCTGGTTCGATGCTCGCTTTTATTTAGCGATTGCCTGCTTTAGGTAGCAAATATTATCAACTTCGGTTATCCGTCCCTCTGGTTCGATGCTCGCTTTTATTTAACGATTGCCTGCTTTAGGTTAGCGGATGTTATCAACTTTAGTTGATCCGACCCTATGGTTCTATGTTCACTTTTATTTAGCGATTGCCTGCTTTAGTTAGCGGAGGTTATCAACTTCGGTTGATCCGACCCTCTGGTTCGATGCTCGCTTTTATTTAGCGATTGCCTGATTTGGTTAGCGGATGATATCAATTCGGGTAGATCCGGCCCTCTGGTTAGATGCTCGCTTTTATTTAGCGATTGCCTGCTTTAGATAGCAGATGTTATCAACTTCGGTTGATCTGGCCCTCTGGTTCGATGCTCGCTTTTATTTAGCGATTGCCTGCTTTAGGTTAGCAGATGTTATCAATTCGGTTGATCCGGCCCTATGGTTCGATGCTCGCTTTTATTTAGCGATTGCCTGCTTTTGGTTAGCAGATGTTATCAATTCGGTTGATCCGGCCCTATGGTTTGATGCTCGCTTTTATTTAGCGATTGTCTGCTTTGGTTAGCGGATATTATCAACTTCGTTTGATCCGGCCCTATGTTTCGATGCTCGCTTTTATTTAGCGATTGCCTGCTTTGGTTAGCGGGTGTTATGAACTTCGGTTGATTCGGTCTTATGGTTCGATGCTCGCTTTTATTTAGCGATTGCCTGCTATGGTTAGCGGATGTTATCAACTTCGAGTTTTTCTGGCCCTTTGGTTCGATGCTCTCTTTTATTTAGCGATTGCCTGCTTTGGTTAGCGGATCTTATGAACTTCGGTTGATCCGACCCTCTGGTTCTATGCTCGCTTATATTTAGCGATTGCCTGCTTTGGTTAGCGGATATTATCAACTTCGTTTGATCCGGCCCTATAGTTCGATGCTCGCTTTTATTTAGCGATTGCCTGCTTTGGTTAGCGGGTGTTATCAACTTCGGTTGATCCGGCACTCTGGTTCGATGCTTGCTTTTATTTAATGATTGCCTGCTTTGGTTAGCGGGCGTTATCAATTTCGGTTGATCCGTCCCTCTAGTTCGAAGCTCGCTTTTATTTAGCAATTTCCTGCTTTAGGTAGCAGATGTTATCAACATTAGTTGATCCGACCCTATAGTTTGATGCTCGCTTTTATTTAGCAATTCCCTGCTTTGGTTAGCGGATGTTATCAACTTCGGTTGATCCGACCCTCTGGTTCGATGCTCACTTTTATTTAGAGATTGCCTATTTTGGTTAGCGGATGTTATCAATTTCGGTTGATCCGGCCCTCTGGTTCGATGCTCGCTTTTATTTAGCGATTGCCTGCTTTAGGTAGCAAATATTATCAACTTCGGTTGATCCGTCCCTCTGGTTCGATGCTCGCTTTTATTTGACGATTGCCTGCTTTAGGTTAGCGGATGTTATCAACTTCAGTTGATCCGACCCTATGGTTCTATGCTCGCTTTTATTTAGCGATTGCCTGCTTTGGTTAGCGGAGGTTATCAACTTCGGTTGATCCGACCCTCTGGTTCAATGCTCGCTTTTATTTAGCGATTGCCTGCTTTGGTTAGCGGATGTTATCAATTTGGGTTGATCCGGCCCTCTGGTTAGATGCTCGCTTTTATTTAGCGATTGCCTGCTTTAGATAGCAAATCTTATCAACTTCCGTTGATCCGGCCGTCTGGTTCGATGCTCGCTTTTATTTAGCGATTGCCTGCTTTAGGTTAGCAGATGTTATCAATTCGGTTGATCCGGCCGTATGGTTCGATGCTCGCTTTTATTTAGCGATTGCCTGCCTTGGTTAGGGGATGTTATCAACTTCGGTTGATCCGGCCCTCTGGTTCGATGCTCGCTTTTATTTAGCGATTGCCTGCTTTGGTTAGCGGAGGTTATCAACTTCCGTTGATCCGACCCTCTGGTTCGATGCTCGCTTTTATTTAGCGATTGCCTGCATTAGGTAGCAAATATTATCAACTTCGGTTGATCCGTCCCTCTGGTTCGATTCTCACTTTTATTTAACGATTGCCTGCTTTAGGTTAGCGGATGTTATCAACTTCAGTTGATCCGACCCTATGGTTCTATGCTCGCTTTTGTTTAGCGATTGCCTGCTTTGGTTTGCGGATGATATCAATTTGGGTTGATCCGGCCCTCTGGTTAGATGCTCGCTTTTATTTAGCGATTGCCTGCTTTAGATAGCAGATGTTATCAACTTCGGTTGATCCGGCCCTCTGGTTCGATGCTCGCTTTTATTTAGCGATTTCCTGCTTTAGGTTAGCAGATGTTATCAATTCGGTTGATCCGGCCCTATAGTTCGATGCTTGCTTTTATTTAGCGATTGCCTGCTTTAGGTTAGCAGATGTTATCAATTCGATTGATCCGGCCCTATGGTTCGATGCTCGCTTTTATTTAGCGATTGCCCGCTTTGGTTAGCGGATATTATCAACTTCGTTTGATCCGGCCCTATGGTTCGATGCTCGCTTTTATTTAGCGATTGCCTGCTTTGGTTAGCGGGTGTTATCAACTTCGGTTGATCCGGCACTCTGGTTCGATGCTTGCTTTTATTTAATGATTGCCTGCTTTGGGTAGCGGATGTTATCAATTTCGGTTGATCCGTCCCTCTAGTTTGATGCTCGCTTTTATTTAGCAATTGCCTGTTTTAAGTAGCAGATGTTATCAAGATCAGTTGATCCGGCCCTATGGTTTGATGCTCGCTTTTATTTAGCGATTCCCTGCTTTGGTTAGCGGATGTTATCAACTTCGGTTTATCCGACCCTCTGGTTCGATGCTCGCTTTTATTTAGAGATTGCCTGTTTTGGTTAGCGGATGTTATCAATTTCGGTTGATCCGGCCCTCTGGTTCGATGCTCGCTTTTATTTAGCGATTGCCTGCTTTAGGTAGCAAATATTATCAACTTCGGTTGATCCGTCCCTCTGGTTCGATGCTCGCTTTTATTTAACGATTGCCTGCTTTAGGTTAGCGGATGTTATCAACTTCAGTTGATTTGACCCTATGGTTCTATGCTCGCTTTTATTTAGCGATTGCCTGCTTTGGTTAGCGGAGGTTATCAACTTCCGTTGATCCGACCCTCTGGTTCAATGCTCAATTTTATTTAGCGATTAACTGCTTTGGTTAGAGGATATTATCAATTTGGGTTGATCCGACCCTCTGGTTAGATGCTCGCTTTTATTTAGCGATTGCCTGATTTAGATAGCAGATCTTATCAACTTCGGTTGATCCGGCCCCCTGGTTCGATGCTCGCTTTTATTTAGCGATTGCCTGCTTTAGGTTAGCAGATGTTATCAATTCGGTTGATCAGGCCCTATGGTACGATGCTCGCTTTTATTTAGCGATTGCCTGCTTTGGTTAGGGGATGTTATCAACTTCGGTTGATCCGGCCCTCTGGTTCGATACTCGCTTTTATTTAGCGATTGCCTGCTTTGGTTAGCGGAGGTTATTAACGTCCGTTGATCCGACCCTCTGGTTCGATGCTCGCTTTTATTTAGCAATTTCCTGCTTTGGTTAGCGGATGTTATCAATTTTGGTTGATCCGGCCCACTTGTTCGATACTCGCTTTAATTTAGCGATTGCCTGCTTTAGGTAGCAGATGTTATCAACTTCGGTTGATTCGGCCCTATGGTTCGATGCTCGCTTTTATTTAGCGATTGCCTGCTTTGGTTAGCGGATATTATCAACTTCGTTTGATCCAGCCCTATGGTTCGATGCTCGCTTTTATTTAGCGATGGCCTGCTTTGGTTAGTGGGTGTTATCAACTTCGGTTGATCCGGCACTCTTGTTCGATGCTTGCTTTTACTTAGTGATTGCCTGCTTTGGTTAGCGGATGTTATCAATTTCGGTTGATCCGTCCCTCTAGTTCGATGCTCGCTTTTATTTAGCAATTGCCTGGTTTAGGTATCAGATGTTATCAACATCATTTGATCCGGCACAATGGTTTGATGCTCGCTTTTATTTAGCGATTCCCTGCTTTGGTTAGCGGATGTTATCAACTTCGGTTGATCCGGCCCTATGGTTCGATGCTCGCTTTTATTTAGAGATTGCCTGTTTTGGTTAGCGGATATTATCAATTTCGGTTGATCCGGACCTCTGGTTCGATGCTCGCTTTTATTTAGCGATTGCCTGCATTAGGTAGCAAATATTATCAACTTCGGTTGATCCGTCCCTCTGGTTCGATGCTCGCTTTTATTTAACGATTGCCTGCTTTAGGTTAGCGGATGTTATCAACTTCAGTTGATCCGACCCTCTGGTTCGATGCTCGCTTTTATTTAGCGATTGCCTGCATTAGGTAGCAAATATTATCAACTTCGGTTGATCCGTCCCTCTGGTTCGATTCTCACTTTTATTTAACGATTGCCTGCTTTAGGTTAGCGGATGTTATCAACTTCAGTTGATCCGACCCTATGGTTCTATGCTCGCTTTTGTTTAGCGATTGCCTGCTTTGGTTTGCGGATGATATCAATTTGGGTTGATCCGGCCCTCTGGTTAGATGCTCGCTTTTATTTAGCGATTGCCTGCTTTAGATAGCAGATGTTATCAACTTCGGTTGATCCGGCCCTCTGGTTCGATGCTCGCTTTTATTTAGCGATTTCCTGCTTTAGGTTAGCAGATGTTATCAATTCGGTTGATCCGGCCCTATAGTTCGATGCTTGCTTTTATTTAGCGATTGCCTGCTTTAGGTTAGCAGATGTTATCAATTCGATTGATCCGGCCCTATGGTTCGATGCTCGCTTTTATTTAGCGATTGCCCGCTTTGGTTAGCGGATATTATCAACTTCGTTTGATCCGGCCCTATGGTTCGATGCTCGCTTTTATTTAGCGATTGCCTGCTTTGGTTAGCGGGTGTTATCAACTTCGGTTGATCCGGCACTCTGGTTCGATGCTTGCTTTTATTTAATGATTGCCTGCTTTGGGTAGCGGATGTTATCAATTTCGGTTGATCCGTCCCTCTAGTTTGATGCTCGCTTTTATTTAGCAATTGCCTGTTTTAAGTAGCAGATGTTATCAAGATCAGTTGATCCGGCCCTATGGTTTGATGCTCGCTTTTATTTAGCGATTCCCTGCTTTGGTTAGCGGATGTTATCAACTTCGGTTTATCCGACCCTCTGGTTCGATGCTCGCTTTTATTTAGAGATTGCCTGTTTTGGTTAGCGGATGTTATCAATTTCGGTTGATCCGGCCCTCTGGTTCGATGCTCGCTTTTATTTAGCGATTGCCTGCTTTAGGTAGCAAATATTATCAACTTCGGTTGATCCGTCCCTCTGGTTCGATGCTCGCTTTTATTTAACGATTGCCTGCTTTAGGTTAGCGGATGTTATCAACTTCAGTTGATTTGACCCTATGGTTCTATGCTCGCTTTTATTTAGCGATTGCCTGCTTTGGTTAGCGGAGGTTATCAACTTCCGTTGATCCGACCCTCTGGTTCAATGCTCAATTTTATTTAGCGATTAACTGCTTTGGTTAGAGGATATTATCAATTTGGGTTGATCCGACCCTCTGGTTAGATGCTCGCTTTTATTTAGCGATTGCCTGATTTAGATAGCAGATCTTATCAACTTCGGTTGATCCGGCCCCCTGGTTCGATGCTCGCTTTTATTTAGCGATTGCCTGCTTTAGGTTAGCAGATGTTATCAATTCGGTTGATCAGGCCCTATGGTACGATGCTCGCTTTTATTTAGCGATTGCCTGCTTTGGTTAGGGGATGTTATCAACTTCGGTTGATCCGGCCCTCTGGTTCGATACTCGCTTTTATTTAGCGATTGCCTGCTTTGGTTAGCGGAGGTTATTAACGTCCGTTGATCCGACCCTCTGGTTCGATGCTCGCTTTTATTTAGCAATTTCCTGCTTTGGTTAGCGGATGTTATCAATTTTGGTTGATCCGGCCCACTTGTTCGATACTCGCTTTAATTTAGCGATTGCCTGCTTTAGGTAGCAGATGTTATCAACTTCGGTTGATTCGGCCCTATGGTTCGATGCTCGCTTTTATTTAGCGATTGCCTGCTTTGGTTAGCGGATATTATCAACTTCGTTTGATCCAGCCCTATGGTTCGATGCTCGCTTTTATTTAGCGATGGCCTGCTTTGGTTAGTGGGTGTTATCAACTTCGGTTGATCCGGCACTCTTGTTCGATGCTTGCTTTTACTTAGTGATTGCCTGCTTTGGTTAGCGGATGTTATCAATTTCGGTTGATCCGTCCCTCTAGTTCGATGCTCGCTTTTATTTAGCAATTGCCTGGTTTAGGTATCAGATGTTATCAACATCATTTGATCCGGCACAATGGTTTGATGCTCGCTTTTATTTAGCGATTCCCTGCTTTGGTTAGCGGATGTTATCAACTTCGGTTGATCCGGCCCTATGGTTCGATGCTCGCTTTTATTTAGAGATTGCCTGTTTTGGTTAGCGGATATTATCAATTTCGGTTGATCCGGACCTCTGGTTCGATGCTCGCTTTTATTTAGCGATTGCCTGCATTAGGTAGCAAATATTATCAACTTCGGTTGATCCGTCCCTCTGGTTCGATGCTCGCTTTTATTTAACGATTGCCTGCTTTAGGTTAGCGGATGTTATCAACTTCAGTTGATCCGACCCTATGGTTCTATGCTTGCTTTTATTTAGCGATTGCCTGCTTTGGTTAGCGGAGGTTATCAACTTCGGTTGATCCGACCCTCTGGTTCGATGCTCGCTTTTATTTAGCGATTGCCTGCTTTGGTTTGCGGATGATATCAATTTGGGTTGATTCGGCCCTCTGGTTAGATGCTCGCTTTTATTTAGTGGTTGCCTGCTTTAGATAGCAGATGTTATCAACTTTGGTTGATACGACCCTCTGGTTCGATGCACGCTTTTATTTAGCGATTGCCTGCTTTAGGTTAGCAGATGTTATCAATTCGGTTGATCCGGCCCTATTGTTCTATGCTTGCTTTTATTTAGCGATTGCCTGCTTTAGGTTAGCAGATGTTATCAATTCGATTGATCTGGCCCTATGGTTCGATGCTCGCTTTTATTTAGCGATTGCCCGCTTTGGTTAGCGGATATTATCAACTTCGTTTTATCCGACCCTATGGTTCGATGCTCGCTTTTATTTAGTGATTGCCTGCTTTGGTTAGCGGGTGTTATCAACTTCGGTTGATCCGACACTCCGGTTCGATGCTTGCTTTTATTTAATGATTGCCTGCTTTGGGTAGCGGATGTTATCAATTTCGGTTGATCCGTCCCTCTAGTTCGATGCTCGCTTTTATTTAGCAATTGCCTGCTTTAAGTAGCAGATATTATCAACATCAGTTGATCCGGCCCTATGGTTTGATGCTCGCTTTTATTTAGCGATTCCCTGCATTGGTTAGCGGATGTTATCTACTTCGGTTTATCTGACCATCTGGTTCGATGCTCGCTTTTATTTAGAGATTGCCTGTTTTGGTTAGCGGATGTTATCAATTTCGGTTGATCTGGCCCTCTGGTTCGATGCTCGCTTTTATTTAGCGATTGCCTGCTTTAGGTAGCAAATATTATCAACTTCGGTTGATCCGTCCCTCTGGTTCAATGCTCACTTTTATTTAGCGATTGCCTGCTTTGGTTAGCGGATATTATCAATTTGGGTTGATCCGGCCCTCTGGTTAGATGCTCGCTTTTATTTAGCGATTGCCTGCTTTAGATAGCAGATCTTATCAACTTCGGTTGATCCGGCCCCCTGGTTCGATGCTCGCTTTTATTTAGCGATTGCCTGCTTTAGGTTAGCAGATGTTATCAATTCGGTTGATCCGGCCCTATGGTTCGATGCTCGCTTTTATTTAGCGATTGCCTGCTTTGGTTAGGGGATGTTATCAACTTCGGTTGATCCGGCCCTCTGGTTCGATGCTCGCTTTTATTTAGAGATTGCCTGTTTTGGTTAGCGGATATTATCAATTTCGGTTGATCCGGACCTCTGGTTCGATGCTCGCTTTTATTTAGCGATTGCCTGCATTAGGTAGCAAATATTATCAACTTCGGTTGATCCGTCCCTCTGGTTCGATGCTCGCTTTTATTTAACGATTGCCTGCTTTAGGTTAGCGGATGTTATCAACTTCAGTTGATCCGACCCTATGGTTCTATGCTTGCTTTTATTTAGCGATTGCCTGCTTTGGTTAGCGGAGGTTATCAACTTCGGTTGATCCGACCCTCTGGTTCGATGCTCGCTTTTATTTAGCGATTGCCTGCTTTGGTTTGCGGATGATATCAATTTGGGTTGATTCGGCCCTCTGGTTAGATGCTCGCTTTTATTTAGTGGTTGCCTGCTTTAGATAGCAGATGTTATCAACTTTGGTTGATACGACCCTCTGGTTCGATGCACGCTTTTATTTAGCGATTGCCTGCTTTAGGTTAGCAGATGTTATCAATTCGGTTGATCCGGCCCTATTGTTCTATGCTTGCTTTTATTTAGCGATTGCCTGCTTTAGGTTAGCAGATGTTATCAATTCGATTGATCTGGCCCTATGGTTCGATGCTCGCTTTTATTTAGCGATTGCCCGCTTTGGTTAGCGGATATTATCAACTTCGTTTTATCCGACCCTATGGTTCGATGCTCGCTTTTATTTAGTGATTGCCTGCTTTGGTTAGCGGGTGTTATCAACTTCGGTTGATCCGACACTCTGGTTTGATGCTTGCTTTTATTTAATGATTGCCTGCTTTGGGTAGCGGATGTTATCAATTTCGGTTGATCCGTCCCTCTAGTTCGATGCTCGCTTTTATTTAGCAATTGCCTGCTTTAAGTAGCAGATATTATCAACATCAGTTGATCCAGCCCTATGGTTTGATGCTCGCTTTTATTTAGCGATTCCCTGCATTGGTTAGCGGATGTTATCTACTTCGGTTTATCTGACCATCTGGTTCGATGCTCGCTTTTATTTAGAGATTGCCTGTTTTGGTTAGCGGATGTTATCAATTTCGGTTGATCTGGCCCTCTGGTTCGATGCTCGCTTTTATTTAGCGATTGCCTGCTTTAGGTAGCAAATATTATCAACTTCGGTTGATCCGTCCCTCAGGTTCAATGCTCACTTTTATTTAGCGATTGCCTGCTTTGGTTAGCGGATATTATCAATTTGGGTTGATCCGGCCCTCTGGTTAGATGCTCGCTTTTATTTAGCGATTGCCTGCTTTAGATAGCAGATCTTATCAACTTCGGTTGATCCGGCCCCCTGGTTCGATGCTCGCTTTTATTTAGCGATTGCCTGCTTTAGGTTAGCAGATGTTATCAATTCGGTTGATCCGGCCCTATGGTTCGATGCTCGCTTTTATTTAGCGATTGCCTGCTTTGGTTAGGGGATGTTATCAACTTCGGTTGATCCGGCCCTCTGGTTCGATGCTCGCTTTTATTTAGCGATTGCCTGCTTTGGTTAGCGGAGGTTATCAACTTCCGTTGATCCGACCCTCTGGTTCGATGCTCGCTTTTATTTAGCAATTTCCTGCTTTGGTTAGCGGATGTTATCAATTTTGGTTGATCCGGCCCACTTGTTCGATACTCGCTTTAATTTAGCGATTGCCTCCTTTAGGTAGCAAATGTTATCAACTTCGGTTGATTCGGCCCTATGGTTCGATGCTCGCTTTTATTTAGCGATTGCCTGCTTTGGTTAGCGGATATTATCAACTTCGTTTGATCCGGCCCTATGGTTCGATGCTCGCTTTTATTTAGCGATTGCCTGCTTTGGTTAGCGGGTGTTATCAACTTCGGTTGATCCGGCACTCTGATTCGATGCTTGCTTTTACTTAATGATTGCCTGCTTTGCTTAGCGGATGTTATCAATTTCGGTTGATCCGTCCCTCTAGTTCGATGCTCGCTTTTATTTAGCAATTTCCTGCTTTAGGTAGCAGATGTTATCAACATTAGTTGATCCGGCCCTATGGTTTGATGCTCGCTTTTATTTAGCGATTCCCTGCTTTGGTTAGCGGATGTTATCAACTTCGGTTGATCCGAACCTCTGGTTCGATGCTCGCTTTTATTTAGAGATTGCTTGTTTTGGTTAGCGGATGTTATCAATTTCGGTTGATCCGGCCCTCTGGTTCGATGCTCGCTTTTATTTAGCGATTGCCTGCATTAGGTAGCAAATATTATCAACTTCGGTTGATCCGTCCCTCGGGTTCGATGCTCGCTTTTATTTAACGATTGCCTGCTTTAGGTTAGCGGATGTTATCAACTTCAGTTGATCCGACCCTATGGTTCTATGCTCGCTTTTATTTAGCGATTGCCTGCTTTGGTTAGTGGAGGTTATCAACTTCAGTTGATCCGACCCTCTGGTTCGATGCTCGCTTTTATTTAGCGATTGTCTGCTTTGGTTAGCGGATGTTATCAATTTGGGTTGATCCGGCCCTCTGGTTAGATGCTCGCTTTTATTTAGCGATTTCCTGCTTTAGATAGCAGATGTTATCAGCTTCGGTTGATCCGGCCCTCTGGTTCGATGCTCGCTTTTATTTAGCGATTGCCTGCTTTAGGTTAGCAGATGTTATCAATTCGGTTGATCCGGCCCTATGGTTCGATGCTCGCTTTTATTTAACGATTGCCTGCTTTGGTTAGCGGATATTATCAACTTCGTTTGATCCGGCCCTATGGTTCGATGCTTGCTTTTATTTAGCGATTGGCTGCTTTGGTTAGCGGGTGTTATCAACTTCGGTTGATCCGGCACTCTGGTTCGATGCTTGCTTTTATTTAATGATTGCCTGCTTTGGTTAGCGGATGTTATCAATTTCGGTTGATCCGTCCCTCTAGTTCGATGCTCGCTTTTATTTAGCAATTGCCTGCTTTTAGTAGCAGATGTTATCAACATCAGTTGATCCGTGTTGCACCCCAAAATTTGACCAACAATTATTTATCCATCAAGTGTTTGAAAGTTGATATCTTCATCAGAAAGCTCAAGAGATCCTCAGAGGAATTGGGTGAAACCAAGGTTGTGTGTCTCATTGCTTGAGAGTTGTGGGTGCTCCTCAGATGACTCTGAGACTTTGAGAATGGACTTGAAGCTTTAAGAAGGCCTATTAGATGTCTTGGAAGTCATCATGAAGCCCAGAGAATTCATTGTGCAAGGGTTCAGGAGATTCAACTATGAATGGTAGAATTAGGGTTTTGACTGGGTCAACCCTATGATAACTGAAGATTTTGAGAAGGTTGAGACCTAATCCAAGGGCCATGAGATCATGGAATGATGCATGGAGATGTTATAAAGATGATTCCTAGACCAACTCATCATGATTGAGGAGTTTGAGAAGTTTTGAGTTAGGGTTTCTGAGGATTGTCAGTGAAAAAACCCTAGTTTGATCCCTATTTTCCAGGCAGTTGTAGCTCAAGATGTGATTGATATCTCATCTTCCCCACAACATGAATGTTGTAGAGATTGTTCTTAGCTTTAATTTGAGTGGTGGAAGTCCTTGATAGGATGTGCAGAGCTCAAGTTATGGTTTTGACAAATTACAGGTCAGCTGAGGTGTGTGAATCTGGGTCCTTGAAAGTCACCCAACTTGCAGACAACTTTTGCCCTAGTAGGATGATTCCTATGATCTCTTGGTCAACATGAATGTTGAAGAGCATCTTCTTAGCTTTCTAGAGAGTACTATAAGTCCTTGATAGTATTTGTAGAACTCAAGTTATGGTTTGAACAAGACAGGGGTATTTTGGTCATTTGGTACTTATAGGTCATTTTAAGCAAAGGCCATATCTCCTATTTCCAAGCCTCAAATGGAAAAACTCAAAACATGAAAGTTGTTCAAAATGGCATTTTAAGCCTAGAAATAAGGTCATGAATTGTTAGAAAAGCTCATAGCATGGAATGACAAAGTTTGGTAAATTTGAACTAAAAATGGCTTATAAGTTAATTCAAGTCAAGTTGGAAATTGGTTTGGGAGATCTATGAGTCCAAAATAGGTCATCCAATATACCATTTTGAATGTAAATGACATTCTAAAAACTTTGATTTAAACAGAATTTTGATTTGAGGCTCAAAAATGAAGGTTGCTTTGTAATATTGTAACTTGCATCTTAAGGTAACTTGAGAAATCTTCACACAAGGCAAATATGAGCTGATTTTTTTGTACATTCCTTCTCAATATCTCACATAAGGAGAATTTGACACAAAATTTACAAGGTTTAAGGCATGAGATATGAGATGTAGAACTTATCACCAAAGGAGATTTCCAAGCTTTTCTAGATGATTCTAGAAGCTTCTAGCCTCTTCCATCAATCATTATAAGAATAGTGATCCACATTGAAGCAAAAGGTTGGTCAGATAGAGAGAGTTTTCAGAGGAGAAAGAGAGAGAGAAATTTCCATTGAAGAGCTTCCTTCAAGATCAAGCAACTTGAGATTTCTTCCATCACAAGGCCTCTCCTTCAAAACCAGTGCAAACAGAAGGTTGTTCATCATCAAAGGATCATCTTGAGGCCAGGACAAGCCCTGAAACCATTTCCACGAGCACTCACCATCTCTCTTTGATAGGTTGGTTTTCCTCCATGGATCTCCTTAATTATGCATTTTCAGTTAAATTTCTAGGTATAGAATTAATGTGCTAGGTGAGTTGATCTTTTCCCATGAGTTTGAGAGCTCTGTGTGAGGTTTTACAACAGATGGTAGATTCTTTAAGTTCCAAGAATTGGCTGGATTTTGAGTTTTAGCTGGCATGGATTAGGTTAGTATAACTAGGGTAACATAAAGAACATGAGTGCATCATTGGATTTGAGTTTTAGAAGAGTTGATCTCAGGAAAAATAATTGGGACCATGATCTTTAAGCTCTCTGTTTGAACGATTCAAGAGGAATTAGAGAAAATCACACGTATAGCCTTGTTCCTCTTAATCAGTAGGTCATTTTCCTTTTTGGAATTTTTGAGTTTCATCAAGTATGGAGAGAGAACGAGCCAGTTGAAATCCTTGCATGGAGGCACGATTTTGCTGAAAACCCTAAGTGTTTTGGGACGATGACTGACATCCGTTGGATCTGTCTGAATTTCTTGACCTATTACTCTAATCCAACGGTCCCAGTTGAATGAAGAAAAACGGAGGGAAAATATAAGTGAAGCGCTGCGTTTAACTTAATTTTAGGTCTTGGGCTTAGTCTCCATTGCTTCTCACACCACCCCAGCGAGGCCCAACTCAAATAACAAGTGATATCCTTACTATCCTCACCCCCTCACGCGTTTTTTGTTTTCTTTTATTTCTGATTGATAATGGGATTTATCCCCAAGCGCTATCTGCACCCCACATCATAGCCCAATCCCCAAAATGAACTAGGGCGCCCTGCTTCTAGCACCCCCTCCCCTTAATTGATTTCTTTTATTTTTTTTAATTCCATTTATATTTCTTGCATTTAAACAATTCATAGAAAATATAAAAATGAATATTTTTTAATACTTGTTTTTTTCATATGTTCATAATCATGTCTAGAAAATATTAAATAAATAAAATTCTCATTTTATTTTCTTTTAATATTTTTAGAGTATTTTTCTTTTAAATATCTTTTAAATAGGTTTAGTTTGGTATCCAATTTTGTAGAATTTCTTTTAGGACCTTCCCTTATGATTTTTAATTCATTCTTTTTGGTGTGTTTAGATATTGAATCATAGTTCCCCATAGGATTTAATTCTTGATTTTTAGATTAAAATTTGATTAGTTTAATTAGGTTAGCATTAGGGTACCTAATTAGGGTTTAGGTTATGCATAGGTGAAATAGTTTCATTTTCTTTAGATAGTTTTGTCTTGATTTTTGGGTAGGGGCATATGTGGATGTTATGGGTAGATGTTGTAGACCCTTGTGAATAATTGTAGAATTTTTCCCCTTGTGTTAGTATTTTTAGGTATTTTCTGAAGTTGGCTGATGATTTTGTCTGTCCTGTGGTTATTTGTCTGCCTCTGGGGTTTATTTTGGGGAATTTGTTGTGGGGCTTAGTTTGTTTTGAAGATCTTGTTGAAGAGCATGATGGAGGAGAAGATTGTAGATCAAAACTCAGAGACCCAGAGCTTGGAGATGATTCCCTGTCTGTGAGGTTTGAGATCCTGAAGTTTGAGGGGAATTCATGGTACTTTCCTGAGGAAGGCACTATGAATGACTTTCATTCTTTCTTCTCACCTCTTTCTTAAGTATCCAATGATGTTGGAGCCAACTTGTGAGTTTAATTTCTCCTGAGGAGGAATGTAAACTGATCACATGTTGTTGAGCCACATGGGATACAACTCCTAAGTGGAAGCCTCCTAGTACTTTCCTGAGGAAGGTCCTATGGGTCTATCCATTTAGTTCCCTTAGTTTATCTAGGACTTCTTAAGTATCCAATGATGTAGGAGCCAACTTGTGAGTTTAGTTTCTCCTGAGGAGGAATGTAAACTGATCACATGTTGTTGAGCCACATGGGATACAACTCCTAAGTGGAAGCCTCCTAGTACTTTCCTGAGGAAAGTCCTATGAGTCTGTTCATTTAGTTCCACTAGTTCAGATAGGATTTCCTAAGTATCCAATGATGTTGGAGCCTGCTTGTGAGTTTAATTTCTCCTGAGGAGGAATGTAAACTGATCACAGTGGTGGAGCCACATAGGATATGATTCCTGAGTATACACCTCCTAGTGCTTTCCTGAGGAAGACACTATGAGTCTGTCTACTTAGCTCCCTTTCTTTGGTAAGCTTGTTCTGAAGCTTGAAGACTGGGATTGATTTCTTTTGATTAGGGTTTTGCTTTAGAGCTTTGCTTTCTTCTGATTAGAGTTCTGTTTCAGGGTTAGGATCAGAGATTAGATGTAGATTCTTTCTTTCTCAAGCATGTGTTTTGTTTGCCTGATGGCATTTCATCCCTTTTACTGTTTATTGCTTGATAGCATGTTGTTTATGTTTCAGTATGATTACTGTTATTTCATGACTGGCTTGAGGTTGAGACGAGCTTGTGGAGGCTGAAGCCCCACACACATTTCCTCCCTCACTTGCATTGCATGCATTTTACTGTTAAAGCTGATGCTTTTGTCTGTTTTGGTGTATCATTGACATGATCCCTTAGGACTCTCATTTCCTTTGATAAGGATTTGATGATAGACTTTTAGGTTGAAACCTATGCATGACAACATCTAGGAGTTCCCTGTTCAAACCTCAACCATAGGATGAATCCATGGCATGATAACAGTAGGACTTGATAGTCTCCCTCCTAGCTGGGCCTGTTCTCTTCTCATCTCAAAGTAGTTTAAGATACAGTAATCATGAATGATTTCTGTCGTACGTTACGAGCCTTAAGCTATCTGAGATCGGACGTTTAGTATGGTACCCTTTGGGTGACATGCGACGCATTCACTCTCAGGTCATAGTCTCTAGTGCGGTTGAAATCGCAAACACAATGAAAAACACTTCTTTCAGGAGATAAGCCGTAGTTTCCCGAACTACGTTTGCTCTGATCTTTCATACCAGATGAAAGTACGTAGGCATAGGATGCGACGTCCTAGCGAGAAACTTTTTCCCCTTAACCCTTTGTAGGCCGAACTACGTTGACTCTGATTTCTCGTTCTCTGATGAGAATACATAGGCATAAAGTGCGACGCTTTGCCGAGTCATTTTTCTTTTCTTTTTCAGCCAGCCTTGATAGGTAGATAGAATAAAACCAACCCGTCCAAGTAAACAAACAAGCGAGGATCCCGTCGAGTACGACGGACGTGAGGGGTGCTAATACCTTCCCCTTGCGTAACCGACTCCCGAACCCAGATAATGGTTGCGATGACCTTGTCTTACCCTTATTCGTCAGGTTTTTCCGATCGTTTCCTTTCCCGCTCTGAGGGATAAATAACGAAAGGTGGCGACTCTTCTGTCATGCCGGCACCTTATTTTCGCGCAAGCGACAGCTGGCGACTCTGCTGGGGACCGAACCCAGAATCTCTGGTTCTCCGGTTCCCTATGAGAGTCAATCCTAGCGCGTGTATGTTTGCTTGTTGGGTTGCGTTTATTTATCGCATTTTTACTTCCCGCATTTTATTTCCCGCATTTTATTTCCAGTTCGATATGATTATCTGTGCTGCTGTGGGAGAGGGATGTTACTATGAGTGAGAAGCCGGACCTGGGCTTGAGTGTACACCTAGATATAGTTGCGGAGAAGTAGTAGACGAACCTGTCTGCTGAGCAGGCACAGTTCCCTACGAAAATCTGCGCTCAGACGAGATTCTTGCAGAGGTGCTCCTTTCCGGTCCTAAGGATCTGAGGGGAGTCCAGACGTGAGGGTTGTCGACTCTGGGGACCGATCATTTGGAAGTCAGCTAAGTGAGGCCTCTTCATGACTTGATGATGCCACTCCTTCTGGGAATCGTATTGTCACTCATGAAAGTTTGTGACGCTGATGACCGCATAGGATGCCGTACCTTTGTCCGTGGATTAGGTCCATACCTGTGAGCAGGATTGGGATATTGCAGGAAACTTTGACCTCCAGACTACCTGGTTTTCTTGACAGTGAATCAGTTATGTTGGTACCAAAGTTCTCAGTTGCAGATTTGACTGTTCTTGACAGAGCGAGTTTTTGATCAGAGGATTTTATCATCGGGTGTATGTCTGTTCCTGATAGAGCAGATTTCGATCAGAGTATTGTCATCAGAGGTTTGTCCTAGATGGAGCAGATTTTGAGTGGGGTCTGAAGATCTCATCAGCAGTTGTTGTTTGTTCTTGATAGGGCAGATTTTGAGTGGGGTCTGAAGATCTCATCAGCAGCTGTGCATTTGTTCTTAAGAGGGCAGATTTTTGATTTGGGGTCTGAAGACTTCATCAGCGGACGTTTTTCTGATCATACATCCCGGGTCCTTATTATCAGGCACTTACTCTCGACAGAGCAGAATTTTGATCTCGATCCTATCAGATGGTTATTCTCAGCAGATCAGATCAGTGGTTTTACGCCGGGGTTTCCTTCTCGTCAGTGATTGTCAACACCGAATCTCCACAGCAGCCACCTGGATATATTGTCGCGTGCCTGCATTTTGCATTAGTTTGCATTATCATTCGCATTCCATTGACGTGTGTCTGTGACAGGTGCCGTTTCCCCGATCCAGGACCCTTCGCCTCCTATTGTATTATTGCAGCCTCTCTCAGGAAGAGTGTTGCGTACGAGTTCTCGATCCCTGATGCGTCGAAGTTGACTATCACTAATGCTATAGGCTTCCTGTGTATATGTGAGGTTGCTGTTTCCATGATTGGGCCCAGATTCCCCTCCTTATTATTGTCAGCACTGGTACTAAGGTGCCAGGATCGGGGGAAATCTCTCAAGCACACAGACACCCGCATACATCTGCATGAAGCATTTTGCATGACATACCTTCTGTTGCTTTTCTTAACCTTTAATGTTAACGGGTTTTTCAGGTGCACAGGTTCCGAGCTGCTTTCGATCTCCAGGATTGATCAAAAACTCATCCACCGCTACTCAACTCGCGCTAATCAGACAAGGATTATGGACCAGGTGCAGTCAGATGTTCAAGAGCTCCGTGAACGGATGGATCGTTTTATGGAGCTGATGCAGGTGGTCGCTAATGGTCAAGACCAGCTTCGTACTTTGGTTCAACCTCTAATCTCCAGGGTTGACAGTAATGGCATACTTCACGGCGGGGCCGTGCCCACTCCTCCTCCAGTGGATGCTCCGCAGAATGTTGTTCCTGTTGCCGGGGGCAACGGCAGTGCTAACGGCAATCTGATGACTAATCTCGGACTCAATGCGGCAGGCGTCGGCAATGGTAGTCTGGGAGCCAATGTTAACATAGGGCCGGTCAACGGCAATGCTGGTGCAGGAAATCTGCTGGTGCCTCAACCGTGGCTTGAGGACCATCAGAATGACATATTCTCTCAGAGAGGTGTAGAAGCAGAGTTGAATGCTGAAGCTCGACTCAGGTTCAAGGCGCTGGAAGACAAGATGAGAGACTTTGAAAATCAGAACACACTGGGCGTTGACATGTCCAAGCTCGGGTTGATTGCTGACTTTAAAGTACCTCACAAGTTCAAGGTGCCTACCTTTGAGAAGTATAAGGGTACTACTTTCCCCCGGGTCCACCTCCGATCTTATTATAGAAAGATGTCCGCCTATTCTGACGATGAGAAGCTGCTGATGCACTTCTTTCAGGATAGCCTTTCTGGTCCATCACTCGAATGGTATATGGGCCTGGAGCCCGCTACTGTGCGCACCTGGAAAGACCTCGCAGAAGCGTTCGTCCTCCACTATCAATACAATAGCGACTTGGCTCCCAACCGAGTTCAGCTTCAGAATCTCTCACAGCGGAACAATGAAAGCTTTAAAGAATACGCCCAGCGGTGGCGTGAATTGGCTGCTCGGGTTCAACCGCCGATGGTTGAGCGTGAGCTAGTGCAAATGTTCGTGGCTACCCTTCCTGGAATCTATTATGAAAAGCTGGTCACTGGCATGTCTGGAACATTCTCGGCTCTCATCACTATGGGCGAGCATGTTGAGAACGGTATAAAGATCGGAAAAAATCAGGGAGAATCATCCTCAGCTGGAGGAGGTAGTAAGAAACCTTACGCTGGCAAGCGTCGAGAGGGAGATGCCAGTGCTGTCACTAATGCTAGGAGAAAGGGCAAGGGCCCTCAGCAACAGATTGCTAGCATAAATATCCCAGCTGCCCCACCGCAGCCGCAGCAGCAGCCTCAGCAGCAGAATCAGCAGGGGTATAGAAGATATCAGAATCGGGCTCCTCTGACAAATCGTCATTTTGAAACTCCACCTATGTCGTATGCACAGCTTCTGCAAACGTTGCTTCAGCTCCAATTAGTTCAAAAGAGGACAATGGCTCCCTTATCAGGGGCACCACCGTCGGGGTATGACGCCAGTGCTACTTGTGATTTCCATACTGGGGCACCGGGCCATACGATTGAGAATTGTAAAGCTTTTAAGCACAAAGTCCAGGACTTGGTGGACGCCAAGGTTATTAACTTTTCTGATAGCGTGCCCAACGTTACCAAAAATCCTATGCCTCATCATAAGGGGGGCGGAGTGAATGCCGTTATCACTGAGGAGAGTGCGGACTTGCTGACTGATGTCAAAGATTTGAAGACGCCACTTAGTTTTGTCAAGGCTAAGTTGCTGAAGAAGGGCTTCTTTCCTGGATGCGGAGAGTTATGTATGGCTTGTGCTACACTTCCTGATGGGTGTGAGCAGCTGGTCGAAGGTATCCAAAGTCTGATGTCCGAGGGTATTTTGCAGTTCAGCCGGAGCGTTGAAAGTGCGTCTGGAGAAGTCGTGCTGAAGCAGGCAGATGAAGTTGCTACCATTACTATTCCTCGTCACCCTATTACTATTTCTGCGCCCCGACCGCCTACTATCACTATCACCAGGGCCGGACCAATCCCATTTGAGAGTACTAATGTCGTTCCATGGCATTACGGCGCCGAAGTCTACTGCAATGGTCAAAAGTTAGAGCTTGAGCCGTTCGGATCAACTGTACAGAATCTTACCGGAGTCAGTGGCATTACTCGAAGCGGTAGAGTGTTTGCGCCAGCAGAGGTTGCGGCAGAGAAGGTAGTCAGAGCTGACGCTATGGATAAGGGTAAAGGTAAAGCTGTCGAAGAGGTCCCTTCTGGGGCAGAAAAAGATTTGCTAGTTAAAGATGCTGAAGAGTTCATGCGACTAATCAAGAAGAGTGACTACAAGATTGTAGATCATCTTCATCAGACTCCGTCAAAGATCTCGATTCTTAACTTGTTGCTGTGTTCTGAGGCGCACCGCAACGCCTTGCTGAAGGTATTGAATGCTGCATATGTGGTGCAGGAGATATCAGTAAATCAGCTGGAAGAGGTGGTAGCCCATGTTAATGCTGGTAATGGGCTGGGATTCACAGATCTAGAGCTGACTCCTAAAGGAAGAGACCACAACAGCGCCTTGCACGTCTCAATAGAGTGCAGAGGCACTATTATGTCGCATGTCCTGGTAGATACGGGGTTCGTCGCTTAATGTGCTTCCGAAGAAGGCACTAATGAAGTTGGATACCTGTGGGTTGCTTTGCACGCCCAGTGACCTGGTGGTAAAAGCCTTTGATGGGACTAAGCGCCACGTCTTCGGAGAGTTGACCCTGCCAATTCAAGTTGGTCCAGAGACGTTTAATACGGTTTTCTATATCATGGATATCATGCCTGCCTACAGTTGCCTCTTAGGTCGGCCATGGATCCATGCTGCTGGTGCCGTGACGTCCACGCTGCATCAAAAGCTTAAATATGCTGTCGGGGGCAGCATAGTAACCGTCTGTGGTGAGGAGGACATTATGGTGAGCCACTTGTCGTCCTTTAAATATGTTGAAATGGATGGCGAAATCCATGAAACGCTCTGCCAAGCATTTGAAACCGTCAAGGTGAAAGAGGTAGCTCCTGTCGTCGCAGAGAAGCAAGAGATGAATCTCTCCTCGTTTAAGGAAGCTCGAGCCGTCGTCGAAGCCGGTTCCACCCCAGGCTGGGGGCATGTTTTGGATATACCAATCAAGCAGGATAAGTTTGGATTGGGATATTCTCCTGAAGCTGAAGCTTCATCTTCTTCTAGCAGTTCGTCTCGTGGGAAGGGGCCGATCCTATTCACCAAGGGCGGAGTAATCTTCGAAAGCATCAACGCTGCGTCTGAGGACAGCGGGGATAGCGATTGCGATCTTGACGCCTGGATGCAGCCAAGCAAGCCGGGCGAGCGCCTCAACAATTGGACCATCAAGGAGATTATCAAGCTGACAAGTGAAGAGTAATGATTTGCTTTTTACAATCTTTGTACAACCCTATGTCCTACCCGGGGCATAGTGGTTTTATTGTCAGGGCCTTGTTGGATTATGTGTATGCATTTTGTTAATAAATAAAAGGCGTTTTCTTCGTACTCAAATATTGTGTTCTCTGTTATTCCTGTTTTATGTTTATTTCGAAAAACAGTAAAATGGCAACGAGGTTTGTGCTAACCTGCATATTCTTGCTTTAAACTTAACCCTTGTTATTGCAGGATCCACATAACAGATGACATCGACTCTGGACCCTCTACGGCTCACTACGACTTTGATTGCCCGATCTATCAAGCCGAGGATGAGATTGATGAAGACGAGGACCTTCCGGAAGAGTTGTCCCGCTTGTTGAGACAAGAGGAGAAGGTTATTCTGCCTCACGAGGAGGATATTGAGATTGTAAATCTGGGTTCTGAGGAGCTCGTGAAAAATGTCAGAGTGGGAGCTGCGCTGCATAATGATGTCAAGCATAGACTGGTCGAGATGCTTCGAGAGTATAGTGACGTCTTTGCTTGGTCATACGAAGATATGCCCGGACTTGACACAGATATCGTGGTTCATCGCTTGCCGTTGCGAGAAGATTGCCCTCCAGTCAAGCAGAAGCTCAGGAGGACGAGACCAGACATGGCTGTAAAAATCAAAGAAGAAGTCCAGAAGCAGTGGGACGCAGGATTTCTAGCCGTTACCACTTACCCTCCGTGGGTCGCCAACATAGTGCCTGTACCGAAGAAGGATGGTAAGGTACGCATGTGCGTCGATTATCGGGATTTGAATAGGGCGAGCCCTAAAGATGATTTCCCGTTGCCTCATATCGATGTGTTGGTCGACAATACAGCCCAGTTTTCCGTGTTTTCGTTCATGGATGGCTTCTCCGGTTACAATCAGATTAAGATGGCACCGGAGGACATGGAGAAAACGACGTTCATCACCCCCTGGGGAACATTTTTCTATAAGGTAATGCCCTTCGGTCTGAAGAACGCAGGGGCCACTTACCAGCGAGCAATGGTAACTTTGTTTCATGATATGATTCATCATGAGATCGAAGTCTATGTTGATGACATGATTGCAAAGTCCCAAACGGAGGAAGAGCATCTGGTCAATTTATTGAAGCTCTTTGAGAGGCTTAGGAAATTCAGGCTGAGGCTGAATCCTAACAAGTGCACTTTCGGAGTGCGGTCCGGAAAGTTACTGGGGTTTATCATTAGTGAACGAGGTATTGAAGTTGATCCTGCGAAAATAAAAGCTATCTAAGAAATGCCAGCGCCGAAAACAGAAAAAGAAGTTCGTGGTTTCTTGGGCTGAATAAACTACATTGCCAGGTTTATCTCTCAGCTCACGGCCACTTGTGAACCGATGTTCAAGCTTTTAAAGAAAGATCAGGCGATTACTTGGAATGAGGATTGCCAGAAGGCATTCGAAAAAATAAAGCAGTATCTTCAAGAACCTCCAATCTTGATACCCCCAGTGGCTGGACGGCCATTAATCATGTACCTGACGGTTCTGGAGAATAGTATGGGGTGTGTTCTCGGTCAGCGCGACGAGGCGGGCAGAAAAGAGCATGCCATTTATTATTTGAGTAAAAAGTTCACTGAGTGTGAATCTCGATACTCGATGCTGGAGAAGACATGTTGTGCATTAGCTTGGGCCGCCAAACGTCTACGACAGTATATGCTCAACCACACCACTATGCTAATTTCGAAGATGGATCCGATCAAGTACGTCTTCGAGAAGCAGGCTCTTTCGGGCAGGATTGCCAGATGGCAAATGGTGTTAACGGAGTATGATATTCAGTACGTCTCTCAGAAAGCCATTAAGGGAAGCGTATTGTCTGATTACCTTGCCGAGCAGCCAATCGAAGACTACCAGCCGATGAAGTTCGAATTCCCTGACGAGGATATTATGTTTCTCAAAGCGAAGGATTGCGATGAGCCATTGCCCGATGAGGGGCCAGATAGGAAGTCTCAGTGGAAGTTGATATTCGACGGAGCGGTTAATTCCTACGGAAGTGGTATCGGGGCTATCATCACGACTCCTCACGGATCCCACATCCCGTTTACTGCGAGACTGACGTTTCCAGTCACCAACAATGAACCAGAGTATGAAGCATGTATTATGGGTCTAGAAGAGGCAATTGATTTGAGAATCAAGAATCTAGACATATATGGTGACTCAGCGCTTGTAATCAATCAGATTAAAGGGGAGTGGGAAACTCGTCAAGCGAATTTAGTGTCGTACATGAATTATGCCAGGAGGCTGCTTCCGTTCTTTGACCGAGTGGAACTTCATCATGTACCCAGGGCTGAAAATCAAATGGCTGATGCCTTAGCCACGTTGGCTTCAATGTATAAAGTCAATTATTGGAATGAGGCTCCAAGAATTGTGCTTTCGCGTCTTGACAGACCAGCGTTCGTTTTTGCAATCGAGGGTGCCAATGACGGCAAGCCATGGTTCCACGACATCCGGACCTTCCTTATGACTAAGGAGTATCCTGCGGGTGCATCAATCCAGGATAAGAAGACTCTAAGGAGGCTATCTGGAAACTTTTATCTCAATCCTGACGGAGTGTTGTATAAGAGAAACCACGATCTTGTGCTACTCAGATGTGTAGATGAGAAAGAGGCGAGTATGCTCATGGAAGAAGTCCATGAGGGCACATTTGGTACGCACTCCGGCGGGCATGCCATGACAAGAAAGATCCTGAGAGCAGGATATTACTGGCTGACTATGGAGGCGGATTGCTTCAGATTCGCGAAGAAATGTCATAAATGCCAGATTTATGCTGATAAAGTTCATGTGCCGCCGTGCCCATTGAATGTCATGTCCTCCCCTTGGCCGTTCTCCATGTGGGGCATCGACATGATAGGCAAGATCGAGCCCACTGCGTCTAATGGTCATCGTTTCATTCTGGTAGCTATCGACTACTTCACCAAATGGGTGGAGGCAGCCTCGTACGCTAATGTGACCAAGCAGGTGGTAGCTAAGTTCATAAAGAGGGACATCATCTGTCGCTATGGAATTCCCGAGCGGATCATTACTGATAATGGCTCGAATTTGAATAACAAGATGATGAAGGAGTTGTGCCAGAGCTTCAAGATTGAACACCACAACTCATCTCCTTACCGGCCGAAGATGAATGGCGCCGTTGAAGCCGCCAACAAGAACATCAAGAAGATTGTTCAGAAGATGGTTGTGACGTACAAAGATTGGCACGAGATGCTGCCGTTTGCCTTGCACGGTTATCGTACGACGGTGCGTACGTCGACCGGGGCAACTCCTTTCTCCTTGGTGTACGGTATGGAAGCTGTCCTACCGTTAGAAGTGGAGATTCCCTCTTTACGAGTTTTGGTTGATGTAAAGCTCGACGAGGCAGAATGGATTACGAATCGCTTGAACCAGCTCAGCCTGATGGACGAGAAGAGGTTAGCATCGATTGCATTTGGTCGCCTGTACCAAAGCCGAATGAAGAAAGCTTATGATAAGAAGGTGCGTCCTAGAAGCTTTCATACGGGCGATCTCGTCCTGAAGAAGATTCTTCCGCCACACTCTGATCACCGGGGCAAGTGGACTCTGAATTACGAAGGGCCGTATGTCGTCAGCAAGGTCTTCTCGGGAGGAGCTTTGTTGTTATCCACGATGGATGGTGAAGATTTTGCATCCCCGGTGAACGCGGACGCAGTTAAAAAATACTTTGCTTGAAAGAGACCCGCTGGACAAAAAAGGAAAGAGTCCAGGCAAAAAAGGGCATCCCGGCGAACCAAAAACAGAATAAAAGGTTCGGGCAAAAGTTAGGGATATATTGAAAAATGTACACCCGCGAAGTCGAAAACCTACACTGGGCGGCTTCGGCAAAAAAGGGTATCCCGGTGAACTGAAAACCCGTAAAGGGCGGTTCACGCAAAAGTTAGGGATTTGAATAAGCAAATGACTGCGTTCCGTGTGGACTTTCATCGTTTAGTGGTTTGGAGGACCTGAGGGCCGTTTATCTGAGTCAATCTCTTCCGAAGCTGAAGCATCGGAGAAGTATCAAAGTCGAGTGGGTCTTAGAGGGATCAACTCATGGTGTTCGTCTATGCCTCGTTGCCGACATTTGTATATACTGATGTATATTTATGTTTTCTTTTTGTACGGCTTCCTCATTCCAGGAGTTTGCCTCTGTTGTAAAACATTTTTGCCCATTCAGGGGTTCATCATCAATAAAATGCACATTATTCAGCAATTCTGCTTGTCTGTTTAGCATTTATCTGTTTTGTTTGCGAATGAAAACGTCGATGTTTTTTGATAAAATACGCATACATAAACTTGCAGGCCTAGGCCCATTGGTTGTTGAAACAATTGATTACTTGAGTGTTGTCACGAGATAATAACCTTGATAGGCCCTTTTGAGGAGGGTATCTTGTCTGTTTGTTTGTGTTGTTACAGGTGTAGCACCTTCCAGAAGATGTGCCGTACGCATCCCCGAAGCAGGACGAGTCCTCCTTCTCCAGCAGTGTTCAGAAGTCTCTCCTCCATAGAATCTGAGCGCCATAAATTGAGCATTGATATATCTCCCCAGGCAGAGATGATTCTCTTCCTCAAGCAGACGCATCCTGAAGGAACGTCATCTTCTCAGCTGAGTCGCGCGCAGCAGCTCGTATTACTCCCCCAGCACCGGGTCATAAGTGCAGATTCCGTAGAAGTGTTCAAGCGCTGAAGCTCATGCCTCTCCTGGCACCGGGTCACAAGTCCAGAGTTCATAGAAATGTTTGGGTACCGAAGCTCGTGTTTCCCCAGTAAAGTCGTCGAAGCAGGTGTCTCCCCAGCACCGGGTCACAAGTGCAGGTTTCGCAGGAAGCTCTTCTCATGCCGAAGTATGCAGTAACTGATGGTGCCAGACTGAAGCCTCCCGCGGAATTGAAATTCCTCACCAGAGCCGTATTCTCTCCCGAAGTCGGATGATTCCCTCTTCCCTAGTAGAGTGTTGGAACAACTGATGTTGTATTCCCTTGCAGAGTTGTACTCTCCCTCGAAGTCAGATGAGTCTTTCTTCCCTAGCAAAATTGAAACTCCTCATCAGAGTCGCACTCTCTCCAGCGAAGTAGAATGATTTCTCTCTCCCCGGCCGAGTCCGCAGACCCCCAAGAGAGCCGAATCCTTGGAAGCAGTTGGGACCTTGAGTGGATTTTCCCTAGCAGAGCATTGAACAGCTGATGTTGTATTTCCCCCAGAGTTGTACACTTTCCAGAGAAGCAGAATGGTTTCTCCTTCCTCAGCCGAGTTTGCAGATGTCCAAGAGAGCCGAATCCTTGGAAGGTGATCATATCATGATTGGTTTTTCCCCAGTGGAGTGTTGAGCAGCTGAAGTTGTTTCCCCACAGAGTTATCATCCCCAGAAGAGTATCCGAGACGGCCGCGCAGTTCATTCTCGCGATAGATATCAGCAGGTCCAAGTTCTCGTAGAACTTCGGTACCCCGCGGCAGATCAACTGAAGTTGTTTTCCCTGCAGCAGTCCGCAGAAGATCAGCTCCCCAGACAGAGTCCGGTTGGTATTGGCGTGTCCATGTTTTCCTCAGCAGGATGATTCCTCTGTCTGAGTAGTTCTTTCTCCTTGACAGGAGGATTTTCCCCTTCGGCATTTATTTTGCTAACGGGATTGCATAGCATTGTGCATGACTGCATAGCATTTAGCATAAACGCATAGCATTTCCACCGTGTGGGGCATGGCGCCGAAGCATATGCATCATAAGCATGATCTAGGTCATTATCATTCTTGCCTCACAGGTATTCGGCCGAAGGATCGGTTGCTCAGGATGATTCCTGACATTCTCTCCAGCGAGGTCGCTTCCTTAAGATGATTCTTAAAGATCCCGGTGTAATCCCCACAGTCGCTCGCTCAAGATGATTTTTGAGATCCCCAGCGAAGTCTTCAGTTCGAGATGATTCTTGAATTCCTCAGTGCGGTTTCCCGAGTTGTTTGCCCAAGATGAGTCTTGAGCTCCCCGGTAGCGTCCCTAGCAAGGTTTGCCCAGGAAGATTCCAGGAATACCCAGCAGAATAAAGTCTCCAGAATGGTTATCGGTTCAGGATGATTCTTGAAGGTGCCCGACGAAGTTGTGTGTTCAAGATGATTCTTGAAGTCCTTAGCAGCGTGATATGTCTGCTCCAACAGCGATGTCTAATCTGAAGATGGATTTCGTAAACGCCTGAAGGCGGTACCAGAATGTTCCTGTGGATTCAGGTTTCAGTGCTGATGAATCAGCGCTTATCTGAAGACAGAGTTTCAAGAGTTCGTAGATCCAGCTTGTGTATGCAAGGTGATCCGTATTGGCCTGAAGACCAAGTCAGTTGCCCTGAGGTGATGATTGATTGCGATCAAGTGAATAGTGTTTCTTCTGACTGAAGTCGAAGATGTTTCTCCAGCTGAAGCGGAGTTTTGCCTGAAGGCAAAGTGTTTGAATTCCCGTAGAGTCATGGATGGCTCAGGATACCATTTCTTCGACTGAAGTCACAGATTTCCCAAGCTGAAGCGAAGGTGCCCAAGGGCAGGGTTATCCCCAAGGTCATGAATGACCAAGGATTCATTTTTCGGACTGAAGGCCGGAGTATATCCCTGACTGAAGTCACGGATACTCTATAGCAGAGGCGGAGTTGCCTGAAGGCATATCCATGTATCCTTGAAGGCCAAGGACCATTTCTTCAGACTGAAGTCGAAGATACCTCCTGCAGAGTTGCCGACAGGCAAAAGTTTACATCCTTGAAGGCCAAGGATGCTTATCTTCAGAAGTACTTGAAGATTTTTCTAGCTGAAGCTGGAAGGGGCCAGGGGCCAGGGTTTCAAATATCTTTAATGTTGAAGTTCTACGGTGGGCAGTGTGCAGTAGTATGCCGATGTTCGTTATGGTTCTGAGGGTGAACCCCAGGTCAGAGTATGCTCGGTTAAGTCTCTCATTCCCAGCGGAGTAGTTTCAAATACGCAAGTATACCTTTTGTTCCATTTACCAGGGGTGAACCCCAGGTTAGATTCGTTTTCAGATTATATTTTGTCCGTCGGCGAGGTTGGATGTTTGTCCGGCGGCGAGGTTGGATGTTTGTTCGACGGCGAGGTTGAATGTTCGTTTTCAGATTATATTTTGTCCGGCGGCGAGGTTGGATGTTTGTTCGACGGCGAGGTTGGATGTTATTTCGACGGCGAGGTTGAATGTTCGTTTTCAGATTATATTTTGTCCGGCGGCGAGGTTGGATGTTTGTTCGACGGCGAGGTTGGATGTTTGTTCGACGGCGTGGTTGAATGTTCGTTTCCAGAATATTTTGTTCGACGGCGAGGTTGAATGGTTGTTTGACGGCGAGGTCAGATTATGATTTGTTCGACGGCGAGGTTGAATGTTTGTCCGGCGGCGAGGTTAGATGTTTGTTCGACGGCGAGGTTGAATGGTTGTTTGACGGCGAGGTCAGATTATGATTTGTTCGACGGCGAGGTTGAATGTTTGTTGACGGCGATGTCAGACTCTTTAAATCCCCATCAGAGATGATGATTGTACGACGGAAATGTCGAATGTCTCTCAAAGCGATGTTTGTTTCCGACGGCGATGTCAGATTCAGTTCTCCAGCGGCGATGCGGGGTATTTTGACAGACGTAGTTCTCCAGCGGCGATGCGGGGTATGTCAGACGTAGTTCTCCAGCGGCGATGCGGGGTATGTCAGACGCAGTTTTCCCAGCGGCGATGCGGGGTATTTTGACAGATTTAGTTCTCCAGCGGCGATGCGGGGTATGTTGATTGTCCGACGGCGATGTCAGATGTAGTTCTCCAGCGGCGATGCGGGGTATTTTGTTCAGTATTGTATTTTCTCCAGCGGCAATGCGGGGTATTTTGGTTGATCGACGGCGATGTCAGACTCAGTTTTCCAGCGGCGATGTTGGGTGTGTTAGTTAATTCAGTTCTCCAGCGGTGATGTTGGATGGTTCGTTCTCCAGCGGCGATGTTGGATATATTGTTTGTTTCCAACGGTGATGTCAGATCAGTATTTCTCCATATAGTTGCCGTGCAGCTATTATTCCAGTGTTCGACGAGTTGAGCAGTTGGCAAATTTTCGGGTTTACCGGTATTCAATCGTCTCGCACCTTGATTGGTTGAAAGCCGTTCGCTTCTCACCCAGTCAGGTTCAAGCCGTTTGAATAGGGGCAGCTGTTGCACCCCAAAATTTGACCAACAATTATTTATCCATCAAGTGTTTGAAAGTTGATATCTTCATCAGAAAGCTCAAGAGATCCTCAGAGGAATTGGGTGAAACCAAGGTTGTGTGTCTCATAGCTTGAGAGTTGTGGGTGCTCCTCAGATGACTCTGAGACTTTGAGAATGGACTTGAAGCTTTAAGAAGCCTATGAGATGTCTTGGAAGTCATCATGAAGCCCAGAGAAGTCATTGTGCAAGGATTCAGGAGATTCAACCATGAATGGTAGAATTAGGGTTTTGACTGGGTCAACCCTATGATAACTGAGGATTTTGAGAAGGTTGAGACCTAATACAAGGGCCATGAGATCATGGAATGATGCATGGAGATGTTATAAAGATGATTCCTAGACCAACTCATCATGATTGAGGAGTTTGAGAAGTTTTGAGTTAGGGTTTCTGAGGATTGTCAGTGAAAAAACCCTAGTTTGATCCCTATTTTCCAGGAAGTTTTAGCTCAAGATGTGATTGATAACTCATCTTCCCCACAACATGAATGTTGTAGAGCTTGTTCTTAGATTTAATTTGAGTGGTGGAAGTCCTTGATAGGATGTGCAGAGCTCAAGTTATGGTTTTGACAAATTACAGGTCAGCTGAGGTGTGTGAATCTGGGTCCTTGAAAGTCACCCAACTTGCAGACAACTTTTGCCCTAGTAGGATGATTCCTATGATCTCTTGGTCAACATGAATGTTGAAGAGCATCTTCTTAGCTTTCTAGAGAGTACTAGAAGTCCTTGATAGGATTTGTAGAACTCAAGTTATGGTTTGAACAAGACAGGGGTATTTTGGTCATTTGGTAGTTATAGGTCATTTTAAGCAAAGGCCATATCTCCTATTTCCAAGCCTCAAATGGAAAAACTCAAAACATGAAAGTTGTTCAAAATGGCATTTTAAGCCTAGAAAGAAGGTCATGAATTGTTGGAAAAGTTCATAGCATGGAATGACAAAGTTTGGTAAATTTGAACTAAAAATGGCTTATAAGTTAATTCAAGTCAAGTTGGAAATTGGTTTGGGAGATCTATGAGTCCAAAATAGGTCATCCAATATACCATTTTGAATGTAAATGACATTCTAAAAACTTTGGTTTAAACAGAATTTTGATTTGAGGCTCAAAAATGAAGGTTGCTTTGTAATATTGTAACTTGCATCTTAAGGTAACTTGAGAAATCTTCACACAAGGCAAATATGAGCTGATTTTTTTTTACATTCCTTCTCAATATCTCACATAAGGAGAATTTGACACAAAATTTACAAGGTTTAAGGCATGAGATATGAGATGTAGAACTTATCACCAAAGGAGATTTCCAAGCTTTTCTAGATGATTCTAGAAGCTTCTAGCCTCTTCCATCAATCATTATAAGAAGAGTGATCCATATTGAAGCAAAAGGTTGGTCAGATAGAGAGAGTTTTCAGAGGAGAAAGAGAGAGAGAAATTGCTTGAAGAGCTTCCTTCAAGATCAAGCAACTTGAGATTTCTTCCATCACAAGACCTCTCCTTCAAAACCAGTGCAAACAGAAGGTTGTTCATCATCAAAGGATCATCTTGAGGCCAGGACAAGCCCTGAAACCATTTCCACGAGCACTCACCATCTCTCTTTGACAGGTTGGTTTTCCTCCATGGATCTCCTTAATTATGCATTTTCAGTTAAATTTCTAGGTATAGAATTAATGTGCTAGGTGAGTTGATCTTTTCCCATGAGTTTGAGAGCTCTGTGTGAGGTTTTACAACAGATGGTAGATTCTTTAAGTTCCAAGAATTGGCTGGATTTTGAGTTTTAGCTGGCATGGATTAGATTAGTATAACTAGGGTAACATAAAGAACATGAGTGCATCATTGGATTTGAGTTTTAGAAGAGTTGATCTCAGGAAAAATAATTGGGACCATGATCTTTAAGCTCTCTGTTTGAACGATTCAAGAGGAATTAGAGAAAATCACACGTATAACCTTGTTCCTCTTAATCAGTAGGTCATTTTCCTTTTTGGAATTTTTGAGTTTCATCAAGTATGGAGAGAGAACGAGCCAGTTGAAATCCTTGCATGGAGGCACGATTTTGCTGAAAACCCTAAGTGTTTTGGGACGATGACTGACATCCGTTGGATCTGTCTGAATTTCTTGACCTATTACTCTAATCCAACGGTCCCAGTTGAATGAAGAAAAACGGAGGGAAAATATAAGTGAAGCGCTGCGTTTAACTTAATTTTAGGTCTTGGGCTTAGTCTCCATTGCTTCTCACACCACCCCAGCGAGGCCCAACTCAAATAACAAGTGATATCCTTACTATCCTCACCCCCTCACGCGTTTTTTGTTTTCTTTTATTTCTGACTGATAATGGGCTTTATCCCCAAGCGCTATCTGCACCCCACATCATAGCCCAATCCCCAAAATGAACTAGGGCGCCCTGCTTCTAGCACCCCCCTCCCCTTAATTGATTTCTTTTATTTTTTTAATTCCATTTATATTTCTTGGATTTAAAAAATTCATAGAAAATATAAAAATGAATATTTTTTAATACTTGTTTTTTTCATATGTTCATAATCATGTCTAGAAAATATTAAATAAATAAAATTCTCATTTTATTTTCTTTTAATATTTTTAGAGTATTTTTCTTTTAAATAGCTTTTAAATAGGTTTAGTTTGGTATCCAGTTTTGTAGAATTTCTTTTAGGACCTTCCCTTATGATTTTTAATTCATTCTTTTTGGTGTGTTTAGATATTGAATCATAGTTCCCCATAGGATTTAATTCTTGATTTTTAGATTAAAATTTGATTAGTTTAATTAGGTTAGCATTAGGGTACCTAATTAGGGTTTAGGTTATGCATAGGTGAAATAGTTTCATTTTCTTTAGATAGTTTTGTCTTGATTTTTGGGTAGGGGCATATGTGGATGTTATGGGTAGATGTTGTAGACCCTTGTGAATAATTGTAGAATTTTTCCCCTTGTGTTAGTATTTTTAGGTATTTTCTGAAGTTGGCTGATGATTTTGTCTGTCCTGTGGTTATTTGTCTGCCTCTTGGGTTTATTTTGGGGAATTTGTTGTGGGGCTTAGTTTGTTTTGAAGATCTTGTTGAAGAGCATGATGGAGGAGAAGATTGTAGATCAAAACTCAGAGACCCAGAGCTTGGAGATGATTCCCTGTCTGTGAGGTTTGAGATCCTGAAGTTTGAGGGGAATTCATGGTACTTTCCTGAGGAAGGCACTATGAATGACTTTCATTCTTTCTTCTCACCTCTTTCTTAAGTATCCAATGATGTTGGAGCCAACTTGTGAGTTTAATTTCTCCTGAGGAGGAATGTAAACTGATCACATGTTGTTGAGCCACATGGGATACAACTCCTAAGTGGAAGCCTCCTAGTACTTTCCTGAGGAAGGTCCTATGGGTCTATCCATTTAGTTCCCTTAGTTTATCTAGGACTTCTTAAGTATCCAATGATGTAGGAGCCAACTTGTGAGTTTAGTTTCTCCTGAGGAGGAATGTAAACTGATCACATGTTGTTGAGCCACATGGGATACAACTCCTAAGTGGAAGCCTCCTAGTACTTTCCTGAGGAAAGTCCTATGAGTCTGTTCATTTAGTTCCACTAGTTCAAATAGGATTTCCTAAGTATCCAGTGATGTTGGAGCCTGCTTGTGAGTTTAATTTCTCCTGAGGAGGAATGTAAACTGATCACAGTGGTGGAGCCACATAGGATATGATTCCGGAGTATACACCTCCTAGTGCTTTCCTGAGGAAGACACTATGAGTCTGTCTACTTAGCTCCCTTTCTTTGGTAAGCTTGTTCTGAAGCTTGAAGACTGGGATTGATTTCTTTTGATTAGGGTTTTGCTTTAGAGCTTTGCTTTCTTCTGATTAGAGTTCTGTTTCAGGGTTAGGATCAGAGATTAGATGTAGATTCTTTCTTTCTCAAGCATGTGTTTTGTTTGCCTGATGGCATTTCATCCCTTTTACTGTTTATTGCTTGATAGCATGTTGTTTATGTTTCAGTATGATTACTGTTATTTCATGACTGGCTTGAGGTTGAGACGAGCTTGTGGAGGCTGAAGCCCCACACACATTTCCTCCCTCACTTGCATTGCATGCATTTTACTGTTAAAGCTGATGCTTTTGTCTGTTTTGGTGTATCATTGACATGATCCCTTAGGACTCTCATTTCCTTTGATAAGGATTTGATGATAGACTTTTAGGTTGAAACTTATGCATGACAACATCTAGAAGTTCCCTGTTCAAACCTCAACCATAGGATGAATCCATGGCATGATAACAGTAGGACTTGATAGTCTCCCTCCTAGCTGGGCCTGTTCTCTTCTCATCTCAAAGTAGTTTAAGATAGTGTAATCATGAATAATTTTTGTCGTACGTTACGAGCCTTAAGCTATCTGAGATCGGACGTTTAGTATGGTACCCTTTGGGTGACATGCGACGCATTCACTCTCAGGTCATAGTCTCTAGTGCGGTTGAAATCGCAAACACAATGAAAAACACTTCTTTCAGGAGATAAGCCGTAGTTTCCCGAACTACGTTTGCTCTGATCTTTCATACAAGATGAAAGTACGTAGGCATAGGATGCGACGTCCTAGCGAGCAACTTTTTTCCCCTTAACCCTTTGTAGGCCGAACTACGTTGACTCTGATTTCTCGTTCTCTGATGAGAATACGTAGGCATAAAGTGCGACGCTTTGCCGAGTCATTTTTCTTTTCTTTTTCAGCCAGCCTTGATAGGTAGATAGAATAAAACCAACCCGTCCAAGTAAACAAACAAGCGAGGATCCCGTCGAGTACGACGGACGTGAGGGGTGCTAATACCTTCCCCTTGCGTAACCGACTCCCGAACCCAGATAATGGTTGCGATGACCTTGTCTTACCCTTATTCGTCAGGTTTTTCCGATCGTTTCCTTTCCCGCTCTGAGGGATAAATAACGAAAGGTGGCGACTCTTCTGTCATGCCGGCACCTTATTTTCGCGCAAGCGACAGCTGGCGACTCTGCTGGGGACCGAACCCAGAATCTCTGGTTCTCCGGTTCCCTATGAGAGTCAATCCTAGCGCGTGTATGTTTGCTTGTTGGGTTGTGTTTATTTATCGCATTTTTACTTCCCGCATTTTATTTCCCGCATTTTATTTCCAGTTCGATATGATTATCTGTGCTGCTGTGGGAGAGGGATGTTACTATGAGTGAGAAGCCAGACCTGGGCTTGAGTGTACACCTAGATATAGTTGCGGAGAAGTAGTAGACGAACCTGTCTGCTGAGCAGGCACAGTTCCCTACGAAAATCTGCGCTCAGACGAGATTCTTGCAGAGGTGCTCCTTTCCGGTCCTGAGGATCTGAGGGGAGTCCAGACGTGAGGGTTGTCGACTCTGGGGACCGATCATTTGGAAGTCAGCTAAGTGAGGCCTCTTCATGACTTGATGATGCCACTCCTTCTGGGAATCGTATCGTCACTCATGAAAGTCTGTGACGCTGATGACCGCATAGGATGCCGTACCTTTGTCCGTGGATTAGGTCCATACCTGTGAGCGGGATTGGGATATTGCAGGAAACTTTGACCTCCAGACTACCTGGTTTTCTTGACAGTGAATCAGTTATGTTGGTACCAAAGTTCTCAGTTGCAGATTTGACTGTTCTTGACAGAGCGAGTTTTTGATCAGAGGATTTTATCATCGGGTGTATGTCTGTTCCTGATAGAGCAAATTTCGATCAGAGTATTGTCATCAGAGGTTTGTCCTAGATGGAGCAGATTTTGAGTGGGGTCTGAAGATCTCATCAGCAGTTGTTGTTTGTTCTTGATAGGGCAGATTTTGAGTGGGGTCTGAAGATCTCATCAACAGCTGTGCATTTGTTCTTAAGAGGGCAGATTTTTGATTTGGGGTCTGAAGACTTCATCAGCGGACGTTTTTCTGATCATACATCCCGGGTCCTTATTATCAGGCACTTACTCTCGACAGAGCAGAATTTTGATCTCGATCCTATCAGATGGTTATTCTCAGCAGATCAGATCAGTGGTTTTACGCCGGGGTTTCCTTCTCGTCAGTGATTGTCAACACCGAATCTCCACAGCAGCCACCTGGATATATTGTCGCGTGCCTGCATTTTGCATTAGTTTGCATTATCATTCGCATTCCATTGACGTGTGTCTGTGACAGGTGCCGTTTCCCCGATCCAGGACCCTTCGCCTCCTATTGTATTATTGCAACCTCTCTCAGGAAGAGTGTTGCGTACGAGTTCTCGATCCCTGATGCGTCGAAGTTGACTATCACTAATGCTATAGGCTTCCTGTGTATATGTGAGGTTGCTGTTTCCATGATTGGGCCCAGATTCCCCTCCTTATTATTGTCAGCACTGGTACTAAGGTGCCAGGATCGGGGGAAATCTCTCAAGCACACAGACACCCGCATACATCTGCACGAAGCATTTTGCATGACATACCTTCTGTTGCTTTTCTTAACCTTTAATGTTAACAGGTTTTTCAGGTGCACAGGTTCCGAGCTGCTTTCGATCTCCAGGATTGATCAAAAACTCATCCACCGCTACTCAACTCGCGCTAATCAGACAAGGATTATGGACCAGGTGCAGTCAGATGTTCAAGAGCTCCGTGAACGGATGGATCGTTTTATGGAGCTGATGCAGGTGGTCGCTAATGGTCAAGACCAGCTTCGTACTTTGGTTCAACCTCTAATCTCCAGGGTTGACAGTAATGGCATACTTCACGGCGGGGCCGTGCCCACTCCTCCTCCAGTGGATGCTCCGCAGAATGTTGTTCCTGTTGCCGGGGGCAACGGCAGTGCTAACGACAATCTGATGACTAATCTCGGACTCAATGCGGCAGGCGTCGACAATGGTAGTCTGGGAGCCAATGTTAACATAGGGCCGGTCAACGGCAATGCTGGTGCAGGAAATCTGCTGGTGCCTCAACCGTGTCTTGAGGACCATCAGAATGACATATTCTCTCAGAGAGGTGTAGAAGCAGAGTTGAATGCTGAAGCTCGACTCAGGTTCAAGGCGCTGGAAGACAAGATGAGAGACTTTGAAAATCAGAACACATTGGGCGTTGACATGTCCAAGCTCGGGTTGATTGCTGACTTTAAAGTACCTCACAAGTTCAAGGTGCCTACCTTTGAGAAGTATAAGGGTACTACTTGCCCCCGGGTCCACCTCCGATCTTATTATAGAAAGATGTCCGCCTATTCTGACGATGAGAAGCTGCTGATGCACTTCTTTCAGGATAGCCTTTCTGGTCCAACCCGTCCAAGTAAACAAACAAGCGAGGATCCCGTCGAGTACGACGGACGTGAGGGGTGCTAATACCTTCCCCTTGCGTAACCGACTCCCGAACCCAGATAATGGTTGCAATGACCTTGTCTTACCCTTATTCGTCAGGTTTTTCCGATCGTTTCCTTTACCGCTCTGAGGGATAAATAACGAAAGGTGGCGACTCTTCTGTCATGCCGACACCTTATTTTCGCGCAAGCGACAATCCGGCCCTATGGTTTGATGCTCGCTTTTATTTAGCGATTCCCTGCTTTGGTTAGCGGATGTTATCAACTTCGGTTGATCTGACCCTCTGGTTCGATGCTCGCTTTTATTTAGCGATTGCCTGCTTTGGTTAGCGGATGTTATCAATTTGGGTTGATCCGACCCTCTAGTTAGATGCTCGCTTTTATTTAGCGATTGCCTGCTTTAGATAGCAGATGTTATCAACTTCGGTTGATCCGACCCTCTGGTTCGATGCTTGCTTTTATTTAGCGATTGCCTACTTTAGGTTAGTAGATGTTATCAATTCGGTTGATCCTGCCCTATGGTTCGATGCTCGCTTTTATTTAGCGATTGCCTGCTTTGGTTAGCGGATGTTATCAACTTCGGTTGATCCGGCCCTCTGGTTCGATGCTCGCCTTTATTTAGCGATTGCCTGCTTTGGTTAGCGGAGGTTATCAACTTCCGTTGATCCGACCCTCTGGTTCGATGCTCGCTTTTATTTAGCAATTTCCTGCTTTGGTTAGCGGATGTTATCAATTTCGGTTGATCCGGCCCACTGGTTCGATGCTCGCTTTAATTTAGCGATTGCCTGCTTTAGGTAGCAGATGTTATCAACTTCGGTTGATTCGGCCCTATGGTTAGATGCTCGCTTTTATTTAGCGATTGCCTGCTTTGGGTATCAGATGTTATCAACTTCAGTTAATCCGGCCCTCTGGTTCGATGCTCGCTTTTATTTAGCGGTTGCCTGCTTTAGGTTGGAGGATGTTATCAACTTCGGTTGATCCGGCCCTCTGGTTCGTTGCTCGCTTTTATTTAGTGATGGCCTGCCTTGGTTAGCGGATGTTATCAACATCAGTTTATCCGACCCTATGGTTCGATGCTCGCTTTTATTTAGCGATTTCCTGCTTTGGTTAGCGGAGGTTATCAACTTCGGTTGATTCGACCCTCTGGTTCGATGCTCGCTTTTATTTTGCAATTGCCTTCTTTGGTTAGCGGATGTTATCAATTTCGGTTGATCTGGCCCTCTGGTTTGATGCTCACTTTTATTTAGCGATTGCCTGCCTTGGTTAGCGGATGTTATCAACTTCGGTTGATCCGGCCCTATGGTTCGATGCTCGCTTTTATTTAGCGATTGTCTGCTTCGGTTAACACATGTTATCAACTTCGGTTGATCCAGCCCTATGCTTTGATGTTCGCTTTTATTTAGCGATTTCCTGCTTTGGTTAGCGGAGGTTATCAACTTCTGTTGATCCGACCCTCTGGTTCGATGCTCTGTTTTATTTAGCGATTGCCTGCTTTGGTTAGCGGATGTTATCAATTTCGGTTGATCCGACCCTCTAGTTCGATGCTCGCTTTTATGTAGCGATTGCCTGCTTTAGGTAGCAGATGTTATCAACTTCGGTTGATCTGGCCCTCTGGTTCGAAGCTCGCTTTTATTTAGCGATTGTCTGCTTGAGGTTAGAGGATGTTATCAACTTCGGTTGATTCGGCCCTATTGTTCGATGCTCGCTTTTATTAAGCGATTTCCTGCTTTGGTTAGCGGATGTTATCAACTTCGGTTGATTCGACCTTATGGTTCAATGCTCGCTTTTATTTAGCGATTTCCTACTATGGTTAGCGGATGTTATCAACTTCGGTTTATCCGGCCCTTTGGTTCGATGCTCTGTTTTATTTAGCGATTGCCTGCTTTGGTTAGTGGATGTTATCAACTTCGGTTGAACCGGCCCTCTGGTTCGATGCTCGCTTTTATTTAGCGATTGCCTGCTTTGGTTAGCGGATATTATCAACTTCGTTTGATCCGGCCCTATGGTT
The DNA here is from genome assembly GCA_963859935.3 of Lathyrus sativus. Classification (NCBI taxonomy): domain Eukaryota; kingdom Viridiplantae; phylum Streptophyta; class Magnoliopsida; order Fabales; family Fabaceae; genus Lathyrus; species Lathyrus sativus. Next base: position 282,155,553 of record OZ012738.1, read on the forward strand.
CGATGCTCGCTTTTTTTTAGCGATTTCCTGCTTTGGTTAGCAGATGTTATCAACTTCAGTTGATCCGACCCTCTGGTTCGATGCTCGCTTTTATTTAGAGATTGTCTGTTTTGGTTAGCGGATGTTATCAATTTCGGTTGATCCGGCCCTCTGGTTTGATGCTCGCTTTTATTTAGCGATTGCGTGCTTTAGGTAGCAAATATCATCAACTTCGGTTGATCCATCCCTCTGGTTCGATGCTTGCTTGTATTTAACGATTGCCTGCTTTAGGTTAGCGGATGTTATCAACTTCGGTTGATCCGACCCTATGGTTCTATGCTCGCTTTTATTTAGCGATTGCCTGCTTTGGTTAGTGGAGGTTATCAACTTCGGTTGATCCGACCCTCTGGTTCGATGCTCTCTTTTATTTAGCGATTGCCTGCTTTGGTTAGCGGATGTTATCAATTTGGGTTGATCCGGCCCTTTGGTTAGATGCTCGCTTTTATTTAGAGATTTCCTGCTTTAGATAGCAGATGTCATCAACTTCGGTTGATCCGGCCCTCTGGTTCGATGGTCGCTTTTATTTAGCGATTGCCTGCTTTAGGTTAGCAGATGTTATCAATTCGGGTTATCCGGCCCTATGGTTCGATGCTCGCTTTTATTTAGCGATTGCCTGCTTTGGTTAGCGGATGTTATTAACTTCGTTTGATCCGGCCCTATGGTTTGATGCTCGCTTTTATTTAGCGATTTCCTACATTAGGTAGCTGATGTTATCAATTTTGGTTTATCCGGCCCTCTGGTTCGATGCTCGCTTTTATTTAGCGATTGCCTGCTTTAGGTTAGCGGATGTTATCAACTTCGGTTGATTCGATCCTCTGGTTCGATGCTCGCTTTTATTTAGCGATTGCATGCTTTAGGTTAGTGGATGTTATCAACCTCGGTTGATCCAGCCCTATGGTTCGATGCTCGCTTTTATTTAGCTATTGCCTGCTTTGATTAGCGGATATTATCAACTTCGGTTGATCCTGCCCTATGGTTCGATGCTCGCTTTTATTTAGAGATTTGGGTCTTTGGTTAGCAAATGTTATCAACTTCGGTTTATCCGGCCCATTGGTTCGATGCTCGCTTTTATTTAGCGATTGCCTGTTTTGGTTAGCGAATGTTATCACATTCGGTTGATCCGGCCCTCTGGTTCGATGCTCGCTTTTATTTAACGATTGCCTGCCTTGGTTACCGGATGTTATCAACTTCGGTTGATCCGGCCCTATGGTTCGATGCTCGCTTTTATTTAGCGATTGTCTGCTTTGGTTAGCGGATGTTATCAACTTCGATTGATCCGGACCTCTGGTTCGATGCTCGCTTTTATTTAGCGATTGCATGCTTTAGGTTAGCGGATGTTATCAACTTCGGTTGATCTGGCCCTATGGTTCGATGCTCGCATTTATTTAGCTATTGCCTACTTTGGTTAGTGGATGTTATCAACTTCGGTTGATCCGGCCCTATGGTTCGATGCTCACTTTTATTTAGCGATTGCCTGCCTTGGTTAGCGGATGTTATCAACTTCAGTTGATCCGGCCCAATGGTTCGATGCACGCTTTTATTTAGCGATTGCCTGCTTTGGTTAGAGGAGTTTATCAACTTCGGTTGATCCGACCCTCTGGTTCGATGCTCGCCTTTATTTAGCTATTGCCTACTTTGGTTAGCGGATGTTATCAACTTCGGTTGATCCGGCCCTATGGTTCGATGCTCTCTTTTATTTAGCGATTGCATACTTTAGGTTAGTGGATGTTATCAACTTCGGTTGATCCAGCCCCATGGTTCTATGCTCGCTTTTATTTTGCGATTGCCCGCTTTGATTAGCAGATATTATCAACTTCGGTTGATCCGGCCCTATGGTTCGATGCTCGCTTTATTTAGAGATTTGTTGCTTTGGTTAGCAGATGTTATCAACTTCGGTTTATCCGGCCCTTTGGTTCGATGCTCGCTTTTATTTAGCGATTGCCTGTTTTGGTTAGCGGATGTTATCATATTCGGTTGATCCGGCCCTCTGGTTCGATGCTCGCTTTTATTTAACGATTGCCTGCCTTGGTTAGCGGATGTTATCAACTTCGGTTGATTCCGCCCTATGGTTCGATGCTTGCTTTTATTTAGCGATTGTCTGCTTTGGTTAGCGGATGTTATCAACTTCGGTTGATCCGTACCTCTGGTTCGATGCTCGCTTTTATTTATCAATTGCCTGCTTTAGGTTAGAGGATGTTATCAACTTCGGTTGATCCGGCCCTATGGTTCGATGCTCGCCTTTATTTAGCAATTGCCTACTTTGGTTAGCGGATGTTATCAACTTCGGTTGATCCGGCCCTATGGTTCGATGCTCGCTTTTATTTTGCGATTGCCTGCCTTTGTTAGCGGATGTTATCAACTTCAGTTGATCCGGCCCGATGGTTTGATGCTCGTTTATATTTAGCGATTGCCTGCTTTGGTTAGCGGAGGTTATCAACTTCGGTTGATCCGACCCTCTGGTTCGATGCTCGCTTTTATTTAGTGGTTGCCTGCTTTGGTTAGCGGATGTTATCAATTTGGGTTGATCCAGCCCTCTGGTTAGATGCTCACTTTTATTTAGAGATTGCCTGCTTTAGATAGCAGATGTCATCAACTTCGGTTGATCCGGCCCTATGGTTCGATGCTCGCTTTTATTTAGCGACTGCCTGCTTTGGTTAGCGGATGTTATTAACTTCGTTTGATTCGGCCCTATGGTTCGATGCTCGCTTTTATTTAGCGATTTCCTGCATTAGGTAGCAGATGTTATCAACTTCGGTTGATCCGGCCCTCTGGTTCGATGCTCGCTTTTATTTAGCGATTGCCTGCTTTAGGTTAGCGGATGTTATCAACTTCGGTTGATCCGACCCTCTGGTTCGATGCTCGCTTTTATTTAGCGATTGCATGCTTTAGGTTAGTGGATGTTATCAACTTCGGTTGATCCAGCCCTTTGGTTCGATGCTCGCTTTTATTTAGCGATTGGTTGCTTTGATTAGCGGATATTATCAACTTCAGTTGATCCGGCCCTATGGTTCGATGCTCGCCTTTATTTAGCAATTGCCTACTTTGGTTAGCGGATGTTATCAACTTCGGTTGATCCGGCCCTATGGTTCGATGCTCGCTTTTATTTAGCGATTGCCTGCCTTGGTTAGCGGATGTTATCAACTTCAGTTGATCCGGCCCGATGGTTCGATGCTCGTTTATATTTAGCGATTGCCTGCTTTGGTTAGCGGAGGTTATCAACTTCGGTTGATCCGACCCTCTGGTTCGATGCTCGCTTTTATTTAGCGGTTGCCTGCTTTGGTTAGCGGATGTTATCAACTTGGGTTGATCCGGCCCTCTGGTTAGATGCTCACTTTTATTTAGAGATTGCCTGCTTTAGATAGCAGATGTCATCAACTTCGGTTGATCCGGCCCTATGGTTCGATGCTCGCTTTTATTTAGCGACTGCCTGCTTTGGTTAGCGGATGTTATTAACTTCGTTTGATCCGGCCCTATGGTTCGATGCTCGCTTTTATTTAGCGATTTCCTGCATTAGGTAGCAGATGTTATCAACTTCGGTTGATCCGGCCCTCTGGTTCGATGCTCGCTATTATTTAGCGATTGCCTGCTTTAGGTTAGCGGATGTTATCAACTTCGGTTGATCCGACCCTCTGGTTCGATGCTCGCTTTTATTTAGCGATTGCATGCTTTAGGTTAGTGGATGTTATCAACTTCGATTGATCCAGCCCTTTGGTTCGATGCTCGCTTTTATTTAGCGATTGGTTGCTTTGATTAGCGGATATTATCAACTTCAGTTGATCCGGCGTTATGGTTCGATGCTCGCTTTTATTTAGAGATTTGTTGCTTTGGTTAGCGGATGTTATCAACTTTGGTTTATCCGGCTTTTTGGTTCGATGATCGCTTTTATTTAGCGATCGCCTATTTTAGTTAGCGGATGTTATCACATTCGGTTGATCCGGCCCTCTAGTTCGATGCTCGCTTTTATTTAATGATTGCCTGCCTTGGTTAGCGGATGTTATCAAGTTCGGTTGATCCGGCCCTATGGTTCTATGCTCTATTTTATTTAGCGATTTCCTACTTTGGTTAGCGGAGGTTATCAACTTCGGTTGATCCGACCCTCTGGTTCGATGCTCGCTTTTATTTAGCGATTGCCTGCTTTGGTTAGCGGATGTTATCAATTTGGGTTGATCCGGCCCTCTGGTTAGATGCTCGCTTTTATTTAGACATTGCCTGCTTTAGATAGCACATGTCATCAACTTCGGTTGATCCGGCCCTCTGGTTCGATGCTCGCTTTTATTTAGCAATTGCCTGCTTTAGGTTAGCAGATGTTATCAATTCGGGTTATCCGGCCCTATGGTTCGATGCTCGCTTTTATTTAGCGATTGCCTGCTTTGGTTAGCGGATGTTAGTAACTTCGTTTGATCCGGCCCTATGGTTCGATGCTCGCTTTTATTTAGCAATTTCCTGCATTAGGTAGCAGATGTTATCAACTTCGGTTGATCCGGCCCTCTGGTTCGATGCTCGCTTTTATTTAGCGATTGTCTGCTTTAGGTTAGCGGATGTTATGAACTTCGGTTGATCCGATCCTCTGGTTCGATGCTCGCTTTTATTTAGCGATTGCATGCTTTAGGTTAGTGGATGTTTTCAACTTCGGTTGATCCAGCCCTATGGTTCGATGCTCGCTTTTATTTAGCGATGGCCTGCTTTGATTAGCGTTTATTATCAACTTCGGTTGATCCGGCCCTATGGTTCAATGCTCGCTTTTATTTAGAGATTTGTTGCTTTGTTTAGCGGATGTTATCAACTTCGGTTGATCCGACCCTCTGGTTCGATGCTCGCTTTTATTTAGCGATTGCATGCTTTAGGTTAGTGGATGTTATCAACTTCGGTTGATCCAGCCATTTGGTTCGATGCTCGCTTTTATTTAGCGATTGGTTGCTTTGATTAGCGGATATTATCAACTTCAGTTGATCCGGCCCTATGGTTCGATGCTCGCCTTTATTTAGCAATTGCCTACTTTGGTTAGCGGATGTTATCAACTTCGGTTGATCCGGCCCTATGGTTAGATGCTCGCTTTTATTTAGCGATTGCCTGCCTTGGTTAGCGGATGTTATCAACTTCAGTTGATCCGGCCCGATGGTTCGATGCTCGTTTATATTTAGCGATTGCCTGCTTTGGTTAGCGGAGGTTATCAACTTCGGTTGATCCGACCCTCTGGTTCGATGCTCGCTTTTATTTAGCGGTTGCCTGCTTTGGTTAGCGGATGTTATCAACTTGGGTTGATCCGGCCCTCTGGTTAGATGCTCACTTTTATTTAGAGATTGCCTGCTTTAGATAGCAGATGTCATCAACTTCGGTTGATCCGGCCCTATGGTTCGATGCTCGCTTTTATTTAGCGACTGCCTGCTTTGGTTAGCGGATGTTATTAACTTCGTTTGACCCGACCCTATGGTTCGATGCTCGCTTTTATTTAGCGATTTCCTGCATTAGGTAGCAGATGTTATCAACTTCGGTTGATCCGGCCCTCTGGTTCGATGCTCGCTATTATTTAGCGATTTCCTGCTTTAGGTTAGCGGATGTTATCAACTTCGGTTGATCCGACCCTCTGGTTCGATGCTCGCTTTTATTTAGCGATTGCATGCTTTAGGTTAGTGGATGTTATCAACTTCGATTGATCCAGCCCTTTGGTTCGATGCTCGCTTTTATTTAGCGATTGGTTGCTTTGATTAGCGGATATTATCAACTTCAGTTGATCCGGCCCTATGGTTCGATGCTCGCTTTTATTTAGAGATTTGTTGCTTTGGTTAGCGGATGCTATCAACTTTGGTTTATCCGGCTTTTTGGTTCGATGCTCGCTTTTATTTAGCGATCGCCTGTTTTGGTTAGCGGATGTTATCACATTCGGTTGATCCGGCCCTCTAGTTCGATGCTCGCTTTTATTTAATGATTGCCTGCCTTGGTTAGCGGATGTTATCAAGTTCGGTTGATCCGGCCCTATGGTTCTATGCTCTATTTTATTTAGCGATTTCCTACTTTGGTTAGCGGAGGTTATCAACTTCGGTTGATCCGACCCTCTGGTTCGATGCTCGCTTTTATTTAGCGATTGCCTGCTTTGGTTAGCGGATGTTATCAATTTGGGTTGATCCGGCCCTCTGGTAAGATGCTCGCTTTTATTTAGAGATTGCCTGCTTTAGATAGCACATGTCATCAACTTCGGTTGATCCGGCCCTCTGGTTCGATGCTCGCTTTTATTTAGCAATTGCCTGCTTTAGGTTAGCAGATGTTATCAATTCGGGTTATCCGGCCCTATGGTTCGATGCTCGCTTTTATTTAGCGATTGCCTGCTTTGGTTAGCGGATGTTATTAACTTCGTTTGATCCGGCCCTATGGTTCGATGCTCGCTTTTATTTAGCAATTTCCTGCATTAGGTAGCAGATGTTATCAACTTCGGTTGATCCGGCCCTCTGGTTCGATGCTCGCTTTTATTTAGCGATTGCCTGCTTTAGGTTAGCGGATGTTATGAACTTCGGTTGATCTGATCCTCTGGTTCGATGCTCGCTTTTATTTAGCGATTGCATGCTTTAGGTTAGTGGATGTTTTCAACTTCGGTTGATCCAGCCCTATGGTTCGATGCTCGCTTTTATTTAGCGATGGCCTGCTTTGATTAGCGGATATTATCAACTTCGGTTGATCCGGCCCTATGGTTCGATGCTCGCTTTTATTTAGAGATTTATTGCTTTGTTTAGCGGATGTTATCAACTTCGGTTTATCCGGCTCTTTGGTTCGATGCTCGCTTTTATTTAGAAATCGCCTGTTTAGGTTAGCGGATGTTATCACATTCGGTTGATCCGGCCCTCAGGTTCGATGCTCACTTTTATTTAACGATTGCCTGCCATGGTTAGCGGATGTTATCAAGTTCGATTGATCCGGCCTATTGGTTCGATGCTCGCTTTTATTTAGCGATCGTCTGCTTTGGTTAGCGGATGTTATCAACTTCGGTTGATCCGGACCTCTGGTTCGTTGCTCGCTTTTATTTAGCGATTGCCTGCTTTAGGTTAGCGGATGTTATCAACTTCCGCTGATCCGGCCCTATGGTTTGGTGCTCGCCTTTATTTAGCGATTGCCTACTTTGGTTAGCGGATGTTATCAACTTCGGTTGATCCGGCCCTATGGTTCGATGCTCGCTTTTATTAAGCGATTGCATGCCTTGGTTAGCGGATGTTATCAACTTCAGTTGATCCGACCCAATGGTTCGATGCTCGCTTTTATTTAGCGATTGCCTGCTTTGGTTAGTGGAGGTTATCAACTTCGGTTGATCCGACCCTCTGGTTCGATGCTCGCTTTTATTTAGCGATTGCCTGCTTTGGTTAGAGGATGTTATCAATTTCGGTTGATCCGCCCCTCTGGTTGGATGCTCGCTTTTATTTAGCGAATGCCTGCTTTAGGTAGCAGATGTTATCAACTTCAGTTGATCCGACCCTCTAGTTCGATGCTTGCTTTTATTTAGCGATTGCCTGCTTTAGGTTAGAGGATGTTATAAACTTCGGTTGATCCGGCCCTATGGTTCGATTCCTACTTTTATTTAGCGATTGCCTGCTTTAGGTAGCAGATGTTATCAACTTTGGTTGATCTGGCCCTCTGGTTCGATGCTCACTTTTATTTAGCGATTGTCTGCTTTAGGTTAGCGGATGTTATCAACTTCGGTTGATCCGGCCCTATGGTTCGATGCTCGCTTTTATTTTGCGATTGCCTGGTTTGGTTAGCGGATGTTATCATCTTCGGTTGATCCGACCCTATGGTCCGATGCTCACTTTTATTTAGCGATTTCCTGCTTTGGTTAGTGGATGTTATCAACTTCGGTTTATCCAGTCCTTTGGTTCGATGCTCGCTTTTATTTAGCGATTGTCTGCTTTGGTTAGCAGATGTTATCACATTCGGTTGATCCGGCCCTATTGTTCGATTCTAGCTTTTATTTAGCAATTGCCTGCTTTAGTTAGCGGATGTTATAAACTTCGGTTGATCCGGCCCTATGGTTCGATGCTCGCTTTTATTTAGCAATTATCTGCTTTGGTTAGCGGATGTTATCAACTTCGGTTGATCCAGACCTCTGGTTCGATGCTCACTTTTATTTAGCGATTGCCTGCTTTAGGTTAGCGGATGTAACAACTTCAGTTGATCCGGCCCTATGGTTCGATGCTCGCTTTTATTTAGTGATTGCCTACTTTGGTTAGCGGATGTTATCAACTTCGGTTGATCCGGCCCTATGGTTCGATGCTCGCTTATATTTAGCGATTGCCTGCTTTGGTTAGCGGAGGTTATCAACTTCGGTTGATCCGACCCTCTGGTTCGATGCTCGCTTTTATTTAGCGGTTGCCTGCTTTGGTTAGCGGATGTTATCAATTTGGGTTGATCCGTCCCTCTGGTTAGATGCTCACTTTTATTTAGAGATTGTCTGCTTTAGATAGCAGATGTCATCAACTTCGGTTGATCCGGCCCTATGGTTCGATGCTCGCTTTTATTTAGCGATTGCCTGCTTTGGTTAGCGGATGTTATTAACTTCGTTTGATCCGGCCCTAAGGTTCGATGCTCGCTTTTATTTAGAGATTTCCTGCATTAGGTAGCAGATGTTATCAACTTCGGTTGATCCGGCCCTCTGGTTCGATGCTCGCTTTTATTTAGCGATTGCCTACTTTAGGTTAGCGGATGTTATCAACTTCGGTTGATCTGACCCTCTGGTTCGATGCTCGCTTTTATTTAGCGATTGCATGCTTTAGGTTAGTGGATGTTATCAACTTCGGTTGATCCAGCCCTTTGGTTCGATGCTCGCTTTTATTTAGCGATTGCATGCTTTGATTAGCGGATATTATCAACTTCAGTTGATCCGGCCCTATGGTTCGATGCTCGCTTTTATTTAGAGATTTGTTGCTTTGGTTAGCGGATGTTATCAACTTTGGTTTATCCGGCTTTTTGGTTCGATGCTCGCTTTTATTTAGTGATCGCCTGTTTTGGTTAGCGGATGTTATCACATTCGGTTGATCCGGCCCTCTGGTTCGATGCTCGCTTTTATTTAACGATTTCCTGCCTTGGTTAGCGGATGTTATCAACTTCGGTGGATCCGGCTCTATAGTTCTATGCTCTCTTTTATTTAGCGATTTCCTACTTTGGTTAGCGGAGGTTATCAACTTGGGCTGATCCGACCCTCTGGTTCGATGCTCGCTTTTATTTAGCGATTGCCTGCTTTGGTTAGCGGATGTTATCAATTTGGGTTGATCCGGCCCTCTGGAAAGATGCTCGCTTTTATTTCGAGATTGCCTGCTTTAGATAGCAGATGTCATCAACTTCGGTTGATCCGGCCCTCTGGTTCGATGCTCACTTTTATTTAGCAATTGCCTGCTTTAGGTTAGCAGATGTTATCAATTCGGGTTATCCGGCCCTATGGTTCGATGCTCGCTTTTATTTAGCGATTGCCTGCTTTGGTTAGCGGATGTTATTAACTTCGTTTGATCCGGCCCTATGGTTCGATGCTTGCTTTTATTTAGCAATTTCCTGCATTAGGTAACAGATGTTATCAACTTCGGTTGATCCGGCCCTCTGGTTCGATGCACGCTTTTATTTAGCGATTGCCTTCTTTAGGTTAGCGGATGTTATGAACTTCGGTTGATGCGATCCTCTGGTTCGATGCTCGCTTTTATTTAGCGATTGCATGCTTTAGGTTAGTGGATGTTTTCAACTTCGGTTGATCCAGCCCTATGGTTCGATGCTCGCTTTTATTTAGCGATTGCCTGCTTTGATTAGCGGATATTATCAACTTCGGTTGATCCGGTCCTATGGTTCGATGCTCGCTTTTATTTAGAGATTTGTTGCTTTGGTTAGCGGATTTTATCAACTTCGGTTTATCCGGCTCTTTGGTTCGATGCTCGCTTTTATTTAGAAATCGCCTGTTTTGGTTAGCGGATGTTATCACATTCGGTTGATCCGGCCCTCAGGTTCGATGCTCGCTTTTATTTAACGATTGCCTGCCTTGGTTAGCGGATGTTATCAACTTCGGTTGATCCGGCCTATTGGTTCGATGCTCGCTTTTATTTAGCGATCGTCTGCTTTGGTTAGCGGATGTTATCAACTTCGGTTGATCCGGACCTCTGGTTCGATGCTTGCTTTTATTTAGCGATTGCCTGCTTTAGGTTAGCGGATGTTATCAACTTCCGTTGATCCGGCCCTATGGTTTGGTGCTCGCCTTTATTTAGCGATTGCCTACTTTGGTTAGAGGATGTTATCAACTTCGGTTGATCCGGCCCTATGGTTCGATGCTCGCTTTTATTAAGCGATTGCATGCCTTGGTTAGCGGATGTTATCAACTTCAGTTGATCCGACCCAATGGTTCGATGCTCGCTTTTATTTAGCGATTGCCTGCTTTGGTTAGTGGAGGTTATCAACTTCGGTTGATCCGACCCTCTGGTTCGATGCTCGCTTTTATTTAGCGATTGCCTGCTTTGGTTAGAGGATGTTATCAATTTCGGTTGATCCGCCCCTCTGGTTCGATGCTCGCTTTTATTTAGCGAATGCCTGCTTTAGGTAGCATATGTTATCAACTTCGGTTAATCCGGCCCTCTAGTTCGATGCTCGCTTTTATTTAGCGATTGTCTGCTTTAGGTTAGAGGATATTATCAACTTCAGTTGATCCGGCCCTATGGTTCGATTCCCACTTTTATTTAGCGATTGCCTGCTTTAGGTAGCAGATGTTATCAACTTTGGTTGATCTGGCCCTCTGGTTCGATGCTCACTTTTATTTAGCGATTGTCTGCTTTAGGTTAGCGGATGTTATCAACTTCGGTTGATCCGGCCCTATGGTTCGATGCTCGCTTTTATTTTGCGATTGCCTGGTTTGGTTTGCGGATGTTATCATCTTCGGTAGTTCCGACCCTATGGTCCGATGCTCGCTTTTATTTGGCGATTTCCTGCTTTGGTTAGCGGATGTTATCAACTTCGGTTTATCCAGTCCTTTGGTTCGATGCTCGCTTTTATTTAGCGATTGCCTGCTATAGTTAGGGATGTTATCACATTCGGTTGATCCGGCCCTATGGTTCGATTCTCGCTTTTATTTAGCAATTGCCTGCTTTGGTTAGTGGAGGTTATCAACTTCGGTTGTTCCGGCCCTATGGTTCGATGCTCGCTTTTATTTAGCGATTGCCTGCTTTGGTTAGAGGATGTTATCAATTTCGGTTGATCCGCCAAAACGGCTACACCAAAAGCGACCTCGTAACTACGAGCAATACTACTCTTTGATACCTGCACGATGTCATGTAGGACATCATTCCAGCAGAAGGGTGAGAAATATTATCATAATAACAATGCATATAATTACGTATACACAAATACACAAGCACAAAATACATATATTCCACATTTTCTCACCACAATTCATTATAACTCATCATGTACAATACAAAATATATATAATCAAATATGGATAATCACCAAGTATATTCATCATGCACGTATCCATAAATCTCAACATTCCACATGAACATACACATATTATGTTTACTCACTAATTCACAATTACACATTCACAATTCTCAAACCAACAATTCATGTTCATAAGCATACTTTCATACAATGATCACATATTCACAACTCTCAATTACACAAGTAATGCACATACACATATTCCACCATTCTCACCATACTTCATCATAACTCATCATATACTTCACAAAGCATATATATATATATATATATATGGTCAATCATCAAACATATCCATAGTTCACAATTACACAAGTCATGTACATACACCTATGCATAACTTCATACAACAATCATATATTCATTCCATGAGACTCAATGTAACTCAATGCCATGTGGTACCAACACTTGTTATCATTTTTCGGTTTTTACACTTAAACCGGGTTCGTTCCCTAGACCGATAACAACAAAAGCCCGTTCCCTAAGCTTTCAAACCCCGCTCTAGGTTTGGGACAAGTCACTAGCCTCCACGAAACTAGCAAACATTGCCTCTTGACTAAATGATGCATATGCAATCAACAACAAAATGCACTTAAGACCGATCACACGTCTTAATCCCATGCATTCACATAATTCCTCCCTTCAAGAATTAAACAAGATTGCACACACAACATATCATATAATCAAGTATTCATACTTTTCATCAACATATTTGTCAAACAATGCACGCATATCTTACAATATGCTCTCATGCATTAATTCACAATAATCGGATACAACAAATATGCATTCATAATTCAACCTCATTACCTTTTCAAACAATGCACACATATTCACAATATATTCTCATGCATTCTTCACATACAAACAATACGCATATATTTGTCAAAAGACTATATTTCATAATCGATTCCACCATCTAGGATTCACGCCATACGGCTACCCACAGCATATCATATCACAACATGCACAAGCTATATGTTATATAACAAAAGTATTCTGCACAATAACACATCAATCACACACATTTGCGACGGTAAAAATCAACACAACAATATGTTTTCAATTTTCTGCTATAATTGAACTAGGTACAGGCCTCAAAGCCATTTTTTCTAGAAATATAATCTCGTTAACTTACCAACACTTCGAACGGGGGTCAAAACCGACTTACGGTTCAAGAGTTATGAATTTTTGAAGTTTTCCAAAAAACCAGAATTTTGCCTAAACACGGCTACGGGATTTTGCATTTTCGCCCGAAAATCCGACCGATTCAATTCTTTTTTTCGAAACAAACACATACTCATACTCACCAAACATATAGCAGTGAATTAGAACCATTAAACACGATTTCTACGACGTCCGATTTTCACTCAAATTTCAAACCCTCAATTATCCAAAAATGTCAAAACTCACAAACTCAACCAAATTCAATCAAACGAAATCCAATAATCATGGCTAAACATTACCCGACTAAACTATGCAATTTATTTTGAATTCTAACCGTTCAAAACTCGATTCTATCGATTTAACTCATTTGCCCTAGAAACGGAAAATAGAGAAAAACACCCAACAAATCCAACACAACTCATACATAATCATACACATTGATCAAATAATAATGTTTCTCACCCTTACCTTGATTGGATTGAAGCTTGAAGTTGATTCTTGATGATTTCTCCAAGTTTCCCTCTTCTCTTCTCTTTTCTCCTCTTTCTCTATTCTTTCTCTCCTTTTCTTTCTTTCTTTCTCTTATGTTTCTATCTCTTTTCTTTTCTCTCCAATTTCCCTTATATATCCTTCTATTTTCTTTCCATCATAATTCTTCTCTAAAAAAATACCTATCAATTCATTTCTCACAAAATATCTCATCTTATCATTAATTAGAGAATATCTAATAAATCCACATTATTCTACCAAGTAGAATAAATTAATTAAATCCATTAACTCATTTAAATAAATCCAATAATTTATTTAAATCAGATAAATCACATAAACCAATTAATTAGCACAATTAATCACTTATTGAAAAATTGGGCTATTACAACCCTCCCCCACTTTAGGAATTTTCGTCCTCGAAAATGTTACCTGATTCAAATAACTCTGGATACGACTCTCGCATCCTAATCTCCCAACTACCTCCACCAAAAGAATCTCTATACCTCGAAGTTGCTTCTCGTTCATCAACCTGAACTGGAAATGTCTCAACAATCAAATCCTCTCTCACTCGTATACTATCCATCTGAATCAATGCACTTCCTCAACTTAGACACATGAACACATCATGCAATTCCCACAAGCGACCGCGGTAAAACAATCTAACATGCTATTTTCTCCATGCTTCCGCTGCGCCACTCTGATACAGATCAACAAAACACAGTGGGTGCTTCCGAGACCTCAAGCTCGACCGACACCAGTTACTATTGTAACTCTCGAAACACGTCTTTTCTTGGGTTCTTTTAATCTTTCTAGTTGTTTCTTGCACAATCTCAGGTCCGAGTACAACACTCTCGCCTGGCACACATCAACACAAAGGATTCCTACACCTCTTACCGTACAAAGCCTCATACAATGTCATTCCGATACTAGAATGATCATTGTCATTGTAGGTAATTCAAGCAACGATAGTTAACTATCCCACGATCCACCTTGATCCAACACACAAGCTTTCCACAAATCCCCTACATACTAGATAGTTCTCTTTGTCTGTCCATTCCGTCCACGGATGCTAGACAGAGTTCAACTTCAACATGACACCCAAAGCGTCTACAACTTTCTCAAAATCTCAACGAAAATTCAGATTCCCATATGACACAATATTCGACGGTAACCCATACTACCCCGCAACTTCCTCACTATACCTCTTAGCTAGCTTCAGCATAGAATGATTCATCCTAATTAGTAAGAAATGAGTTAATCTTGCCAATCCATTCATAACCACCCAAGTCGAATCATATCCCTTCACATTTCTTCGGAAAACCCGACACAAAATCCATGGGAATACTATCTCATACCATTTAGAAATATTCAATAGTTGTATCAGGTCCAACAACCTCTGATGTTCACACTTCGACTTCCGATAAGTCAAACCAGCACATACCACTTCAACCACTTCTCTCTCCATTTATCTCAATGTTCTTCTTCCAGAGTACTCTTATCCAACTCACACTATTTGGAACACACACTCCATCACGACATCTCATGGTACCATTCTCATCAATCCGAAAATCAGCTCTTCGACTTCAATTCATTAAATTCAATCAATCTATTAACTCAAATTAGAACTTCGACTTCTTCGAATCTTATCAAGAATACCTATAGTCAGTCTCAAGATACAAAGCTCAACTCCCTAAGATATTTTCTTCACAGACCAAACTCATATCCCGAATTTGCTTCATCAGTTCTAACTCATTACCATCATCATTGGTATATATAGAAATTTCCAATTCGATACCTCTGCTACCACTTGGTCTCACTCGAATGGTAATTCAACCTAAAACCATACTCCTTCAGAAGTCCCTATTTATTTCCTCTGCACCATATTCAACTCTTTTTCAAATCAACAAATACCTTAAGTTCTTAAGATCACCAACCATCTCAAATCTCAACTAAACAATTGAGGCTTCCAAACTCCGGCACAAACACGCAACAGCAACCAACTCCAATTACTTGTCAGATAATTCCCTTATGTACTTTAAGTTGCCTTAAAGCATAACCAAAACTCATTGATGTTGTACTTAACATATCCCCCAATCATATCAACCAAATATCACAAAACACAACAATTTGTTCTGTCGGATTCGGAAAAACCAATACACGAGCTGTTGACAGCTTTCCTAACAATTCCTTAAACTTTCTTCACAGTAGAATATTACTACTTCTTCTCCAACACTGATAACTCAAGTTCCCGATGCTCAACATGATCCTCTATACTCTTCGAGTATATCCAAATATCATCGGTTACCCAACCATTGACTCACTCAATTAAGTATGGAGAATCCTATGCCAAACGGACACTCAATTTGTGAGTCATGGCGGAAATACAAACGGAACTTACTACAACAACCAAACATATTCCATCAATAAATACTTAATTCCATGTCACTACTTCACCATCACATAAAGCATTGTTTCCCGCGCTTCTAATCTTGCGTCATTCTGAGTTACGGTTCTCCCGTTACGACAAAAATACGAAAACAACATTTCCACACTTAGAAGGCCATTCAACACATCTTCAACTCTTGAAATGTTTAAAGGTCTAATTATACCAATATAGTATCCCATACCTTACTTCCTTTAATAATCACCAGAAGTCACTATCCACCCTTTATATACTTGACTTCACAATCTGTTGCCACAACACACACACACCAGACACAAGTCTCAAAACTACTCAATCAGTTTAATTCCTTGACTATCCAAATAGACATACAATATAGAGCTCTTAATATCAGATTAGTTTCCGCAGCTAAGCCTATCACAACCCCACTTCACGTCTTGTCTACCACTACCTTCATTAACACTCAAAATTCCCATCAAAATTAAACATCTCAACAATGTCCTGCGCCGACTCATCAAAACAATTCTTAAGCACTTGGCTTAATTCCAAACAATTCACTGCTCACGCCATTTAAGCTTGCAAGACACGTCTATCCCATCCAACACAATCCCAACTACTATCAACAAGCGATTAAGGGTGATCAGTTCCTCAATTTATCGATAGACAGCCGAAAATCATGATGGGGTATAAACCATCTTTACCAAACTATAAGAGCGTTTAACCACACACTGAGCTACAACTCCACACTTGCAGCATCCTGGAGAAGCACAAGTTTCTCCCCCACTTAGATCATTCCCACTTCTGTAGACAAAGGTTAGACAACAAACATGTATCGATAGTGTTTTCACACACGTGTCGCATACAAGGGAACAACCAACATTAGACAACTTGGCCGGACGGACCGACCTGCTCTGATACCACTAATGTAACACCCTTCTAAACCCCACGGATAATATATGAATAATCAGAGTAAATTTCCATGCATTTACAAAAGGGCATTACACATAACTTTCAAAATATCAAAACCACCTGTCATGCTCATTACTATTTCAATATAAAATTATGCTTTACAAAACTTCATTTTGCATGTAGCAGCGGATTCAATTATACCACAATTTTCATAAAAGAAACATTTGTTTTTATCACATAAAACAACATCACTTAGGCACTAAGGCCAACATCATAATATTCCAATGGATTTAAACACGTTTATAGAGTACATAATGTATATCTTAAACACAACCCAAGCGATCCCAGTGTTACATGACCAGAGCATGACTCGACCCAACATAATTAAATCACCAAACGGCTACACCAAAAGCGACCTCGTAACTACGAGCAATACTACTCTTTGATACCTGCACGATGTCATGTAGGACATCATTCCAGCAGAAGGGTGAGAAATATTATCATAATAACAATGCATATAATTATGTATACACAAATACACAAGCACAAAATACATATATTCCACATTTTCTCACCACAATTCATTATAACTCATCATGTACAATACAAAATATATATAATCAAATATGGATAATCACCAAGTATATTCATCATGCACGTATCCATAAATCTCAACATTCCACATGAACATACACATATTATGTTTACTCACTAATTCACAATTACACATTCACAATTCTCAAACCAACAATTCATGTTCATAAGCATACTTTCATACAATGATCACATATTCACAACTCTCAATTACACAAGTAATGCACATACACATATTCCACCATTCTCACCATACTTCATCATAACTCATCATATACTTCACAAAGCATATATATATATATATATATATATATATATATATATATATATATATATATATATATATATGGTCAATCATCAAACATATCCATAGTTCACAATTACACAAGTCATGTACATACACCTATGCATAACTTCATACAACAATCATATATTCATTCCATGAGACTCAATGTAACTCAATGCCATGTGGTACCAACACTTGTTATCATTTTTCGGTTTTTACACTTAAACCGGGTTCGTTCCCTAGACCGATAACAACAAAAGCCCGTTCCCTAAGCTTTCAAACCCCGCTCTAGGTTTGGGACAAGTCACTAGCCTCCACGAAACTAGCAAACATTGCCTCTTGACTAAATGATGCATATGCAATCAACAACAAAATGCACTTAAGACCGATCACACGTCTTAATCCCATGCATTCACATAATTCCTCCCTTCAAGAATTAAACAAGATTGCACACACAACATATCATATAATCAAGTATTCATACTTTTCATCAACATATTTGTCAAACAATGCACGCATATCTTACAATATGCTCTCATGCATTAATTCACAATAATCGGATACAACAAATATGCATTCATAATTCAACCTCATTACCTTTTCAAACAATGCACACATATTCACAATATATTCTCATGCATTCTTCACATACAAACAATACGCATATATTTGTCAAAAGACTATATTTCATAATCGATTCCACCATCTAGGATTCACGCCATACGGCTACCCACAGCATATCATATCACAACATGCACAAGCTATATGTTATATAACAAAAGTATTCTGCACAATAACACATCAATCACACACATTTGCGACGGTAAAAATCAACATAACAATATGTTTTCAATTTTCTGCTATAATTGAACTAGGTACAGGCCTCAAAGCCATTTTTTCTAGAAATATAATCTCGTTAACTTACCAACACTTCGAACGGGGGTCAAAACCGACTTACGGTTCAAGAGTTATGAATTTTTGAAGTTTTCCAAAAAACCAGAATTTTGCCTAAACACGGCTACGGGATTTTGCATTTTCGCCCGAAAATCCGACCGATTCAATTCTTTTTTTCGAAACAAACACATACTCATACTCACCAAACATATAGCAGTGAATTAGAACCATTAAACACGATTTCTACGACGTCCGATTTTCACTCAAATTTCAAACCCTCAATTATCCAAAAATGTCAAAACTCACAAACTCAACCAAATTCAATCAAACGAAATCCAATAATCATGGCTAAACATTACCCGACTAAACTATGCAATTTATTTTGAATTCTAACCGTTCAAAACTCGATTCTATCGATTTAACTCATTTGCCCTAGAAACGGAAAATAGAGAAAAACACCCAACAAATCCAACACAACTCATACATAATCATACACATTGATCAAATAATAATGTTTCTCACCCTTACCTTGATTGGATTGAAGCTTGAAGTTGATTCTTGATGATTTCTCCAAGTTTCCCTCTTCTCTTCTCTTTTCTCCTCTTTCTCTATTCTTTCTCTCCTTTTCTTTCTTTCTTTCTCTTATGTTTCTATCTCTTTTCTTTTCTCTCCAATTTCCCTTATATATCCTTCTATTTTCTTTCCATCATAATTCTTCTCTAAAAAAATACCTATCAATTCATTTCTCACAAAATATCTCATCTTATCATTAATTAGAGAATATCTAATAAATCCACATTATTCTACCAAGTAGAATAAATTAATTAAATCCATTAACTCATTTAAATAAATCCAATAATTTATTTAAATCAGATAAATCACATAAACCAATTAATTAGCACAATTAATCACTTATTGAAAAATTGGGCTATTACAACCCTCCCCCACTTTAGGAATTTTCGTCCTCGAAAATGTTACCTGATTCAAATAACTCTGGATACGACTCTCGCATCCTAATCTCCCAACTACCTCCACCAAAAGAATCTCTATACCTCGAAGTTGCTTCTCGTTCATCAACCTGAACTGGAAATGTCTCAACAATCAAATCCTCTCTCACTCGTACACTATCCATCTGAATCAATGCACTTCCTCAACTTAGACACATGAACACATCATGCAATTCCCACAAGCGACCGCGGTAAAACAGTCTAACATGCTATTTTCTCCATGCTTCCGCTGCGCCACTCTGATACAGATCAACAAAACACAGTGGGTGCTTCCGAGACCTCAAGCTCGACCGACACCAGTTACTATTGTAACTCTCGAAACACGTCTTTTCTTGGGTTCTTTTAATCTTTCTAGTTGTCTCTTGCACAATCTCAGGTCCGAGTACAACACTCTCGCCTGGCACACATCAACACAAAGGATTCCTACACCTCTTACCGTACAAAGCCTCATACAATGTCATTTCGATACTAGAATGATCATTGTCATTGTAGGTAATTCAAGCAACGATAGTTAACTATCCCACGATCCACCTTGATCCAACACACAAGCTTTCCACAAATCCCCTACATACTAGATAGTTCTCTTTGTCTGTCCATTCCGTCCACGGATGCTAGACAGAGTTCAACTTCAACATGACACCCAAAGCGTCTACAACTTTCTCAAAATCTCAACGAAAATTCAGATTCCCATATGACACAATATTCGACGGTAACCCATACTACCCCGCAACTTCCTCACTATACCTCTTAGCTAGCTTCAGCATAGAATGATTCATCCTAATTAGTAAGAAATGAGTTAATCTTGCCAATCCATTCATAACCACCCAAGTCGAATCATATCCCTTCACATTTCTTCGGAAAACCCGACACAAAATCCATGGGAATACTATCTCATACCATTTAGAAATATTCAATAGTTGTATCAGGTCCAACAACCTCTGATGTTCACACTTCGACTTCCGATAAGTCAAACCAGCACATACCACTTCAACCACTTCTCTCTCCATTTATCTCAATGTTCTTCTTCCAGAGTACTCTTATCCAACTCACACTATTTGGAACACACACTCCATCACGACATCTCATGGTACCATTCTCATCAATCCGAAAATCAGCTCTTCGACTTCAATTCATTAAATTCAATCAATCTATTAACTCAAATTAGAACTTCGACTTCTTCGAATCTTATCAAGAATACCTATAGTCAGTCTCAAGATACAAAGCTCAACTCCCTAAGATATTTTCTTCACAGACCAAACTCATATCCCGAATTTGCTTCATCAGTTCTAACTCATTACCATCATCATTGGTATATACAGAAATTTCCAATTCGATACCTCTGCTACCACTTGGTCTCACTCGAATGGTAATTCAACCTAAAACCATACTCCTTCAGAAGTCCCTATTTATTTCCTCTGCACCATATTCAACTCTTTTTCAAATCAACAAATACCTTAAGTTCTTAAGATCACCAACCATCTCAAATCTCAACTAAACAATTGAGGCTTCCAAACTCCGGCACAAACACGCAACAGCAACCAACTCCAATTACTTGTCAGATAATTCCCTTATGTACTTTAAGTTGCCTTAAAGCATAACCAAAACTCATTGATGTTGTACTTAACATATCCCCCAATCATATCAACCAAATATCACAAAACACAACAATTTGTTCTGTCGGATTCGGAAAAACCAATACACGAGCTGTTGACAGCTTTCCTAACAATTCCTTAAACTTTCTTCACAGTAGAATATTACTACTTCTTCTCCAACACTGACCCCACAAACCAACACGAGTCTTTTCCGCATGCTTTTTCCTCACTCACATGCTTTCCGGGAAACTTCCCAGAAGGTCACCCATCCCAGAATTGCTCCAAGTCAAGCACGCTTAACTGTGGAGTTCTTATGAACGGGCTACCGAAAAGAAGATGCATCTTGTTTTCGGTAGCCCGTTCATAAGAACTCCACAGTTAAGCGTGCTTGACTTGGAGCAATTCTGGGATGGGTGACCTTCTGGGAAGTTTCTCGGAAAGCATGTGAGTGAGGAAAAAGCATGCTGAAAAGACCCGTGGTGGGTTGTGGGGTCAGTCGGTAATCCTGGAAGCAATATGGGGCGTTACAGATCCGGCCCTATGGTTCGATGCTCGCTTTTATTTAGCGATCGTCTGCTTTGGTTAGCGGATGTTATCAACTTCGGTTGATCCGGACCTCTGGTTCGATGCTCGCTTTTATTTAGCGATTGCCTGCTTTAGGTTAGCGGATGTTATCAACTTCCGTTGATCCGGCCCTATGGTTTGGTGCTCGCCTTTATTTAGCGATTGCCTAATTTGGTTAGCGGATGTTATCAACTTCGGTTGATCCGGCCCTATGGTTTGATGCTCGCTTTTATTAAGCGATTGCATGCCTTGGTTAGCGGATGTTATCAACTTCAGTTGATCCGACCCAATGGTTCGATGCTCGCTTTTATTTAGCGATTGCCTGCTTTGGTTAGTGGAGGTTATCAACTTCGGTTGATCCGACCCTCTGGTTCGATGCTCGCTTTTATTTAGCGATTGCCTGCTTTGGTTAGAGGATGTTATCAATTTCGGTTGATCCGCCCCTCTGGTTCGATGCTCGCTTTTATTTAGCGAATGCCTGCTTTAGGTAGCATATGTTATCAACTTCGGTTAATCCGGCCCTCTAGTTCGATGCTTGCTTTTATTTAGCGATTGCCTGCTTTAGGTTAGAGGATGTTATCAACTTCGGTTAATCCGGCCCTATGGTTCGATTCCCACTTTTATTTAGCGATTGCCTGCTTTAGGTAGCAGATGTTATCAACTTTGGTTGATCTAGCCCTCTGGTTCGATGCTCACTTTTATTTAGCGATTGTCTGCTTTAGGTTAGCGGATGTTATCAACTTCGGTTGATCCGGCCCTATGGTTCGATGCTCGCTTTTATTTTGCGATAGCCTGGTTTGGTTTGCGGATGTTATCATCTTCGGTAGATCTGACCCTATGGTCCGATGCTCGCTTTTATTTAGCGATTTCCTGCTTTGGTTAGCGGATGTTATCAACTTCGGTTTATCCAGTCCTTTGGTTCGATGCTCGCTTTTATTTAGCGATTGCCTGCTTTGGTTAACGGATGTTATCACATTCGGTTGATCCGGCCCTATGGTTCGATTCTCGCTTTTATTTAGCAATTCCCTGCTTTGGTTAGTGGAGGTTATCAACTTCGGTTGATCCGGCCCTATGGTTCGATGCTCGCTTTTATTTAGCGATTGCCTGCTTTGGTTAGAGGATGTTATCAATTTCGGTTGATCCGCCTCTCTGGTTGGATGCTCGCTTTTATTTAGCGAATGCCTGCTTTAGGTAGCAGATGTTATCAACTTCGGTTGATCTGGCCCTCTAGTTCGATGCTCGCTTTTATTTAGCGATTGCCTGCTTTAGGTTAGAGGATGTTATAAACTTCGGTTGATCCGGCCCTATGGTTCGATTCCTACTTTTATTTAGCGATTGCCTGCTTTAGGTTGCAGATGTTATCAACTTTGGTTGATCTGGCCCTCTGGTTCGATGCTCACTTTTATTTAGCGATTGTCTGCTTTAGGTTAGCGGATGTTATCAACTTCAGTTGATCCGACCCTATGGTTCGATGCTCTCTTTTATTTTGCGATTGCTTGGTTTGGTTAGCGGATGTTATCATCTTCGGTTGATCCGACCCTATGGTCTGATGCTCGCTTTTATTTAGCGATTTCCTGCTTTGGTTAGCGGATGTTATCAACTTCGGTTTATCCAGTCCTTTGGTTCGATGCTCGCTTTTATTTAGCGATTGTCTGCTTTAGTTAGCGGATGTTATCACATTCGGTTGATCCGGCCCTATGGTTCGATTCTAGCTTTTATTTAGCAATTGCCTGCTTTGGTTAGCGGATGTTATAAACTTCGGTTGATCCGGCCCTATGGTTCGATGCTCGCTTTTATTTAGCGATTGTCTGCTTTGGTTAGCAGATGTTATCAACTTCGGTTGATCCAGACCTCTGGTTCGACGCTCGCTTTTATTTAGCGATTGCCTGCTTTAGGTTAGCGGATGTAACAACTTCAGTTGATCCGGCCCTATGGTTCGATGCTCGCTTTTATTTAGCGATTGCCTACTTTGGTTAGCGGATGTTATCAACTTCGGTTGATCCGGCCCTATGGTTCGATGCTCGCTTTTATTTAGCGATTGCCTGCCTTGGTTAGCGGATGTTATCAACTTCATTTGGTCCGGCCCTATGGTTCGATGCTCGCTTTTATTTAGCGATTGCCTGCTTTGGTTAGTGGAGGTTATCAACTTCGGTTGATCCGACCCTCTGGTTCGATGCTCGCTTTTATTTAGCGATTGCCTGCTTTGGTTAGCGGATGTTATCAATTTCGGTTGATCCGCCCCTCTGGTTCGATGCTTGCTTTTATTTAGCGAATGCCTGCTTTAGGTAGCAGATGTTATCAACTTCGGTTGATCCGACCCTCTAGTTCGATGCTCGCTTTTATTTAGCGATTGCCTGCTTTAGGTTAGAGGATGTTATCAACTCCGGTTGATCCGACCATATGGTTCGATGCTCGATTGTATTTAGCGATTGCCTGCTTTGGTTAGCGGATGTTATCAACTTCGGTTGATCTGGCCCTATGGTTCGATGCTCGCTTTTATTTAGCGATTGCCTGCTTTATGTAGCAGATGTTATCAACTTCGGTTGATCCGACCCTCTAGTTCGATGCTCGCTTTTATTTAGCGATTGCCTGCTTTAGGTTAGCAGATGTTATGAACTTCGGTTGATCCGGCCTTATGGTTCAATGCTTGGTTTTATTTAGCGATTGCCTGCTTTGGTTAGCGGATGTTATCAACTTCGGTTGATCTGACCCTATGGTTCGATGCTCGCTTTTATTTAGCGATTTCTTGCTTTGGTTAGCGGATGTTATCAACTTCGGTTTATCCGACCATTTGGTTCGATGCTCGCTTTTATTTAGCGATTTCCTACTTTGGTTAACGGATGTTATCATATTCGGTTGATCCTGTAACGCCCCGATTCTGAATTCCCATTTTTATTGAGTCCTTATTTAATTTATTTAAGTGATTATTTTATTTATGTAGAATTTGTGTGATAATATGTTATGTTTACATATTGAGCTATTTTTACCGACTTTGAGAGTTTCGGGTAAAAATAGGTTGGAGGGTATTTTGGGCATTAGTGATAATATTAAGTGGATATTTTGTGAGAGTTAATTGATAAGTGTGTGGAAAGAATTTAGGAGGAAAGAAAATATAATATGTGATATAGAGAGAAAAGAGAAAGATAGAAACATTAAGAAGAAACCAAGAGAAAGAAAAGAGGAGGAGAGAAAAGAAGAGAAAGTGGAACAAAACCTAGAATCATCAAGAATCAACCTTAGCTTGCGATTAATCAGGTAAGGGTGAGAAGTTTTATCATCTTAATAATGTATATGATCATGTATGTGCTAGATTGGATTTGTTGGATTGTTTTCTATGTTTCCATTTCTAGGTCGGAAGTTGGTTTAATCGGTAGAAACGAAGTTTTATCGGTTAGAACCTGGAATAGATGGTGTAGTTTAGTCGGGTGATGAGTGGGTTATGCTACTGGGACTGATTTAGATTTAATCGGTCAATTTTTGAGGTTTTGGTGATTTTGGAGCAATTGGGATTTTCTGGTTTCGCAAGTTCGCCAGCATTCGCCAGGCGAGTGGTAGCGAGGCTACGCCAGGCGAAGCCCAGCGAGTGGGCAGCGAACCTATGGCAGTGGCCAAGATCAGTCTTCGCTGGCATGTTCGCCAGGCGAAGGTGGTAGCGAAGGGGTTCACCAGGCGAATGGCAGCGAGCATTCGCTGGAGGGCTTCGCCAGGCGAAGGTTAGCGAACTTGACATCATGTTTTCTTTTCTTGTGTTTCCTATCTGTGGGTTGGTTGTGTGGTTTGATTGCGATCACTCCTTATCTGAGATGACTAATTATATGCTGTTATGTGTGCTGTGGGTAGCCGTATGGCGTGAATCCTAGTTGTGATTTGTGAAGTGTGAAATGTGGTCGTTTGACAATTTGGTGCATTTACTTGAATTGAATAGAAATGCATGGCGAGATTGATTGTGAATGTGAACCATGTATGAAATTGGTTTGAATGGATGACGAATATATATATATATATATATATATATATATATATATATATATATATATATATATATATATATATATATATATATATATATATATATATATATATATATATATATATATATATATATATATATATATATATATATATATATATATATATATATATATATATATATATATATATATATATATGCTTTGTGATACATATATTTTGAATGCATAATGAATATATGCGACGAATGTGATGAATGCATGAGTATGTTTGTAAACATGTATGCATTTCAAGAGTGTCATGAGTCATGTTACATGTGGAGCATCATGGTATGTATTCTTGTGTTTATTGATTCCTCGGTGAATCTGCAGAACCTCGTGTGCCCTTGTGGGGTGTGAGCGATGGTTATTTATTAATTCCTCGGTGAATCTGCAGAACCTCGTGTGCCCTTGTGGGGTGTGACCGATGGTTATTTATTGATTCCTCGATGAATCTGCAGAACCTCGTGTTTCCTTGTGGGGCGTGAGCGATGGTTATTTATTGATCCCTCAGTGGATTTGCAGAACCTCGTATGTAGCGATGGTTATTTTTGATTCCGCGTAGAATCTGCAGAACCTCGTGTGCCCATGTGGGGTGTGAGCGATGGTTATTTTTGGTTCTTCAATTGAACCTGCTGAAATGAGTCGGTACCGCATTTGCATCTGCATAGAGTCGTGTGTCGGTTTCTATGAGTTGCATGTTGACATCTGTGCATGATGTATGGTGAATAAACATGAATGTAGATGTTTATGTAAATTGTTGATAATTGGCATGAATGAAAGGCTTGAAGATACATGTATGTGTGAATATATATATATATATATATATATATATATATATATATATATATATATATATATATATATATATATATATATATATATATATATATATATATATATATATATATATATATATATATATATATATATATATATATATATATATATATATATATATATATATATATATATATATATATATATATATATATATATATATATATATATATATATATATATATATATATATATATATATATATATATATATATGTGTGTGTGTGTGTGTGTGTGTGTGTGTGTGTGTGTGTTTATGAATTGATATAAACATTGTTGATGCATATTGTATATGCTTGGTGCTCTATTTGTAAATAGTTAATTGTGAATACATTGCGATGTACGGTGTAGTGAGATGAGTTGCGGTGAGAACGCGGAAGGCATTATTGGACGTTATGTGTATATATATATATATATATATATATATATATATATATATATATATATATATATATATATATATATATATATATATATATATATATATATATATATATATATATATATATATATATATATATATATATATATATATATATATATATATATATATATATATATATATATATATATATATGTTTATATGCATTATGTATTATGATATTGTTTCTCACCCTTCTGCTGTTTTATAATGCTCTATGAGTCATTGCAGATTAGATTGCTGGAGTTTTTGTGAAGCGTGACTTCATTCCTTTTGGTCAGTCGGCTCTGATATGTAGCATCGGGTAGCTAGAGATTATTTTGATAATTTTGTGATGAATGTTTATGTAAACATGTTGGTTGAATATTGTATATACTGATGATGTTGTAAATCAACTTGAATGATGTATGTGTATGTGAATACATGTTTTGGAAGTTATGAAATATTTAGATGTTTCCGCCTATGTTCTAAATATTTTCCTTGTGGGTGTTGCCCAGTTGTTGCATATCTGTTGAGCAGGTGTTGTATATGTTGAATTTTTCATATAATGTGATATGCCCCTTTTATGCCGTGATAGAAATGTACTCTGATGAAAATTGAATTTATGCCTAAATGATTATTTGTATTATTTGGGGGTATAGAAAGGGGGTGTTATAGATCTGGCCTTCTGGTTCGATACTCGCTTTTATTTAGCGATTGCCTGCTTTGGTTAGCGGATGTTATCAACTTCGGTTGATCCGACCCTATGGTTCGATGCTCGCTTTTATTTAGCGATTGCCTGCTTTAGTTAGCGGATGTTATCAACTTCGGTTGATCCGGCCCTATGGTTCGATGCTCACTTTTATTTAGAGATTTCTTGCTTTGCTTAGCGGATGTTATCAACTTCGGTTTATTCGGCCCTTTGGTTCGATGCTCGCTTTTATTTAGCGATTGCCTGCTTTGGTTAGCAGATGTTATCAACTTCGTTTGATCCGGCCCTATGGTTCGAAGCTCGCTTTTATTTAGCGATTGCCTGCTTTGGTTAGCGGATATTATCAACTTCGGTTGATCCGACCCTATGGTTCGATGCTCGCTTTTATTTAGCGATTGCCTGCTTTGGTTAGCGAATGTTATCAACTTCGGTTGATCCGCCCCTCTGATTCGATGCTTGCTTTTATTTAGCGATTGCCTGCTTTGGTTAGCGGATGTTATCAACTTCGTTTTATCCGGCCCTATGGTTCGATGCTCGCTCTTATTTAGCGATTGCCTGCTTTAGGTAGCAGATCTTATCAACTTCGGTTGATCCGAACCTATGGTTCGATGCTCGCTTTTATTTAGCGATTTCCTGCTTTGGTTAGCGGATGTTATCAACTTCGGTTGTTCCGGCCATATGGTTCGATGCTCGCTTTTATTTAGCGATTGCCTGCTTTAGGTAGCAGATGTTATCAACTTCGGTTAATCTGGCGCTCTGGTTCGATGCTCGCTTTTATTTAGCGAATGCCTGCTTTTCGTTAGCGGATGTTATCAACTTTGGTTGATCCGGCCCTATGGTTCGATGCTCGCTTTTATTTAGCGATTTCTTGCTTTGGTTAGCAGATGTTATCAACTTCAGTTTATCCGGCCTTTTGGTTCGATGCTCGCTTTAATTTAGCGATTGCCATCTTTGGTTAGCGGATGTTATCACAATCTGTTGATGCGGCCCTATGGTTCGATGCTCGCTTTTATTTAGCGATTCCATGCTTTGGTTAGCGGATGTTATCAATTTCGGTTGATCCGGCCCGATGGTTCGATGCTTGCTTTTATTTAGCGATTGCCTGCTTTGTTTGGCGGATGTTATCAACTTCGGTTGATCCGACCCTATGGTTCGATGCTCGCTTTTATTTAGCGATTGTCTGCTTTGGTTAGCGGATGTTATCAACTTCAGTTGATCCGGCCCTCTGGTACGATGCTCGCTTTTATTTAGCGATTGCGTGCTTTGGTTAGCGGATATTATAAACTTCGATTTATCCGGCCCTATGGTTCGATGCTCGCTTTTATTTAGCGATTGCCTTCTTTGGTTAGCGGATGTTATCTACTTCGGTTGATCCGGCCCTCTGGTTCGATGCTCACTTTTATTTAGCGATTGCCTGCTTTAGTTAGCGGATGTTATCAACTTCGTTTGATCCGGCCCTATGGTTCGATGTTCGCTTTTATTTAGCGATTTTCTGGTTTAGGTAGCAGATGTTATCAAGTTCGGTTGATCCGGCCCTATGGTTCGATGCTCGCTTTTATTTAGCAATTTCCTGCTTTGGTTAGCGGATGTTATCAACTTCGGTTGATCCGGCCCTATGGTTCGATGCTCTCTTTTATTTAGCGATTGTCTGCTTTAGGTAGCAGATGTTATCAACTTCGGTTGATCCGGCCCTCTGGTTCAATGCTCGCTTTTATTTAGCGATTGCCTGCTTTAGGTTTGCGGATGTTATCAACTTTGGTTGATTCGGCCCTATGGTTCGATGCTCGTTTTTATTTAGCGATTGCCTGCTTTGGTTAGCGGATGTTATCGACTTTGGTTTATCCGGCCCTTTGGTTCGATGCTCGCTTTTATTTAGCGATTGCCTACTTTGATTGGTGGATGTTATCACATTCGGTTGATCCGGCCCTCTGGTTCGATGCTCCCTTTTAGTTAGCGATTGCCTGCTTTGGTTAGCGGATGTTATCAACTTCGGTTGATCCGGCCCTATGGTTCGATGCTCGCTTTTATTTAGCGATTGACTGCTTTGGTTAGCGGATGTTATCAACTTTGGTTTATCCGGCCCTCTGGTTCGATACTCGCTTTTATTTATCGATTGCCTGCTTTAGGTTAGCGGATGTTATCAACTTCGGTTTATCCGGCCCTTTGGTTCGATGCTCGCTTTTATTTAGCGATTGCCTGCTTTGGTTAGCAGATGTTATCAACTTCAGTTTATCCGGCCTTTTGGTTCGATGCTCGCTTTTATTTAGCGATTGCCATCTTTGGTAAGCGGATTTTATCACATTCGGTTGATCCGGCCCTCTGGTTCGATGCTCGCTATTATTTAGCGATTGCCTGCTTTGGTTAGCGGATGTTATCAACTTCGCTGATCCGGCCCTATGGTTCGATGCTCGCTTTTATTTAGCGATTGCCTGCTTTGTTTGGCGGATGTTATCAACTTCGGTTGATCCGACACTCTGGTTCGATGCTCGCTTTTATTTAGCGATTGCCTGCTTTGGTTAGCAGATGTTATCAACTTTAGTTTATTCGGCCCTTTGGTTCGATGCTCGCTTTTATTTAGCGATTGCCTGCTTTGGAAAGGGGATGTTATCAACTTCGGTTGATTTGGCCCTCTAGTACGATGCTCGCTTTTATTTAGCGATTGCCTGCTTTAGATAGCAGATGTCATCAACTTCGGTTGATCCGACCCTCTGGTTCGATGCTCGCTTTTATTTAGCGATTGCCTGCTTTGGTTAGCGGATGTTATCTATGATCCGACCCTCTGGTTCGATGCTCGCTTTTATTTAGCGATTGCCTGCTTTGGTTAGCAGATGTTATCAACTTCGGTTGATCCGGCCCTATGGTTCGATGCTCGCTTTTATTTAGCGATTGCCTGCTTTAGTTGGCGGATGTTATCAACTTCGGTTGATCCGGACCTATGGTTCGATGCTCACTTTTATTTATAGATTTCTTGCTTTGGTTAGCGGATGTTATCAACTTCGATTTATTCGGCCCTTTGGTTCGATGCTCGCTTTTATTTAGCGATTGCCTGCTTTGGTTAGCAAATGTTATCAACTTCGTTTGATCCGGCCCTATGGTTCGAAGCTCGCTTTTATTTAGCGATTGCCTGCTTTGGTTAGCGGATATTATCAACTTCGGTTGATCCGACCCTATGGTTCGATGCTCGCTTTTATTTAGCGATTGCCTGCTTTGGTTAGCGAATGTTATCAACTTCGGTTGATCCGGCCCTCTGATTCGATGCTTGCTTTTATTTAGCGATTGCCTGCTTTGGTTAGCGGATGTTATCAACTTCGTTTTATCCGGCCCTATGGTTCGATGCTCGCTCTTATTTAGCGATTGCCTGCTTTAGGTAGCAGATCTTATCAACTTCGGTTGATCCGACCCTATGGTTCGATGCTCGCTTTTATTTAGCGATTTCCTGCTTTGGTTAGCGGATGTTATCAACTTCGGTTGTTCCGGACCTATGGTTCGATGCTCGCTTTTATTTAGCGATTGCCTGCTTTAGGTAGCAGATGTTATCAACTTCGGTTGATCTGGCGCTCTGGTTCGATGCTCGCTTTTATTTAGCGAATGCCTGCTTTTCGTTAGCGGATGTTATCAACTTCGGTTGATCCGGCCCTATGGTTCGATGCTCGCTTTTATTTAGCGATTTCTTGCTTTGGTTAGCAGATGTTATCAACTTCAGTTTATCCGGCCTTTTGGTTCGATGCTCGCTTTTATTTAGCGATTGCCATCTTTGGTTAGCGGATGTTATCACAATCTGTTGATGCGGCCCTATGGTTCGATGCTCGCTTTTATTTAGCGATTCCATGCTTTGGTTAGCGGATGTTATCAACTTCGGTTGATCCGGCCCGATGGTTCGATGCTTGCTTTTATTTAGCGATTGCCTGCTTTGTTTGGCGGATGTTATCAACTTCGGTTGATCCGACCCTATGGTTCGATGCTCGCTTTTATTTAGCGATTGCCTGCTTTGGTTAGCGGATGTTATCAACTTCAGTTGATCCGGCCCTCTGGTACGATGCTCGCTTTTATTTAGCGATTGCGTGCTTTGGTTAGCGGATATTATAAACTTCGATTTATCCGGCCCTATGGTTCGATGCTCGCTTTTATTTAGCGATTGCCTTCTTTGGTTAGCGGATGTTATTTACTTCGGTTGATCCGGCCCTCTGGTTCGATGCTCACTTTTATTTAGCGATTGCCTGCTTTAGTTAGCGGATGTTATCAACTTCGTTTGATCCGGCCCTATGGTTCGATGTTCGCTTTTATTTAGCGATTTTCTGGTTTAGGTAGCAGATGTTATCAAGTTCGGTTGATCCGGCCCTATGGTTCGATGCTCGCTTTTATTTAGCAATTACCTGCTTTGGTTAGCGGATGTTATCAACTTCGGTTGATCCGGCCCTATGGTTCGATGCTCTCTTTTATTTAGCGATTGTCTGCTTTAGGTAGCAGGTGTTATCAACTTCGGTTGATCCGGCCCTCTGGTTCAATGCTCGCTTTTATTTAGCGATTGCCTGCTTTAGGTTTGCGGATGTTATCAACTTTGGTTGATTCGGCCCTATGGTTCGATGCTCGTTTTTATTTAGTGATTGCCTGCTTTGGTTAGCGGATGTTATCGACTTTGGTTTATCCGGCCCTTTGGTTCGATGCTCGCTTTTATTTAGCGATTGCCTACTTTGATTAGTGGATGTTATCACATTCGGTTGATCCGGCCCTCTGGTTCGATGCTCCCTTTTAGTTAGCGAATGCCTGCTTTGGTTAGCGGATGTTATCAACTTCGGTTGATCCGGCCCTATGGTTCGATGCTCGCTTTTATTTAGCGATTGACTGCTTTGGTTAGCGGATGTTATCAACTTCGGTTTATCCGGCCCTCTAGTTCGATGCTCGCTTTTATTTAGCGATTGCCTGCTTTAGGTTAGCGGATGTTATCAACTTCGGTTTATCCGGCCCTTTGGTTCGATGCTCGCTTTTATTTAGCGATTGCCTGCATTGTTTAGCGGATGTTATCAACTTCGTTTGATTCGGCCCTTTGGTTCGATGATCGCTTTTATTTAGCGATAACCTGCTTTAGGTAGTAGATGTTATCAAATTATGTTGATCCGGCCCTATGGTTCGATGCTCGCTTTTATTTAGAGATTCCCTGCTTTGGTTAGCGGATGTTATCAACTTCGGTTGATCCGGCCCCTATGGTTCGATGCTCGCTTTTATTTAGCGATTGCCTGCCTTGGTTAGCGAATGTTATCAACTTCGGTTGATCCGGCCCTATGGTTCGATGCTCTCTTTTATTTAGCGATTGTCTGCTTTAGGTAGCAGGTGTTATCAACTTCGGTTGATCCGGCCCTCTGGTTCAATGCTCGCTTTTATTTAGCGATTGCCTGCTTTAGGTTTGCGGATGTTATCAACTTTGGTTGATTCGGCCCTATGGTTCGATGCTCGTTTTTATTTAGCGATTGCCTGCTTTGGTTAGCGGATGTTATCGACTTTGGTTTATCCGGCCCTTTGGTTCGATGCTCGCTTTTATTTAGCGATTGCCTACTTTGATTAGTGGATGTTATCACATTCGGTTGATCCGGCCCTCTGGTTCGATGCTCCCTTTTAGTTAGCGATTGCCTGCTTTGGTTAGCGGATGTTATCAACTTCGGTTGATCCGGCCCTATGGTTCGATGCTCGCTTTTATTTAGCGATTGACTGCTTTGGTTAGCGGATGTTATCAACTTCGGTTTATCCGACCCTCTGGTTCGATGCTCGCTTTTATTTAGCGATTGCCTGCTTTAGGTTAGCGGATGTTATCAACTTCGGTTTATCCGGCCCTTTGGTTCGATGCTCGCTTTTATTTAGCGATTGCCTGCTTTGGTTAGCAGATGTTATCAACTTCAGTTTATCCGGCCTTTTGGTTCGATGCTCGCTTTTATTTAGCGATTTCCATCTTTGGTAAGCGGATTTTATCACATTCGGTTGATCCGACCCTCTGGTTCGATGCTCGCTATTATTTAGCGATTGCCTGCTTTGGTTAGCGGATGTTATCAACTTCGCTGATCCGGCCCTATGGTTCGATGCTCGCTTTTATTTAGCGATTGCCTGCTTTGTTTGGCGGATGTTATCAACTTCGGTTGATCCGGCACTCTGGTTCGATGCTCGCTTTTATTTAGCGATTGCCTGCTTTGGTTAGCAGATGTTATCAACTTCAGTTTATTCGGCCCTTTGGTTCGATGCTCGCTTTTATTTAGCGATTGCCTGCTTTGGAAAGGGGATGTTATCAACTTCGGTTGATTTGGCCCTCTAGTACGATTCTCGCTTTTATTTAGCGATTGCCTGCTTTAGATAGAAGATGTCATCAACTTCGGTTGATCCGACCCTCTGGTTCGATGCTCGCTTTTATTTAGCGATTGCCTGCTTTGGTTAGCGGATGTTATCTATGATCCGACCCTCTGGTTCGATGCTCGCTTTTATTTAGCGATTGCCTGCTTTGGTTAGCAGATGTTATCAACTTCGTTTGATCCGGCCCTATGGTTCGATGCTCGCTTTTATTTAGCGATTTCCTGGTTTAGGTAGCAGATGTTATCAACTTCGGTTGATCCGGCCCTATGGTTCGATGCTCGCTTTTATTTAGCAATTCGCTGCTTTGGTTAGCGGATGTTATAAACTTCGGTTGATCCGGCCATATGGTTCGATGCTCGCTTTTATTTAGCAATTGCCTGCTTTAGGTAGTAGATGTTATGAACTTCGGTTAATCCGGCCCTCTGGTTCAATGCTCACTTTTATTTAGCGAATGCAAGCTTTAGATTAGCGGAGGTTATCAACTTTGGTTGATCCGGCCCTATGGTTCGATGCTCGTTTTTATTTAGCGATTGCCTGCTTTGGTTAGCGGATGTTATCAACTTTGGTTTATCCGGCCCTTTGGTTCGATGCTCGCTTTTATTTATCTATTGCCTGCTTTGGTTAGCGGATGTTATCACATTCGGTTGATCCGGCCCTCTGGTTCGATGCTCACTTTTATTTAGCGATTGCCTGCTTTGGTTAGCGGATGTTATCAACTTCAGTTGATCCGGCCCTGTGGTTCTATGCTCGCTTTTATTTAGCGATTCACTGCTTTGGTTAGCGGATGTTATCACATTCGGTTGGTTCGGCCCTCTAGTTCAATGCTCACTTTTATTTAGCGATTGCCTGCTTTGGTTAGCGGATGTTATCAACTTCGGTTGATCCGGCCCTATGGTTCGATGCTCGCTTTTATTTAGCGATTGACTGCTTTGGTTAGTGGATGTTATCAACTTCGATTGATCCGGCCCTATGGTTCCATGCTCGCTTTTATTCAGCGATTTCTTGCTTTTGTTTAGCGGATGTTATCAACTTCGGTTAATCCGGCCCTATGGTTCGATGCTCGCTTTTATTTAGCGATTTCCTGCCTTGGTTAGCGGATGTTATCAACTTCAATTGATCCGGCCCTATGAGTCGATGCTCACTTTTATTTAGCGATTGCCTGCTTTGGTTAGCAGAGGTTATCAACTTCGGTTGATCCGACCCTCTGGTTCGATGCTCGCTTTTATTTAGCGATTGCCTGCTTTGGTTAGCTGATGTTATCTATTTCGGTTGATCCGACCATCTTGTTCGATGCTCGCTTTTATTTACCGAATGCCTGCTTTAGTTAGCGGATGTTATCAACTTCGGTTGATCCGGCCCTCTGGTTCGATGCTAGCTTTTATTTAGCAATTGCTTGCTTTGGTTAGCGGATGTTATCAACTTCGGTTGATCCGGCCCTATGGTTCGATGCTTGCTTTTATTTAGCGATTTCCTGCTTTAGGTAGGAGATTTTATCAACTTCGGTTGATCCGGCCCTTTGGTTCGATGCTCGCTTTTATTTAGTGATTGCCTGCTTTAGGTTAGCGGATGTTATCAACTTCGGTTTATCCGACCCTTCGGTTTGATGCTCGCTTTTATTTAGCGATTGCCTGCTTTGGTTAGCGGATGTTATCACATTCGGTTGATCCGGCCCTCTGGTTCGTTGCTCACTTTTATTTAGCGATTGCCTGCTTTGGTTAGCGGATGTTATCAACTTCGGTTGATCCGGCCCTATGGTTCGATGCTCGCTTTTATTTAGCGATTCACTGCTTTGGTTAGCGGATGTTATCACATTCAGTTGATCCGGCCCTCTGGTTCGATGCTCACTTTTATTTAGCGATTCCCTGCTTTGGTTAGCGGATGTAATCAACTTCGGTTGATCCGGCCCTATGGTTCGATGCTCGCTTTTATTTAGCGATTGACTGCTTCGGTTAGCGGATGTTATCAGCTTCGGTTTATCCGGCCCTATGGTTCCTTGCTCGCTTTTATTCAGTGATTTCTTGCTTTTGTTTAGAGGATGTTATCAACTTCGGTTTATCCGACCCTTTGGTTCGATGCTCGCTTTTATTTAGCGATTGCCTGCATTGTTTAGCGGATGTTATCAACTTCGTTTGATCCGGCCCTTTGGTTCGATGATCGCTTTTATTTAGTGATAACCTGCTTTAGGTAGTAGATGTTATCAAATTATGTTGATCCGGCCCTATGGTTCGATGCTCGCTTTTATTTAGCGATTCCCTGCTTTGGTTAGCGGATGTTATCAACTTCGGTTGATCCGGCCCCTATGGTTCGATGCTCGCTTTTATTTAGCGATTGCCTGCCTTGGTTAGCGGATGTTATCAACTTCGGTTGATCCGGCCCTATGGTTCGATGCTCTCTTTTATTTAGCGATTGTCTGCTTTAGGTAGCAGGTGTTATCAACTTCGGTTGATCCGGCCCTCTGGTTCAATGCTCGCTTTTATTTAGCGATTGCCTGCTTTAGGTTTGCGGATGTTATCAACTTTGGTTGATTCGGCCCTATGGTTCGATGCTCGTTTTTATTTAGTGATTGCCTGCTTTGGTTAGCGGATGTTATCGACTTTGGTTTATCCGGCCCTTTGGTTCGATGCTCGCTTTTATTTAGCGATTGCCTACTTTGATTAGTGGATGTTATCACATTCGGTTGATCCGGCCCTCTGGTTCGATGCTCCCTTTTAGTTAGCGATTGCCTGCTTTGGTTAGCGGATGTTATCAACTTCGGTTGATCCGGCCCTATGGTTCGATGCTCGCTTTTATTTAGCGATTGCCTGCTTTAGGTTTGCGGATGTTATCAACTTTGGTTGATTCGGCCCTATGGTTCGATGCTCGTTTTTATTTAGTGATTGCCTGCTTTGGTTAGCGGATGTTATCGACTTTGGTTTATCCGGCCCTTTGGTTCGATGCTCGCTTTTATTTAGCGATTGCCTACTTTGATTAGTGGATGTTATCACATTCGGTTGATCCGGCCCTCTGGTTCGATGCTCCCTTTTAGTTAGCGATTGCCTGCTTTGGTTAGCGGATGTTATCAACTTCGGTTGATCCGGCCCTATGGTTCGATGCTCGCTTTTATTTAGCGATTGACTGCTTTGGTTAGCGGATGTTATCAACTTCGGTTTATCCGGCCCTCTGGTTCGATGCTCGCTTTTATTTAGCGATTACCTGCTTTAGGTTAGCGGATGTTATCAACTTCGGTTTATCCGGCCCTTTGGTTCGATGCTCGCTTTTATTTAGCGATTGCCTGCTTTGGTTAGCAGATGTTATCAACTTCAGTTTATCCGGCCTTTTGGTTCGATGCTCGCTTTTATTTAGCGATTGCCATCTTTGGTAAGCGGATTTTATCACATTCGGTTGATCCGGCCCTCTGGTTCGATGCTCGCTATTATTTAGCGATTGCCTGCTTTGGTTAGCGGATGTTATCAACTTCGCTGATCCGGCCCTATGGTTCGATGCTCGCTTTTATTTAGCGATTGCCTGCTTTGTTTGGCGGATGTTATCAACTTCGGTTGATCCGGCACTCTGGTTCGATGCTCGCTTTTATTTAGCGATTGCCTGCTTTGGTTAGCAGATGTTATCAACTTCAGTTTATTCGGCCCTTTGGTTCGATGCTCGCTTTTATTTAGCGATTGCCTGCTTTGGAAAGGGGATGTTATCAACTTCGGTTGATTTGGCCCTCTAGTACGATTCTCGCTTTTATTTAGCGATTGCCTGCTTTA
The DNA here is from genome assembly GCA_963859935.3 of Lathyrus sativus. NCBI lineage: Eukaryota > Viridiplantae > Streptophyta > Magnoliopsida > Fabales > Fabaceae > Lathyrus > Lathyrus sativus. The sequence goes on from OZ012738.1 coordinate 282,192,977, forward strand.
GATAGCAGATGTCATCAACTTCGGTTGATCCGACCCTCTGGTTTGATGCTCGCTTTTATTTAGCGATTGCCTGCTTTGGTTAGCGGATGTTATCTATGATCCGACCCTCTGGTTCGATGCTCTCTTTTATTTAGCGATTGCCTGCTTTGGTTAGCAGATGTTATCAACTTCGTTTGATCCGGCCCTATGGTTCGATGCTCGCTTTTATTTAGCGATTTCCTGGTTTAGGTAGCAGATGTTATCAACTTCGGTTGATCCGACCCTATGGTTCGATGCTCGCTTTTATTTAGCAATTCGCTGCTTTGGTTAGCGGATGTTATAAACTTCGGTTGATCCGGCCATATGGTTCGATGCTCGCTTTTATTTAGCAATTGCCTGCTTTAGGTAGTAGATGTTATGAACTTCGGTTAATCCGGCCCTCTGGTTCAATGCTCACTTTTATTTAGCGAATGCAAGCTTTAGATTAGCGGATGTTATCAACTTTGGTTGATCCGGCCCTATGGTTCGATGCTCGTTTTTATTTAGCGATTGCCTGCTTTGGTTAGCGGATGTTATCAACTTTGGTTTATCCGGCCCTTTGGTTCGATGCTCGCTTTTATTTATCTATTGCCTGCTTTGGTTAGCGGATGTTATCACATTCGGTTGATCCGGCCCTCTGGTTCGATGCTCACTTTTATTTAGCGATTGCCTGCTTTGGTTAGCGGATGTTATCAACTTCGGTTGATCCGGCCCTGTGGTTCTATGCTCGCTTTTATTTAGCGATTCACTGCTTTGGTTAGCGGATGTTATCACATTCGGTTGGTTCGGCCCTCTGGTTCAATGCTCACTTTTATTTAGCGATTGCCTGCTTTGGTTAGCGGATGTTATCAACTTCGGTTGATCCGGCCCTATGGTTCGATGCTCGCTTTTATTTAGCGATTGACTGCTTTGGTTAGCGGATGTTATCGACTTCGATTGATCCGGCCCTATGGTTCCATGCTCGCTTTTATTCAGCGATTTCTTGCTTTTGTTTAGCGGATGTAATCAACTTCGGTTAATCCGGCCCTATGGTTCGATGCTCGCTTTTATTTAGCGATTTCCTGCCTTGGTTAGCGGATGTTATCAACTTCAATTGATCCGGCCCTATGAGTCGATGCTCACTTTTATTTAGCGATTGCCTGCTTTGGTTAGCAGAGGTTATCAACTTCGGTTGATCCGACCCTCTGGTTCGATGCTCGCTTTTATTTAGCGATTGCCTGCTTTGGTTAGCTGATGTTATCTATTTCGGTTGATCCGACCCTCTTGTTCGATGCTCGCTTTTATTTACCGAATGCCTGCTTTAGTTAGCGGATGTTATCAACTTCGGTTGAACCGGCCCTCTGGTTCGATGCTAGCTTTTATTTAGCAATTGCTTGCTTTGGTTAGCGGATGTTATCAACTTCGGTTGATCCGGCCCTATGGTTCGATGCTTGCTTTTATTTAGCGATTTCCTGCTTTAGGTAGGAGATTTTATCAACTTCGGTTGATCCGGCCCTTTGGTTCGATGCTCGCTTTTATTTAGTGATTGCCTGCTTTAGGTTAGCGGATGTTATCAACTTCGGTTTATCCGACCCTTCGGTTTGATGCTCGCTTTTATTTAGCGATTGCCTGCTTTGGTTAGCGGATGTTATCACATTCGGTTGATCCGGCCCTCTGGTTCGTTGCTCACTTTTATTTAGCGATTGCCTGCTTTGGTTAGCGGATGTTATCAACTTCGGTTGATCCGGCCCTATGGTTCGATGCTCGCTTTTATTTAGCGATTCACTGCTTTGGTTAGCGGATGTTATCACATTCAGTTGATCCGGCCCTCTGGTTCGATGCTCACTTTTATTTAGCGATTCCCTGCTTTGGTTAGCGGATGTTATCAACTTCGGTTGATCCGGCCCTATGGTTCGATGCTCGCTTTTATTTAGCGATTGACTGCTTCGGTTAGCGGATGTTATCAGCTTCGGTTTATCCGGCCCTATGGTTCCATGCTCGCTTTTATTCAGTGATTTCTTGCTTTTGTTTAGAGGATGTTATCAACTTCGGTTTATCCGACCCTTTGGTTCGATGCTCGCTTTTATTTAGCGATTGCCTGCATTGTTTAGCGGATGTTATCAACTTCGTTTGATCCGGCCCTTTGGTTCGATGATCGCTTTTATTTAGCGATAACCTGCTTTAGGTAGTAGATGTTATCAAATTATGTTGATCCGGCCCTATGGTTCGATGCTCGCTTTTATTTAGCGATTCCCTGCTTTGGTTAGCGGATGTTATCAACTTCGGTTGATCCGGCCCCTATGGTTCGATGCTCGCTTTTATTTAGCGATTGCCTGCCTTGGTTAGCGGATGTTATAAACTTCAATTGATCCGGCCCTATGAGTCGATGCTCACTTTTATTTAGCGATTTCCTGCTTTGGTTAGCGGAGGTTATCAACTTCGGTTGATCCGACCCTCTGGTTCGATGCTCGCTTTTATTTAGCGATTGCCTGCTTTGGTTAGTGGATGTTATCTATTTCGGTTGATCCGGCCCTCTTGTTCGATGCTCGCTTTTGTTTAGCGAATGCCTGCTTTAGGTTAGCGGATGTTATCAACTTCGGTTGATCCGGCCCTATGGTTCGATGCTCGCCTTTATTTAGCGATTGCCATTTTTGGTTAGCGGATGTTATCAACTTTGGTTGATCCGGCCCTATGGTTCGATGCTCGCTTTTATTTAGCGATTGCCTGCCTTGGTAAGCGGTTGTTATCAACTTCAGTTGATCCGGCCCTCTCGTTCGAAGCTCATTTTATTTAGCGATTGCCTGCTTTGTGTAGCAGAGGTTATCAACTTCGGTTGATCCGACCCTCTGGTTCGGTGCTCGCTTTTATTTAGCGATTGCCTGCTTTAGGTAGCGGATGTTATCAATTTCGGTTGATCCGGCCCTCTGGTTCGACGCTCGCTTTTATTTAGCGATTGCCTACTTTAGGTTAGCAGATGTTATCAACTTCGGTTGATCCGGCCCTCTGGTTCGATGCTCGCTTTTATTTAGCGATTGCCTGCTTTGGTTAGCGGATGTTATCAACTTCGGTTGATCCGGCCCTATGGTTCGATTGTCGCTTTTATTTAGCGATTGCCTGCTTTAGGTAGCAAATGTATCAACTTCGATTGATCCGGCCCTCTGGTTCGATGCTTGCTTTTAATTAGCGATTGCCTACTTTAGGTTAGAGGATGTTATCAACTTCGGTTGATCCGGCCCTATGGTTCGATGCTCGCTTTTATTTAGCGATTGCCTGCTTTGGTTAGCGGATGTTATCAACTTCGGCTGATCTGACCCTATTGTTCGATGCTCGCTTTTATTTAGCGATTGCCTGCCTTGGTTAGCGGATGCTATCAACTTCAGTTGATCCGGCCCTCTGGTTCGATGCTCGCTTTTATTTGGCGATTGCCTTCTTTGGTTAGCAGAGGTTATCAACATCGGTTGATCCGATCCTCTGGTTCGATGCTCGCTTTTATTTAGCGAATGCCTGCTTTGGTTAGCGGATGTTATCAATTTCGGTTGATCCGGCCCTCTGGTTCGATGCTGACTTTTGTTTAGCGATTGCCTGCTTTAGGTAGTAGATGTTATCAACTTCAGTTGATCCGACTCTCTGGTTCGATGCTCGCTTTAACTTAGCGATTGCCTGCTTTAGGTTAGTGGATGTTATCAACTTCAGTTGATCCGGCCTTATCATTCGATGCTCGCTTTTATTTTGCGATTGTCTGCTTTGGTTAGGGGATGTTATCAATTTCGGTTGATCCGGCCCTCTGGTTCGATGCTCACTTTTATTTAGCGATTTCCTGCTTTGGTTAGCGCATGTTATCAACTTCAGTTGATCCGGCCCACTGGTTCGATGCTCGCTTTTAATTAGCGATTGCCTTCTTTGGTTAGCCGATGTTATCAACTTCGGTTGATCCGGCCCTATGGTTCGATGCTCGCTTTTATTTAGCGATTGCCTGCTTTATGTAACAGATGTTATCAACTTCGGTTGATCCCGCCCTCTGGTTCGACGCTCGCTTTTATTTAGCGATTGCCTACTTTAGGTTAGCGGATGTTATCAACTTCAGTTGATCCGGCCCTATGGTTCGATGCTCGCTTTTATTTAGCGATTGCCTGCTTTGGTTAGCGGATGTTATCAACTTCGGTTGATCCGGCCCTATGGTTCGATGCTCGCTTTTATTTAGCGATTGCGTGCTTTGGTTAGCGGATGTTATCAACTTCGGTTGATCCGGCCCTATGGTTCGATTGTCGCTTTTATTTAGCGATTGCCTGCTTTAGGTAGCAGATGTTATCAACTTCGGTTGATCCGGCCTTCTGGTTCGATGCTCGCTTTAATTTAGCGATTGCTTGTTTTAGGTTAGCGGATGTTATGAACTTCAGTTGATCCAGCCTTATCATTCGATGCTCGCTTTTATTTAGCGATTGTCTGCTTTGGTTAGCGGATGTTATCAATTTCGGTTGATCCGACCCTCTGGTTCGATGCTCGCTTTTATTAAGTGATTTCCTGCTTTAGGTAGCAGATGTTATCAACTTCGGTTGATCCGGCCCTCTGGTTCGATACTCGCTTTTATTTAGTGATTGCCTGCTTTGGTTAGCGCATGTTATCAATTTCAGTTGATCCGGCCCTCTGGATCGATGCTCGTTTTATTTAGCGATTGCCTTCTTTGGTTAGCCAATGTTATCAACTTCGGTTGATCCGGCCCTATGGTTCGATGCTCGCTTTTATTTAGCGATTGCCTGCTTTATGTAGCAGATGTTATCAACTTCAGTTGATCCGGCCCTCTGGTTCGACGCTCGCTTTTATTTAGCGTTTGCCTACTTTAGCTTAGCGGATGTTATCAACTTCGGTTGATCCGGCCCTATGGTTCGATGCTCGCTTTTATTTAGCGATTTCATGCTTTCGTTAGCGGATGTTATCAACTTCGATTGATCCGGCCCTATGGTTCGATTGTCGCTTTTATTTAGCGATTGCCTGCTTTAGGTAGAAGATGTATCAACTTCGATTGATCCGGCCCTCTGGTTCGATGCTCGCTTTTATTTAGCGATTGCCTACTTTAGGTTAGCGGATGTTATCAACTTCCGTTGATTCGGCCCTATGGTTCGATGCTCGCTTTTAATTAGCGATTGCCTGCTTTGGTTAGCAGATGTTATCAACTTCGGTTGATCTGACCCTATCGTTCGAAGCTCGCTTTTATTTAGCGATTGCCTGCCTTGGTTAGCGGATGCTATCAACTTCAGTTGATCAGGCCCTCTGGTTCGATGCTCGCTTTTATTCAGCGATTGCCTGCTTTGGTTAGAGGATGTTATCAACTTCGGTTGATCCGGCCCTATGGTTCGATGCTCGCTTCTATTTAGCGATTGTCTGCTTTGGTTAGCGGATGTTATCAATTTTGGTTGATCCGTCCCACAGGTTCGATGCTCACTTTTATTTAGCGATTGTCTGCTTTGGGTAGCGGATGTTATCAATTTCAGTTGATCCGGCCCTCTGGTTTGATGCTCACTTTTATTTAGCGCTTGCCTGCTTTAGGTAGCAGATGTTATCAACTTCGGTTGATCCGGCCCTCTGGTTCGATGCTCGCTTTTATTTAGCGATTGCCTGCTTTGGTTAGCGGATGTTATCAACTTCGGTTAATCCGGCCCTCTTGTTCGATGCTCGCTTTTGTTTAGCGAATGCCTGCTTTAGGTTAGCGGATGTTATCAACTTCGGTTGATCCGGCCTTATGGTTCGATGCTCGCTTTTATTTAGCGATTGCCATTTTTGGTTAGCGGATGTTATCAACTTCGGTTGATCCGGCCCTATGGTTCGATGCTCGCTTTTATTTAGCGATTGTTTGCTTTGGTTGGCGGATGTTATCAACTTCGATTGATCCGACGCTCTAGTTCGATGCTCGCTTTTATTTAGCGATTGTCTGCTTTAGTTAGTGGATGTTATCAACTTCAGTTGATCCGGCCTTCTGGTTCGATGCTCGCTTTTATTTAGCGATTGTCTGTTTGGTTAGCGGGTGTTATCAACTTCGGTTGATCCGGCCCTATGGTTCGATGCTCGCTTTTATTTAGCGATTTCCTGCTTTAGGTAGCAGATGTTATCAACTTCGGTTGATCCGGCCCTCTGGTTCGATGCTCGCTTTTATTTAGCGATTGTCTGCTTTAGGTTAGCAGATGTTATCAACTTCGGTTGATCCGGCCATATGGTTTGATGCTCGCTTTTATTTAGCGATTGCCTGCTTTGGTCAGCGGATGTTATCAATTTCGGTTGATCCGTCCCACTGGTTCGATGCTCGCTTTTATTTAGCAATTACCTGCTTTAGGTAGCAGATGTTATCAACTTCAGTTGATCCGACCCAATGGATCGATGCTCGCTTTTATTTAGCAATTGCCTGCTTTGGTTAGCGGATGTTATCAACTTCGGTTGATCCAGCCCTATGGTTCGATGCTTGCTTTTATTTAGCGATTGTCTGCTTTGGTTATCGGATGTTATCAACTTCGGTTGATCCGGCCCTATGGTTCGATGCTCGCTTTTATTTAGCGATTCACTGCTTTGGTTAGCGGATGTTATCACATTCGGTTGGCTCGGCCCTCTGGTTCAATGCTCACTTTTATTTAGCGATTGCCTGCTTTGGTTAGCGGATGTTATCAACTTCGGTTGATCCGGCCCTATGGTTCGATGCTCGCTTTTATTTAGCGATTGACTGCTTTGGTTAGCGGATGTTATCAACTTCGGTTGATCCGGCCCTATGGTTCCATGCTCGCTTTTATTCAGCGATTTCTTGCTTTTGTTTAGCGGATGTTATCAACTTCGGTTGATCCGGCCCTCTGGTTCGATGATCGCTTTTATTTAGCGATTGCCTGCTTTAGGTTAGCGGATGTTATCAACTTCAGTTGATCCGGCCCTATGGTTCGATGCTCGCTTTTATTTACTGACTGCCTGCTTTGGTTAGCGGATGTTATCAATTTCAGTTGATCCGTCCCACTGGTTCGATGCCCGCTTTTATTTAGCAATTGCCTGCTTTAGGTAGCAGATGTTATAAACTTCAGTTGATCCGGCCCTATGGTTCGATGCTCTCTTTTATTTAGAAATTGCTGGCTTTGGTTAGCGGATGTTATCAACTTCGGTTAATCTGGTCCTATGGTTCGATGCTCGCTTTTATTTAGCGATTTCCTGCTTTGGTTAGCGGATGTTATCAACTTCGGTTTATCCGGCCCTTTGGTTCGTTACTCGCTTTTATTTAGTGATTGCTTGCTTTGGTTGGCGGATGTTATCAACTTCAGTTGATCCGACCCTCTCGTTCGATGCTCGCTTTTATTTAGCGATTGCCTGCTTTGGTTAGCGGATGTTATCAACTTCGGTTGATCCGGCCCTATGGTTCGATGCTCGCTTTTATTTAGCGATTTCCTGCTTTAGGTAGCAGATGTTATCAACTTCGGTTGATCCGGCCCTCTGGTTCGATGCTCACTTTTATTTAGCGAATGCCTGCTTTAGGTTAGCGGATGTTATCAACTTCGGTTGATCCGGCCCTATGGTTCGATGCTCGCTTTTATTTAGCGATTGCCTGCTTTGGTTAGCAGATGTTATCAATTTCGGTTGATCCGTCCCACTGGTTCGATGCTCGCTTTTATTTAGCAATTGCCTGCTTTAGGTAGCAGATGTTATCAACTTCAGTTGATCCGGCCCTATGGTTCGATGCTCGCTTTTATTTAGCGATTTCCTACTTTGGTTAGAGGATGTTATCAACTTCGGTTTATCCGGCCCTATGGTTCGTTGCTCGCTTTTATTTTGCGATTGCTTGCTTTGGTTGGCGAATGTTATCAACTTCGGTTGATCCGGCCCTCTGGTTCGATGCTCGCTTTTATTTAGCGATTGTCTGCTTTAGGTTAGCAGATGTTATCAACTTCGGTTGATCCGGCCATATGGTTCGATGCTCGCTTTTATTTAGCGATTGCCTGCTTTGGTCAGCGGATGTTATCAATTTCGGTTGATCCGTCCCACTGGTTCGATGCTCGCTTTTATTTAGCAATTACCTGCTTTAGGTAGCAGATGTTATCAACTTCAGTTGATCCGGCCCTATGGATCGATGCTCGCTTTTATTTAGCAATTGCCTGCTTTGGTTAGCGGATGTTATCAACTTCGGTTGATCCAGCCCTATGGTTCGATGCTCGCTTTTATTTAGCGATTCACTGCTTTGGTTAGCGGATGTTATCACATTCGGTTGGCTCGGCCCTCTGGTTCAATGCTCACTTTTATTTAGCGATTGCCTGCTTTGGTTAGCGGATGCTATCAACTTCGGTTGATCCGGCCCTATGGTTCGATGCTCGCTTTTATTTAGCGATTCACTGCTTTGGTTAGCGGATGTTATCACATTCGGTTGGCTCGGCCCTCTGGTTCAATGCTCACTTTTATTTAGCGATTGCCTGCTTTGGTTAGCGGATGTTATCAACTTCGGTTGATCCGGCCCTATGGTTCGATGCTCGCTTTTATTTAGCGATTGACTGCTTTGGTTAGCGGATGTTATCAACTTCGGTTGATCCGGCCCTATGGTTCCATGCTCGCTTTTATTCAGCGATTTCTTGCTTTTGTTTAGCGGATGTTATCAACTTCGGTTGATCCGGCCCTCTGGTTCGATGATCGCTTTTATTTAGCGATTGCCTGCTTTAGGTTAGCGGATGTTATCAACTTCAGTTGATCCGGCCCTATGGTTCGATGCTCGCTTTTATTTAGCAATTGCTGGCTTTGGTTAGCGGATGTTATTAACTTCGGTTAATCTGGTCCTATGGTTCGATGCTCGCTTTTATTTAGCGATTTCCTGCTTTGGTTAGCGGATGTTATCAACTTCGGTTTATCCGGCCCTTTGGTTCGTTACTCGCTTTTATTTAGCGATTGCTTGCTTTGGTTGGCGGATGTTATCAACTTCAGTTGATCCGACCCTCTCGTTCGATGCTCGCTTTTATTTAGCGATTGCCTGCTTTGGTTAGCGGATGTTATCAACTTCGGTTGATCCGGCCCTATGGTTCGATGCTCGCTTTTATTTAGCGATTTCCTGCTTTAGGTAGCAGATGTTATCAACTTCGGTTTATCCGGCCCTCTGGTTCGATGCTCACTTTTATTTAGCGAATGCCTGCTTTAGGTTAGCGGATGTTATCAACTTCGGTTGATCCGGCCCTATGGTTCGATGCTCCGTTTTATTTAGCGATTGCCTGGTTTGGTTAGCAGATGTTATCAATTTCGGTTGATCCGTCCCACTGGTTCGATGCTCGCTATTATTTAGCAATTGCCTGCTTTAGGTAGCAGATGTTATCAACTTCAGTTGATCCGGCCCTATGGTTCGATGCTCGCTTTTATTTAGCGATTTCCTACTTTGGTTAGAGGATGTTATCAACTTCGGTTTATCCGGCCCTATGGTTCGTTGCTCGCTTTTATTTTGCGATTGCTTGCTTTGGTTGGCGAATGTTATCAACTTCGGTTGATCCGGCCCTCTGGTTCGATGCTCGCTTTTATTTAGCGATTGTCTGCTTTAGGTTAGCAGATGTTATCAACTTCGGTTGATCCGGCCATATGGTTCGATGCTCGCTTTTATTTAGCGATTGCCTGCTTTGGTCAGCGGATGTTATCAATTTCGGTTGATCCGTCCCACTGGTTCGATGCTCGCTTTTATTTAGCAATTACCTGCTTTAGGTAGCAGATGTATCAACTTCAGTTGATCCGGCCCTATGGATCGATGCTCGCTTTTATTTAGCAATTGCCTGCTTTGGTTAGCGGATGTTATCAACTTCGGTTGATCCAGCCCTATGGTTCGATGCTCGCTTTTATTTAGCGATTGTCTGCTTTGGTTATCGGATGTTATCAACTTCGGTTGATCCGGCCCTATGGTTCGATGCTCGCTTTTATTTAGCGATTCACTGCTTTGGTTAGCGGATGTTATCACATTCGGTTGGCTCGGCCCTCTGGTTCAATGCTCACTTTTATTTAGCGATTGCCTGCTTTGGTTAGCGGATGTTATCAACTTCGGTTGATCCGGCCCTATGGTTCGATGCTCGCTTTTATTTAGCTATTGACTGCTTTGGTTAGCGGATGTTATCAACTTCGGTTGATCTGGCCCTATGGTTCCATGCTCGCTTTTATTCAGCGATTTCTTGCTTTTGTTTAGCGGATGTTATCAACTTCGGTTGATCCGGCCCTCTGGTTCGATGATCGCTTTTATTTAGCGATTGCCTGCTTTAGGTTAGCGGATGTTATCAACTTCAGTTGATCCGGCCCTATGGTTCGATGCTCGCTTTTATTTACTGACTGCCTGCTTTGGTTAGCGGATGTTATCAATTTCAGTTGATCCGTCCCACTGGTTCGATGCGCGCTTTTATTTAGCAATTGCCTGCTTTAGGTAGCAGATGTTATAAACTTCAGTTGATCCGGCCCTATGGTTCGATGCTCTCTTTTATTTAGCAATTGCTGGCTTTGGTTAGCGGATGTTATCAACTTCGGTTAATCTGGTCCTATGGTTCGATGCTCGCTTTTATTTAGCGATTTCCTGCTTTGGTTAGCGGATATTATCAACTTCGGTTTATCCGGCCCTTTGGATCGTTACTCGCTTTTATTTAGCGATTGCTTGCTTTGGTTGGCGGATGTTATCAACTTCAGTTGATCCAACCCTCTCGTTCGATGCTCGCTTTTATTTAGCGATTGCCTGCTTTGGTTAGCGGATGTTATCAACTTCGGTTGATCCGGCCCTATGGTTCGATGCTCGCTTTTATTTAGCGATTTCCTGCTTTAGGTAGCAGATGTTATCAACTTCGGTTGATCCGGCCCTCTGGTTCGATGCTCACTTTTATTTAGCGAATGCCTGCTTTAGGTTAGCGGATGTTATCAACTTCGGTTGATCCGGCCCTATGGTTCGATGCTCGCTTTTATTTAGCGATTGCCTGGTTTGGTTAGCAGATGTTATCAATTTCGGTTGATCCGTCCCACTGGTTCGATGCTCGCTTTTATTTAGCAATTGCCTGCTTTAGGTAGCAGATGTTATCAACTTCAGTTGATCCGACCCTATGGTTCGATGCTCGCTTTTATTTAGCGATTTCCTACTTTGGTTAGAGGATGTTATCAACTTCGGTTTATCCGGCCCTATGGTTCGTTGCTCGCTTTTATTTTGCGATTGCTTGCTTTGGTTGGCGAATGTTATCAACTTCGGTTGATCCGGCCCTCTGGTTCGATGCTCGCTTTTATTTAGCGATTGTCTGCTTTAGGTTAGCAGATGTTATCAACTTCGGTTGATCCGGCCATATGGTTCGATGCTCGCTTTTATTTAGCGATTGCCTACTTTGGTCAGCGGATGTTATCAATTTCGGTTGATCCGTCCCACTGGTTCGATGCTCGCTTTTATTTAGCAATTACCTGCTTTAGGTAGCAGATGTTATCAACTTCAGTTGATCCGGCCCTATGGATCGATGCTCGCTTTTATTTAGCAATTGCCTGCTTTGGTTAGCGGATGTTATCAACTTCGGTTGATCCAGCCTTATGGTTCGATGCTCGCTTTTATTTAGCGATTGTCTGCTTTGGTTATCGGATGTTATCAACTTCGGTTGATCCGGCCCTAAGGTTCGATGCTCGCTTTTATTTAGCGATTCACTGCTTTGGTTAGCGGATGTTATCACATTCGGTTGGCTCGGCCCTTTGGTTCAATGCTCACTTTTATTTAGCGATTGCCTGCTTTGGTTAGCGGATGTTATCAACTTCGGTTGATCCGGCCCTATGGTTCGATGCTCGCTTTTATTTAGCAATTGACTGCTTTGGTTAGCGGATGTTATCAACTTCGGTTGATCCGGCCCTATGGTTCGATGATCGCTTTTATTTAGCGATTGACTGCTTTGGTTAGCGGATGTTATCAACTTCGGTTGATCCGGCCCTATGGTTCCATGCTCGCTTTTATTCAGCGATTTCTTGCTTTTGTTTAGCGGATGTTATCAACTTCGGTTGATCCGGCCCTCTGGTTCGATGATCGCTTTTATTTAGCGATTGCCTGCTTTAGGTTAGCGGATGTTATCAACTTCAGTTGATCCGGCCCTATGGTTCGATGCTCGCTTTTATTTACTGACTGCCTGCTTTGGTTAGCGGATGTTATCAATTTCAGTTGATCCGTCCCACTGGTTCGATGCCCGCTTTTATTTAGCAATTGCCTGCTTTAGGTAGCAGATGTTATAAACTTCAGTTGATCCGGCCCTATGGTTCGATGCTCTCTTTTATTTAGCAATTGCTGGCTTTGGTTAGCGGATGTTATCAACTTCGGTTAATCTGGTCCTATGGTTCGATGCTCGCTTTTATTTAGCGATTTCCTGCTTTGGTTAGCGGATGTTATCAACTTCGGTTTATCCGACCCTTTGGTTCGTTACTCGCTTTTATTTAGCGATTGCTTGCTTTGGTTGGCGGATGTTTTCAACTTCAGTTGATCCGACCCTCTCGTTCGATGCTCGCTTTTATTTAGCGATTGCCTGCTTTGGTTAGCGGATGTTATCAACTTCGGTTGATCCGGCCCTATGGTTCGATGCTCGCTTTTATTTAGCGATTTCCTGCTTTAGGTAGCAGATGTTATCAACTTCGGTTGATCCGGCCCTCTGGTTCGATGCTCACTTTTATTTAGCGAATGCCTGCTTTAGGTTAGCGGATGTTATCAACTTCGGTTGATCCGGCCCTATGGTTCGATGCTCGCTTTTATTTAGCGATTGCCTGGTTTGGTTAGCAGATGTTATCAATTTCGGTTGATCCGTCCCACTGGTTCGATGCTCACTTTTATTTAGCAATTGCCTGCTTTAGGTAGCAGATGTTATCAACTTCAGTTGATCCGGCCGTATGGTTCGATGCTCGCTTATATTTAGCGATTTCCTACTTTGGTTAGAGGATGTTATCAACTTCGGTTTATCCGGCCCTATGGTTCGTTGCTCGTTTTTATTTTGCGATTGCTTGCTTTGGTTGGCGAATGTTATCAACTTCGGTTGATCCGGCCCTCTGGTTCGATGCTCGCTTTTATTTAGCGATTGTCTGCTTTGGTTAGTGGATGTTATCAACTTCAGTTTATCCGGCCCTCTGGTTCGATGCTCGCTTTTATTTAGCGATTGCCTGCTTTGGATAGCGGATGTTATCAACTTCGGTTGATCCGGCCCTATGGTTTGATGCTCGCTTTTATTTAGCGATTTCCTGCTTTAGGTAGCAGATGTTACCAACTTCGGTTGTTTCGGCCCTCTGGTTCGATGCTCGCTTTTATTTAGCAAATGCCTACTTTAGGTTAACGGATGTTATCAACTTCGGTTGATCCGGCCCTATGGTTCGATGCTCGCTTTTATTTAGCGATTGCCTGCTTTGGTTAGCGGATGTTATCAATTTCGGTTGATCCGTCCCACTGGTTCGATGCTCGCTTTTATTTAGCAATTGCCTGCTTTAGGTAGCAGATGTTATCAACTTCAGTTGATCCGGCCTTATGGTTCGATGCTCGCTTTTATTTAGCAATTGCCTGCTTTGGTTAGCGGATGTTATCAACTTCGGTTGATCCAGTCCTATGGTTCGAAGCTCACTTTTATTTAGCGATTGTCTGCTTTGGTTAGCGGATGTTATCAATTTCGGTTGATTCGGCCCATTCGTTCGATGCTCACTTTTATTTAGGGATTGTCTGCTTTGGTTAGCGGATGTTATCAATTTCAGTTGATCCGACCTTCTGGTTTGATGCTCACCTTTATTTAGCGATTGCCTGGTTTAAGTAGCAAACGTTATCAACTTCGGTTGATCCGGCCCTATGGTTCGATGCTCGCTTTTATTTAGCGATTGGTTGCTTTAGGTTAGTGGATGTTATCAACTTCGGTTGATCCGGCCCTATGGTTCGATGCTCGCTTTTATTTAGCAATTGCCTGCTTTGGTTAGCGGATGTTGTCAACTTCGGTTGATCTGGGTCTATAGTTCGATGCTCGCTTTTATTTAGTGATTTCATGCTTTGGTTAGAGGATGCTATCAACTTCGGTTTATCCGGCCCTTTGGTTCGTTGCTCGCTTTTATTTGGCGAATGCCTGCTTTCGTAAGCGGATGTTATCAACTTCGGTTGATCCGGCCCTATGGTTCGACGCTCGCTTTTATTTAGCGATTACCTGCTTTAGGTAGTAGATGTTATCAACTTCGGTTGATCCGGCCCTATGGTTCGTTGCTCGCTTTTATTTAGCGATTTCCTGCTTTGGTTAGCGGATGTTATCAACTTCGGTTTATCCGGCCCTTTGGTTCGTTGCTCGCTTTTATTTAACGATTGCTTGCTTTGGTTGGCAGATGTTATCAACTTCGGTTGATCCGGCCCTTTGGTTCGATGCTCGCTTTTATTTAGCGATTGCCTGCTTTGGTTAGCAGATGTTATCAACTTCGTTTTATCCGGCCCTTTGGTTCGATGCTCGCTTTTATTTAGCGATTGCCTGCTTTGGTTAGCGGATGTTATCAACTTCGGTTTATCCGGCCCTTTGGTTCGTTGCTCGCTTTTATTTAGCGATTGCTTACTTTGGTTGGCGGATGTTATCAACTTTGGTTGATCCGGCCCTCTTGTTCGATGCTTACTTTTATTTAGCGATTGTCTGCTTTGATTAGCGGATGTTATCAACTTCGGTTTATCCGGCCCTTTGGTTCGTTGTTCCCTTTTATTTAACGATTGCTTGTTTTGGTTGGCGGATGTTATCAACTTCGGTTGATCCGGCCCTCTGGTTCGATGCTCGATTTTATTTAGCGATTGCCTGCTTTAGGTTAGCGGATGTTATCAACTTCGCTTGATCCGGCCCTATGGTTCGATGCTCTCTTTTATTTAGCGATTGCCTGCTTTGGTTAGCGGATGTTATCAACTTCGGTTTATTTGGCCCTTTGGTTCGTTGCTCGCTTTTATTTAGCGATTGCCTGCCTTGGTTAGCGGATGCTATCAACTTCATTTGATCCGGCCCTCTAGTTTGATGCTCGCTTTTATTTAGCGATTGCCTTCTTTGGTTTGCGGAGACTATCAACTTCTCTGGTTCGATCCTCGCTTTTATTTAGCTATTGCCTGCTTTGGTTAGCGGATGTTATCAATTTCAGTTGATCCGACCCTCTGGTTCGATGCTCGCTTTTATTTAGCGATTGCCTGCTTTAGTTAGCAGATGTTATCAACTTGGGTTGATTCGGCCCTATGGTTCGATGCTCTCTTTTATTTAGCGATTTCCTGCTTTGGTTAGCGGATGTTATCAACTTCGGTTTATTTGGCCCTTTGGTTCGTTGCTCGCTTTTATTTAGCGATTGCTTGCTTTGGTTGGCGGATGTTATCAACTTCGGTTGATCCGGCCCTCTGGTTCGATGCTCGCTTTTATTTAGCGTTTGGCTGCTTTGGTTACCGGATGTTATCAACTTCGGTTGATCCGGCCCTATGGTTCGATGCTCGCTTTTATTTAGCGATTGCCTGCTTTGGTTAGCGGATGTTATCAACTTCGGTTTATCCGGCCCTTTGGTTCGATGCTCGCTTTTATTTAGCAATTGCCTGCATTAGGTAGCAGATCTTATCAACTTCGGTTGATCCGACCCTCTGGTTCGATGCTCGCTTTTATTTAGCGATTGCCTGCTTTGGTTAGCGGATGTTATCAACTTCGGTTTATCCGGCCCTTTGGTTCGATGCTCGCTTTTATTTAGCAATTTCCTGCTTTGGTTAGCGGATGTTATAAACTTCGGTTTATCCGGCCCTTTGGTTCGTTACTCGCTCTTATTTAGCGATTGCTTGCTTTGGTTGGCGGATATTATCAACTTAGGTTGATCCGGCCCTCTGGTTCGATGCTCGCTTTTATTTAGCGATTGTCTGCTTTGGTTTGCGGATATTATCAACTTCAATTGGTTCGGCCCTCTGGTTCGATGCTCGCGTTTATTTAGCGAATGCCTGCTTTGGTTAGCGGATGTTATCAACTTCGGTTTATCCGGCCCTCTGGTACGATGCTCGCTTTTATTTAGCGATTGTCTGCTTTAGGTTAGCGAATGTTATCAACTTCGGTTGATCCGACCCAATGGTTCGATGCTCGCTTTTATTTAGCGATTGCCTGCTTTGGTTAGCGGATGTTATCAACTTTGGTTGATCTGACCCTATGGTTTGATGCTCGCTTTTATTTAGCAATTCCCTGCCTTGGTTAGCGGATGCTATCAACTTCAGTTGATCCGGCCCTCTGGTTTGATGATCGCTTTTATTTAGTCATTGCCTCCTTTGGTTTGTGAAGGTTATCAACTTCGGTTGATCCGATCCTCTGGTTCGATGCTCGCTTTTATTTAGCTATTGCCTGCTTTGGTTAGCAGATGTTATCAATTTCGGTTGATCCGGCTCTCTGGTTCGATGCTCGTTTTTATTTAGCGATTGCCTGCTTTAGGTAGCAGATGTTATCAACTTCGGTTGATCCGGCCTTCTGGTTCGATGCTCGCTTTAATTTAGCGATTGCTTGCTTTAGGTTAGCGGATGTTATCAACTTCAGTTGATCCGGCCTTATCATTCGATGCTCGCTTTTATTTAGCGATTGTCTGCTTTGGTTAGCGGATGTTATCAATTTCGGTTGATCCGACCCTCTGGTTCGATGCTCGCTTTTATTAAGTGATTTCCTGCTTTAGGTAGCAGATGTTATCAACTTCGGTTGATCCGGCCCTCTGGTTCGATGCTCGCTTTTATTTAGCGATTGCCTGCTTTGGTTAGCGCATGTTATCAATTTCAGTTGATCCGGCCCTCTGGATCGATGCTCGTTTTATTTAGCGATTGCCTTCTTTGGTTAGCCAATGTTATCAACTTTGGTTGATCCGACCCTATGGTTCGATGCTCGCTTTTATTTAGCGATTGCCTGCTTTATGTAGCAGATGTTATCAACTTCAGTTGATCCGGCCCTCTGGTTCGACGCTCGCTTTTATTTAGCGTTTGCCTACTTTAGGTTAGCGGATGTTATCAACTTCGGTTGATCCGGCCCTATGGTTCGATGCACGCTTTTATTTAGCGATTGCATGCTTTCGTTAGCGGATGTTATCAACTTCGATTGATCCGGCCCTATGGTTCGATTGTCGCTTTTATTTAGCGATTGCCTGCTTTAGGTAGCAGATGTATCAACTTCGATTGATCCGGCCCTCTGGTTCGATGCTCGCTTTTATTTAGCGATTGCCTACTTTAGGTTAGCGGATGTTATCAACTTCGGTTGATCCGGCCCTATGGTTCGATGCTCGCTTTTAATTAGCGATTGCCTACTTTGGTTAGCGGATGTTATCAACTTCGGTTGATCTGACCCTATCGTTCGATGCTCGCTTTTATTTAGCGATTGCCTGCCTTGGTTAGCGGATGCTATCAACTTCAGTTGATCCGGCCCTCTGGTTCGATGCTCGCTTTTATTCAGCGATTGCCTGCTTTGGTTAGAGGATGTTATCAACTTCGGTTGATCCGGCGCTATGGTTCGATGCTCGCTTCTATTTAGCGATTGTCTGCTTTGGTTAGCGGATGTTATCAATTTTGGTTGATCCGGCCCACAGGTTCGATGCTCACTTTTATTTAGCGATTATCTGCTTTGGGTAGCGGATGTTATCAATTTCAATTGATCCGGCCCTCTAGTTTGATGCTCACTTTTATTTAGCGCTTGCCTGCTTTAGGTAGCAGATGTTATCAACTTCGGTTGATCCGGCCCTCTGGTTCGATGCTCGCTTTTATTTAGCGATTGGCTGCTTTAGGTTAACGGATGTTATCAACTTAGGTTAATCTGGTCCTATGGTTCGATGCTCGCTTTTATTTAGCGATTTCCTGCTTTGGTTAGCGGATGTTATCAACTTCGGTTTATCTGGCCCTTTGGTTCGTTGCTCGCTTTTATTTAGCGATTGCTTGCTTTGGTTGGCGGATGTTATCAACTTCGATTGATCCGACGCTCTGGTTCGATGCTCGTTTTTATTTAGCGATTGTCTGCTTTAGTTAGTGGATGTTATCAACTTCAGTTGATCCGGCCTTCTGGTTCGATGCTCGCTTTTATTTAGCGATTTCCTGTTTGGTTAGCGGGTGTTATCAACTTCAGTTGATCCGGCCCTATGGTTCGATGCTCGCTTTTATTTAGCGATTTCCTGCTTTAGGTAGCAGATGTTATCAACTTCGGTTGATCCGGCCCTCTGGTTCGATGCTCGCTTTTATTTAGCGATTGTCTGCTTTAGGTTAGCAGATGTTATCAACTTCGGTTGATCCGGCCATATGGTTCGATGCTCGCTTTTATTTAGCGATTGCCTGCTTGGTTAGCGGATGTTATCAATTTCGGTTGATCCGTCCCACTGGTTCGATGCTCACTTTTATTTAGCAATTACCTGCTTTAGGTAGCAGATGTTATCAACTTCAGTTGATCCGGCCCTATGGATCGATGCTCGCTTTTATTTAGCAATTGCTTTCTTTGGTTAGTGGATGTTATCAATTTCGGTTGATCCAGCCCTATGGTTCGATGCTCGCTTTTATTTAGCGATTATCTGCTTTGGTTGTCGGATGTTATCAACTTCGGTTTATCCGGCCCTTTGGTTCGTTGCTCGCTTTTATTTAGCGATTTCTTGCTTTGGTTTGCGGATGTTATCAACTTCGGGTGATCCGGCCCTCTGGTTCGATGCTCGCTTTTATTTAGCAATTGTCTGCTTTGGTTAGTGGATATTATCAACTTCAGTTGATCCGAGCCTCTGGTTCGATGCTCTCTTTTATTTAGCGATTGCCTGCTTTGGTTAGCGGATGTTATCAAATTCGGTTGATCCGGCCCTATGGTTCGATGCTCGCTTTTATTTAGCGATTTCCTGCTTTAGGTAGCAGATGTTATCAACTTCGGTTGATCCGGCCCTCTGGTTCGGTGCTCGCTTTTATTTAGCGATTGCCTGCTTTAGGTTAGCGGATGTTATCAACTTCAGTTGATCCGGCCCTATGGTTCGATGCTCGCTTTTCTTTACTGACTGCCTGCTTTGGTTAGCGGATGTTATCAATTTCAGTGTATCCGTCCCACTGGTTCGATGCCCGCTTTTATTTAGCAATTGCCTGCTTTAGGTAGCAGATGTTATAAACTTCGATTGATCCGGCCCTATGGTTCGATGCTCGCTTTTATTTAGCAATTGCTGGCTTTGGTTAGCGGATGTTATCAACTTCGGTTAATCTGGTCCTATGGTTCGATGCTCGCTTTTATTTAGCGATTTCCTGCTTTGGTTAGCGGATGTTATCAACTTCGGTTTATCCGGCCCTTTGGTTCGTTGCTCGCTTTTATTTAGCGATTGCTTGCTTTGGTTGGCGGATGTTATCAACTTCAGTTGATCCGACCCTCTGGTTCGATGCTCGCTTTTATTTAGCGATTGCCTGCTTTGGTTAGCGGATGTTATCAACTTCGGTTGATCCGGCCCTATGGTTCGATGCTCGCTTTTATTTAGCGATTTCCTGCTTTAGGTAGCAGATGTTATCAACTTCGGTTGATCCGGCCCTCTGGTTCGATGCTCACTTTTATTTAGCGAATGCCTGCTTTAGGTTAGCGGATGTTATCAACTTCGGTTGATCCGGCCCTATGGTTCGATGCTCGCTTTTATTTAGCGATTGCCTGGTTTGGTTAGCGGATGTTATCAATTTCGGTTGATTCGTCCGACTGGTTCGATGCTCGCTTTTATTTAGCAATTGCCTGCTTTAGGTAGCAGATGTTATCAACTTCAGTTGATCTGGCCCTATGGTTCGATGCTCGCTTTTATTTAGCGATTGCCTGCTTTGGATAGCGGATGTTATCAACTTCGGTTTATCCGGCCCTTTGGTTCGTTGCTCGCTTTTATTTTGCGATTGCTTGCTTTGGTTGGCGAATGTTATCAACTTCGGTTGATCCGGCCCTCTGGTTCGATGCTCGCTTTTATTTAGTGATTGTCTGCTTTGGTTAGTGGATGTTATCAACTTTAGTTTATCCGACCCTCTGGTTCGATGCTCGCTTTTATTTAGCAATTGCCTGCTTTGGATAGCGGATGTTATCAACTTCGGTTGATCCGGCCCTATGGTTTGATGCTCGCTTTTATTTAGCGATTTCCTGCTTTAGGTAGCAGATTTTACCAACTTCGGTTGTTCCGGCCCTCTGGTTCGATGCTCGCTTTTATTTAGCGAATGCTTGCTTTAGGTTAACGGATGTTATCAACTTCGGTTGATCCGGCCCTATGGTTCGATGCTCGCTTTTATTTAGCGATTGCCTGCTTTGGTTAGCGGATGTTATCAATTGCGGTTGATCCGTCCCACTGGTTCGATGCTCGCTTTTATTTAGCAATTGCCTGCTTTAGGTAGCAGATGTTATCAACTTCAGTTGATCCGGCCTTATGGTTCGATGCTCGCTTTTATTTAGCAATTGCCTGCTTTGGTTAGCGGATGTTATCAACTTCGGTTGATCCAATCCTATGGTTCGAAGCTCGCTTTTATTTAGCGATTGTCTGCTTTGGTTAGCGGATGTTATCAATTTCAGTTGATCCGGCCTTCTGGTTTGATGCTCACCTTTATTTAGAGATTTCCTGGTTTAAGTAGCAAACGTTATCAACTTCGGTTGATCCGGCCCTATGGTTCGATGCTCGCTTTTATTTAGAGATTGGCTGCTTTAGGTTAGTGGATGTTCTCAACTTCGGTTGATCCGGCCCTATGGTTCGATGCTCGCTTTTATTTAACAATTGCCTGCTTTGGTTAGCGGATGTTGTCAACTTCGGTTGATCTGGACCTATAGTTCGATGCTCGCTTTTATTTAGTGATTTCATGCTTTGGTTAGCGGATGCTATCAACTTCGGTTTATCCGGCCCTTTGGTTCATTGCTCGCTTTTATTTAGCGAATGCCTGCTTTGGTAAGCGGATGTTATCAACTTCGGTTGATCCGGCCCTATGGTTCGACGCTCGCTTTTATTTAGCGATTGCCTGCTTTAGGTAGCAGATGTTATCAACTTCGGTTGATCCGGCCCTATGGTTCGTTGCTCGCTTTTAGTTAGCGATTTCCTGCTTTGGTTAGCGGATGTTATCAACTTCGGTTTATCCGGCCGTTTGGTTCGTTGCTCGCTTTTATTTAACGATTGCTTGCTTTGGTTGGCAGATGTTATCAACTTCGGTTGATCCGGCCCTATGGTTCGATGCTCGCATTTATTTAGCGATTGGCTGCTTTGGTTAGCGGATGTTATCAACTTCGGTTGAATCGGCCCTGTGGTTTGATGCTCACTTTTATTTAGCGATTTTCTGCTTTGGTTAGCGGATGTTATCAACTTCAGTTTATCCAGCCCTTTGGTTCGATGCTCGCTTTTATTTAGCGATTGCCTGCTTTAGGTAGCAGATGTTATTAACTTCAGTTGATCCGCCCCTATGGTTCGATGCTCGCTTTTATTTAGCGATTGCCTGCTTTAGTTAGCAGATGTTATCAACTTGGGTTGATCCGGCCCTATGGTTCGATGCTCGCTTTTATTTAGCGATTTCCTGCTTTGGTTAGCGGATGTTATCAACTTCGGTTTATTTGGCCCTTTGGTTCGTTGCTCGCTTTTATTTAGCGATTGCTTGCTTTGGTTGGCGGATGTTATCAACATCGTTTGATACGGCCCTCTGGTTCGATGCTCGCTTTTATTTAGCGTTTGGCTGCTTTGGTTAGCGGATGTTATCAACTTCGGTTGATACGGCCCTATGGTTCGATGCTCGCTTTTTTTTAGCGATTGCCTGCTTTGGTTAGCGGATGTTATCAACTTCGGTTTATCTGGCCCTTTGGTTCGATGCTCGCTTTTATTTAGCAATTTCCTGCATTAGGTAGCAGATGTTGTCAACTTCGGTTGATCCGGCCCTCTGGTTCGATGCTCGCTTTTATTTAGCGATTGCCTGCTTTGGTTAGCGGATGTTATCAACTTCGGTTTATCCGGCCCTTTGGTTCGATGCTCGCTTTTATTTGGCAATTTCCTGCTTTGATTAGCGGATGTTATAAACTTCGGTTTATCCGGCCCTTTGGTTCGTTGCTCGCTCTTATTTAGCGATTGCTTGCTTTGGTTGGCGGATATTATCAACTTAGATTGATCCGGCCCTCTGGTTCGATGCTCTCTTTTATTTAGCGATTGTCTGCTTTGGTTTGCGGATATTATCAACTTCAATTGGTCCGGCCCTCTGGTTCGTTGCTCGCTTTTATTTAGCGATTGCTTGGTTTGATTGGCGGATGTTATTAACTTCGGTTGATCCGGCCCTCTGGTTCGATGCTCTCTTTTATTTAGCGATTGCCTGCTTTAGGTTAGCGAATGTTATCAACTTCGGTTGATCAGGCCCAATGGTTCGGCGCTCGCTTTTATTTAGCGATTGCCAGCTTTGGTTAGCGGATGTTATCAACTTTGGTTGATCTGACCCTATGGTTTGATGCTCGCTTTTATTTAGCGATTCCCTGCCTTGGTTAGCGGATGCTATCAACTTCAGTTGATCCGGCCCTCTGGTTTGATGCTCGCTTTTATTTAGCGATTGCCTCCTTTGGTTTGCGGAGGTTATCAACTTTGGTTGATCCGATCCTCTGGTTCGATGCTCGCATTTATTTAGCTATTGCCTGCTTTGGTTAGCAGATGTTATCAATTTCGGTTGATCCGGCCCTCTGGTTCGATGCTCGCTTTTATTTAGCGATTGCCTGCTTTAGGTAGCAGATGTTATCAACTTCGGTTGATCCAACCATCTGGTTCGATCCTCGATTTTATTTAGCGATTGCCTGCTATAGGTTAGTGGATGTTATCAACTTCGGTTGAATCGACCCTGTGGTTCGATGCTCACTTTTATTTAGCGATTTTCTGCTTTGGTTAGCAGATGTTATCAACTTCAGTTTATCCAGCCCTTTGGTTGGATGCTCGATTTTATTTAGCGATTGCCTGCTTTGGTTAGCAGATGTTATCAACTTCAGTTGATCCGGCCCTCTGGTTCGATGCTCACTTATATTCAATGATTGCCTGCTTTGGTTAGTGGATATTATCAACTTCGGTTGATCCGGCCCTATGGTTCGATGCTCGCTTTTATTTAACGATTTCGTGCTTTGGTTAGCGGATGTTATCAACTTCGGTTGATCCGGCCCTCTAGTTCGATGCTCGCTTTTATTTAGCGATTGCCTGCTTTGGTCAGCGGATGTTATCAATTTTGGCTGATCCGTCCCACTGGTTCGATGCTCGCTTTTATTTAGCGATTGCTTGCTTTAGGTAGCAGATGTTATCAACTTCAGTTGATTCGGCCCTACAATTCGACGCTCGCTTTTATTTCGCGATTGCCTGCTTTGGTTAGAGGATGTTATCAACTTCGGTTGATCCGGCCCTATGGTTTGATGCTCGCTTTTATTTAACGATTGCCTGGCTTGGTTAGCGGATGCTATCAACTTCAGTTGATCCGGCCCTCTGGTTTAATGCTCGCTTTTATTTAGCGATTCCCTGCTTTGGTTAGCAGATGTTATCAACTTCAGTTGATCCGACCCTCTGGTTCGATGCTCACTTATATTCAACGATTTCCTGCTTTGGTTAGTGGATATTATCAACTTCGGTTGATCCGGCCCTATGGTTCGATGCTCGCTTTTATTTAGCGATTGCCTGCTTTGGTTAGCGGATGTTATCAATTTTGGCTGATCCGTCCCACTGGTTCGATGCTCGCTTTTATTTAGCAATTGCTTGCTTTAGGTAGCAGATGTTATCAACTTCAGTTGATTCGACCCTACAATTCGATGCTCGCTTTTATTTCGCGATTGCCTGCTTTGGTTAGAGGATGTTATCAACTTCGGTTGATCCGGCCCTATGGTTCGATGCTCGCTTTTATTTAACGATTGCCTGGCTTGGTTAGCGGATGCTATCAACTTCAGTTGATCCGGCCCTCTGGTTTAACGCTCGCTTTTATTTAGCGATTGCCTTCTTTGGTTTGCAGAGGTTATCAACTTCGGTTGATCCGATCCTTTGGTTCGATGCTCGCTTTTATTTAACTATTGCCTGCTTTGGTTAGCGGATGTTAGCAACTTTGGTTGATCTGACCCTATGGTTTGATGCTCGCTTTTATTTAGCAGTTCCCTGCCTTGGTTAGCGGATGCTATTAACTTCATTTGATCCGGCCCTCTGGTTTGATGCTCGCTTTTATTTAGCGATTGCCTCCTTTGGTTTGCGGAGGTTATCAACTTCGGTTGATCTGATCCTCTGGTTCGATGCTCGCTTTTATTTAGCTATTGCCTGCTTTGGTTAGCAGATGTTATCAATTTCGGTTGATCCGGCCCTCTGGTTTGATGCTCGCTTTTATTTAGCGATTGCCTGCTTTAGGTAGCAGATGTTATCAACTTCGGTTGATCCAGCCATCTGGTTCGATCCTCGCTTTTATTTACCGATTGCCTGCCATAGGTTAGCGGATGTTATCAACTACGGTTGATCTGGTCCTATGGTTCGATGCTCACTTTTATTTAGCGATTTCCTGCTTTGGTTAGCGGATGTTATCAACTTCGGTTTATCCAGCCCTTTGGTTGGATGCTCGCTTTTATTTAGCGATTGCCTGCTTTGGTTAGCAGATATTATCAACTTCAGTTGGTCCGGCCCTCTGGTTCGATGCTCGCGTTTATTTAGCGATTGCCTGTTTTGGTTAGCCGATGTTATCAACTTCGGTTTATCCGGCCCTTTGGTTCGTTGCGCACTTTTATTTAGCGATTGCTTGCTTTGGTTGGCGGATGTTATTAACTTCGGTTGATCCGGCCCTCTGGTTCGATGCTCGCTTTTATTTAGCGATTGCCTGCTTTAGGTTAGCGAATGTTTTCAACTTCGGTTGATCCGACCCAATGGTTCGATGCTCGCTTTTATTTAGCAATTGCCTGCTTTGGTTAGCGGATGTTATCAACTTTGGTTGATCTGACCCTATGGTTTGATGCTCGCTTTTATTTAGCGATTCCCTGCCTTGGTTAGCGGATGCTATCAACTTCAGTTGATCCGGCCCTCTGGTTTGATGCTCGCTTTTATTTAGCGATTGCCTCCTTTGATTTGCGGAGGTTATCAACTTTGGTTGATCTGATCCTCTGGTTCGATGCTCGCTTTTATTTAGCTATTGCCTGCTTTGGTTAGCAGATGTTATCAATTTCGGTTGATCCGGCCCTCTGGTTCGATGCTCGCTTTTATTTAGCGATTGCCTGCTTTAGGTATTAGATGTTATCAACTTCGGTTGATCCAGCCATCTGGTTCGATCCTCGATTTTATTTAGCGATTGCCTGCTATAGGTTAGTGGATGTTATCAACTTCGGTTGATCAGGCCCTGTGGTTCGATGCTCACTTTTATTTAGCGATTTTCTGCTTTGGTTAGCGGATGTTATCAACTTCGGTTTATCCAGCCCTTTGGTTGGATGCTCGCTTTTATTTAGCGATTGCCTGCTTTGGTTAGCAGATGTTATCAACTTCAGTTGATCCGGCCCTCTGGTTCGTTGCTCACTTACATTCAACGATTGCCTGCTTTGGTTAGTGGATATTATCAACTTCGGTTGATCCGGCCCTATGGTTCGATGCTCGCTTTTATTTAGCGATTTCTTGCTTTGGTTAGCGGATGTTATCAACTTCGGTTGATCCGGCCCTATGGTTCGATGCTCGCTTTTTTTTAGCGATTGCCTGCTTTGGTTAGCGGATGTTATCAACTTCGGTTTATCCGGCCCTTTGGTTCGATGCTCGCTTTTATTTAGCAATTGCCTGCATTAGGTAGCAGATGTTATCAACTTCGGTTGATCCGGCCCTCTGGTTCGATGCTCGCTTTTATTTAGCGATTGCCTGCTTTGGTTAGCGGATGTTATCAACTTCGGTTTATCCGGCCCTTTGGTTCGATGCTCGCTTTTATTTAGCAATTTCGTGCTTTGGTTAGCGGATGTTATAAACTTCGGTTTATCCGGCCCTTTGGTTCGTTGCTCGCTCTTATTTAGCGATTGCTTGCTTTGGTTGGCGGATATTATCAACTTAGGTTGATCCGGCCCTCTGGTTCGATGCTCGCTTTTATTTAGCGATTGTCTGCTTTGGTTTGCGGATATTATCAACTTCAATTGGTCCGGCCCTCTGGTTCGATGCTTGTGTTTATTTAGCGAATGCCTGCTTTGGTTAGCGGATGTTATCAAATTCGGTTTATCCGGCCCTCTGGTACGACGCTCGCTTTTATTTAGCGATTGTCTGCTTTAGGTTAGCGAATGTTATCAACTTCGGTTGATCCGGCCCAATGGTTCGATGCTCGCTTTTATTTAGCGATTGCCTGCTTTGGTTAGCGGATGTTATCAACTTTGGTTGATCTGACCCGATGGTTTGATGCTCGCTTTTATTTAGCAATTCCCTGCCTTGGTTAGCGGATGCTATCAACTTCAGTTGATCCGGCCCTCTGGTTTGATGCTCACATTTATTTAGCGATTGCCTCCTTTGGTTTGCGAAGGTTATCAACTTCGGTTGATCCGATCCTCTGGTTCGATGCTCGCTTTTATTTAGCTATTGCCTGCTTTGGTTAGCAGATGTTATCAATTTCGGTTGATCTGGCCCTCTGGTTCGATGCTCGTTTTTATTTAGCGATTGCCTGCTTTAGGTAGCAGATGTTATCAACTTCGGTTGATCCAACCATCTGGTTCGATCCTCGCTTTTATTTAGCGATTTCCTGCTATAGGTTAGCGGATGTTATCAACTTCGGTTGATTCGGCCCTATGGTTCGATGCTCACTTTTATTTAGCGATTTCCTGCTTTGGTTAGCAGATGTTATCAACTTCGGTTTATCCGGCCCTTTGGTTCGTTGTTCGCTCTTATTTAGCGATTGCTTGCTTTGGTTGGCGGATGTTATCAACTTCGGTTGATCCGGCCCTCTGGTTCGATGCTCGCTTTTATTTAGCGATTGTCTGCTTTGGTTAGCGGATATTATCAACTTCAGTTGGTCCGACCCTCTGGTTCGATGCTCGCGTTTATTTAGCGATTTCCTGCTTTGGTTAGCGGATGTTATCAACTTCGGTTTATCCGGCCCATTGGTTCGTTGCTCGCTTTTATTTAGCGATTGCTTGCTTTGGTTGGCGGATGTTATTAACTTCGGTTGATCCGACCCTCTGGTTCGATGCTCGCTTTTATTTAGCGATTGCCTGCTTAAGGTTAGCGAATGTTATCAACTTCGGTTGATCAGGCCCAATGGTTCGACGCTCGCTTTTATTTAGCAATTGCCTGCTTTGGTTAGCGGATGTTATCAACTTTGGTTGATCTGACCCTATGGTTTGATGCTCGCTTTTATTTAGCGATTCCCTGCCTTGGTTAGCGGATGCTATCAACTTCAGTTGATCCGACCCTCTGGTTTGATGCTCGCTTTTATTTAGCGATTGCTTCCTTTAGTTTGCGGAGGTTATCAACTTTGGTTGATCCGATCCTCTGGTTCGATGCTCGCATTTATTTAGCTATTGCCTGCTTTGGTTAGCAGATGTTATCAATTTCGGTTGATCCGGCCCTCTAGTTCGATGCTCGCTTTTATTTAGCGATTGCCTGCTTTAGGTAGCAGATATTATCAACTTCGGTTGATCCAACCATCTGGTTCGATCCTCGATTTTATTTAGCGATTGCCTGCTATAGGTTAGTGGATGTTATCAACTTCGGTTGAATCGGCCCTGTGGTTCGATGCTCACTTTTATTTAGCGATTTTCTGCTTTGGTTAGCGGATGTTATCAACTTCAGTTTATCCAGCCCTTTAGTTCGATGCTCACTTTTATTTAGCGATTTTCTGCTTTGGTTAGCGGATGTTATCAACTTCAGTTGATCCGGCCCTCTGGTTAGATGCTCACTTATATTCAACGATTGCCTGCTTTGGTTAGTGGATATTATCAACTTCGGTTGATCCGACCCTATGGTTCGATGCTCGCTTTTATTTAGCGATTTCCTGCTTTGGTTAGCGGATGTTATCAACTTCGGTTGATCCGGCCCTCTGGTTCGATGCTCGCTTTTATTTAGCGATTGCCTGCTTTGGTTAGCGGATGTTATCAATTTTGGCTGATCCGTCCCACTGGTTCGATGCTCGCTTTTATTTAGCAATTGCTTGCTTTAGGTAGCAGATGTTATCAACTTCAGTTGATTCGGCCCTATAATTTGACGCTCGCTTTTATTTCGCGATTGCCTGCTTTGGTTAGAGGATGTTATCAACTTCGGTTGATCCGGCCCTATGGTTCGATGCTCGCTTTTGTTTAACGATTGCCTGGCTTGGTTAGCGGATGCTATCAACTTCAGTTGATCCGGCCCTCTGGTTTAATGCTCGCTTTTATTTAGCGATTGCCTGCTTTGGTTAGCAGATGTTATCAACTTCAGTTGAACCGGCCCTCTGGTTCGATGCTCACTTATATTCAACGATTGCCTGCTTTGGTTAGTGGATATTATTAACTTCGGTTGATCCGGCCCTATGGTTCGATGCTCGCTTTTATTTAGCGATTGCCTGCTTTGGGTAGCGGATGTTATCAATTTTGGCTGATCCGTCCCACTGGTTCGATGCTCGCTTTTATTTAGCAATTGCTTGCTTTAGGTAGCAGATGTTATCAACTTCAGTTGATTCGGCCCTACAATTCGATGCTCGCTTTTATTTCGCGATTGGCTGCTTTGGTTAGAGGATGTTATCAACTTCGGTTGATCCGGCCCTATGGTTCGATGCTCGCTTTTATTTAACGATTGCCTGGCTTGGTTAGCGGATGCTATCAACTTCAGTTGATCCGGCCCTTTTGTTTAATGCTCGCTTTTATTTAGCGATTGCCTTCTTTAGTTTGCATAGGTTATCAACTTCGGTTGATCTGGTCCTTTGGTTCGATGCTCGCTTTTATTTAACTATTGCCTGCTTTGGTTAGCGGATGTTATCAACTTTGGTTGATCTGACCCTATGGTTTGATGCTCGCTTTTATTTAGCAGTTCCCTGCCTTGGTTAGCGGATGCTATTAACTTCAGTTGATCCGGCCCTCTGGTTTGATGCTCGCTTTTATTTAGCGATTGCCTCCTTTGGTTTGCGGAGGTTATCAACTTCGATTGATCCGATCCTCTGGTTCGATGCTCGCTTTTATTTAGCTATTGCCTGCTTTGGTTAGCAGATGTTATCAATTTCGGTTGATCCGGCCCTCTGGTTCGATGCTCGCTTTTATTTAGCGATTGCCTGCTTTAGGTAGCAGATGTTATCAACTTCGGTTGATCCAGCCATCTGGTTCGATCCTCGCTTTTATTTAGTGATTGCCTGCTATAGGTTAGCGGATGTTATCAACTTCGGTTGATCCGGCCCTATGGTTCGATGCTCACTTTTATTTAGCAATTTCCTGCTTTGGTTAGCGGATATTATCAACTTCGGTTTATCCGGCCCTTTGGTTTGTTATTCGCTCTTATTTAGCGATTGCTTGCTTTGGTTGGCGGATGTTATCAACTTCGCTTGATCCGGCCCTCTGGTTCGATGCTCGCTTTTATTTAGCGATTTTCTGCTTTGGTTAGCGGATATTATCAACTTCAGTTGGTCCGGCCCTCTGGTTCGATGCTCGCATTTATTTATCGATTGCCTGTTTTGGTTAGCCGATGTTATCAACTTCGGTTTATCCGGCCCTTTGGTTCTTTGCGCGCTTTTATTTAGCGATTGCTTGCTTTGGTTGGCGGATGTTATTAACTTCGGTTGATCCGGCCCTCTGGTTCGATGCTCGCTTTTATTTAGCGATTGCCTGCTTTAGGTTAGCGAATGTTATCAACTTCGGTTGATCCGGCCCAATGGTTCGATGCTCACTTTTATTTAGCAATTGCCTGCTTTGGTTAGCGGATGTTATCAACTTTGGTTGATCTGACCCTATGGTTTGATGCTCGCTTTTATTTACGATTCCCTGCCTTGGTTAGCGGATGCTATCAACTTCAGTTGATCCGGCCCTCTGGTTTGATGCTCGCTTTTATTTAGCGATTGCCTCCTTTGGTTTGCGGAGGTTATCAACTTTGGTTGATCCGATCCTCTGGTTCGATGCTCGCTTTTCTTTAGCTATTGAATGCTTTGGTTATCAGATGTTATCAATTTCGGTTGATCCGGCCCTCTGGTTCGATGCTCGCTTTTATTTAGCGATTGCCTGTTTTAGGTATTAGATGTTATCAACTTCGGTTGATCCAGCCATCTGGTTCGATCCTCGATTTTATTTAGCGATTGCCTGCTATAGGTTAGTGGATGTTATCAACTTCGGTTGATCCGGCCCTGTGGTTCGATGCTCACTTTTATTTAGCGATTTTCTGCTTTGGTTAGCGGATGTTATCAACTTCGGTTTATCCAGCCCTTTGGTTGGATGCTCGCTTTTATTTAGCGATTGCCTGCTTTGGTTAGCAGATGTTATCAACTTCAGTTGATCCGGCCCTCTGGTTCGATGCTCACTTATATTCAACGATTGCCTGCTTTGGTTAGTGGATATTATCAACTTCGGTTGATCCGGCCCTATGGTTCGATGCTCGCTTTTATTTAGCGATTTCCTGCTTTGGTTAGCGGATGTTATCAACTTCGGTTGATGCGGCCATCTGGTACGATGCTCACTGTTATTTAGCGATTGCCTGCTATAGGTTAGCGGATGTTTTCAACTTCGGTTGATCCAGACCTATGGTTCGATGCTCGCTTTTATTTAGCGATTGCCTGCTTTGGTTAGCGGATATTATCAACTTCAGTTGATCCAGCCCTATGGTTCGATGCTCGTTTTTATTTAGCGATTGCCTGCTTTAGTTAGCGGATGTTATCAACTTCGGTTGATCCGGCCCTCTAGTTCGATGCTCGCTTTTATTTAGCGATTGCCTGCTTTGGTTAGCGAATGTTATCAATTTCGGCTGATCCGTCCCACGTGTTCGATGCTCGCTTTTATTTAGCAATTACTTGCTTTAGGTAGTAGATTTTATCAACTTCATTTGATCCGGCACTATGATTCGACGCACGCTTTTATTTAGCGATTGCCTGCTTTGGTTAGCGGATGTTATCAACTTCGGTTGATCCAGCCCTATGGTTCGATGCTCGCTTTTATTTAGCGATTGTCTGCTTTGGTTAGCGAGTGTTATCAATTTCGGTTGATTCGGCCCACTGGTTCGATGCTCACTTTTATTTAGCGATTGTCTGCTTTGGTTAGCGGATGTTATCAATTTCGGTTGATCCGGCCCTCTGGTTTGATGCTCACTTTTATTTAGCGATTGCCTTGTTTAAGTAGCAAACGTTATCAACTTCGGTTGATCCGGCCCTATGGTTCGATGCTCGCTTTTATTTAGCGATTGGCTGCTTTAGGTTAGCGGATGTTATCAACTTTGGTTGATCCGGCCCTATGGTTCGATGCTCGTTTTTATTTAGCAATTGCCTGGCTTGGTTAGCGGATGCTATCAACTTCAGTTGATCCGGCCCTCTGGTTTAATGCTCGCTTTTATTTAGCGATTGCCTTCTTTGGTTTGCAGAGGTTATCAACTTTGGTTGATCCGATCTTTCGGTTCGATGCTCGCTTTTATTTAACTATTGCCTGCTTTGGTTAGCGGATGTTATCAATTTCGGTTGATCCGGCCCTCTGGTTCGATGCTCGCTTTTATTTAGCGATTGCCTGCTTTAGGTAGCAGATGTTATCAACTTCGGTTGATCCGACCATCTGGTTCGATGCTCGCTGTTATTTAGCGATTGCCTGCTATAGGTTAGCGGATGTTATCAACTTCGGTTGATTCATACCTATGGTTCGATGCTCGCTTTTTTTAGCGATTTCCTGCTTTGGTTAGCGAATGTTATCAACATCGGTTTATTCGTCCCTTTGGTTCGATGCTCGCTTTTATTTAGCGATTGCCTGCTTTGGTAAGCAGATATTATCAACTTCAGTTGATCCGGCCCTCTGATTCGATGCTCACTTTTATTTAGCGATTGCCTGCTTTGGTTAGCGGATATTATCAACTTCGGTTGATCCAGCCCTATGGTTCGATGCTCGTTTTTATTTAGTGATTGCCTGGTTTAGTTAGCGGATGTTATCAACTACGGTTGATCCGAAACTCTAGTTTGATGCTCTCTTTTATTTAGCGATTGCCTGCTTTGGTTAGCGAATGTTATCAATTTCGGCTGATCCGTCCCACTGGTTCGATGCTCGCTTTTATTTAGCAATTACTTGCTTTAGGTAGTAGATTTTATCAACTTCAGTTGATCCGACACTATGATTCGACGCACGCTTTTATTTAGCGATTGCCTGCTTTGGTTAGCGGATGTTATCAACTTCGGTTGATCCAGCCCTATGGTTCGATGCTCGCTTTTATTTAGCGATTGCCTGCTTTGGTTAGCGGATGTTATCAATTTCGGTTGATTCGGCCCACTGGTTTGATGCTCACTTTTATTTAGCGATTGTCTCCTTTGGTTAGCGGATGT
Organism: Lathyrus sativus; assembly: GCA_963859935.3. NCBI lineage: Eukaryota > Viridiplantae > Streptophyta > Magnoliopsida > Fabales > Fabaceae > Lathyrus > Lathyrus sativus. Next base: position 282,225,306 of record OZ012738.1, read on the forward strand.
TATCAATTTCGGTTGATCCGGCCTTCTGGTTTGATGCTCACTTTTATTTAGCGATTGCTTTGTTTAAGTAGCAAACGTTATCAACTTCGGTTGATCCGGCCCTATGGTTCGATGCTCGCTTTTATTTAGCGATTGGCTGCTTTAGGTTAGCGGATGTTATCAACTTTGGTTGATCTGGCCCTATGGTTCGATGCTCGTTTTTATTTAGCAATTGCCTGGCTTGGTTAGCGGATGCTATCAACTTCAGTTGAGCCGGCCCTCTGGTTTAATGCTCGCTTTTATTTAGCGATTGCCTTCTTTGGTTTGCAGAGGTTATCAACTTCGGTTGATCCGATCTTTTGGTTCGATGCTCGCTTTTATTTAACTATTGCCTGCTTTGGTTAGCGGATGTTATCAATTTCGGTTGATCCGGCCCTCTCGTTCGATGCTCGCTTTTATTTAGCGATTGCCTGCTTTAGGTAGCAGATGTTATCAACTTCGGTTGATCCGACCATCTGGTTCGATGCTCGCTGTTATTTAGCGATTGCCTGCTATAGGTTAGCGGATGTTATCAACTTCGGTTAATCCAGACCTATGGTTAGATGCTTGCTTTTTTTAGAGATTTCCTACTTTGGTTAGCGAATGTTATCAACTTCGGTTTATCCGACCCTTTGGTTCGATGCTTGCTTTTATTTAGCGATTGCCTGCTTTGGTTAGTAGATGTTATCAACTTCAGTTGATCCGGCCCTCTGGTTCGATGCTCACTTTTATTTAGCGATTGCCTGCTTTGGTTAGCGGATATTATCAACTTCGGTTGATCCAGCCCTATGGTTCGATGCTCGTTTTTATTTAGCGATTGCCTGCTTTAGTTAGCGGATGTTATCAACTTCGGTTGATCCGGCCCTCTAGTTCGATTCTCGCTTTTATTTAGTGATTGCCTGCTTTGGTTAGCGAATGTTATCAATTTCGGTTGATCCGTCCCACTGGTTCGATGCTCGCTTTTATTTAGCAATTACTTGCTTTAGGTAGTAGATTTTATCAACTTCAGTTGATTCGGCCCTATGATTCGAAGCACGCTTTTATTTAGCGATTGCCTGCTTTGGTTAGCGGATGTTATCAACTTCGGTTGATCCAGCCCTATGGTTCGATGCTCACTTTTATTTAGCGATTGTCTGCTTTGGTTAGCGGATGTTATCAATTTCGGTTGATCCGGCCCTCTGGTTTGATGCTCACTTTTATTTAGCGATTGCCTGGTTTAAGTAGCAAACGTTATCAACTTCGGTTGATCCGGCCCTATGGTTCGATGCTCGCTTTTATTTAGCGATTGGCTGCTTTAGGTTAGCGGATGTTATCAACTTTGGTTGATCCGGCCCTATGGTTCAATGCTCACTTTTATTTAGCAATTGCCTGCTTTGGTTAGCGGATGTTATCACCTTCGGTTGATCTGGACCTATGGTTCGATGCTCGCTTTTATTTAGCGATTTACTACTTTGGTTAACAGATGCTATCAACTTCGGTTTATCCGGCCCTTTGGTTCGTTGCTCGCTTTTATTTAGCGAATGCCTGCTTTGATAAGCGGATGTTATCAACTTCGGTTGATCTGGCCCTATGGTTCGATGCTCTCTTTTATTTAGCGATTTCCTGCTTTAGGTAGCAAATGTTATCAACTTCGGTTGATCGGGCCATCTGGTTCGATGCTCGCTGTTATTTAGCGATTGCCTGCTATAGGGTAGCGGATGTTATCATCTTCGGTTGATCCGGACCTATGGTTTGATGCTCGCTTTTTTTAGCGATTTCCTGCTTTGGTTAGCGGATGTTATCAACTTCGGTTTATCCGGCGCTTTGGTTCGATGCTCGCTTTTATTTAGCGGTTGCCTGCTTTGGTTAGCAGATGTTATCAACTTCAGTTGATCCGGCCCTCTGGTTCGATGCTCACTTTTATTTAGCGATTGCCTGCTTTGGTTAGCGGATATTATCAACTTCGGTTGATCCAGCCCTATGGTTCGATGCTCGTTTTTATTTAGCGATTGCCTGCTTTAGTTAGCGGATGTTATCAACTTCGGTTGATCCGGCCCTCTGGTTCGATGCTCGCTTTTATTTAGCGATTGCCTGCTTTGGTTAGCGAATGTTATCAATTTCGGCTGATCCGTCCCTCTGGTTCGATGCTCGCTTTTATTTAGCAATTACTTGCTTTAGGTAGTAGATTTTATCAATTTCAGTTGATCCGGCCCTATGATTCGACGCTCGCTTTTATTTAGCGATTGTCTGCTTTGGTTAGCGGATGTTATCAACTTCGGTTGATCCAGCCCTATGGTTCGATGCTTGCTTTTATTTAGCGATTGTCTGCTTTGGTTAGCGGATGTTATCAATTTCAGTTGATTCGGCCCACTGGTTCGATGCTCACTTTTATTTAGCGATTGTTTGCTTTGGTTAGCGGATGTTATCAATTTCGGTTGATCCGGCCCACTGGTTTGATGCTCACTTTTATTTAGCGATTTCCTGGTTTAAGTAGCAAACGTTATCAACTTCGGTTGATCCGGCCCTATGGTTCGATGCTCGCTTTTATTTAGCGATTGACTGCTTTAGGTTAGCGAATGTTATCAACTTCGGTTGATCCGACCCAATGGTTCGATGCTCGTTTTTATTTAGCAATTGTCTGCTTTGGTTAGCGGATGTTATAACCTTCGGTTGATCTGGACCTATGGTTCGATGGTCGCTTTTCTTTAGCGATTTCCTGCTTTGGTTAGCGGATGCTATCAACTTCGGTTTATCCGGCCATATGGTTCGATGCTCACTTTTATTTAGCGATTTCCTACTTTAGGTAGCAGATGTTATCAACTTCGGTTGATTCGTCCCTATGGTTCGAAACTCGCTTTTATTTAGCGATTGCCTGCTTTAGGTAGCAGATGTTATCAACTTCGGTTGATCCGGCCCTATGGTTCGATGCTCGCTTTTATTTAGCAATTTCCTGCTTTGGTTAGCGGATGTTATCAACTTCGGTTTATCCGGCCCTTTGGTTCGTTGCTCGCTTTTATTTAGCGATTGGCTGCTTTGGTTAGCGGATGTCATCAACTTCGGTTGATCCGACCCTATGGTTCGATGCTCGCTTTTATTTAGCGATTGGCTGCTTTGGTTAGCGGATGTTATCAACTTCAGTTTATCCGGCCCTTTGGTTCGATGCTCGCTTTTATTTAGTGATTTTCTGCATTAGGTAGCAGATGTTATCAACTTCGGTTGATCCGGCCCTCTGGTTCGATGCTCGCTTTTATTTAGCGATTGCCTGCTTTGGTTAGCGGATGTTATCAACTTCGGTTTATCCGACCCTTTGGTTCGATGCTCGCTTTTAATTAGCGATTTCCTGCTTTAGGTAGCGGATGTTATCAACTTCGGTTTATCCGTCCCTTTGGTTCGTTGCTCACTTTTATTTAGCGAATGCCTGCTTTGGTAAGCGGATGTTATCACCTTCGGTTGATCCGTCCCTACGGTTCGACGCTCGCTTTTATTTAGCGATTGCCTGCTTTAGGTAGCAGATGTTATCAACTTAGGTTGATCCGACCCTATGGTTCGATGCTCGCTTTTATTTAGCGATTTCCTGCTTTGGTTAGCGGATGTTATCAACTTCGGTTTATCCGGCCCTTTGGTTCGTTGCTCGGTTTTATTTAGCGATTGCTTGCTTTGGTTGGCGGATGTTATCAACTTCGGTTGATCTGGCCCTCTGGTTCGATGCTCGCTTTTATTTAGCGATTGGCTGCTTTGGTTACCGGATGTTATCAACTTCGGTTGATCCGGCCCTATGGTTCGATACTCGCTTTTATTTAGCGATTGCCTGCTTTGGTTAGCGGATGTTATCAACTTCGGTTTATCCGGCCCTTTGGTTCGATGCTCGCTTTTATTTAGAGATTTCCTGCTTTGGTTAGCAGATGTTATCAACTTCGGTTGATCCGGCCCTACGGTTCGATGCTCGCTTTTATTTAGCGATTGCTTACTTTGGTTGGCGGATGTTATCAATTTCGGTTCATCCGGCCCTCTGGTTCGATGCTTACTTTTATTTAGCGATTGTCTGCTTTGGTTAGCGGATGTTATCAACTTCAGTTGGTCCGGCCCTCTGGTTCGATGCTCGCTTTTATTTAGCGATTGCCTGCTTTGGTTAGCAGATGTTATCAACTTCGGTTTATCCGGCCCTTTGGTTCGTTGCTCGCTTTTATTTAGCGATTGCTTGCTTTGGTTGGCGGATTTTATCAACTTCGGTTGATCCAGCACTCTGGTTCGATGCTCGCTTTTATTTAGCGATTGCCTGCTTTAGGTTAGCGGATGTTATCAACTTCGGTTGATCCCGCCCTATGGTTCGATGCTCGCTTTTATTTAGAGATTGCCTGCTTTGGTTAGCGGATGTTATCAACTTTGGTTAATCTGACCCTATGGTTCGATGTTGGCTTTTATTTAGCGATTGTCTGCCTTGGTTAGCGGATGCTATCAACTTCAGTTGATCCAATCCTCTGGTTTGATGCTCACTTTTATTTAGCGATTGCCTTCTTTGGTTTGCGGAGGTTAGCAACTTTGGTTGATCCGATCCTCTGGTTCGATGCTCGCTTTTATTTAGCTATTGCCTGCTTTGGTTAGCGGATGTTATCAATTTCGGTTGATCCGGCCCTCTGGTTCGATGCTCGCTTTTATTTAGCGATTGGCATCTTTGGTTATCGGATGTTATCAACTTCGGTTGATCCGGCCCTATGGTTCGATACTCGCTTTTATTTAGCGATTTCCTGCTTTGGTTAGCGGATGTTATCAACTTCGGTTTATCCGGCCCTTTGGTTCGATGCTCGCTTTTATTTAGCGATTTCCTGCTTTGGTTAGCAGATGTTATCAACTTCGGTTGATCCGGCCCTACGGTTCGATGTTCGCTTTTATTTAGCGATTGCTTACTTTGGTTGGCGGATGTTATCAACTTCGGTTCATCCGGCCCTCTGGTTCAATGCTTACTTTTATTTAGCGATTGTCTGCTTTGGTTAGCGGATGTTATCAACTTCAGTTGGTCCGGCCCTCTGGTTCGATGCTCGCTTTTATTTAGCGATTGCCTGCTTTGGTTAGCAGATGTTATCAACTTCGGTTTATCCGGCCCTTTGGTTCGTTGCTCGCTTTTATTTAGCGATTGCTTGCTTTGGTTGGCGGATTTTATCAACTTCGGTTGATCCGGCACTCTGGTTCGATGCTCGCTTTTATTTAGTGATTGCCTGCTTTAGGTTAGCGGATGTTATCAACTTCGGTTGATCCCGCCCTATGGTTCGATGCTCGCTTTTATTTAGAGATTGCCTGCTTTGGTTAGCGGATGTTATCAACTTTGGTTAATCTGACCCTATGGTTCGATGTTGGCTTTTATTTAGCGATTGCCTGCCTTGGTTAGCGGATGCTATCAACTTCAGTTGATCCAACCCTCTAGTTTGATGCTCGCTTTTATTTAGCGATTGCCTTCTTTGGTTTGCGGAGGTTAGCAACTTTGGTTGATCCGATCCTCTGGTTCGATGCTCGCTTTTATTTAGCTATTGCCTGCTTTGGTTAGCGGATTTTATCAATTTCGGTTGATCCGGCCCTCTGGTTCGATGCTCGCTTTTATTTAGCGATTGCCTGCTTTAGGTAGCAGATGTTATCAACTTCGGTTGATCCGTCCCTATGGTTCGATGCTCGCTTTTATTTAGTGATTTCCTGCTTTAGTTAGCAGATGTTATCAACTTGGGTTGATCCAGCCCTATGGTTCGATGCTCGCTTTTATTTATCGATTTCCTGCTTTGGTTAACGGATGTTATCAAGTTCGGTTTATCTGGCCCTTTGGTTCGTTGCTCGCTTTTATTTAGCGATTGCTTGCTTTGGTTGGCGGATGTTAACAACTTCGGTTGATCCGGCCCTCTGGTTCGATGCTCGCTTTTATTTAGCAATTGGCTGCTTTGGTTAGCGGATGTTATCAACTTCGGTTGATCCGGCCCTATGGTTCGATGCTCGTTTTTATTTAGCAATTGCCTACTTTGGTTAGCGGATGTTATCAACTTCGGTTTATCTGACCCTTTGGTTCGATGCTCGCTTTTATTTAGCGATTGCCTGCATTAGGTAGCAGATGTTATCAACTTCGGTTGATCCGGCCCTCTGGTTCGATGCTCGCTTTTATTTAGCGAATGCCTGCTTTGGTAAGCGGATGTTATCAACTTCGGTTGATCCGACCATATGGTTCGATGCTCGCTTTTATTTACCGATTTCCTGCTTTAGGTAGCAAATGTTATCAACTTCGGTTGATCCGTCCCTATGGTTCGACGCTCGCTTTTATTTAGCGATTGCCTGCTTTAGGTAGGAGATGTTATCAACTTAGGTTGATCCGGCCCTATGGTTCGATGCTCGCTTTTATTTAGCGATTTCCTGCTTTGGTTAGGGGATGTTATCAACTTCGGTTTATCCGGCCCTTTGGTTCGTTGCTCGCGTTTATTTAGCGATTGCTTGCTTTGGTTGGCGGATGTTATCAACTTCGGTTGATTTGGCCCTCTGGTTCGATGCTCGCTTTTATTTAGCTATTGCTTGCTTTGGTTAGCGGTTGTTATCAATTTCGGTTGATCCGACCCTCTGGTTCGATGCTCGCTTTTATTTAGCGATTGCCTGCTTTAGGTAGAAGATGTTATCAACTTCGGTTGATCCGTCCCTATGGTTCGATGCTCGCTTTTATTTAGCGATTTCCTGCTTTAGTTAGCAGATGTTATCAACTTGGGTTGATCCAGCCCTATGGTTCGATGCTCGCTTTTATTTATCGATTTCCTGCTTTGGTTAACAGATGTTATCAACTTCGGTTTATCTGGCCCTTTGGTTCGTTGCTCGCTTTTATTTAGCGATTGCTTGCTTTGGTTGGCAGATGTTAACAACTTCGGTTGATCCGGCCCTCTGGTTCGATGCTCGCTTTTATTTAGCAATTGACTACTTTGGTTAGCGGATGTTATCAACTTCGGTTTATCCGACCCTTTGGTTCGATGCTCGCTTTTATTTAGCGATTGCCTGCATTAGGTAGCAGATGTTATCAACTTCGATTGACCCGCCCCTCTAGTTCGATGCTCGCATTTATTTAGCGATTACCTGCTTTGGTTAGCGGATGTTATCAACTTCGGTTTATCCGGCCCTCTGGTTCGATGCTCGCTTTTATTTAGCTATTTCCTGCTTTGGTTAGCGGATGTTATCAACTTCGGTTTATCCGTCCCTTTGGTTCATTGCTCTCTTTTATTTAGCGATTGCTTGCTTTGGTTGGCGGATGTTATCAACTTCGGTTGATCCGGCCCTCGGGTTCGATGCTCGCTTTTATTTAGGGATTGCCTGCTTTAGGTTAGCGAATGTTATCACCTTCGGTTGATCCGGCCCAATGGTTCGATGCTCGCTTTTATTTAGCGATTGCCTGCTTTGGTTAGCGGATGTTATCAACTTTGGTTGATCTGACCCTATGGTTTTATGCTCACTTTTATTTAGCGATTACCTGCCTTGGTTAGCGGATGCTATCAACTTCAGTTGATCTGGCCCTCCGGTTTGATGCTCACTTTTATTTAGCGATTGCCTTCTTTGGTTTGTGGAGGTTATCAACTTCGGTTGATCCGATCCTCTGGTTCGATGCTCGCTTTTATTTAGCTATTGCCTGCTTTGGTTAGCAGATGTCATCAATCTCGGTTGATCCGGCCCTCTGGTTTGATGCTCGCTTTTATTTAGCGATAGCCTGGTTTAGGTAGCAGATGTTATCAACTTCGGTTGATCCGGCCATCTGGTTCGTTGCTCGCTTTTATTTAGCGATTGCCTGCTATAGGTTAGCGGATGTTATCAACTTCGGTTGATTCGGCCCTATGGTTCGATGCTCACTTTTATTTAGCGATTTCCTGCTTTGGTTAGCGGATGTTATCAACTTCGGTTTATCCGGCCCTTTGGTTGGATGCTCACTTTTATTTAGCGATTGCCTGCTTTGGTTAGCATATGTTATCAACTTCAGTTGATCCGGCCTTCTGGTTCGATACTCACTTATATTCAGCGATTGCCTGCTTTGGTTAGTGGATATTATCAACTTCGGTTGATCCGGCCCTGTGGTTCGATGCTCGCTTTTATTTAGCGATTGCCTGCTTTGGTTAGTGGATGTTATCAACTTCGGTTGATCCGGCCCTCTGGTTCGATGCTCTCTTTTATTTAGCGATTGCTTACTTTGGTTGGCGGATGTTATAAACTTCGGTTGATCCGGCCCTCGGGTTCGATGCTCGCTTTTATTTAGCGATTGCCTGCTTTAGGTTAGTGAATGTTATCAACTTCGGTTGATCCGGCCCAATGGTTCGATGCTCGCTTTTATTTAGCGATTGCCTGCTTTGGTTAGCGGATGTTATCAACTTTGGTTGATCTGACCCTATGGTTTTATGCTCACTTTTATTTAGCGATTGCCTGCCTTGGTTAGCGGATGCTATCAACTTCAGTTGATCTGGCCCTCCGGTTTGATGCTCACTTTTATTTAGCGATTGCCTTCTTTGGTTTGCGGAGGTTATCAACTTCGGTTGATCCGATCCTCTGGTTCGATGCTCGCTTTTATTTAGCTATTGCCTGCTTTGGTTAGCAGATGTCATCAATCTCGGTTGATCCGGCCCTCTGGTTTGATGCTCGCTTTTATTTAGCGATTGCCTGCTTTAGGTAGCAGATATTATCAACTTCGGTTGATCCGGCCATCTGGTTCGTTGCTCGCTTTTATTTAGCGATTGCCTGCTATAGGTTAGCGGATGTTATCAACTTCGGTTGATTCGGCCCAATGGTTCGATGCTCACTTTTATTTAGCGATTTCCTGCTTTGGTTAGCGGATGTTATCAACTTCGGTTTATCCGGCCCTTTGGTTGGATGCTCACTTTTATTTAGCGATTGCCTGCTTTGGTTAGCATATGTTATCAACTTCAGTTGATCCGGCCCTCTGGTTCGATACTCACTTATATTCAGCGATTGCCTGCTTTGGTTAGTGGATATTATCAACTTCGGTTGATCCGGCCCTGTGGTTCGATGCTCGCTTTTATTTAGCGATTGCCTGCTTTGGTTAGTGGATGTTATCAACTTCGGTTGATCCGGCCCTCTGGTTCGATGCTCGCTTTTATTTAGCACTTGCCTGCTTTGGTTTGCGGATGTTATCAATTTCGGCTGATCTGTCCCACTGGTTCGATGCTCGCTTTTATTTAGCAATTGCTTGCTTTAGGTAGCAGATGTTATTAATTTCAGATGATCCGACCCTACGATTAGACGCTCGCTTTTATTTAGCGATTGCCTGCTTGTTTTAGAGGATGTTATCAACTTCGACTGATCCGGTCCTATGGTTCGATGCTCGCTTTTATTTAACGATTGCCTGGCTTGGTTAGCGGATGCTATCCACTTCAGTTGATCCGGCCCTTTGGTTTGATGCTCGCTTTTATTTAGCGATTGCCTTCTTTAATTTGCAGAAGTTATCAACTTCAGTTGATCCGGCCCAATGGTTTGATGCTCGCTTTTATTTAGCGATTTCCTGCTTTGTTTAGCAGATGTTATAAACTTTGGTTGATCTGACCCTATGGTTTGATGCTCGCTTTTATTTAGCGATTGACTGCCTTGGTTAGCGGATGCTATCAACTTCAGTTGATCCGGCCTTCTGGTTTGATGCTCACTTTTATTTAGCGATTGCCTTCTTTGGTTTGCAGAGGTTATCAACTTCGCTTGATCCGATCCTCTGGTTTGATGCTCGCTTTTATTTAGCGATTGCCTGCCTTGGTTAGCGGATGCTATCAACTTCAGTTGATCCGGCCCTCTGGTTTGATGCTCACTTTTATTTAGCGATTTCCTTCTTTGGTTTGCGGAGGTTATCAACTTCGGTTGATCCGATCCTCTGGTTTGATGCTCGCTTTTATTTAGCTATTGCCTGCTTTGGTTAACAGATGTTATCAATTTCGGTTGATCCGGCCCTCTGGTTCGATGCTCGCTTTTATTTAGCGATTGCCTGCTTTAGGTAGCAGATGTTATCAACTTCGGTTGATCCGACCATCTGGTTCGATGCTCGCTGTTATTTAGCGATTGCCTATTATAGGTTAGGGAATGTTATCAACTTCGGTTGATCCGGACCTATGGTTCGATGCTCGCTTTTTTTAGCGATTTCCTGCTGTGGTTAGCGGATGTTATCAACTTCGGTTTATCCGACCCTTTGGTTCGATGCTCGCTTTTATTTAGCGATTGCCTGCTTTGGTTAGCAGATGTTATCAACTTCACTTGATCCGGCCCTCTGGTTCAATGCTCACTTTTATTTAGCGATTGCCTGCTTTGGTTAGCGGATATTATCAACTTCGGTTGATCCAGCCCTATGGTTCGATGCTCGTTTTTATTTAGCGATTGCCTGCTTTAGTTAGCGGATGTTATCAACTTCGGTTGATCCGACCCTCTGGTTCGATGCTCGCTTTTATTTAGCGATTGCCTGCTTTGTTAGCGAATGATATCAATTTCGGCTGATCCGTCCCACTGGTTCGATGCTCGCTTTTATTTAGCAATTACTTGCTTTAGGTTGTAGATTTTATCAACTTCAGTTGATCCGGCCCTATGATTCGACGCACGCTTTTATTTAGCGATTGCCTGCTTTGGTTAGCGGATGTTATCAATCTTCGGTTGATCCAGCCCTATGGTTCGATGCTCGCTTTTATTTAGCGATTGTCTGCTTTGGTTAGCGGATGTTATCAATTTCGGTTGATTCGGCCCACTGGTTCGATGCTCACTTTTATTTAGCGATTGTCTGCTTTGGGTAGCGGATGTTATCAATTTCGGTTGATCCGACACTCTGGTTTGATGCTCACTTTTATTTAGCGATTTCCTGGTTTAAGTAGCAAACATTATCAACTTCGGTTGATCCGGCCCTATGGTTCGATGCTCGCTTTTAATTAGCGATTGGCTGCTTTAGATTAGCGAATGTTATCAACTTTGGTTGATCTGGACCTATGGTTCGATGCTAGCTTTTATTTAGCAATTGCCTGCTTTGGTTAGAGGATGTTATCACCTTCGGTTGATCTGGACCTATGGTTCGATGCTCGCTTTTATTTAGCGATTTCCTGCTTTGGTTAGCGGATGTTATCAACTTCGGTTTATCCGGCCCTTTGGTTCGTTGCTCGCTTTTATTTAGCGATTTCCTGCTTTGGTTAGCGGATGTTATCAACTTCGGTTTATCCAGCCCTTTGGTTCATTGCTCGCTTTTATTTAGCGATTGCTTGCTTTGGTTGGCGGATGTTATCAACTTCGGTTGATCCGGCCCTGTGGTTCGATGCTCGCTTTTATTTAGCGATTTTCTGCTTTGGATAGCGGATGTTATCAACTTCAGTTGGTCCGGCCCTCTAGTTCGATGCTCGCTTTTATTTAGCGATTGCCTGCTTTGGTTAGCGGATGTTATCAACTTCGGTTTATCCGACCCTATGGTTCGATGCTCGCTTTTATTTAGCGATTGCCTGCTTTGGTTAGCGGATGTTATCAACTTCGGTTTATCCGGCGCTTTGGTTTGATGCTAGCTTTTATTTAGCGATTCCCTGCATTAGGTAGCAGATGTTGTAACGCCCCGATTTCGACTATTCCTTTTTCGTTGAGTCCTTTTAGGTTTAATTGGGCGAATATTATTTGAATGTGGAAATTGTGTGGAAATATGTTAAGTTTACATATTATTCTATTTTAACCGATTTTGGGAGTTTTCGGAGAAAATAGTTTGGAGGGTATTTTGGACATTTCCTATTTAATGTTAAGTGAGATTTTTTATGAGATATGGAATTAGTTGATGTTTTTGAAAATAATGAGAAAGATATAAAAGAGGAAATAGAAAGAAAAGAAAAGAGAAGAAGAAGAGGAGAAAGAGAAGAGAAAGAAGAAGAGGAGAAAGAGAAGAGAAAGAAGAGAAAACCTAGATTCTTCAAGATCAACCAAAGCTTGCGATTAATCAGGTAAGGGTGTGAAACTCCATCATCTCTTTAATGTATATGATTGTATGTGTATGTGTTTGGATTTTGTAGAGTTTCTACTCTTTTTCCACTTAGGTTAGAAGTTGGTTTTGTGAGTAGAATGAGGTTTTAATCGGTTAGAACTCGGATTAGACGATGTAGTTTAGTCGGGTGATGGTAGGGTTGTGCCACTGAGACTGGTTTGGATTTGATCGGTTGATTTTGTGGAGTTTGGGCTCTTGAGACAGCCATGGAAGTTCTGTCTTCGCAGGCTCGCCAGGCGAATGGCAGCGAAGCTTCGCCGGGCGAAGCCCAGCGAGCAGCAGCGAACCAAGTCAGTAGCATCCACCCTGTCTTCGCTGGCAAGTTCGCCAGGCGAATGAGAGTGGCGAAGGTTTGCCAGGCGAGTATGCTAGCGAGTGCTAGCGAGTAATTCCAGAATAAATCCCAGTGGTCTTCGCTGGCAAGTTCGCCAGGCGAACGAAGTAGCGAAGGTTCGCCAGAGGCTTCGCCAGGCGAAGGTTAGCGAACACAGCAGCATATTTTTCTTTCTTGTGTTTTCCATTCGTGGATTGGTTGTGTGGTTTGGTTGCGATCATTCCTTGTTTGAGATGATTAATTATATGTTGTTATGTGTGTTGTGGGTAGCCGTATGGCGTGAATCCTAGTTTATGAATTGTGAAGTGTGGAATGTGGTCGTTTGGTATTTTGGTGCATTACCTGAATGTAATAGAAATGCATGATGAGATTATATGATGACTGTATGTATGTATTGTGATATGTATATATAGTGGATGCATAATGAATATATGCAATGAATGTGAAGAATGCATGAGCATGTTCGCAAACGTGGTTGCATTTCAAGAAGTGTATGAAGTACATTCTTGTGCTGTTGACTCTTAGGAGAGTCTGATGAGAGGTGTGACTCTTAGGAGAGTCTGATGAATGAAGTGATTCCTAGGAGAATCTGATGAACGAATTGATTCCTCGGAGAATCTGATGAAAGATGCGATTCCTCGGAGAATCTGCTAAATGACTTGATTCCTCGGAGAATCTGATGAACGGTGTGATTCCTCGGAGAATCTGATGAACGGTGTGATTCCTCGGAGAATCTGATGAACAGTCTGATTCCTCGGAGAATCTGATGAACGGTGTGATTCCTCGGAGAATCTGATGAACGGTGTGATTCCTCGGAGAATCTGATGAATGGTGTGATTCCTAGGAGAGTCTGATGAGTGATGTGATTTCTAGGAAGATCTAATGAGTTATAGGATACCCATGAGGGGTGGGAGTGTTGATTCTTAGGAGAATCTGACGGACGATTAAGTCGATAATGTGTTGCATTTGCGTAGAGTAGCGAGTTGGCCTCTATGATTTGCGTGTTGACATCTGTGCATGATGTATGGCGAAATAAGCATGTTGTGTATGTTTATTAGAATAATGTGAAAGGTGTGAATGACATAATGAAATGCTTGAAGATATATATATGTATATATATGTATGAATGAATATATGTATATATGTATATGTGTGTAACATGTATGAATGTTCCTGAATGGATATAAACCTTAATGATGCATATTGTTTATGCTTGATATTCTATTTGTAAATAGACTTTAGTGGATACATTGCGATGTACGATGTGAGTCGTGGTGAGAAAGCGTAAGATGCATGATTGTGGATATGATATATATATATATATATATATATATATATATATATATATATATATATATATATATATATATATATATATATATATATATATATATATATATATATATATATATATATATATATATATATATATATATATATATATATATATATATATATATATATATATATATATATATATATATATATATATATATATATATATATATATATATATATATATATATATATATATATATATATATATATATATATATATATATATATATATATATATATATATATATATATATATATATATATATATATATATATATATATATATATATATATATATATATATATATATATATATATATATATATATATATATATATATATATATATATATATATATATGTATATATGCCTTTATGCATTATTTGTTATGATATTGTTTCTCACCCTTCTGCTGTTTTATAATGCTCTATGAGGCATTGCAGATTAGATTACTGGAGATCTTTTGTGAGGCGTGGCTTCATCCTTTAGTTGGTCGGCTCTGATATGTAGCACCGGGTAGCTAGGAGTTGTTTTTGTTTCTTTTGTGATGCATGTATATATGTATCTGCTGATGAAAGTTATGTAACCATGTTGGTTGATGATTTGTATATATGAATACATGTGTTAGAGAATTATGAAATATTTGGATGTTCCGCCTTTGTTCTAGATATTTTCTCGTGGGTGTTACCCCGTTGTTGCATATCATTATATATGAGCAGGTGTTTTATATGTGTGATTTTCGGATATGTGGCATGTCCCTTTTATACCGTTTTATAAACTTACTCTCATGAAATTTTGAATTTGTGCCTAAATAATTAATTGTATTATTTGGGGGTATAGAAAGGGGGTGTTACATTAAGTGGTATCAGAGCCAGTGTTGAGTCAGTTGTGTCTGTCTCGTTGTTTTTATTGGTTAACGGTTGTTTAACCTTGTTGTTATTTTGTGAGTAATCAGAATATGGCAGGTCGTAATGACAATGCTATGGTTGCGGCATTGGAGGCGATGGCTAGAGCGGTGTAGGTGCGCCGAATGTGAACGCTAATGATGAGTTTAGAAAGAACCAGCCGCCGGTATTCAAAGGAAGGTTTGACCCGGACGGTGCCCAGATTTGGTTGAAGGAGATCGAGAGGATATTTAGAGTTATGAACTGTGCTGAAGGCAATAAGGTGAGACTTGGATCTCACATGTTACGGGAAGAAGCCGATGACTGGTGGATCGGTATGAGACAAGTGCTTGGAGTAGATGACGAGGATATAACTTGGGATTTATTTCGTTATGAATTTTTGAGGAAGTATTATCCTGAGAGTGTGAAGGGAAGGAAAGAAATGGAATTCCTTAAGTTGAAACAAGGCAATATGTCCGTGGTGGAGTACACGGCTAAGTTTATGGAGTTAGTAAAATTTCATCCTCACTATGACACTGTGACGGCGGAATTTTCTAAGTGTGTTAAGTACGAGAACGGCTTGCATCCTGAGATCAAGCAAGCGGTGGGCTACCAGAGGATTAGAAGATTTTCGGACTTGACCGAATGTTGTCGAGTTTTTGAAGAAGATCGTAAAGCTCGTTCTACTCACTACAAGAGTTTGAAGGAGGAGAAAGAAAAGCGATAAGTAAGGAGTGAACCTTATGTGACGCCAGCTGATAAGGGCAAGCATAGGGAAAACTTTGTTAAGAGATCTGGAGGAGAGGGTTCTGGATCCATTAAATGCTACAAGTGTGGCGAGATGGGTCATAAGTCTTTCATGTGTGGAAAACCCAAGATCAAGTGCTCTAACTGTGGAGTTCTTGGGCATGATGCTAAGGATTGTAGAATGGATGTAGTGAAATGCTACAATTGTGGAGAAGTAGGTCACATCAGTGCTAAGTGTCCTTAACCGAAGAAAGCTTCAGTAAATGGGAAAGTATTTGCGTTGGCGAAGTCAGACACTACCAAAGCGAATCGTTGATTTAAGGTACGTGCTTTACTGACAATATTCTTTGAGTACGTTAAGTGTTTGAGATTTTTGTATATTTACTTGTGATGGTAATATGGTTATTGAGACGCCCGCTTCACGGTCGGTAACTACGTCTTTGGTATGATTAAGTTGTCTCTTGACTATGTATGGTAAGGACTTTGTTATGGAACTAGAGTAGATTGTTATCCCCTGTTGGAGAGGATGAGAGTTTCTTGCCCATGGAAGAGTTGGAGAAACTTCTAGTGGACGGGACTCGAGTGTTTAATTTGGCTGCATCAGTGTCAGCAGAGGGTAAGGTTGAACTGGACGTGTTTCCAGTGGTGCGTGACTTCCCAAAAGTATTTCCGGAAGGTGTTGAGGATGTACCGCCGAAGAGAGGAGTTGGATTGAATTCCGTTGATTTGATGGTGAATGAGAATGAAGACTTTAAGATGATGATGTTGGATGAAAGTTTGTATCCGAGATTCAAGCTCATTGGGGTAGAATGACTAGTATGTCATTCCTGATGAGGTATAAGTGTTAGGGTTGTGTTCGCTAGGGTAGAATGACTATGTGTCGTTCCTAGTGAAGAGATCGCCGAGGTAGAACAACCGTGATGTTGTTCCTGGTGGAGGGTATGCGGTGTGCCTGTAACCTCCAATGGAGATTGACGTGGATTGACGATCTTATTTGAGTCATGCGGTATGACTATGATTGTGGTATGGAAGTATGCGTGTAAAAGATCATGTGTAACTTGGAAAATGGAGAGAGGGCGCGAAAGTCGTGTCCGGTATGGTTTGAACCAGGTGATATTTTCGAGGACGAAAATTCCTAAGTGGGGGAGAGTTGTAATGCCCCGATTTAGACTATTCCTTTTTCGTTGAGTCCTTTTTGGTTTAATTGGGCGAATATTATTTGAATGTGGAAATTATGTGGAAATATGTTAAGTTTACATATTATTCTATTTTAACCGATTTTGGGAGTTTTCGGAGAAAATAGTTTGGAGGGTATTTTGGACATTTCCTATTTAATGTTAAGTGAGATATTTTATGAGATATGGAATTAGTTGATGTTTTGGAAAATAATGAAAAATATATAAAAGAGGAAATAGAAAGAAAAGAAAAGAGAAGAAGAAGAGGAGAAAGAGAAGAGAAAGAAGAAGAGGAGAAAGAGAAGAGAAAGAAGAGAAAACCTAGATTCTTCAAGATCAACCAAAGCTTGCGATTAATCAGGTAAGGGTGTGAAACTCCATCATCTCTTTAATGTATATGATTGTATGTGTATGTGTTTGGATTTTGTAGAGTTTCTACTCTTTTTCCACTTAGGTTAGAAGTTGGTTTTATGAGTAGAATGAGGTTTTAATCGGTTAGAACTCGGATTAGACGATGTAGTTTAGTCGGGTGATGGTAGGGTTGTGCCACTGAGACTGGTTTGGATTTGATCGGTTGATTTTGTGGAGTTTGGGCTCTTGAGACAGCCATGGAAGTTCTGTCTTCGCAGGCTCGCCAGGCGAATGGCAGCGAAGCTTCGCCGGGCGAAGCCCAGCGAGCAGCAGCGAACCAAGTCAGTAGCATCCACCCTGTCTTCGCTGGCAAGTTCGCCAGGCGAATGAGAGTGGCGAAGGTTTGCCAAGCGAGTATGCTAGCGAGTGCTAGCGAGTAATTCCAAAATAAATCCCAGTGGTCTTCGCTGGCAAGTTCGCCAGGCGAACGAAGTAGCGAAGGTTCGCCAGAGGCTTCGCCAGGCGAAGGTTAGCGAACACAGCAGCATATTTTTCTTTCTTGTGTTTTCCATTCGTGGATTGGTTGTGTGGTTTGGTTGCGATCATTCCTTGTTTGAGATGATTAATTATATGTTGTTATGTGTGTTGTGGGTAGTCGTATGGCGTGAATCCTAGTTTATGAATTGTGAAGTGTGGAATGTGGTCGTTTGGTATTTTGGTGCATTACCTGAATGTAATAGAAATGCATGATGAGATTATATGATGACTGTATGTATGTATTGTGATATGTATATATAGTGGATGCATAATGAATATATGCAATGAATTTGAAGAATGCATGAGCATGTTCGCAAACGTGGTTGCATTTCAAGAAGTGTATGAAGTACATTCTTGTGCTGTTGACTCTTAGGAGAGTCTGATGAGTGGTGTGACTCTTAGGAGATTCTGATGAATGAAGTGATTCCTAGGAGAATCTGATGAACGAATTGATTCCTCGGAGAATCTGATGAAAGATGCGATTCCTCGGAGAATCTGCTAAATGACTTGATTCCTCGGAGAATCTGATGAACGGTGTGATTCCTCGGAGAATCTGATGAACGGTGTGATTCCTCGGAGAATCTGATGAACAGTGTGATTCCTCGGAGAATCTGATGAACGGTGTGATTCCTAGGAGAATCTGATGAACGGTGTGATTCCTCGGAGAATCTGATGAATGGTGTGATTCCTAGGAGAGTCTGATGAGTGATGTGATTTCTAGGAAGATCTAATGAGTTATAGGATACCCATGAGGGGTGGGATTGAATTGATTCTTAGGAGAATCTGACGGACGATTAAGTCGATAATGTGTTGCATTTGCGTAGAGTAGCGAGTTGGCCTCTATGATTTGCGTGTTGACATCTGTGCATGATGTATGGCGAAATAAGCATGTTGTGTATGTTTATTAGAATAATGTGAAAGGTGTGAATGACATAATGAAATGCTTGAAGATATATATATGTATATATATGTATGAATGAATATATGTATATATGTCGATGTGTGTAACATGTATGAATGTTCCTCAATGGGTATAAACCTTAATGATGCATATTGTTTATGCTTGATGTTCTATTTGTAAATAGACTTTAGTGGATACATTGCGATGTACGATGTGAGTCGTGGTGAGAAAGCGTAAGATGCATGATTGTGGATATGATATATATATTTATATATATATATATATATATATATATATATATATATATATATATATATATATATATATATATATATATATATATATATATATATATATATATATATATATATATATATATATATATATATATATATATATGTATATATGCCTTTATGCATTATTTGTTATGATATTGTTTCTTACCCTTCTGCTGTTTTATAATGCTCTATGAGGCATTGCAGATTAGATTACTGGAGATCTTTTGTGAGGCGTGGCTTCATCCTTTAGTTGGTCGGCTCTGATATGTAGCACCGGGTAGCTAGGAGTTGTTTTTGTTTCTTTTGTGATGCATGTGTATATGTATCTACTGATGAAAGTTATGTAACCATGTTGGTTGATGATTTGTATATATGAATACATGTGTTAGAGAATTATGAAATATTTGGATGTTCCGCCTTTGTTCTAGATATTTTCTCATGGGTGTTACCCCGTTGTTGCATATCATTATATATGAGCAGGTGTTTTATATGTGTGATTTTCGGATAATGTGGCATGTCCCTTTTATACCGTTTTATAAACTTACTCTGATGAAATTTTGAATTTGTGCCTAAATAATTAATTGTATTATTTGGGGGTATAGAAAGGGGGTGTTACAGATGTTATCAACTTCGGTTGATCCGGCCCTCTGGTTCGATGCTCGCTTTTATTTAGCGATTGCCTGCTTTGTTAGCGAATGTTATCAATTTCGGCTGATCCGTCCCACTGGTTCGATGCTCGCTTTTATTTAGCAATTACTTGCTTTAGGTAGTAGATTTTATCAACTTCAGTTGATCCGGCCCTATGATTCGACGCACGCTTTTATTTAGCGATTGCCTGCTTTGGTTAGCGGATGTTATCAATCTTCGATTGATCCAGCCCTATGGTTCGATGCTCTCTTTTATATAGTGATTGTCTTCTTTGGTTAGCAAATGTTATCAATTTCGGTTGATTCGGCCCACTAGTTTGATGCTCACTTTTATTTAGCGATTGTCTGCTTTGGTTAGCGGATGTTATCAATTTCGGTTGATCCGACACTCTGGTTTGATGCTCACTTTTATTTAGCGATTGCCTGGTTTAAGTAGCAAACATTATCAACCTCGGTTGATCCGGCCCTATGGTTCGATGCTCGCTTTGATTTAGTAATTGGCTGCTTTAGGTTAGCGGATGTTATCAACTTCGGTTGATCTGGACCCATGGTTCGATGCTCGCTTTTATTTAGCAATTGCCTGCTTTGGTTAGCGGATGTTATCACCTTCGGTTGATCTGGACCTATAGTTCGATGCTCGCTTTTATTTAGCGATTTCCTGCTTTGGTTAGCGGATGTTATCAACTTCGGTTTATCCGGCCCCTTGGTTCGTTGCTCGCTTTTATTTAGCGATTGCCGTCTTTGGTTGACGGATGTTATCAACTTCGGTTGATCCGGCCCTATGGTTCGATGATCGGTTTTATATAGCGATTTCCTGCTTTGGTTATCGGATGTTATCAACTTCGGTTTATCCGGCCCTTTGGTTTGATGCTCGCTTTTATTTAGCGATTTCCTGCTTTGGTTAGCGGATGTTATCAACTTCGGTTTATCCGGCCCTTTGGTTCGTTGCTCGCTTTTATTTAGCGATTGCTTGCTTTGGTTGGCGGATGTTATCAACTTCGGTTGATCCGGCCCTCTAGTTCGATCCTCGCTTTTATTTAACGATTTTCTGCTTTGGATTGCGGATGTTATCAACTTCAGTTGGTCCGGCCCTCTGGTTCGATGCTCGCTTTTATTTAGCGATTGCCTGCTTTGGTTAGCGGATGTTATCAACTTAGGTTTATCCGGCCCTATGGTTTGATGCTAGCTTTTATTTAGCGATTGCCTGCATTAGGTAGCAGATGTTATCAACTTCGGTTGATCCGGCCCTCTGGTTCGATGCTCGCTTTTATTTAGCGATTGCCTGCTTTGTTAGCGAATGTTATCAGTTTCGGCTGATCCGTCCCACTGGTTCGATGCTCGCTTTTATTTAGCAATTACTTGCTTTAGGTAGTAGATTTTATCAACTTCAGTTGATCCGGCCCTATGATTCGACGCACGCTTTTATTTAGCGATTTCCTGCTTTGGTTAGCGGATGTTATCAATCTTCGGTTGATCCAGCCCTATGGTTCGATGCTCGCTTTTATTTAGCGATTGTCTGCTTTGGTTAGCGGATGTTATCAATTTCGGTTGATTCGGCTCACTGGTTCGATGCTCACTTTTATTTAGCGATTGTCTGCTTTGTTTAGCGGATGTTATCAATTTCGGTTGATCCGACACTCTGGTTTGATGCTGAGTTTTATTTAGCGATTGCCTGGTTTAAGTAGCAAACGTTATCAACTTCGGTTGATCCGGCCCTATGGTTCGATGCTCGCTTTTATTTAACGATTGGCTGCTTTAGGTTAGCGGATGTTATCAACTTCGGTTGATCTGGACCTATGGTTCGATGCTCGCTTTTATTTTGCAATTGCCTGCTTTTTGTAGCGGATGTTATCACCTTCGGTTGATCTGGACCTATGGTTCGATGCTCGCTTTTATTTAGCAATTTCCTGCTTTAGTTAGTGGATGTTATCAACTTCGGTTTATCCGTCCCTTTGGTTCGTTGCTCGCTTTTATTTAGCGATTGCTTGCTTTGGTTGGTGGATGTTATCAACTTCGGTTGATCCGGCCCTATGGTTCGATGATCAGTTTTATTTAGCGATTTCCTGCTTTGGTTAGCGGATGTTATCAACTTCGGTTTATCCGGCCCTTTGGTTCGTTGCTCGCTTTTATTTACCGATTGCCTGCTTTAGGTTAGCGGATGTTATCAACTTCGGTTGATCCGGCCCTATGGTTCGATGCTCGGTTTTATTTAGCAATTTCCTGATTTGGTTAGCGGATGTTATCAACTTCGGTTTATCCGGCCCTTTGGTTCAATGCTCGCTTTTATTTAGCGATTTCCTGCTTTGGTTAGCGGATGTTATCAACTTCGGTTTATCCGGCCCTTTGGTTCGTTGCTCGCTTTTATTTAGCGATTGCTTGCTTTGGTTGGCAGATGTTATCAACTTCGGTTGATCCGGCCCTCTGGTTCGATGCTCACTTTTATTTAGCGATTGCCTTCTTTGGTTTGCGGAGGTTATCAACTTCGGTTGATCTGATCCTCTGGTTCGATGATCGCTTTTATTTAGCTATTGCTTGCATTAGGTAGCAAATGTTATCAACTTCGGTTGATCCAGCCCTTTGGTTCGATCCTCGCTTTTATTTAGCGATTGCCTGCTTTAGGTTAACGGATGTTATCAACTTCGGTTGATCCGGCCCTATGGTTCGATGCTCGCTTTTATTTAGCGATTGCCTGCTTTGGTTAGCGGATGTTATCAACATCTGTTTATCCGGCCCTTTGGTTCGATGCTCGCTTTTATTTAACGATTGCCTGCATTAGGTAGCAGATGTTATCAACTTCGTTTGATCCGGCCCTCTGGTTCGATGCTCGCTTTTATTTAGCGATTGCCTGCTTTAGGTTAGAGGGTGTTATCAACTTCGGTTGATCCGACCCTATGGTTCGATGCTCGGTTTTATTTAGCGATTTCCAGCTTTGGTTAGCGGATGTTATCAACTTCGGTTTATCCGGCCCTTTGGTTCGATGCTCGCTTTTATTTAGCGATTTCCTGCTTTGGTTAGCGGATGTTATCAACTTCGGTTTATCCGGCCCTTTGGTTCGTTGCTCGCTTTTATTAAGCGATTGCTTGCTTTGGTTGGCAGATGTTATCAACTTCGGTTGATCCGGCCCTCTGGTTCAATGCTCGCTTTTATTTAGCAATTGCCTACTTTTGAGAGCAGATGTTATCAACTTGGGTTGATCCGAACCTATGGGTCGATGCTCGCTTTTATTTAGCGATTGCCTGCTTTGGTTAGCAGATATTATCAACTTCGGTTGATTCGGACCTATGGTTCGATGCTCGCTTTTATTTAGCGATTGTCTGCTTTGGTTAGCGGATGTTATCAACTTCGGTTGATCTGGCCCTCTGGTTCGATGCTCGCTTTTATTTAGCGATTGCCTGCTTTGGTTAGCGGATGTTATCAATTTCGGTTGATCCATCCCACTGGTTCGATGCTCGCTTTTATTTAGCAATTACTTGCTTTAGGTAGTAGATTTTATCAACTTCAGTTGATCCAGCCCTATGATTCGACGCACGCCTTTATTTAGCGATTGCCTGCTTTGGTTAGCGGATGTTATCAACTTCGGTTGATCCAGCCCTATGGTTCGATGCTCGCTTTTATTTAGCGATTGTCTGCTTTGGTTAGCGGATGTTATCAATTTCGGTTGATTCGGCCCACTGGTTCGATGCTCACTTTTATTTAGCGATTGTCTGCTTTGGTTAGCGGATGTTATCAATTAAGGTTGATCCGGCCCTCTGCTTTGATGCTCACTTTTATTTAGCGATTGCCTGGTTTAAGTAGGAAACGTTATCAACTTCGGTTGATCCGGCCCTATGGTTCGATGCTCGCTTTTATATAGCGATTGGCTGCTTTAGGTTAGCGGATGTTATCAACTTCGGTTGATCTGGCCCTATGGTTCGATGCTCACTTTTATTTAGCGATTGCCTGCTTTGGTTAGCGGATGTTATCACCTTCGGTTGATCTGGACCTATGGTTTGATGCTCGCTTTTATTTAGCGATTTCCTGCTTTGGTTAGCGGATGCTATCAACTTCAGTTTATCCGGCGCTTTGGTTCGTTGCTTGCTTTTATTTAGCGAATGCCTGCTTTGGTAAGCGGATGTTATCAACTTCGGGTGATCCGGACCTATGGTTCGATGCTCGGTTTTATTTAGTGATTTCTAGCTTTAGATAGTAGATATTATCAACTTCGGTTGATCCATCCCTATGGTTCATGCTCGCTTTTATTTGGCGATTGCCTGCTTTGGTTAGTGGATGTTATCAACTTCGGTTTATCCGGCCCTTTGGTTCGTTGCTCGCTTTTATTTAGCGATTGCTTGCTTTGGTTGGCGGATGTTATCAACTTCGGTTGATCCGACCCTCTGGTTCGATGCTCGCTTTTATTTAGCGATTGGCTGCTTTGGTTAGCGGATGTTATCAACTTCGGTTGATCCGGCCCTATGGTTCGATGCTCGCTTTTATTTAGCGATTGCCTGCTTTGGTTAGCGGATGTTATCAACTTCGGTTTACCCGGCCCTTTGGTTCGATGCTCGCTTTTATTTAGCGATTTCCTGCATTAGGTAGCAGATGTTATCAACTTTGGTTGATCCGGCCCTCTGGTTCGATGCTCGCTTTTATTTAGCGATTGTCTGCTTTGGTTAGCGGATGTTATCAATTAAGGTTGATCCGGCCCTCTGCTTTGATGCTCACTTTTATTTAGTGATTGCCTGGTTTAAGTAGCAAACGTTATCAACTTCGGGTGATCCGGACCTATAGTTCGATGCTCGGTTTTATTTAGTGATTTCCTGCTTTAGATAGCAGATGTTATCTACTTCATGTGATCCGTCCCTATGGTTCATGCTCGCTTTTATTTAGCGATTGCCTGCTTTAGGTAGCACATGTTATCAACTTCGGTTGATCTGGCCCTATGGTTCGATGCTCGCTTTTATTTAGCGATTTCCTGCTTTGGTTAGCGGATGTTATCAACTTCGATTTATCCGGCCCTTTGGTTCGTTGCTCGCTTTTATTTAGCGATTGCTTGCTTTGGTTGGCGGATGTTATCAACTTCGGTTGATCCGGCCCTCTGGTTCGATGCCCGCTTTTATTTAGCGATTGGCTGCTTTGGTTAGGGGATGTTATCAACTTCGGTTGATCCGGCCCTATGGTTCGATGCTCGGTTTTATTTAGCGATTTCCTGCTTTGGTTAGCGGATGTTATCAACTTCGGTTTATCCGGCCCTTTGGTTCGATGCTCGCTTTTATTTAGCGATTTCCTGCTTTGGTTAGCGGATGTTATCAACTTCGGTTTATCCGGCCCTTTGGTTCATTGCTCGCTTTTATTTAGCGATTGCTTGCTTTGGTTGGCGGATGTTATCAACTTCGGTTGATCCGGCCCTCTGGTTCGATGCTCGCTTTTATTTAGCGATGTCTGCTTTGGTTAGCGGATGTTATCAACTTCAGTTGGTCGGGCCCTCTGGTTCGATGCTCGCTTTTATTTAGCGATTGCCTGCTTTGGTTAGCGGATGTTATCAACTTCGGTTTATCCGGCCCTTTGGTTCGTTGCTCGCTTTTATTTAGCAATTGATTGCTTTGGTTGGCGGATGTTATCAACTTCGGTTGATCCGGCCCTCTGGTTCGATGCTCGCTTTTATTTTGCAATTGCCTGCATCAGGTAGCAGATGTTATCAACTTCGGTTGATCCGGCCCTCTGGTTCGATGCTCGCTTTTAAATAGCGATTGTCTGCTTTGTTTAGCGGATGTTATCAACTTCTATTTATCCGGCCCTTTGGTTCGATGCTCGCTTTTATTTAGCGATTGCCTGCATTAGGTAGCAGATGTTATCAACTTCGGTTGATCTGGCCCTCTGGTTCGATGCTCGCTTTTATTTAGCGATTTCTTGCTTTAGGTTTGCGGATGTTATCAGCTTCGGTTGATCCGGCCCTATGGTTCAATGCTCGGTTTTATTTAGCGATTTCTGCTTTGGTTAGCGGATGTTATCAACTTCGGTATATCCGGCCCTTTGGTTCGATGCTCGCTTTTATTTAGCGATTTCCTGCTTTGGTTAGCGGATGTTATCAACTTCGGTATATCCGGCCCTTTGGTTCGATGCTCGCTTTTATTTAGCGATTTCCTGCTTTGGTTAGCGGATGTTATCAACTTCGGTTTATCCGGCCCTTTGGTTCGTTGCTCGCTTTTATTTAGCGATTGCTTGCTTTGGTTGGCGGATATTATCAACTTCGGTTGATCCGGCCCTCTGGTTCGATGCTCGCTTTTATTTAGCGATTGCCTGCTTTAGATTAGCGGATGTTATCAACTCCGGTTGATCAGGCCCTATGGTTCGATGCTCGCTTTTATTTAGCGATTGTATGCTATGGTTAGCGGATGTTATCAACTTTGGTTGATCTGACCCTATGGTTCGATGCTCGCTTTTATTTAGCGATTGCCTGCCTTGGTTATCGGATGCTATCAACTTCATTTGATCCGACCCTCTGGTTTGATGCTCGCTTTTATTTAGCGATTGCCTGCGTTGGTTATAGGATGTTATCAACTTCGGTTGATCCGGCCCTATGGTTCGATGCTCGCTTTTATTTAGCGATTGTCTACTTTGGTTAGCGGATTTTATCAATTTCAGTTGATCCATCCCTATGGTTCGATGCTCGCTTTTATTTAGCGATTGCCTGCTTTGGTTTGCGGATGTTATCAATTTTGGATGATCCGTCCCACTGGTTCGATGCTCGCTTTTATTTAGCAATTGCTTGCTTTACGTAGCAGATGTTATCAACTTCAGTTGACTCGGCCCTATGGTTCGACGCTCGCTTTCATTTAGCGATTTCCTGCTTTGGTTAGCGGATGTTATCAACTTCGGTTGATCCGACCCTATGGTTCGATGCTTGTTTTTATTTAGCGATTGACAGCTTTGGTTAGCGGATGTTATCAACTTCGGTTGATCCGGCCCTATGGTTCGATGCTCGCTTTTATTTAGAGATTTCTTGCTTTGGTTAGCGGATGTTATCAACTTCGGTTTATCCGGCCCTTTGGTTCGATACTCGCTTTTATTTAGTGATTGCCTGCTTTGGTTAGCAGATGTTATCAACTTCAGTTGATCCGGCCCACTGGTTCGATGCTCACTTTTATTTAGCGATTGCGTGCTTTGGTTAGCGGATGTTATCAACTTCGGTTGATCCGGCTCTATGGTTCGATGCTCGCTTTTATTTATCGATTTCCTGCTTTAGGTAGCAGATGTTATCTACTTCGGTTGATCCGGCCCTATGGTTCGATGCTCGCTTTTATTTCGCGATTGCCTGCTTTGGTTAGCGGATGTTATCAACTTCTGTTTATCCGGCCCTCTGGTTCGATGCTTGCTTTTATTTAGCGATTGCCTGCTTTAGTTAGCGAATGTTATCAACTTCGGTTGATCCGATCCTCTGGTTCAATGCTCGCTTTTATTTAGCTATTGCCTGCATTAGGTAGCAGATGTTATCAACTTCGGTTGATCCGGCCCTTTGGTTCGATCCTCGCTTTTATTTAGCGATTGTCTGCTTTAGGTTAGCGGATGTTATCAACTTCGGTTGATCCGGCCCTATGGTTCGATGCTCGCTTTTATTTAGCGATTGTCTGCTTTGGTTAGCGGATGTTATCAACTTCTAATTATCCGGCCCTTTGGTTCGATGCTCGCTTTTATTTAGCGATTGCCTGCATTAGGTAGCAGATGTTATCAACTTCGGTTGATCTGGCCCTCTGGTTCGATGCTCGCTTTTATTTAGCGATTTCCTGCTTTAGGTTTGCGGATGTTATCAGCTTCGGTTGATCCGGCCCTATGGTTCAATGCTCGGTTTTATTTAGCGATTTCCTGCTTTGGTTAGCGGATGTTATCAACTTCGGTATATCCGGCCCTTTGGTTCGTTGCTCGCTTTTATTTAGCGATTGCTTGCTTTGGTTGGCGGATGTTATCAACTTCGGTTGATCCGGCCCTATGGTTCGATGCTCGCTTTTATTTAGCGATTGTCTGCTTTGGTTAGCGGATGTTATCAACTTTGGTTGATCTGACCCTATGGTTCGATGCTCGCTTTTATTTAGCGATCGTCTACTTTGGTTAGCGGATTTTATCAATTTCAGTTGATCCATCCCTATGGTTCGATGCTCGCTTTTATTTAGCGATTGCCTGCTTTGGTTTGCAGATGTTATCAATTTTGGCTGATCCGTCCCACTGGTTCGATGCTCGCTTTTATTTAGCAATTGCTTGCTTTACCTAGCAGATGTTATCAACTTCAGTTGATTTGGCCCTATGGTTCGACGCTCGCTTTCATTTAGCGATTTCCTGCTTTGGTTAGCGGATGTTATCAACTTCGGTTGATCCGGCCCTATGGTTCGATGCTCGCTTTTATTTAGCGATTTCTTGCTTTGGTTAGCGGATGTTATCAACTTCGGTTTATCCGGCCCTTTGGTTCGATACTCGCTTTTATTTAGCGATTGCCTGCTTTGGTTAGCAGATGTTATCAACTTCAGTTGATCTGGCCCTCTGGTTCGATGCTCACTTTTATTTAGCGATTGCGTGCTTTGGTTAGCGGATGTTATCAACTTCGGTTGATCCGGCCCTATGGTTCGATGCTCGCTTTTATTTATCGATTTCTTGCTTTAGGTAGCAGATGTTATCAACTTCGGTTGATCCGACCCTATGGTTCGATACTCGCTTTTATTTCGCGATTGCCTGCTTTGGTTAGCGGATGTTATCAACTTCTGTTTATTCCGCCCTTTGGTTCGATGCTCGCTTTTATTTAGCGATTGCCTGCTTTGGTTAGCGGATGTTATCAACTTCGGTTTATCCGGCCCTTTGGTTCGTTGCTCGTTTTTATTTAGCGATTGCTTGCTTTCGTTGGTGGATGTTATCAACTTCGGTTGATCCGGCCCTATGGTTCGATGCTCGGTTTTATTTAGCGATTTCCTGCTTTGGTTAGCGGATATTATCAACTTCGGTTTATCCGGCCCTTTGGTTCGATGCTCGCTTTTATTTAGTGATTTCCTGCTTTGGTTAGCGGATGTTATCAACTTCGGTTTATCCGGCCCTTTGGTTCGTTGCTCGCTTTTATTTAGTGATTGTTTGCTTTGGTTGGCGGATGTTATCAACTTCAGTTGATCCGGCCCTCTGGTTCGATGCTTGCTTTTATTTAGCGATTGTCTGCTTTGGTTGGCGGATGTTATCAATTTCTGCTGATCTGTCCCAATGGTTCGATGCTCTCTTTTATTTAGCAATTGGGTGCTTTGGTTAGCGGATATTATCAACTTCGGTTGATCCGGCCCTATGGTTCGATGCTTGCTTTTATTTATCGATTTCCTGCTTTAGGTAAAAGATGTTATCAACTATAGTTGATCCGGCCCTCTGGTTCGATGCTCACTTTTATTTAGCGATTGCCTGCTTTGGTTAGAGGATATTATCAACTTCGATTGATCCGACCCTATGGTTAGATGCTCGCTTTTATTTAGTGATTGCCTGCTTTGGTTAGCGGATGTTATCAACTTCGGTTTATCCGGCCCTTTGGTTCGATACTCGCTTTTATTTAGCGATTGCCTGCTTTGGTTAGCAGATGTTATCAACTTCAGTTGATCCGGCCCTCTAGTTCGATGCTCACTTTTATTTAGCGATTACATGCTTTGGTTAGCAGATATTATCAACTTCGGTTGATCCGGCCCTATGGTTCGATGCTCGCTTTTATTTATCGATTTCCTGCTTTAGGTAGTAGATGTTATCAACTTCGGTTGATCCGGCCCTATGGTTCGATGCTCGGTTTTATTTAGCGATTTCCTGCTTTGGTTAGCAAATGTTATCAACTTCGGTTTATCCGGCCCTTTGGTTCGTTGCTCGCTTTTATTTAGCGATTGCCTGCTTTGGTTAGCGGATATTATCAACTTCGGTTGATCCGGCCTTATGGTTCGATACTCGCTTTTATTTATCGATTTCCTGCTTTGGTAAGTGGATGTTATCAACTTCGGTTTATCCGGCCCTTTGGTTCGATGCTCGCTTTTATTTAGCGATTTCCTGCTTTGGTTAGCGGATGTTATCAACTTTGGTTGATTCGGCCCTCTGGTTCGATGCTCGCTTTTATTTAGCGATTGCCTGCTTTGGTTAGCGGATGTTATCAATTTCGGCTGATCCGTCCCTCTGGTTCGATGCTCTCTTTTATTTAGCAATTGCTTGCTTTAGGTAGCAGATGTTATCAACTTCAGTTGATGCGGCCCTATGATTCGACACTCGCTTTTATTTAGCGATTGCCTGCTTTGGTTAGAGGATGTTATCAACTTCGGTTGATCCGGCCCTATGGTTCGAGCTCGCTTTTATTTAGCGATTGCCTGCCTTGGTTAGCGGATGCTATCAACTTCAGTTGATCCGGCCCTCTGGTTTGATGCTCGCTTTGATTTAGCGATTGCCTTCTTTGGTTTGCGGAGGTTATCAACTTCGGTTGATCCGATCCGCTGGTTCGATGCTCGCTTTTATTTAGCTATTTCCTGCTTTGGTTAGCGGATGTTATCAATTTCGATTGATCCGGCCCTCTGGTTCGATGCTCGCTTTTATTTAGCGATTGCCTGCTTTAGGTAGCAGATGTTATCAACTTCGGTTGATCCGGCCATCTGGTTCGATGCTCGCTTTTATTTAGCGATTGCCTGCTATTGGTTAGCGGATGTTATCAACTTCGGTTGATCCGGCCCTATGGTTCGATGCTCGCTTTTATTTAGAGATTTCCTGCTTTGGTTAGCGGATGCTATCAACTTCGGTTTATCCGGCCCTTTGGTTCGATGCTCGGTTTTATTTAGCGATTGCCTGCTTTGGTTAGCAGATGTTATCAGCTTCAGTTGATCCGGCCCTCTGGTTCAATGCTCACTTTTATTTAGCGATTGCCTGCTTTGGTTAGCGGATATTATCAACTTCGGTTGATCCGGCCGTATGGTTCGATGCTCGCTTTTATTTAGCGATTGCCTGCTTTGGTTAGCGGATGTTATCAACTTCGGTTGATCCGGCCCTCTGATTCGATGATCGCTTTTATTTAGCAATTGCCTGTTTTGGTTAGCAGATGTTATCAATTTCGGCTGATCCGTCCCACTGGTTCGATGCTCGCTTTTATTTAGCAATTGCTTGCTTTAGGTAGCAGATGTTATCAACTTCAGTTGATCCGGCCCTATGGTTCGACGCTCACTTTTATTTAGCGATTGCCTGCTTTGGTTAGAGGATATTATCAACTTCGGTTGATCCGGCCCTATGGTTCGATGCTCGCTTTTATTTAGCGATTGTCTACTTTGGTTAGCGGATGTTATCAATTTCGTTTGGTCCGGCCCACTGGTTCGATGCTCACTTTTATTTAGCGATTGTTTGCTTTGGTTAGCGGATGTTATCAATTTCGGTTGATCTGGCCCTCTGGTTCGATGCTCACTTTTATTTAGCGATTGCCTGCTTTAGCTAGCAGATGTTATCATCTTCGGTTGATCTGGCCCTTCTGGTTCAATGCTGGCTTTTATTTAGCGATTGGATGCTTTAGATTAGCGGATGTTTTCAACATCGGTTGATCCGGCCTTATGGTTCGATGCTCGGTTTTGTTTAGCGATTGCCTGCTTTGGTTAGCGGATGATATCAACTTCGGTTGATCTGGCCCTATGGTTCGATGCTCGGTTTTATTTAGCGATTTCCTGCTTTGGTTAGCGGATGTTATCAACTTCGGTTTATCGGGCCTTGTGTTCGTTTCTCGCTTTTATTTAGCGATTGCTTGCTTTGGTTGGCGGATGTTATCAACTTCGGTTGATTCGGCCTTCTGGTTCGATGCTCGCTTTTATTTAGCGATTGGCTGCTTTGGTTAGCGGATATTATCAACTTCGGTTGATTCGGCCCTATGGTTCGATACTCGCTTTTATTTATCGATTTCCTGCTTTGGTAAGTGGATGTTATCAACTTCAGTTTATCCGGCCCTTTGGTTCGATGCTCGCTTTTATTTAGCGATTTCCTGCTTTGGTTAGCGGATGTTATCAACTTTGGTTGATCCGGCCCTCTGGTTCGATGCTCGCTTTTATTTAGCGATTGCCCGCTTTGGTTAGCGGATGTTATCAATTTCGGTTGATCCGGCCCTATGGTTCGATGCTCGCTTTTATTTAGAGATTTCCTGCTTTGGTTAGCGGATGCTATCAACTTCGGTTTATCCGGCCCTTTGGTTCGATGCTCGGTTTTATTTAGCGATTGCCTGCTTTGGTTAGCAGATGTTATCAGCTTCAGTTGATCCGGCCCTCTGGTTCAATGCTCACTTTTATTTAGCGATTGCCTGCTTTGGTTAGCGGATATTATCAACTTCGGTTGATCCGGCCGTATGGTTCGATGCTCGCTTTTATTTAGCGATTGCCTGCTTTGGTTAGCGGATGTTATCAACTTCGGTTGATCCGGCCCTCTGATTCGATGATCGCTTTTATTTAGCAATTGCCTGTTTTGGTTAGCAGATGTTATCAATTTCGGCTGATCCGTCCCACTGGTTCGATGCTCGCTTTTATTTAGCAATTGCTTGCTTTAGGTAGCAGATGTTATCAACTTCAGTTGATCCGGCCCTATGGTTCGACGCTCACTTTTATTTAGCGATTGCCTGCTTTGGTTAGAGGATATTATCAACTTCGGTTGATCCGGCCCTATGGTTCGATGCTCGCTTTTATTTAGCGATTGTCTACTTTGGTTAGCGGATGTTATCAATTTCGGTTTATCCGGCCCTTTGGTTCGATGCTCGCTTTTATTTAGCGATTGCCTGCTTTGGTTAGCAGATGTTATCAACTTCAGTTGATCCGGCCCTCTGGTTCGATGCTCACTTTTATTTAGCGATTGCCTGCTTTGGTTAGCGGATATTATCAACTTCGGTTGATCCGGCCCTATGGTTCGATGCTCGCTTTTATTTAGCGATTGCCTGCTTTGGTTAGCGGATGTTATCAACTTCGGTTGCTCCGGCCCTCTGGTTCGATGCTCGCTTTTATTTAGCAATTGCCTGCTTTGGTTAGCAGATGTTATCAATTTTGGCTGATCCATCCCACTGGTTCGATGCTCGCTTTTATTTAGCAATTGCTTGCTTTAGGTAGCAGATGTTATCAACTTCAGTTGATCCGGCCCTATGGTTCGACGCTCACTTTTATTTAGCGATTGCCTGCTTTGGTTAGAGGATATTATCAACTTCGGTTGATCCGGCCCTATGGTTCGATGCTCGCTTTTATTTAGCGATTGTTTGCTTTGGTTAGCGGATGTTATCAATATCGGTTGATCTGGCCCTCTGGTTCGATGCTCACTTTTATTTAGCAATTGCCTGTTTTAGCTAGCAGATGTTATCATCTTCGGTTGATCTGGCCCTCTGGTTCAATGCTCGTTTTTATTTAGCGATTGGATGCTTTAGATTAGCAGATGTTATCAACATCGGTTGATCCGGCCTTATGGTTCGATGCTCGGTTTTGTTTAGCGATTGCCTGCTTTGGTTAGCGGATGATATCAACTTCGGTTGATCTGGCCCTATGGTTCGATGCTCGCTTTTATTTACCGATTTCCTGCTTTGGTTAGCGGATGTTATCAACTTCGGTTTATCTGGCCCTTTGGTTTGTTGCTCGCTTTTATTGAGCGATTTCCTGCTTTGGTAGCGGATGTTATCAACTTCGATTGATCCGGCCCTCTGGTTCGATGCTCGCTTTTATTTAGAGATTGCCTGCTTTGGTTAGCGGATGTTATCAACTTCAGTTGATCCGGCCCACTGGTTCCATGCTCGCTTTTATTTAGCGATTGGCTGCTTTGGTTAGCGGATGTTCTCAACTTCGGTTGATCCGACCCTCTGGTTCGATGCTCGCTTTTATTTAGCGATTGCCTGCTTTGGTTAGCGGATGTTATCAATTTCGGCTGATCCGGCCCTATGGTTCGACGCTCGCTTTTATTTAGCAATTGCTTGCTTTAGGTAGCAGATGTTATCAACTTCAGTTGATCCGGCCCTATGGTTTGACGCTCGCTTTTATTTAGCGATTGCCTGCTTTGTTTAGAGGTTGTTATCAACTTCGGTTGATCCGGCCCTCTGGTTCGATGCTCGTTTTTATTTAGCGATTGCCTGCTTTGGTTAGTAGATGTTATCAATTTCGGCTGATCCGTCCCACTGGTTCGATGCTCGCTTTTATTTAGCGATTGCTTGCTTTAGGTAGCAGATGTTATCAACTTCAGTTGATCCGGCCCTATGGTTCGACGCTCACTTTTATTTAGCGATTGCCTGCTTTGGTTAGAGGATATTATCAACTTCGGTTGATCTGGCCCTATGGTTCGATGCTCGCTTTTATTTAGCGATTGTCTACTTTGGTTAGCGGATGTTATCAATTTCGTTTGGTCCGGCCCACTGGTTCGATGCTCACTTTTATTTAGCGATTGTTTGCTTTGGTTAGCGGATGTTATCAATTTTGGTTGATCTGGCCCTCTGGTTCGATGCTCACTTTTATTTAGCGATTGCCTGCTTTAGCTAGCAGATGTTATCATCTTCGGTTGATCCGGCCCTCTGGTTCAATGCTCGCTTTTATTTAGCGATTGGATGCTTTAGATTAGTGGATGTTATCAACATCGGTTGATCCGGCCTTATGGTTCGATGCTCGGTTTTGTTTAGCGATTGCCTGCTTTGGTTAGCGGATGATATCAACTTCGGTTGATCTGGCCCTATGGTTCGATGCTCGCTTTTATTTACCGATTTCCTGCTTTGGTTAGCGGATATTATCAACTTCGGTTTATCCGGCCCTTTGGTTTGTTGCTCGCTTTTATTTAGCAATTTCCTACTTTGGTAGCGGATGTTATCAACTTCGATTGATCCGTCCCTCTGGTTCGATGCTCGCTTTTATTTAGCGATTGCCTGCTTTGGTTAGCGGATGTTATCAACTTCAGTTGATCTGGCCCAGTGGTTCGATGCTCGCTTTTATTTAGCGATTGGCTGCTTTGGTTAGCGGATGTTCTCAACTTCGGTTGATCCGGCCATCTGGTTCAATGCTCGCTTTTATTTAGCGATTGCCTGCTTTAGTTAGAGGATGTTATCAATTTCGGCTGATCCGGCCTTATGGTTCGACGCTCGCTTTTATTTAGCAATTGCTTGCTTTAGGTAAGAGATGTTATCAACTTCAGTTGATCCAACCCTATGGTTCGACGCTCGCTTTTATTTAGCGATTTCCTGCTTTGTTTAGAGGATGTTATCAACTTTGGTTGATCCGGCCCTATGGTTCGATGCTCGCTTTTATTTAGCGATTGTCTACTTTGCTTAGCGAATGTTTTCAATTTCGGTTGATCCAGCCCACTGGTTCGATGCTCACTTTTATTTAACGATTGTCTGCTTTGGTTAGCGGATGTTATCAATTTCGGATTATCTGGCCCTCTGGTTCGATGCTCACTTTTATTTAGCGATTGCCTGCTTTAGCTAGCAGATGTTATCAACTTCGGTTGATCCAGCCCTCTGGTTCGATGCTCGCTTTTGTTTAGCGATTGCCTGCTTTGGTTAGCGGATGTTATCAACTTCGGTTGATCCGAACCTATGGTTCGATGCTCGCTTTTATTTGTCGATTTCCTGCTTTAGGTAGAAGATGTTATCAACTTCGGTTGATCCGACTCTCTGGTTCGATGCTCGCTTTTATTTAGCGATTTCCTTCCTTGGTTAGCGGATGCTATCAAGTTTAGTTGATCCGGCCCTCTGGTTCGATGCTCGCTTTTATTTAGCAATTGCCTTCTTTGGTTTGTGGAGGTTATCAACATCGGTAGGTCCGATCCTCTGGTTCGATGCTAGTTTTTATTTAGCTATTGAGTGCTTTGGTTAGCGGATGTTATCAATTTCGGTTGATCCGACCCTCTGGTTCGAATGTCGCTTTTATTTAGCGATTGTCTGCTTTAGGTTAGCGGATGTAATCCACTTGGGTTGATCCGGCCCTATGGTTCGATGCTCGCTTTTATTTAGCGAATTCCTGCTTTGGTTAGCGGATGTTATCAACTTCGGTTTATTCGGCCCTTTGGTGCGATGCTTGCTTTTATTTAGCGATTGCTTGCTTTGGTTTGCAGATGTTATCAACTTCAGTTGATCCGGCCCTCTGGTTCGATGCTCACTTTTATTTAGCAATTGCCTGCTTTGGTTAGCGGATGTTGTCAACTTCGATTGATCTGGCCCTATGGTTCGATGCTCGCTTTTATTTAGCGATTTCCTACTTTGGTTAGCGGATGTTATCAGCCTCGGTTGATCCGGCCCTCTTGTTCGATGCTCGCATTTATTTAGCGATTGCCTGCTTTGGTTAGCGGATGTTATCAATTTCGGTTGATCCGTCCCATTGGTTCGATGCTCGCTTTTATTTAGCAATTGCTTGCTTTAGGTAGCAGATGTTATCAACTTCAGTTGATCCGACCCTAGGGTTCGACACTCGCTTTTATTTAGCGATTGCCTGCTTTGGTTAGAGGATGTTATCAACTTCGGTTGATCCGGCCCTATGGTTCGATGCTCCCTTTTATTCAGCGATTGTCTACTTTGGTTAGCGGATGTTATCAATTTCGGTTAATCCGACCCACTGGTTCGATGCTCACTTTTATTTAGCGATTGTCTGCTTTGGTTAGCGGATGTTATCAATTTCGGTTGATCTGGCCCTCTGGTTCGATGCTCACTTTTATTTAGCGATTGCCTGCTTTAGCTAGCAGATGCTATCATCTTCGGTTGATCCGGCCCTCTGGTTCGATGCTCGCTTTTATTTAGCGATTGGCTGCTTTAGGTTAGCGGATGTTATCAACATCGGTTGATTCGGCCTTATGGTTCGATGCTCGCTTTTATTTAGCGATTTCCTGCTTTGGTTAGCGGATGTTATCAACTTCGGTTGATCTGGCCCTATGATTCGATGCTCGCTTTTATTTAGCGATTTCCTGCTTTGGTTAGCGGATGTTATCAACTTCGGTTGATCCGGCCCTCTGGTTCGATGCTCGCTTTTATTTAGCAATTGCCTGCTTTGGGTAGCGGATGTTATCAACTTCGGTTGATTCGGCCCTCTGGTTCAATGCTCACTTTTATTTAGCGATTGCCTGCTTTGGTTAGCGGATGTTATCAACTTCGGTTGATCCGACCCGATGGGTCGATGCTCGCTTTTATTTATCGATTTCCTGCTTTAGGTAGCAGATGTTATCAACTTTGTTTGATCCGGCCCTCTAGTTCGATGCTCGCTTTTATTTATCGATTTCCTACTTTAGGTTAGCGGATGTTATCAACTTCGGTTGATCCGGCCTTATGGTTCATCACTCGCTTTTATTTAGTGATTGCCAGCTTTGGTTAGGGGAAGTTATCAACTTCGGTTGATCCGGCCCTATGGTTCGATGCTCGCTTTTATTTAGCGATTGCCTGCATTAGGTAGCAGATGTTATCAACTTCAGTTGATCAGGCCCTCTAGTTCGATACTCACTTTTATTTAGCTATTTCCTGCTTTAGGTTAGCGAATGTTATCAACTTCGGTTGATCCGGCCCTATAGTTCGATGCTCGCTTTTTATTAGCGATTGCCTGCTTTGGTTGGCAGATGTTATCAACTTCGGTTGATCTGGCCTTATGGCTCGATGCTCGCTTTTATTTAGCGATTTCCTGCTTTGGTTAGCGAATGTTATAAACTTCGGTTTATCCGGCCCTTTGGTTCGATGCTCATATCTATTTAGTGATTGCCTGCTTTGGTTAGCAGATGTTATCAACTTCGGTTGATCCGGCCCTCTGGTTCGATGCTCGCTTTTATTTAGCGATTGCCTGCTTTGGTTAGCGGATGTTATCAACTTCGGTTGATGTGGCCCTATGGTTCGATTCTCGCTTTTATTTAGCGATTTCCTGCTTTGGTTAGCGGATGTTATCAACTTCGGTTGATCCGGCCCTCTAGTTCGATGCTCACTTTTATTTAGCGATTGTCTGCTTTGGTTATCGGAAGTTATCAATTTCGGTTGATCCGTCCCTCTATTTCGATGCTCGCTTTTATTTAGCAATTGCCTACTTTAGAGAGCAGATGTTATCAACTTGGGTCTATCCGACCCTATGGATCGATGATCGCTTTTATTTAGCGATTGCCTGCTTTGGTTAGCGAATATTATAAACTTCGGTTGATCCGGACCTATGGTTCGATGCTCGCTTTTATTTAGCGATTGTCTGCTTTGGTTAGCGAATGTTATCAATTTCGTTTGATCCGGCCCTCTGGTTCGATGCTCGCTTTTATTTAGCGATTGCCTGCTTTAGGTAGCAGATGATATCGACTTCGGTTGATTCGACCCTCTGGTTCGATGCTCGCTTTTATTTAGCGATTTCCTGCTTTAGGTTAGCGGATGTTATCAACTTGGATTGATCCGGCCCTATGGTTCGATGCTCGCTTTTATTTAGCGATTTCCTCCTTTGGTTAGCGGATGTTATCAACTTCGGTTTATCCGGCCCTTTGGTGCGATGCTCGCTTTTATTTAGCGATTGCCTGCTTTGGTTTGCAGATGTTATCAACTTCAGTTGATCCGGCCCTCTGGTTCGATGCTCACTTTTATTTAGCAATTGCATGCTTTGGTTAGCGGATATTATCAACTTCGGTTGATCCGGCCCTATGGTTCGATGCTCGCTTTTATTTAGCGATTTCCTGCTTTGGTTAGCGGATGTTATCAGCTTTGGTTGATCCGACCCTCTTGTTCGATGCTCGCTTTTATTTAGCTATTGCCTGCTTTGGTTAGCGGATGTTATCAATTTCGGTTGATCCGTCCCACTGGTTCGATGCTCGCTTTTATTTAGCAATTGCTTGCTTTAGGTAGCAGATGTTATCAACTTCAGTTGATCCGGCCCTAAGGTTCGACGCTCGCTTTTATTTAGCGATTGCCTGCTTTGGTTAGAGGATGTTATCAACTTCGGTTGATCCGGCCCTATGGTTCGATGCTAGCTTTTATTTAGCGATTGTCTACTTTGGTTAGCGGATGTTATCAATTTCGGTTAACCCGGCCCACTGGTTCGATGCTCACTTTTATTTAGCGATTGTCTGCTTTGGTTAGCGGATGTTATCAATTTCGGTTGATTTGGCCCTCTGGTTCGATGCTCACATTTATTTAGCGATTGCCTGCTTTAGCTAGCAGATGCTATCATCTTCGGTTGATCCGGCCCTCTGTCGATGCTCGCTTTTATTTAGCGATTGGCTGCTTTAGGTTAGCGGATGTTATCAACATCAGTTGATCCGACCTTATGGTTCGATGCTCGCTTTTATTTAGCGATTTCCTGCTTTGGTTAGCGGATGTTATCAACTTCGGTTGATCTGGCCCTATGATTCGATGCTCGCTTTTATTTAGCGATTTCCTGCTTTGGTTAGCGGATGTTATCAACTTCGGTTTATCCTGCCCTTTGGTTTGTTGCTCGCTTTTATTTAGCGATTTCCTGCTTTGGTGAGCGGATGTTATCAACTTCGGTTGATCCGGCCCTCTGGTTCGATGCTCGCTTTTATTTAGCAATTGCCTGCTTTGGGTAGCGGATTTTATCAACTTCGGTTGATCCGGCCCTCTGGTTCAATGCTCGCTTTTATTTAGCGATTGCCTGCTTTGGTTAGCAGATGTTATCAACTTCGGTTGATCCGACCCGATGGTTCGATGCTCGCTTTTATTTATCGATTTCCTACAATAGGTAGCAGATGTTATCAACTTCGTTTGATCCGGCCCTCTGGTTCGAAGCTCGCTTTTATTTAGCGATTTCCTATTTTAGGTTAGCGGATGTTATCAACTTCGGTTGATCCGACCTTATGGTTCGTCGCTCGCTTTTATTTAGCGATTGCCTGCTTTGGTTAGTGGATGTTATCAACTTTGGTTGATCCGGCCCTATGGTTCGATGCTCGCTTTTATTTAGCGATTGCCTGCTTTAGGTAGCAGATGTTATCAACTTTGGTTGATCTGGCCCTCTAGTTCGATACTCACTTTTATTTAGCTATTTCCTGCTTTAGGTTAGCGGATGTTATCAACTTCGGTTGATCCGCTCCTATGGTTTGATGCTCGCTTTTATTTAGCGATAGCCTGCTTTGGTTAGCAGATGTTATCAATTTCGGTTGATCTGGCCTTATGGTTCGATGCTCGCTTTTATTTAGCGATTTCCTGCTTTGGTTAGCGGATGTTATCAACTTCGGTTGATCCGGCCCTCTGGTTCGATGCTCGCTTTTATTTAGCAATTGCCTGCTTTGGGTAGCGGATGTTATCAACTTCGGTTGATTCGGCCCTCTGGTTCAATGCTCACTTTTATTTAGCGATTGCCTGCTTTGGTTAGCGGATGTTATCAACTTCGGTTGATCCGACCCGATGGGTCGATGCTCGCTTTTATTTATCGATTTCCTGCTTTAGGTAGCAGATGTTATCAACTTCGTTTGATCCGGCCCTCTAGTTCGATGCTCGCTTTTATTTAGCGATTTCCTACTTTAGGTTAGCGGATGTTATCAACTTCGGTTGATCCGGCCTTATGGTTCATCACTCGCTTTTATTTAGTGATTGCCAGCTTTGGTTAGGGGAAGTTATCAACTTCGGTTGATCCGGCCCTATGGTTCGATGCTCGCTTTTATTTAGCGATTGCCTGCTTTAGGTAGCAGATGTTATCAACTTCAGTTGATCAGGCCCTCTAGTTCGATACTCACTTTTATTTAGCTATTTCCTGCTTTAGGTTAGCGAATGTTATCAACTTCGGTTGATCCGGCCCTATAGTTCGATGCTCACTTTTTATTAGCGATTGCCTGCTTTGGTTGGCAGATGTTATCAACTTCGGTTGATCTGGCCTTATGGCTCGATGCTCGCTTTTATTTAGCGATTTCCTGCTTTGGTTAGCGAATGTTATAAACTTCGGTTTATCCGGCCCTTTGGTTCGATGCTCACATCTATTTAGTGATTGCCTGCTTTGGTTAGCAGATGTTATCAACTTCGGTTGATCCGGCCCTCTGGTTCGATGCTCGCTTTTATTTAGCGATTGCCTGCTTTGGTTAGCGGATGTTATCAACTTCGGTTGATCTGGCCTTATGGTTCGATTCTCGCTTTTATTTAGCGATTTCCTGCTTTGGTTAGCGGATGTTATCAACTTCGGTTGATCCGGCCCTCTAGTTCGATGCTCACTTTTATTTAGCGATTGTCTGCTTTGGTTATCGGAAGTTATCAATTTCGGTTGATCCGTCCCTCTGTTTCGATGCTCGCTTTTATTTAGCGATTGCCTGCTTTAGGTAGCAGATGATATCAACTTCGGTTGATCCGACCCTCTGGTTCGATGCTCGCTTTTATTTAGCGATTTCCTGCTTTAGGTTAGCGGATGTTATCAACTTGGATTGATCCGGCCCTATGGTTCGATGCTCGCTTTTATTTAGCGATTTCCTCCTTTGGTTAGCGGATGTTATCAACTTCGGTTTATCCGGCCCTTTGGTGCGATGCTCGCTTTTATTTAGCGATTGCCTGCTTTGGTTTGCAGATGTTATCAACTTCAGTTGATCCGGCCCTCTGGTTCGATGCTCACTTTTATTTAGCAATTGCCTGCTTTGGTTAGCGGATATTATCAACTTCGGTTGATCCGGCCCTATGGTTCGATGCTCGCTTTTATTTAGCGATTTCCTGCTTTGGT
Source organism: Lathyrus sativus (assembly GCA_963859935.3). Classification (NCBI taxonomy): domain Eukaryota; kingdom Viridiplantae; phylum Streptophyta; class Magnoliopsida; order Fabales; family Fabaceae; genus Lathyrus; species Lathyrus sativus. The sequence continues at coordinate 282,266,065 of OZ012738.1, forward strand.
TAGCGGATGTTATCAACTTTGGTTGATCCGACCCTCTTGTTCGATGCTCGCTTTTATTTAGCTATTGCCTGCTTTGGTTAGCGGATGTTATCAATTTCGGTTGATCCGTCCCACTGGTTCGATGCTCGCTTTTATTTAGCAATTGCTTGCTTTAGGTAGCAGATGTTATCAACTTCAGTTGATCCGGCCCTAAGGTTCGACGCTCGCTTTTATTTAGCGATTGCCTGCTTTGGTTAGAGGATGTTATCAACTTCGGTTGATCCGGCCCTATGGTTCGATGCTAGCTTTTATTTAGCGATTGTCTACTTTGGTTAGCGGATGTTATCAATTTCGGTTAATCCGGCCCACTGGTTCGATGCTCACTTTTATTTAGCGATTGTCTGCTTTGGTTAGCGGATGTTATCAATTTCGGTTGATTTGGCCCTCTGGTTCGATGCTCACATTTATTTAGCGATTGCCTGCTTTAGCTAGCAGATGCTATCATCTTCGGTTGATCCGGCCCTCTAGTTCGATGCTCGCTTTTATTTAGCGATTGGCTGCTTTAGGTTAGCGGATGTTATCAACATCAGTTGATCCGACCTTATGGTTCGATGCTCGCTTTTATTTAGCGATTTCCTGCTTTGGTTAGCGGATGTTATCAACTTCGGTTGATCTGGCCCTATGATTCGATGCTCGCTTTTATTTAGCGATTTCCTGCTTTGGTTAGCGGATGTTATCAACTTCGGTTTATCCTGCCCTTTGGTTTGTTGCTCGCTTTTATTTAGCGATTTCCTGCTTTGGTGAGCGGATGTTATCAACTTCGGTTGATCCGGCCCTCTGGTTCGATGCTCGCTTTTATTTAGCAATTGCCTGCTTTGGGTAGCGGATTTTATCAACTTCGGTTGATCCGGCCCTCTGGTTCAATGCTCGCTTTTATTTAGCGATTGCCTGCTTTGGTTAGCAGATGTTATCAACTTCGGTTGATCCGACCCGATGGTTCGATGCTCGCTTTTATTTATCGATTTCCTACAATAGGTAGCAGATGTTATCAACTTCGTTTGATCCGGCCCTTTGGTTCGAAGCTCGCTTTTATTTAGCGATTTCCTATTTTAGGTTAGCGGATGTTATCAACTTCGGTTGATCCGACCTTATGGTTCGTCGCTCGCTTTTATTTAGCGATTTCCTGCTTTGGTTAGCGGATGTTATCAACTTCGGTTGATCCGGCCCTCTGGTTCGATGCTCGCTTTTATTTAGCAATTGCCTGCTTTGGGTAGCGGATGTTATCAACTTCGGTTGATTCGGCCCTCTGGTTCAATGCTCACTTTTATTTAGCGATTGCCTGCTTTGGTTAGCGGATGTTATCAACTTCGGTTGATCCGACCCGATGGGTCGATGCTCGCTTTTATTTATCGATTTTCTGCTTTAGGTAGCAGATGTTATCAACTTCGTTTGATCCGGCCCTCTAGTTCGATGCTCGCTTTTATTTAGCGATTTCCTACTTTAGGTTAGCGGATGTTATCAACTTCGGTTGATCCGGCCTTATGGTTCATCACTCGCTTTTATTTAGTGATTGCCAGCTTTGGTTAGGGGAAGTTATCAACTTCGGTTGATCCGGCCCTATGGTTCGATGCTCGCTTTTATTTAGCGATTGCCTGCTTTAGGTAGCAGATGTTATCAACTTCAGTTGATCAGGCCCTCTAGTTCGATACTCACTTTTATTTAGCTATTTCCTGCTTTAGGTTAGCGAATGTTATAAACTTCGGTTGATCCGGCCCTATAGTTCGATGCTCGCTTTTTATTAGCGATTGCCTGCTTTGGTTGGCAGATGTTATCAACTTCGGTTGATCTGGCCTTATGGCTCGACGCTCGCTTTTATTTAGCGATTTCCTGCTTTGGTTAGCGAATGTTATAAACTTCGGTTTATCCGGCCCTTTGGTTCGATGCTCACATCTATTTAGTGATTGCCTGCTTTGGTTAGCAGATGTTATCAACTTCGGTTGATCCGGCCCTCTGGTTCGATGCTCGCTTTTATTTAGCGATTGCCTGCTTTGGTTAGCGGATGTTATCAACTTCGGTTGATCTGGCCCTATGGTTCGATTCTCGCTTTTATTTAGCGATTTCCTGCTTTGGTTAGCGGATGTTATCAACTTCGGTTGATCCGGCCCTCTAGTTCGATGCTCACTTTTATTTAGCGATTGTCTGCTTTGGTTATCGGAAGTTATCAATTTCGGTTGATCCGTCCCTCTGTTTCGATGCTCGCTTTTATTTAGCAATTGCCTACTTTAGAGAGCAGATGTTATCAACTTGGGTCTATCCGACCCTATGGATCGATGATCGCTTTTATTTAGCGATTGCCTGCTTTGGTTAGCGAGTATTATAAACTTCGGTTGATCCGGACCTATGGTTCGATGCTCGCTTTTATTTAGCGATTGTCTGCTTTGGTTAGCGAATGTTATCAATTTCGTTTGATCCGACCCTCTGGTTCGATGCTCGCTTTTATTTAGCGATTTCCTGCTTTAGGTTAGCGGATGTTATCAACTTGGATTGATCCGGCCCTATGGTTCGATGCTCGCTTTTATTTAGCGATTTCCTCCTTTGGTTAGCGGATGTTATCAACTTCGGTTTATCCGGCCCTTTGGTGCGATGCTCGCTTTTATTTAGCGATTGCCTGCTTTGGTTTGCAGATGTTATCAACTTCAGTTGATCCGGCCCTCTGGTTCGATGCTCACTTTTATTTAGCAATTGCCTGCTTTGGTTAGCGGATATTATCAACTTCGGTTGATCCGGCCCTATGGTTCGATGCTCGCTTTTATTTAGCGATTTCCTGCTTTGGTTAGCGGATGTTATCAGCTTTGGTTGATCCGACCCTCTTGTTCGATGCTCGCTTTTATTTAGCTATTGCCTGCTTTGGTTAGCGGATGTTATCAATTTCGGTTGATCCGTCCCACTGGTTCGATGCTCGCTTTTATTTAGCAATTGCTTGCTTTAGGTAGCAGATGTTATCAACTTCAGTTGATCCGGCCCTAAGGTTCGACGCTCGCTTTTATTTAGCGATTGCCTGCTTTGGTTAGAGGATGTTATCAACTTCGGTTGATCCGGCCCTATGGTTCGATGCTAGCTTTTATTTAGCGATTGTCTACTTTGGTTAGCGGATGTTATCAATTTCGGTTAATCCGGCCCACTGGTTCGATGCTCACTTTTATTTAGCGATTGTCTGCTTTGGTTAGCGGATGTTATCAATTTCGGTTGATTTGGCCCTCTGGTTCGATGCTCACATTTATTTAGCGATTGCCTGCTTTAGCTAGCAGATGCTATCATCTTCGGTTGATCCGGCCCTCTAGTTCGATGCTCGCTTTTATTTAGCGATTGGCTGCTTTAGGTTAGCGGATGTTATCAACATCAGTTGATCCGACCTTATGGTTCGATGCTCGCTTTTATTTAGCGATTTCCTGCTTTGGTTAGCGGATGTTATCAACTTCGGTTGATCTGGCCCTATGATTCGATGCTCGCTTTTATTTAGCGATTTCCTGCTTTGGTTAGCGGATGTTATCAACTTCGGTTTATCCTGCCCTTTGGTTTGTTGCTCGCTTTTATTTAGCGATTTCCTGCTTTGGTGAGCGGATGTTATCAACTTCGGTTGATCCGGCCCTCTGGTTCGATGCTCGCTTTTATTTAGCAATTGCCTGCTTTGGGTAGCGGATTTTATCAACTTCGGTTGATCCGGCCCTCTGGTTCAATGCTCGCTTTTATTTAGCGATTGCCTGCTTTGGTTAGCAGATGTTATCAACTTCGGTTGATCCGACCCGATGGTTCGATGCTCGCTTTTATTTATCGATTTCCTACAATAGGTAGCAGATGTTATCAACTTCGTTTGATCCGGCCCTCTGGTTCGAAGCTCGCTTTTATTTAGCGATTTCCTATTTTAGGTTAGCGGATGTTATCAACTTCGGTTGATCCGACCTTATGGTTCGTCGCTCGCTTTTATTTAGCGATTTCCTGCTTTGGTTAGCGGATGTTATCAACTTCGGTTGATCCGGCCCTCTGGTTCGATGCTCGCTTTTATTTAGCAATTGCCTGCTTTGGGTAGCGGATGTTATCAACTTCGGTTGATTCGGCCCTCTGGTTCAATGCTCACTTTTATTTAGCGATTGCCTGCTTTGGTTAGCGGATGTTATCAACTTCGGTTGATCCGACCCGATGGGTCGATGCTCGCTTTTATTTATCGATTTTCTGCTTTAGGTAGCAGATGTTATCAACTTCGTTTGATCCGGCCCTCTAGTTCGATGCTCGCTTTTATTTAGCGATTTCCTACTTTAGGTTAGCGGATGTTATCAACTTCGGTTGATCCGGCCTTATGGTTCATCACTCGCTTTTATTTAGTGATTGCCAGCTTTGGTTAGGGGAAGTTATCAACTTCGGTTGATCCGGCCCTATGGTTCGATGCTCGCTTTTATTTAGCGATTGCCTGCTTTAGGTAGCAGATGTTATCAACTTCAGTTGATCAGGCCCTCTAGTTCGATACTCACTTTTATTTAGCTATTTCCTGCTTTAGGTTAGCGAATGTTATCAACTTCGGTTGATCCGGCCCTATAGTTCGATGCTCGCTTTTTATTAGCGATTGCCTGCTTTGGTTGGCAGATGTTATCAACTTCGGTTGATCTGGCCTTATGGCTCGACGCTCGCTTTTATTTAGCGATTTCCTGCTTTGGTTAGCGAATGTTATAAACTTCGGTTTATCCGGCCCTTTGGTTCGATGCTCACATCTATTTAGTGATTGCCTGCTTTGGTTAGCAGATGTTATCAACTTCGGTTGATCCGGCCCTCTGGTTCGATGCTCGCTTTTATTTAGCGATTGCCTGCTTTGGTTAGCGGATGTTATCAACTTCGGTTGATCTGGCCCTATGGTTCGATTCTCGCTTTTATTTAGCGATTTCCTGCTTTGGTTAGCGGATGTTATCAACTTCGGTTGATCCGGCCCTCTAGTTCGATGCTCACTTTTATTTAGCGATTGTCTGCTTTGGTTATCGGAAGTTATCAATTTCGGTTGATCCGTCCCTCTGTTTCGATGCTCGCTTTTATTTAGCAATTGCCTACTTTAGAGAGCAGATGTTATCAACTTGGGTCTATCCGACCCTATGGATCGATGATCGCTTTTATTTAGCGATTGCCTGCTTTGGTTAGCGAGTATTATAAACTTCGGTTGATCCGGACCTATGGTTCGATGCTCGCTTTTATTTAGCGATTGTCTGCTTTGGTTAGCGAATGTTATCAATTTCGTTTGATCCGGCCCTCTGGTTCGATGCTCGCTTTTATTTAGCGATTGCCTGCTTTAGGTAGCAGATGATATCAACTTCGGTTGATCCGACCCTCTGGTTCGATGCTCGCTTTTATTTAGCGATTTCCTGCTTTAGGTTAGCGGATGTTATCAACTTGGATTGATTCGGCCCTATGGTTCGATGCTCGCTTTTATTTAGCGATTTCCTCCTTTGGTTAGCGGATGTTATCAACTTCGGTTTATCCGGCCCTTTGGTGCGATGCTCGCTTTTATTTAGCGATTGCCTGCTTTGGTTTGCAGATGTTATCAACTTCAGTTGATCCGGCCCTCTGGTTCGATGCTCACTTTTATTTAGCAATTGCCTGCTTTGGTTAGCGGATATTATCAACTTCGGTTGATCCGGCCCTATGGTTCGATGCTCGCTTTTATTTAGCGATTTCCTGCTTTGGTTAGCGGATGTTATCAGCTTTGGTTGATCCGACCCTCTTGTTCGATGCTCGCTTTTATTTAGCTATTGCCTGCTTTGGTTAGCGGATGTTATCAATTTCGGTTGATCCGTCCCACTGGTTCGATGCTCGCTTTTATTTAGCAATTGCTTGCTTTAGGTAGCAGATGTTATCAACTTCAGTTGATCCGGCCCTAAGGTTCGACGCTCGCTTTTATTTAGCGATTGCCTGCTTTGGTTAGAGGATGTTATCAACTTCGGTTGATCCGGCCCTATGGTTCGATGCTAGCTTTTATTTAGCGATTGTCTACTTTGGTTAGCGGATGTTATCAATTTCGGTTAATCCGGCCCACTGGTTCGATGCTCACTTTTATTTAGCGATTGTCTGCTTTGGTTAGCGGATGTTATCAATTTCGGTTGATTTGGCCCTCTGGTTCGATGCTCACATTTATTTAGCGATTGCCTGCTTTAGCTAGCAGATGCTATCATCTTCGATTGATCCGGCCCTCTAGTTCGATGCTCGCTTTTATTTAGCGATTGGCTGCTTTAGGTTAGCGGATGTTATCAACATCAGTTGATCCGACCTTATGGTTCGATGCTCGCTTTTATTTAGCGATTTCCTGCTTTGGTTAGCGGATGTTATCAACTTCGGTTGATCTGGCCCTATGATTCGATGCTCGCTTTTATTTAGCGATTTCCTGCTTTGGTTAGCGGATGTTATCAACTTCGGTTTATCCTGCCCTTTGGTTTGTTGCTCGCTTTTATTTAGCGATTTCCTGCTTTGGTGAGCGGATGTTATCAACTTCGGTTGATCCGGCCCTCTGGTTCGATGCTCGCTTTTATTTAGCAATTGCCTGCTTTGGGTAGCGGATTTTATCAACTTCGGTTGATCCGGCCCTCTGGTTCAATGCTCGCTTTTATTTAGCGATTGCCTGCTTTGGTTAGCAGATGTTATCAACTTCGGTTGATCCGACCCGATGGTTCGATGCTCGCTTTTATTTATCGATTTCCTACAATAGGTAGCAGATGTTATCAACTTCGTTTGATCCGGCCCTCTGGTTCGAAGCTCGCTTTTATTTAGCGATTTCCTATTTTAGGTTAGCGGATGTTATCAACTTCGGTTGATCCGACCTTATGGTTCGTCGCTCGCTTTTATTTAGCGATTTCCTGCTTTGGTTAGCGGATGTTATCAACTTCGGTTGATCCGGCCCTCTGGTTCGATGCTCGCTTTTATTTAGCAATTGCCTGCTTTGGGTAGCGGATGTTATCAACTTCGGTTGATTCGGCCCTCTGGTTCAATGCTCACTTTTATTTAGCGATTGCCTGCTTTGGTTAGCGGATGTTATCAACTTCGGTTGATCCGACCCGATGGGTCGATGCTCGCTTTTATTTATCGATTTCCTGCTTTAGGTAGCAGATGTTATCAACTTCGTTTGATCCGGCCCTCTAGTTCGATGCTCGCTTTTATTTAGCGATTTCCTACTTTAGGTTAGCGGATGTTATCAACTTCGGTTGATCCGGCCTTATGGTTCATCACTCGCTTTTATTTAGTGATTGCCAGCTTTGGTTAGGGGAAGTTATCAACTTCGGTTGATCCGGCCCTATGGTTCGATGCTCGCTTTTATTTAGCGATTGCCTGCTTTAGGTAGCAGATGTTATCAACTTCAGTTGATCAGGCCCTCTAGTTCGATACTCACTTTTATTTAGCTATTTCCTGCTTTAGGTTAGCGAATGTTATCAACTTCGGTTGATCCGGCCCTATAGTTCGATGCTCGCTTTTTATTAGCGATTGCCTGCTTTGGTTGGCAGATGTTATCAACTTCGGTTGATCTGGCCTTATGGCTCGATGCTCGCTTTTATTTAGCGATTTCCTGCTTTGGTTAGCGAATGTTATAAACTTCGGTTTATCCGGCCCTTTGGTTCGATGCTCACATCTATTTAGTGATTGCCTGCTTTGGTTAGCAGATGTTATCAACTTCGGTTGATCCGGCCCTCTGGTTCGATGCTCGCTTTTATTTAGCGATTGCCTGCTTTGGTTAGCGGATGTTATCAACTTCGGTTGATCTGGCCCTATGGTTCGATTCTCGCTTTTATTTAGCGATTTCCTGCTTTGGTTAGCGGATGTTATCAACTTCGGTTGATCCGGCCCTCTAGTTCGATGCTCACTTTTATTTAGCGATTGTCTGCTTTGGTTATCGGAAGTTATCAATTTCGGTTGATCCGTCCCTCTGTTTCGATGCTCGCTTTTATTTAGCAATTGCCTACTTTAGAGAGCAGATGTTATCAACTTGGGTCTATCCGACCCTATGGATCGATGATCGCTTTTATTTAGCGATTGCCTGCTTTGGTTAGCGAGTATTATAAACTTCGGTTGATCCGGACCTATGGTTCGATGCTCGCTTTTATTTAGCGATTGTCTGCTTTGGTTAGCGAATGTTATCAATTTCGTTTGATCCGGCCCTCTGGTTCGATGCTCGCTTTTATTTAGCGATTGCCTGCTTTAGGTAGCAGATGATATCAACTTCGGTTGATCCGACCCTCTGGTTCGATGCTCGCTTTTATTTAGCGATTTCCTGCTTTAGGTTAGCGGATGTTATCAACTTGGATTGATCCGGCCCTATGGTTCGATGCTCGCTTTTATTTAGCGATTTCCTCCTTTGGTTAGCGGATGTTATCAACTTCGGTTTATCCGGCCCTTTGGTGCGATGCTCGCTTTTATTTAGCGATTGCCTGCTTTGGTTTGCAGATGTTATCAACTTCAGTTGATCCGGCCCTCTGGTTCGATGCTCACTTTTATTTAGCAATTGCCTGCTTTGGTTAGCGGATATTATCAACTTCGGTTGATCCGGCCCTATGGTTCGATGCTCGCTTTTATTTAGCGATTTCCTGCTTTGGTTAGCGGATGTTATCAGCTTTGGTTGATCCGACCCTCTTGTTCGATGCTCGCTTTTATTTAGCTATTGCCTGCTTTGGTTAGCGGATGTTATCAATTTCTGTTGATCCGTCCCACTGGTTCGATGCTCGCTTTTATTTAGCAATTGCTTGCTTTAGGTAGCAGATGTTATCAACTTCAGTTGATCCGGCCCTAAGGTTCGACGCTCGCTTTTATTTAGCGATTGCCTGCTTTGGTTAGAGGATGTTATCAACTTCGGTTGATCCGGCCCTATGGTTCGATGCTAGCTTTTATTTAGCGATTGTCTACTTTGGTTAGCGGATGTTATCAATTTCGGTTAATCCGGCCCACTGGTTCGATGCTCACTTTTATTTAGCGATTGTCTGCTTTGGTTAGCGGATGTTATCAATTTCGGTTGATTTGGCCCTCTGGTTCGATGCTCACATTTATTTAGCGATTGCCTGCTTTAGCTAGCAGATGCTATCATCTTCGGTTGATCCGGCCCTCTGGTTCGATGCTCGCTTTTATTTAGCGATTGGCTGCTTTAGGTTAGCGGATGTTATCAACATCAGTTGATCCGACCTTATGGTTCGATGCTCGCTTTTATTTAGCGATTTCCTGCTTTGGTTAGCGGATGTTATCAACTTCGGTTGATCTGGCCCTATGATTCGATGCTCGCTTTTATTTAGCGATTTCCTGCTTTGGTTAGCGGATGTTATCAACTTTGGTTTATCCTGCCCTTTCGTTTGTTGCTCGCTTTTATTTAGCGATTTCCTGCTTTGGTGAGCGGATGTTATCAACTTCGGTTGATCCGGCCCTCTGGTTCGATGCTCGCTTTTATTTAGCAATTGCCTGCTTTGGGTAGCGGATTTTATCAACTTCGGTTGATCCGGCCCTCTGGTTCAATGCTCACTTTTATTTAGCGATTGCCTGCTTTGGTTAGCGGATGTTATCAACTTCGGTTGATCCGACCCGATGGGTCGATGCTCGCTTTTATTTATCGATTTCCTGCTTTAGGTAGCAGATGTTATCAACTTCGTTTGATCCGGCCCTCTAGTTCGATGCTCGCTTTTATTTAGCGATTTCCTACTTTAGGTTAGCGGATGTTATCAACTTCGGTTGATCCGGCCTTATGGTTCATCACTCGCTTTTATTTAGTGATTGCCAGCTTTGGTTAGGGGAAGTTATCAACTTCGGTTGATCCGGCCCTATGGTTCGATGCTCGCTTTTATTTAGCGATTGCCTGCTTTAGGTAGCAGATGTTATCAACTTCAGTTGATCAGGCCCTCTAGTTCGATACTCACTTTTATTTAGCTATTTCCTGCTTTAGGTTAGCGAATGTTATCAACTTCGGTTGATCCGACCCTATAGTTCGATGCTCGCTTTTTATTAGCGATTGCCTGCTTTGGTTGGCAGATGTTATCAACTTCGGTTGATCTGGCCTTATGGCTCGATGCTCGCTTTTATTTAGCGATTTCCTGCTTTGGTTAGCGAATGTTATAAACTTCGGTTTATCCGGCCCTTTGGTTCGATGCTCACATCTATTTAGTGATTGCCTGCTTTGGTTAGCAGATGTTATCAACTTCGGTTGATCCGGCCCTCTGGTTCGATGCTCGCTTTTATTTAGCGATTGCCTGCTTTGGTTAGCGGATGTTATCAACTTCGGTTGATCTGGCCCTATGGTTCGATTCTCGCTTTTATTTAGCGATTTCCTGCTTTGGTTAGCGGATGTTATCAACTTCGGTTGATCCGGCCCTCTAGTTCGATGCTCACTTTTATTTAGCGATTGTCTGCTTTGGTTATCGGAAGTTATCAATTTCGGTTGATCCGTCCCTCTGTTTCGATGCTCGCTTTTATTTAGCAATTGCCTACTTTAGAGAGCAGATGTTATCAACTTGGGTCTATCCGACCCTATGGATCGATGATCGCTTTTATTTAGCGATTGCCTGCTTTGGTTAGCGAGTATTATAAACTTCGGTTGATCCGGACCTATGGTTCGATGCTCGCTTTTATTTAGCGATTGTCTGCTTTGGTTAGCGAATGTTATCAATTTCGTTTGATCCGGCCCTCTGGTTCGATGCTCGCTTTTATTTAGCGATTGCCTGCTTTAGGTAGCAGATGATATCAACTTCGGTTGATCCGACCCTCTGGTTCGATGCTCGCTTTTATTTAGCGATTTCCTGCTTTAGGTTAGCGGATGTTATCAACTTGGATTGATCCGGCCCTATGGTTCGATGCTCGCTTTTATTTAGCGATTTCCTCCTTTGGTTAGCGGATGTTATCAACTTCGGTTTATCCGGCCCTTTGGTGCGATGCTCGCTTTTATTTAGCGATTGCCTGCTTTGGTTTGCAGATGTTATCAACTTCAGTTGATCCGGCCCTCTGGTTCGATGCTCACTTTTATTTAGCAATTGCCTGCTTTGGTTAGCGGATATTATCAACTTCGGTTGATCCGGCCCTATGGTTCGATGCTCGCTTTTATTTAGCGATTTCCTGCTTTGGTTAGCGGATGTTATCAGCTTTGGTTGATCCGACCCTCTTGTTCGATGCTCGCTTTTATTTAGCTATTGCCTGCTTTGGTTAGCGGATGTTATCAATTTCGGTTGATCCGTCCCACTGGTTCGATGCTCGCTTTTATTTAGCAATTGCTTGCTTTAGGTAGCAGATGTTATCAACTTCAGTTGATCCGGCCCTAAGGTTCGACGCTCGCTTTTATTTAGCGATTGCCTGCTTTGGTTAGAGGATGTTATCAACTTCGGTTGATCCGGCCCTATGGTTCGATGCTAGCTTTTATTTAGCGATTGTCTACTTTGGTTAGCGGATGTTATCAATTTCGGTTAATCCGGCCCACTGGTTCGATGCTCACTTTTATTTAGCGATTGTCTGCTTTGGTTAGCGGATGTTATCAATTTCGGTTGATTTGGCCCTCTGGTTCGATGCTCACATTTATTTAGCGATTGCCTGCTTTAGCTAGCAGATGCTATCATCTTCGGTTGATCCGGCCCTCTGGTTCGATGCTCGCTTTTATTTAGCGATTGGCTGCTTTAGGTTAGCGGATGTTATCAACATCAGTTGATCCGACCTTATGGTTCGATGCTCGCTTTTATTTAGCGATTTCCTGCTTTGGTTAGCGGATGTTATCAACTTCGGTTGATCTGGCCCTATGATTCGATGCTCGCTTTTATTTAGCGATTTCCTGCTTTGGTTAGCGGATGTTATCAACTTTGGTTTATCCTGCCCTTTCGTTTGTTGCTCGCTTTTATTTAGCGATTTCCTGCTTTGGTGAGCGGATGTTATCAACTTCGGTTGATCCGGCCCTCTGGTTCGATGCTCGCTTTTATTTAGCAATTGCCTGCTTTGGGTAGCGGATTTTATCAACTTCGGTTGATCCGGCCCTCTGGTTCAATGCTCGCTTTTATTTAGCGATTGCCTGCTTTGGTTAGCAGATGTTATCAACTTCGGTTGGTCCGACCCGATGGTTCGATGCTCGCTTTTATTTATCGATTTCCTACAATAGGTAGCAGATGTTATCAACTTCGTTTGATCCGGCCCTCTGGTTCGAAGCTCGCTTTTATTTAGCGATTTCCTATTTTAGGTTAGCGGATGTTATTAACTTCGGTTGATCCGACCTTATGGTTCGTCGCTCGCTTTTATTTAGCGATTGCCTGCTTTGGTTAGTGGATGTTATCAACTTTGGTTGATCCGGCCCTATGGTTCGATGCTCGCTTTTATTTAGCGATTGCCTGCTTTAGGTAGCAGATGTTATCAACTTTGGTTGATCTGGCCCTCTAGTTCGATACTCACTTTTATTTAGCTATTTCCTGCTTTAGGTTAGCGGATGTTATCAACTTCGGTCGATCCGCTCCTATGGTTTGATGCTCGCTTTTATTTAGCGATAGCCTGCTTTGGTTAGCAGATGTTATCAATTTCGGTTGATCTGGCCTTATGGTTCGATGCTCGCTTTTATTTAGCGATTTCCTGCTTTGGTTAGCGGATGTTATCAACTTCGGTTTATCCGGCCCTTTGGTTCGATGCTCACATCTATTTAGCGATTGCCTGCTTTGGTTAGCATATGTTATCAACTTCGGTTGATCCGGCCCTCTGGTTCGATGCTCGCTTTTATTTAGCGATTGCCTGCTTTGATTAGCGGATGTTATCAACTTCGTTTGATCCGGCCCTATGGTTCGATGCTCGCTTTTATTTAGCGATTTCCTGCTTTGGTTAGCGGATGTTATCAACTTCGGTTGATCCGGCCCTCTAGTTCGATGCTCACTTTTATTTAGCGATTGTCTGCTTTGGTTAGCGGATGTTATCAATTTCGGTTGATCCGTCCCTCTGGTTCGATGCTCGCTTTTATTTAGCAATTGCCTACTTTAGAGAGCAGATGTTATCAACTTGGGTTGATCCGACCCTATGGATCGATGCTCGCTTTTATTTAGCGATTGCCTGCTTTGGTTAGCAGATATTATCAACTTCGGTTGATTCGGACCTATGGTTCGATGCTCGCTTTTATTTAGCGATTGTCTACTTTGGTTAGCGAATGTTATCAATTTCGGTTGATCCGGCCCTCTGGTTCGATGCTCACTTTTATTTAGCGATTGTCTGCTTTGGTTAGCGGATGTTATCAATTTCGGTTGATCCGTCCCTCTGGTTCGACGCTCGCCTTTATTTCGCAATTGCCTGCTTTAGGTATCAGATGTTATCAACTTCAGTTGATCTGGCCCTATAGTTAGATGCTCGCTTTTATTTAGCTATCGCCTGCTTTGGTTAGCAGATATTATCAACTTTGGTTGATCCGGACCTATGGTTCGATGCTCGCTTTTATTTAGCGATTGTCTACTTTGGTTAGCGGATGTTATCAATTTCGGTTGATCCGACCCTCTGGTTCGATGCGCACTTTTATTTAGAGATTGCCTACTTTGGTTAGTGGATGTTATCAACTTCGGTTGATACGGCCCTATGGTTCGATGCTCGCTTTTATTTAGCAATTGCCTGCTTTAGTTAGCGGATGTTATCAACTTCGGTTGATCTAGCCCTATGGTTCGATGCTCGCTTTTATTTAGCAATTGCCTGCTTTGGTTAGAGGATGTTATCAACTTCGGTTGATCTGACCCTCTGGTTTGATGCTCGCTTTTATTTAGTGATTGACTGCTTTAGGTTAGAGGATGTTATAAACATCGGTTGATCCGACCCTATGGATCGATGCTCGCTTTTATTTAGCGATTGCCTGCTTTGGTTAGCGGATGTTATCAACTTCGGTTGATCCGGCCCTTTAGTTCGATGCTCGCTTTTATTTAGCGATTTCCTTGCTTTGGTTAGCGGATTTGATCAATTTCGGTTGATCCGGCCCTCTGGTTCGATGCTCTCTTTTATTTAGCCATTGCTTGCTTTAGGTAGCAGATGTTATCAACTTCGGTTGATCCGGCCTCCGGGTTCGATGCCTATTGTGTTTTAACAGATGCCTAGTAGAGATATCAGTTGATCCTTCTGACTTAGTGTCGTTGTTTGCATGTTAGCAGAGGTCTTTCTATCTACATGTCGAAGATTGTTAATCATTCAGCTAGTTGCTGTGCAAATACGTGATCAGCTTCTCCGGAGAGTGTTATCGCATTTTGATATTTTTGCAGTTTATTTCTGCGGTGGGCAAATTTCTGGGTTCGTAGGTATTCAACCGTCTTTTACCTTGAATGTTTGGATGTCGTTCGCTTTCCATCCAGTCAGGTCCAAGCCGTTTAAATAGGGGCAGCTGTCGCACCCCAAAATTTGCCCAACCTTTTTCTAACTTGGTCTTGTTTCATTGCATTTCATATAGCTTTAGCAATTGCATATCATTGTTCATATACAGGGGATTGAGAGAGGTGTGCCTAGCAAGAGGAGATTTCCAAAGGTGCCAAGTCTAGTCAAGAGATTTTATTCAAGCTATCAAGGGCTTATCACTATCAAAAGAAAGTCAGAGCAGATGAATGAATATGGTTTACCTCCTATCTTGGGGGTCAAATGAAGGTCATTTGACGATAATTGAGTCCATGGTTATTTACCTCCTATCTTGTAGATCATGTTCTTAGCTTTCTTTTGAGTACTAGAAGTCTTCCATTGGATTTCTAGAACTCAAGTTATGAAGCAGACAAGTTACAGGTCATCAGATGAATGTGATTTTGGTCTATGAAAATCAACCAACTTCCAAGGCATATTTGACCTAGAAGGATGTCTCTCCTCATCTTGACCCAAACATGAAATTTCTCCCTTATGATCTTAGCTTTCTAAATAGTACTAGAAGTCCTCAAGATGATTTGTGAAGCTCAAGATATGAGGCTTGCAAAGCAAGGGTATTTTGGGAAACTAAGATTCTGGGCCACTTTTCATTATAGGTCAATTTCACCACTTTGCACATCTCAAATGAAAATCTTTCCAATTTCAAACGTAATCCAAATAAGGTCAATTACACTCCAAAATCATCACATGTCATGGATAAAGCTTGGATTGGGAGAATGGTGAAGAAAATCCCATGGAAAACACTTTAAAAGGCCTAAATTGGATCAAATTCATGTTGAACCAATTTTAATCATACTTGTGCATATTTTGAGTGCCAAAAACATTCTAGACATGATGCAAAAATCAGAATTGCAAATTGAGGTCCAAAACCATGCCATTTTCAGGATTGCTTCACCATGAAGGTACATAATCAAATCACTCAATTAAGATCAAAACAAGGGTTTAATCCCCACCATTGAATCCCTTACATCATAAGCAACATGAATGAAGCAATTTGGAAGGTTTTTGATCTCTGTTTTTATGTACATTTGGAAGCTTCAAACCAAGAATTTTTGGATTTCAATTTGATCAACGTGGGCTTTAACTGGGCTTTATTATCATCCAAATCCATTTTATATATTGTCAGCATCATGTATAAGCCAAAAAGATGGAGGATTGATGGAAGAATAACAGAATTCAGTTGGAGAAATTGAAGGTGCAAGTTGCAATCGAGTTTTGGAACTGAAGCATTCTCAGTCAAAACTAAGAGTTGCATAAGCTCCATTGAAGGGCACTGATCATTTCTGGGCAGTTTTTGAAGAGCTTCATCATCAATTGAAGACCCATCGGAGGTGCTCCATTAGGTAATCTATCTTCCACCATTTCCCTCTATTTATGTGTCCAATGCGTGCCATTTTTATGTATTCTGAATGTATGAACCATGAGGATCGTTTCTGGATAGGTTTGGCTTGGTTTCTTGAATGTTTAGGAATCTTGGACATTACTTGTAGCTTGCGGTTAGGACGAATTGTGGGAGATAAATAGAAAAGAACCACAGATTCTTGATGTGGGAAATAAGGCGAGGTGGTTGGTGTAATCAATTTTGAGTTTTGTTGAACCCGTGAAATGATCATTGTTGCGTTCCCACCGGGGAAGACGACCGGAGCCGCCGTGCTCCGGTGTCTGATAAGTTCCCTCCATTTGTGTTTTAAACTCTCAGGCACACGTGTCATAACTGATAGCCATAGGATCTTGCTTGGACTCTTGACTCATATCCAATCTCACGGTCACGATTACATTTCACTTTGTGTTTAAATTTCTGAGGCTTGCGTGGCACACTCATGACCTCAAGATCCCTTGACTCAAACATCATCAAACGGCCAGGACTTAGTTTATGTTTTGTTGACCAGACTTTAAACAAAATGGTGCACTTCATTAAATGAAGTCCTGAGTGGACCTGGGCCAAGTTGCGAAGTGAACCCCCCTCATAGTTAGGCCCCGCGAATGAACGCGAATGAGTTTCTTTTCACACCACAGATTTATTCAATTTCCATTTATTTTTCTTTACTTTCTTTATTAAATCTGTTTTCAATTAAATGCATGGAAAATATGTTAATGCATTAAAAAAATCATAAGAAAAATAGTTTAACATACTTTCATATATGATTTAATTTTACAAATTTTTAGATTGAATTTTTAATTCATTTGCCAGTTTAATTTTGCATTTTCTTTTAATATGTTCTTGTAAATAAGAAAATTGCTTACCATCCTTCTTGATTTTATTTCTTAATCAAAACATCAAATAAATTCATGATATTTCTTGTGCTTATTTTGGATACTTTGATGGATTTTCAGGTATTTTTCTCTCTGTTTTTTAAGGCCTTTTGATTATGTTTTGGATTAAATCTTTAGGACCCTCTCATCTTGCTTAGTTCATAGAGTACCCTATGACTTTGCATTCTGTTGGCATACCTAGACATAGAATTTCCTTCTCAAATTTTGACTCCTGGTTCCCAACACCAGGGAGGTCTCATAGGAATTTCCTTATATGTTTTAGGTTCATTTTACTATTTTTGGTAGATTTTACATTCTGCCTTACATTTGTGTGGTTTCAACCTTACCGCTTACCTAGTTTGCATTTTGTGTATTGTTTGTGCATCCAACTCTTGCATATTCATGTTGTAGAAATCTGAAGCCACTTGTGTGATGAATTTCAAGTCTTAAGCATGTTCATACCTTGCTCCTAGCTTAGGCTTCCTTTGGGACCTTTCCTTTAGCCTTTCCTTGTGAATATCCTTGAATGACTTCCATCCTTTTGCCACTCCTTTGCTTATTCTCTTGCTACATCTTCTTCTTCTAATTCCTCTTGTCCAATAATCAAAGGATCCTTCTTGTGAGAGTCTAGTTCTTCCTTTGTTCGAACTAAGGGCATTCCATAAAGAAGTTGAGCCTTTGATGGACTTAAGTACTTTGTACACTCCTTCCTCTCAGTCCTATGATCTCAGGATCCTTCTTGTGAGAGCCCAGTTCTTCCTTTGGTCGAACTAAGGGCATTCCATAAAGAAGTTGAGCCTTTGATGGACTCTTGTATTTGTACACATATTCTCCTTCTCTGTCCTACAATCTCAGGATCCTTCTTGTGAGAGTCTAGTTCTTCCTTAGGTCGAACTAAGGGCATTCCATAAAGAAGTTGAACCTTTGTGGACTCATGTGTTGATACACATGGAACTTAGTGAGTTTAGTTCTCCTTTTGCTTTCCCATCATCTTGTTTATCATCTCCCCTGCATGTTGTTTGATTTGGTGCATTAGGATAGCAGTGCATGTATAGGCATTCTTTCTCTTAAGTCCATGTTTGCATTAAAGGTTGAGGTTTCCTCCCTTTGCTTGATTGTTTCTCTTCCCATTGTGTTTGCTTGTGTGCATTAAAGGTTGAGGTGTCCTCCCTTGCTTGTATTGTTGTATTGCATGTGCATTCCTTCACATTTTATATTTCAGTTGAATAATCATGATGATTTCCTGTTGTTTTGCTTTCCATTGACATGTTCTCTTAGGATTCTCACATCCTTGTTCAAGGATGGTGATGATAGACATTAGGGTTAATCCTTTGCATGATAACAAGTAGGATAGATTCCCTTTCTAAACTCAAACTTAGAACCATCTTGCATGATAACAATAGGGTTTTGGTTAGTTCCCCTTAGAGTTCTCTCTCTCTTCTCATCTTCAAACAATAATAAAACCCCTAATAAAGGCTAATGAGTATTGTACGTTACGAGCCTTAAGCTACTTGGGAAATGATAATTGAGCGGTCTCCTCTCAATCATCTAGAGTGTTAGCATATGTCCTTCGGACGATATGCGACACATTCTTTCCTAGGTCATAGTCTTTAGTGCAATATGAATTACAAACACTTCTTTAATAAAAGACAAAAACAAACATTCAAACTCTTCCTTTTACCATTTGGGGTTCTTAATCAATAAAATCTTTTCAGATAAAAGAGTATTGTTAACTCTTAGTTCTACCGCAAACGGTAACGCCTAAGTCTCCAACGAGCGAGCTGCATACACCAAACTGCTAGAACTACCTGTTAGCCTTACTCGGATAAAACAGACGAACGAACTTGTGTTCTTTTTATCCCGAACTACGTTAGCTCTGATCTCTCATAGCTGTTGAGAGTACGTAGGCACAAGATGCGATATCTTGGCGAGCAACCTTCCCCCATCTTTTACTCGTAGTTAGTCGAACTTCATTGACTCTGACTTTCCCATTGCACGAGGGAATACGTAGGCCCAAAGCTGAGACGCTCTGTCGAGTCCTCTTTCTTTTCTTTTGTCCCAGACCTTTAGTTAGATAGATAAACAACCCTTTTGATAAACAACAGAAGCGTGGATCCCTTTGAGTACAACGAACGTGAGGGGTGCTAATACCTTCCCCTCGCGTAACCGACTCCCGAACCCTAGATTTGGTTGCGATGACCGATCTTATCCCTTTTCGCTAGGTTTTTCCTAATTGTTTCCTTTCCCTCCTTTAGGATAAATAACGATAGGTGGCGACCCTTCTGTCTTTGTCGGAACCTTTTTTCGCAGTAGCAACAATAAGGGTATGAGGTTAAGAGCGAGAGTGAGAGATGACCTTAGCTGGGGTAATGTGGACCTAGAATAAGGAATAATTTAATAACAAGATTAAGAGCATTATGATTATTAATATTATTATTTCAATTATTATTAATTATAATATTAATAGGATTATGGTTATTATTATTGTTATTATTATTATAAGTATTATTATTAGTAGTAGTAGTAGTAACATTAATTAAATTAAACGAATTAAAATATGATTAAGAGGGTTTAGAGAGTATTAGTGGGTTTAGACAGTTAACACGTGAAATAGGAGAAAGACTGAGGAAGAAGAGCTAGGGCAGAAGAACCAATTTTCTCCATTATTGGCAAGAAAGAGCTCAAATCCAAGGTAAGGGGGGGAGAACGAATTTCAATATGGGTGACTTAACATGAGAGGGTAGTGAGAGGTCCTTTCTCTCGTAGGAATTTTGTCAGTTCTCACCTTTTCGTTTGATTTTCGTGATATTGTGATTTTCCTGTAATTGCTGTTTTGTTGAATGATCATTTCATGATATTGTATGTATGATTCTGGTATGAATATGAAAATTCGTGTGAAAATTCCCTGAATCTGTGATGGAATGTTGTGGTTTAACAGATCTGAAACTAAGGGTTTAACTGTAATCGAAACTAGGTCTAATAATTAGAATCTTGACAGAATATAAGATAGGATTCATGGAAATCGATTAAAATCTGAGTTTGAGGATGAATGGGAAGGTATGATGATGGATCTTGAGGAAAAACTCGTGGGAATGATGAGATCTGAGTTTTTTGACTGATCTGCTGGTCATACGCATATTGGGGGTGTCAATATGCGTATGGGGGACTTCCCAAGGGGCTGTACGCGTAGCAGACGTGCCCTGACCCCAGTGCCAGCACGACCATCTGGTGATACGCGTATGGTACGCGTATGGGCCTGGGCAATATGTGTATGGGGGTAGTCATACGCGTATGGGGTGAATCTGAGGGGTTTTTGGGAGGCATAAGCCTCTGATCATACGTGTAAGGTAGGTCTAATACGCGTATGACAGCGGGCAATACGCGTATGGACCCTGTTGGTACGCGTATGGGCAGTGTTCGCTTATTTTTGTGATTCCTGTCCAGTGTTTGCTTGGAACGCGATTCTGTTTAATTGGTATGATTAATATGACTAAAATGGACTTAAGAAATAGTAGTAATGAATTAAATTGAGAGAATGTGGAATGTTATGTGTGTACCCTTATGGGTGTGTTTTAATGAGTGTGAGCCATGATTATTTGTGAATAATCTTGTGCGATTGTGGTAATTCCCGAGAGGATTACGGTGAGCGGATGGCTCGTGTGGATCATTGATGATCGTGAATTATGCTTGAATTATTATACTGCATAATTGTGTTGTCATTAATTTCATGTCATGTGTCTTGTGGAGATGGCTAGGTGGGAATCCATGATGGGTGCCTAGTTTCATCCGGACTTCATGTGGAAGTCGTTGTGGAGATAAGTTGTAGTTCAGAGGAATGTATACGACTTATCTGGATTCCGACGGGAATCGGGTTCTAGGGTGAACTGTATGTATTTGTGTTGGTACCACATGCATTGTGTCGAGTCAGTGATTTACATTGCATATTTGTAGTTGATGATGCGCTATTAATGTCGAGTGATTGAGATGGCACGTGTATGTGCCTTGTATGTGTATGATTGTATGTGTGGTGTGTAACTACTCCTTAGCATGTGTATTTCACTGCTTATTTATTGAATGTAGTTCTTACCCCTTTTCTGTTTGTTGTTTCTATACTCCTTGGGGAGTGCAGATGACTAGGTACCTGAGTAGTGCTTGGAGTGTATTTCTATTCGATCGAGTCTTAGGAGTCGCTCTGATACGTAACATGGGATGACGAGATTACATTTAATTGACTTATTTTCTTGATTTATTGTTACATATCTTTTAATTGTTGGGTAATAATGTATAACCACCGGTTGTGGATATTATATTTGAACATTGATTTTATTCCGCTGTTTAATTGAAAGCTAGATAGCTACTGGTTTATTTGAAATGAAGGAAGTGACTTAGTGTGACATCCTATAATATGTATATGGGGTAAAGTGGGGTGTTACATTGGTCCTCTTCCCCGAATACGAAAATTTCATTGACATCAATGATATCCAGATATTTATCATTGGTAATCCTGTACCTACTCTGCTTAGAGATATGTATCATTCTATTCACTATAGGAATCTCAAAGGAGATGGGGCAATCCTATGTTGTGCTCCTCTGTTGTGTAGATGGTTTGTCGCACATTTGCCGAGAACAAATCTTTTCAAGGAAAATCCAAATGGAATGAGGTGGTCTCAAAGGCTCATGGCCCTGACGCAGACTGATGTACATTGGTATGATTCCGCTTATGATAAAGGAGTGATCATTGACAGTTGTGGTTCATTTCCCAATGTACCTCTTCTCAGTATACAAGGAGGAATCAATTAGAACCCTATCCTTGCTAGATGTTACTTTGGGTTTCCCATGAAGGAAAAGCCTAGCAATGTCCTGTTGACAGGTTTCTTCTACCTCAATGCAGAAGCTAGTATGAGGTTTAGAGATATAGTTGCAGGTGCTTGGAAGACTATCCACAAGAAGACCACGATTGATCTAGGAAAGAAGAACTGTATAACATTTGAGCCTTTCACACAATAGGTCAGTGCTACAGCCCATGATATCAAGATGCCTTATCTCCCAGAGAGACCTTTGCAAATTGTTTACGCTTCTTCCTCTATCATTCCTATTGAGCAAATGGAGGAATACCAAGAAACTTTGGATAGATTGGAGCTTGAGAGAGATACTTGGGAGGGCAAGTACCATTTCATTCATTCCGAGCAGATGGAGATGAAGAGACAGCTGAAAAAGAAGGATGATTTGATTGAGTTGCTTGAAAGTTAGGTTATTGACAAATATGTGGCACAAGATAATTTATTTTTCTCTAGTGTTCAGCTCGTGCTTAGTACCCATGAGTACTCTGACACCTCACCTACATCCGGTGCTTGGAAGGGAATTGTCGACAAGCTAGATTTGGAGAGTGCAGAGCTGAAAAGAGAGAAGAGGATGCACAAATAGGACCTTTCTAGATAGACTACATGAAGACTCTAGGGCCTAATCTTTTTCCTTTGTATTTTAGTCTCTTGTATTATACTTTAAAGTTGTAACTTTTTCCAATATTATTGAAGTAAGATATTGTTCCTAAAAGTGTTCCTTTTTGCAAATCAATCTTCTGAGCTTCTTAAAGCCAATTGCATTGCATCTCATTGTTTTTGTTAACATTTAAAGGAGCCCTAACTTTTTTGCAGACATTGTAATGGACTCAAGAAAGAAAATGACTCCAAAATGCACATTCAGAAGCCTAAAGTTGGATAATCTAAGAATACTAGAAGGCCTGGTGGAAGATCCTTTATCGTTTAGCAACAAGTATGGAAATATGCTACCTCTATTAGAGCTCCAAGTTGATGAGGAGATTCTAATGGCGCTCGTTCAATTCTACGACCCCATTTACCATTGCTTCACGTTTTCAGACTACTAGTTGCTACCAACGTTGGAAGAATATTATGCTTTGTTAGGACTATGTGTCACTCCTCAACCATTCTTTGGGAGAGAAAGAAGACCAAATAGGAGAGTCTTGGTTGAAGCCTTATACTTAGAACTATCTGACCTTCAGACTCATTTGGATCTCAAAGATGGATTCTCTGGTTTGCAAGCAAGACCTTTGATGGAAAGAGCTGAGACTTACGCTGATAAGCAAGACACCAAAATCTTTGAGGCTATCTTGGCCTTATTGGTTTATGGGTTCTTTCTGTTCCCAAGTGCTGACAAATTCATAGACTTGAACGCCATCAACTTTTCTAATCAGGAACCCTATTCCCACCCTGCTACCTGACGCATACTTCTTAGTTATCTGAAGAACTCTCATGGAGAAGGCCAGATTACTTGTTGTACTGTTCTCCTTCATAAGTGGTTTATTTTGCACTTTCCAAATACGGTCTCTTTATGGAATCTAAAGAACAACATTTCTTGGACAAAAAAGCTTATATCACTCAGACACTATGACATTCGTTGGTATGTTCCCGTGTATGAGGGGGTTACCATGATTCACAGCTGAGGGGATTTTCCTAATGTGCATCTCCTTAGAACAAAAGAATGTATTAGTTATAACCCCATCCTGGCTTGCCGCCAGCTAGGATATCCTACAAAGGAAAAGCCTAATCCAGTCCTTTTGGATAGATTCTTTCTCGAAGAAGGGAGAAACCCAGATCTAAAAGCATAAATTGAGTATGCATGGCGTCACCTTAATACCCAAGGGAAGACTGCTATGGGGCATCCAGATTGTACGGTTTCAGAGGCGTATCTTCTTTGGTCTAAAGAGATAGCCTTAAAGATTTTCTACATTCACTTCGAGTCTTCTCTGACAACTCCGAAAGAATCCTTCTCTATGGAAGAATTGAAGGATGCTTTGGTCAAAGCTGAAAAGGAGAAGAAGATGTGGGAGGATAAACACTTCATGGTTGTTCAAGAGAATGAAGAACTCTGGAAGCTGCTCCATCAGAACCAGAAAGAAGAGATTTTAAGAAATGTGAAGCTTTAAGAAGGGGAAGGATCTTCTTGTCAAAAATATTAGGCCTCTCAGTTTCAACCTTCAATCCTGTAATTTATGTCCATACTTGGGATTTGAACGTGTATTTATTTTCCTGTAAAACTTTCATTTATTAATGAAAAAGTTACTTTGCTTTGCCCTTTCGTCCATTAATGATATTTGTAAACATAGTTTTGGGTTTTCTTTGAATGTTAGCATTGCATTTGCATTAGAATCCCATGAGCATTGTATATGCATTCTCCTGTTCTGTGGCTTATTCTCTATTTTAACTTTAGTCGGTATGTCGCAACTGCGAAAAAGTCCAGTGGAAATAAATAGAAGAGTCGCCACCGAATGTTATTTATCCCAAAGAGAGGGAAAGGAAACGATTGAAGAAAACCTAAAAGAATAGGAAAAGACAAGGTCATCGCAACCAAATCTTGGGTTCGAGAGTCAGTTACGCAAGGGGAAGGTATGAGCACCCCTCACGTCCGTTATACTCAATGGGATCCATGCTTGTTGTCTATAAAAAAGGGTAAATTATCTAAAAACTACTGCTAAACTGGGGAAAAGAAAAGAAAAGAAGACTCGATAGGACATCGCCGCCCTATGCCTACATATTCCCTCGTGCAATAGGAAAGTCAGAGTCAACGTAGTTCGACAAACTACGGGTGATGGGGGGAAAGTTGCTCGCCTAGACATTGCCATCTTGTGCCTACGTATCCTCATCTGGTATGAGAAATAAGAGCAAATGTAGTTCGGGTAAACTAGACTACAGATTGGTTAAGTGTTTGTTATGAGCGGCGCTAAGTTTCCATTCCAGTAGTTAGGGACGATGTCTATTTGCAGTAGAACGGAAAAGTAATGTACTCTTTTCTGAAAAGGATTTTGAAACAATCTCGAAGGATAAAAAAGGTTTAAATTTGGTTTGTTAGTTTTATAAAAGTGGATTGAGTTAGTTTGAGACCCACGTTCCACTAAAGACTATGACATAGGAGTGAATGCGTCGCATATCACCTAAAGAGCATACACTAAACACTCTAGACAAGTGGAGAAACCCCCAATCATCATTTCCCATGTACTTAAGGCTCGTAGCGTACAAAGTTTTTCATTCTTTATTAAGTGTCTTAGAGAAGTTTGAGATGAGAAGAGAAGACACAAGAAACACTAAAGCGAACTGAAAACCCTAATGTTATCATACAAAATGGTCCTAAGGTTAGGATGGAAAGGAAGTCTACCTAATGTTATCATACAAAATGGACCTAAAGTCAGGATCAAAGAGGGACTATCTTAATTATTATCATACAAAGGATTGAAAGCCTAATGTCTCTCCTACTCCCATCTTAAACAGAGGGACTAGGAAACCTAAGGGATCATGTGAGCAATCACAAATAAACAATATCCAACTCAATCACAAATGAAAACAAGGATAAAATAAGTCTCAAAGAGAGAAAATAAGAAAGATGAAGAAGAAAGACATCAAGACCAAAACCTCAAATACAAAAGGTCAAAACCAAACAAGATGGACAAACACAACTCAAGTCAACATATCATAGATGCACCTCAAATCCAAACCACATCCAAGATGTGGACAAACACCAAAGGTAAAGCAAACCACATCATGCCCAATCAAATGAACCAAGCAAGAACTAAAGAAACAAGCAATCAAATGAACCAAGATCCAAGGTGGGGCAGCAACAAAACAAAGTCAAAGGGTATACATCCAATTATAAGTGCACAAGAGGGATCACTTAAATTTGACAGTCAAAGTCAAACTTCAAAGTGAATCAACCATCATCAACAACTTCAACTGATGGATCAGCAAGGCTAACATCAAAGATCCCAATGGAGTGAGGAGAAATCAAAAGAAACACCTCATAATGGATCAAGATCATTTATTCACCAAAAAAAACAAATAAATCCAAAAAATAAAACAAATAAAAAAGAAAGAAAAACCCTAAAAAAGGAAAATAGGAGATCAAGGCATGAGTGAAGACTCAAGGGCATCACCACAGGTCTAGGACCATCATAGGATCATGTGAAAATTTCCTCAACATTTTTAAATGCTCAAAAATAATTTTAAACAAATTAAAATCAAGCAAATAAATCAAAAATATATGAAAAAACCCAAAACAGAAAAAAATCCAAGAAAATCACCATAGGTTCAAAAACATCATAGGATCATATGAAAATAATTTCATTATTTTAAATGGCTCAAAAGTAATTTTAAACCAATTAAAATCATACAAAACAAATAAAAATCATGAAAAATACAAAAATGCAAAATAAAAATGCACAAAAATATAAATCAGAAAGAGAAAAAAAAACGAGAATTTTAGAAAATATTTTGGTATTTTTCTGATAAAAATGAATTTATTATGAATTTCTGAAAATAAAATGAATTAAAAACAATTTAGAAAAAGAAAAAGAAAATAGGAAAAATACAGTGCATTGGATCTAGCCTCATTAGACTCCAAGGATCCAAAAGCACGCATCCACGGTACACTCAAGTCAGCTCAACCACATGGAGCTAACAAAGGTCAAACACATAGGATTAGAACATATGGCATGCTTGGACGGTTAGATGATGTTAGCTCATCATCTTCAACCTCCAGCCATCTGAAACTCAAAGGAAATTGCAGAAAAACATGGATCCAAGGAACCATAACCAATGGAGCTCATAGTGGTTTCATTTGATGCGTCTTTTCAAGGCGATTTCAACCATATCATCGCACCAAATTTCTTTAAATCACATCTTACTCTATTTGAAAAAAATCAGAACAAGATTCAAACACGAATTTGAAAGTTCAGCAACAAAACTCAACTATAACTAAAAACTAACTATACAAACAGCATTAGCATGTCAAGGGCTACATCTTAGCAACAAATTTGAATCAAAATGGTTGATAATTATACTTGTTGAAGCTCAACCTTGAAGTTCTGAAAATGGAGTTCCCTAGTTTGATTCAGGCCCCGATTCTTCAAGTTCTTGATCTGGTTAGCTTCACTGAATGTTGGTAAAGCTAACTGAGTGGAGAATTTGAGTGTTTAAGGTGTGGAAATGGAAATTTGAAATTCAAGCTTAAGAGTTCAAATGGGATCTTAGCAGAGTAGTTTTGGCTATAAAAAGCTTATGGAAATGGGTGGAAATGACTCTCTATTTATAGGAGAAGCTTTCTGAATGGACACCTGCAGCATGAGCAAAGTGTGACTTGAAAGTTGTCAAAACTCACTCAAAACATGTGTTTCAAGGCTCTAATCAACCCAGGCAGGTTGGTTAATCATGTTTAGATTGAATTCGTGGCTTAATTTGGTGACTAAGGCCAATTCAAACAATTTCAATTCTGACTTGAAGTGGAAATCCATCTTTGAAATTCAATTTTTGCAGCCATGGTTCTCACAATGTATGAGACTTTTTGAGATGGTTCTTCTTGTATTGGATAGAGGGAGATGCAACCTTTGCAATGTGAAAAGAAATTATTGGTTTGGAAGCTTGAGTTGAGAGATATGGTCTTTCAAAGTAGCCTCCATGAAAGAGGTGAAAATCATAAAACACTTAGAAAAATTTCAAGTCTTTTAGGGACCAAAAAGAGACCTATAATATTTTGATGAAAAACAAGACCTTCCATGGGTTTTTAGATCTTTCATGTTGAATCAAAGTTGTAGAGGACATATTCAAGTTTATTATAGAAAAAGAATGGGCTCCAAATGATGACAATTGACCAAGTTATGCCCTTTTAAAGTTGACTAAGAAAACCTTCCAAAACTCAAAATGACTTATAATGTCTTGAAACTTTTGATGACCTTCCAAGCATAATTTGATCTTTCCTTACAAAGAGAACTTGTTAGGGATAATGAGAAGAGTTCATTAGAAAAATAACCAACTCAAGATCTTGAAAATTGAAGGAGATATGCTCATTTGATCATAGCATCCACAAATTGCTATATTAGGTCAAACACCTTGCACCAAACTTGAATCCATTGATGATTTCTTGCACAATAAGCCATGATGAAACACCTATGATGTTGCCTTGAACCACATTTGATGATGATGGACTTCTAGGGTTGAGAAACTTACAAAGTCATAGAGAACACCTTGCTTGAACTTGAAGAAACACAACCTTCTTGCTTGAGAAACAAACCATGATACCTTGATCCCTTGCCAAGAACAAACGCTATGCAAACTTGAATATGAAAATGCAAAGAAACAAGAGACAAGAACACAAGAGAAGATGAGAAAATTCTGGGGTGCTACACAGTCACACTGAATCACCCGCATCCTTGTAACACTAAGGCTCAAGCCTGAAAGAAGATGGACCGTTTGGAGCAAGAGAATCAGGCACTTCGAGAAGAAATTTCTACTTTAAGGACTAACATAAAGGCTTTCTCTTCCACCATTAAGGATATGATAGATGCTCGGGAGCAAGAAAATCAAGAGATTTGGGATGAAGTAGCGAGCCTAAGGGCAGCTAAAAGGAACTAGACAAATTTGGACAAGGATTTGGTCATATCCCAGCGAAAGGATGGTTCTTCTTCCTCTACCAATCAGAGATCAGAACAAAGTGATGAATCTAGAGGAACTCCTATGAGCTATGCCCAGTTATTCCCTATACACTTACAGAATGGATTGATCAAGAAAGAAATCCATTCGTTATCCCTTAGGCTCACAGGAGTTACTTTAAGACTGATGCTTTTTGTGCCTTCCACCAAGGAGCACCTGGCCATGACAATGAAGAGTGTTACGTTTTCAAGGAGAAAGTGAAGGAAATGATTCAATCAGGGGTGATATCTTTCAAAATGTGCAAACCTCAGGTTCGAATCAACCATTTGCTGGGGCAAGAAACAATTTCTTCCTTGCATATGGTGGGTTAATGAAGAAGATTCTGGATTTGTAGTATCAGATTGTAGTATTTTATTTGTACTTTTCCTGCATTTCTGTTATGTATTTGCCTTAGTTTGAATTCGTATCTAGTTTGAAGAAGCAGAAGCAAAGATGAACCGCCAAGGGTTGGGTTACAAATCAACTCGTGACAAGACACAAGAGTTTTCCAAGACACAACTGAATACCATCAGCGAAGTGTTCATCGGTGGAGGTATCCAAATCAACGCTGTTGAGGAGGATTTTGATGATGACTATGTTGATCAATTGGTATATCATGATGAGGTCGCTCTAAGCAATTGGAAGGCTAATGAGATTCCTATCGTCTATCCTGTGACAAATGAAACTCCAAAACCTGTTGAATCCAATGACTATGCTTTCCTTTCTGACTTTGATTCACCCATAAATCAAGATAAAGACAAAGACGATGAAGATTTTGAGATTCCAGATGAGTTGGAAAGAATGTTTGAGTATGAGTACACAGACCTACAACCGCACCAAGAGCAGGTTGATGTCATTAATCTTGGCACTGAAGAAAACGAGAAAGAAGTCAAGATTGGGGCAACACTTGGGGCAGAGATTAAGCAGCAGCTAGTGAAACTTCTAGAATAGTATGTTGATGTATTCGTTTGGTGATATCAAGATATTCTTGGTTTGGACACTTCGATAGGTGTTCATAAATTACCTTTCTGACCTGAGTCTCCACCTGTCAAACAGAAGCTCAGAAGGACTCGACCCGATATGGCTCTTAAGATCAGAGATGAAGTTAAAAAGAAGATTGACGCCAATTTCTTGGCAGTATCCAAGTACCCAGAATGGGTGGCCAACATTGTTCCCGTACCAAAGAAGGATGGACAATTAGAATGTGTGTAGAGTACAGGGATCTGAACAAAGCCATTCCAAAAGACGACTTCCCTCTACCGCATATTGACACCTTGGTTGATAACACTGCTAGATTCATCATTTTCTCTTTCATGGATGGTTTCTCAGGATGAAATCAGATAAGGATGGATCCCGAGGACATGGAAAACACCACATTCATCACACCATGGGGCACTTATTGTTATAAAGTCATTTCTTTTGGTTTGAGGAATGCAGGAGCCACTTACAAGAGAGTTATGGTCACATATTTCATGACATGATGCACAAAGAAATTGAGGTGTATGTCGATGATATGATAGCCAAGTATCAAAGTGAAGAAGACCATTTGGATCACCTGTTGAAGCTATTTGGACGGCTCAGGAAATACCAGTTGAGGATGAACACTACAAAGTGTACTTTTAGAGTAAGATCGGGAAAATTACTCGATTTTATCATTAGTCAATAAGGGATTGAAGTAGATCCTGACAAGGTTCGAGCTATCAATTAAATGCCGGCCCCGCAAAACGAAAACCAAGTCAGAGGTTTCCTTGGGAGACTAAACTACATCTCCAGATTTCTCTCTAGCATGACTCCAACCTGTGAGCCGATCTTCAAGTTGTTACGAAAAGATCAGACTGTTGTTTGGAATGAAGACTGTCAATAAGCCTTCGATAAAATCAAAGGTTATCTCCAAGAACCTCCAATATTGATTCCTTCTGTACCTGGAAAACCTCTTTTCATGTACATGACAATGCTTAAGGGATCTATGGGTTGTGTATTGGGCCAACATGATGAGTCAGGATGAAATGAACATGCCATCTACTATCTTAGCAAGAAATTCATCGATTGTGAAAGTCGTTACTCATTCTTGGAGAAGACTTATTTTGCTTTGACTTGGGCCGCCAGACGTCTGAGGCAATACATGATATGGCATACCACTTTGTTGATTTTCAAGATGGATCCAATAAAGTATATTTTTGAGAAACCTGCTCAGACAGGAAGGCTCGCCTATTGACATATGCTCTTGTCAGTATATGATATCCAGTACATTGCTTAAAAGTCCATCAAAGGTAGCATCTTGTTCGATTACCTCCCTGATCAGTCAGTAGAAGATTATGAGCCTCTCATGTTTAACTTCCCAAATGAAGACATTATGCTAATCAAGAAAGACTACAAAGAGCCAGGCCTGGGCAAAGGTTTTGAACCTGGTTTCTGATGGAAGATGATGTTTGACAATGCTTCTAACCAAAAGGGGCATGGCATAGCTGCCATCCTGATGAATCTGACTGGTGGGTGTACTCCTTTCACAGTAAGATTGTGTTTTGAATGTTCTAACAACATTGTTGAATATGAAGCTTGCATTTTGGGACTATAAGTAGCAATTGATCTCCGCACCAAACTTCTAGAAGTGAGTCGTGACTCAACATTAATTATCTACCAAGTCAAGGGTGAATGGGAGACTCGAGATGAGAAACTAATCCCGTATAGAGATTATATTCTAGAAATGATTGAGTACTTTGACGAGATAATCTTCAAGCTTGTGCCAAGGTCTAAAAATCACATTGCTAATCCTTTAGCTATGATGGTTGCTATGTGGCAGGGACTTTTTGTTAATGAAGCAACACTCATCCGAATTGAGAGGAAGGCTGAGCTTGCCTACTTCCAGATGGTGGAGGAGGAGTCTGATGGGAAACCATGGTTTCACGACATTAGACAATATTTGTAAAATCAAGAATATCTAGCTGATGCTACTTTGCTCGACAAGAAAACATTGAGGAGGAAGTTCTTTCTTAGCAATGATGTGCTCTACAAAAAAATCACGACATGGTCCTACTGAGATGTGTTGATAGACGAGAAGCAGGTCTGTTAATGCGAGATATTCATGAAGGAATATTTGGCACACACGCCAACGGATATGCCATGTCCAAAAAGATTCTAAGAGCTTGATACTACTGGTTGACTACGGAAACCAATTGCATGCAATATGCCAAAAAATGTTACAAATGCCAAATTTATGCAGACAAGGAGCATGTGCCTCCGACATTGCTAAATGTTTTATCATCACCGTGACCTTTCTCTATGTGGGGCATTGACATGACTGGGGCAATTGAGCCAAAGGCCTCTAATGAACAGTATTTCATCCTTATTTCCATCAACTATTTCACAAAGTGGGTTGAAGTTTCATCCTACGCCAACGTAACTAGACAATTGGTTGCCCGATTCATTAAGAAGGAGATTATCTGTCGAAACGGAATTCTCATCCGTATTATTACTGATAATGGAACTAATTTGAACAACTAGACTATGAAAGAGCTTTGTGATAGCTTCAAGATTGAACATCACAACTATTTTCCTAATCGCCCAAAGATTAATGGAGTTGTTGAAGCCACAAAAGAACATTAAGAAGATCGTGCAGAAAATGGTTGTAACCTATAAAGATTGGCATGAGATGTTACCGTCTTATTTACACAGATACAGAACATTTCTTCGCACTTCAACAGAGGAAACCCCATTTTCTTGGTATATAGAATGGACGCAGTCTTTCCCATTGAAGTAGAGGTACCTTCTTTAAGAGTCCTAATAGAAGCTACGTTGGAAGAAGTTGAGTGGGTCAGAGAAAGGTTTGATCAGTTGAACCTCATAGACGAAAAACAAATGACTGCCATGTGCCACAGCCAGCTATATCAGAAAAGGATCAAAAGAGCCTTTGACAAGAAGGTCTGTATTCGAGAGTTCCAAGAAGGGGAACTTGTACTTAGGAAAATATTGCCAACTCAGAAAGATTCACGTGGAAAGTGGATGCCCAACTATGATGGCTCACTTGTTTTGAAGACAACTTTCTCTGGCGGTTCGCTCATCCTCACAACAATGGATGGAGAGCAACTTACACACTCGGTGAATTATGATGTAGTACGAAAGTATTATGCCTAAAGAACTCGATAAGCTGAAAACCTAAAAGGGCGTCTTATGCAACAATGGGTATCCCTGTGGATTACAACATATGAAGGAGATCCAGACAAAAATTAGGGATGAAATAAAAAATGAGCTCGCTAAGTTGAAAACCCGAAAGGGGGCTTAGGAAAAAATGAGCGTCCAAGTGGATTGAAAACCCGCAAGGGCGATCCAGGAAGAAGTTTGGGGTGAAGGCATTTTACTGCATCAGATGGTTGTCACCTCTGCAGAAGATTACACGAGATGTTCATTTCGGCTGCTCTTGTCAGAAGAGAGATTTTGGAGGACTTATTCATTAGGGATAGATTGTCATTATATTCAATGTAACCTTTTTCCCTGTTGCCATTTTCAATTGTAATTATTCCATGGAGCTTTGTCATTTGCGAGCTACCATTCTTGAATAAAATTAGATTTTGCACCATTCGTTTGTTTGGAATTTACTATTTTCACTACTTTTCTTTGTTATGCCAATCATCGCTTATTTGTTAATAGTGATTTTGAAAGCAAAAGGTCTTGAACTTAAAAACAGTTTTCGAAAAACTTAACAGAACATAAAGTGGTTTGGCTCATGGGAAGATTCAGTGGAAATCATATATTCCCCAGAAAGTCTTAGGGTGGCAGAAGCCTTGATGTGCCATCTCAGCAATATTGGCCCCACCAAAGAACGATTTCTCTGGTACCTCTCACCTGATAGAAGTTTTGAAGACCCATTCTCAAAATGAAGACTTTGACTCTCCGAGAAAGTTTGTGTTTGTTCGCCTAAGCCCCGTGTTGTTTCCCAATAAAGTGGAGTGGGTTGTTTCTCCTAGTGATAGGGTGTTGTTCCCATTGAGGTTACCAAGGGCACCTTGTTTCCTTGGATTCAGTGTGACACCTGTTCCCTCAGCGAAGTAGTTTGTGATCTATCTTCCCCTCTGAGTGTGTTGATCCGTGTCTCTCGTTAGAGTCGGTCCTCGTGTGTCTCTGAGCATTTGCTTGGCTGTTGTTTTCGCTCCTAAGACCAGTTGTAACTAACAATATTTCACGTCTGTTGTGGTTGTTGCCCACCTTTATCTCCTGCAGAGTCGCTTGGCTCCCCTTTCGGGATCTTTGGTTATCACCAAACCTTTCTAAGATCAGTTGTTACTGCCTTCTTTTAACCTTTGGTCGTCACCAAGTTTCCCTTGAAGCCTAGTTGTTAATAGCCCCCCCCCCCCCTTATTTTGTTTTGCTTGTCTGGTCGTCTCCAGATTCCCCTGTGAAATATAGTTGTAACTAGCAATTTCCAACATTGAATTCATTTATCATTGATGTTTTTTTTTCTGGCAGTTACCAATGTTACCTGGTGAGTCTAATTGTTATTAGTCCCTCAATTTGCTGCTGCTATTTGGTGATCACCAATCATTTTTTTACCTCATTGAAGTCTAGTTGTTACTAACGCTCCCCGAAAGTCCGATAATGTTTTGACTGGTATTGTCTAAAACCCAATTGTTATTGGTACCATATCTCCAGTAAGTACAGTAATGTTTTGACTGACATTGTTTAAAATTCAATTGTATTGGTATTGTTGATTAAGGTTGTCACCTTTTCCCTAGAAAGTCCAGTAATGTTTTGACTGGCCTTTCTTTAAAGTCCAATTATTATTTGCATCTTAGTCTAGTCATTACTAGCAATCCCCTAAAGCCCAATAATGTTTTGACTGGAATTGTGTAAAGTCCAATTGATATTTACATCTCTGTTTGATGGATATCCCCATTCGAAGTCCAGTAATGTTTTGACTGGCGTTGTTTAAAGTCCAATGGTTATTAGCATTGCTCATCTAATCCTCATCTCAGGATGGTTGGTTATTACCAGCATCCCTAATGAGTCTTAGGATGGTTGGTTATTACCAGCATCCCCGATGAATCTTAGGATGTTTGGTTGTCACCAACATCTCTGGTTATTTCCTAAAGATCCCGTTTGAA
This sequence comes from Lathyrus sativus, assembly GCA_963859935.3. Lineage (NCBI taxonomy): Eukaryota > Viridiplantae > Streptophyta > Magnoliopsida > Fabales > Fabaceae > Lathyrus > Lathyrus sativus. The sequence goes on from OZ012738.1 coordinate 282,300,248, forward strand.
CTCTCCGTTGTAAGGAAGTTTTCTGTTCTGGCTCTCTTTCCCTGTTGGAGATTGTTGTCTTCCCTAGTGGAGTTTCTGTTCTCTGTCCCTGGTGGAGTTTTGTCTTGTTTCCCCCAGTGGAGATTTTGTTCCTTCCTAGTCTTTCCTGTTAGAAATTTCTGCGTCCCCAGTAAAGATTCTGTTTCTTTATGGACTTCCCCGGTAAAGTTTTTTTCCTTTAGTATTTCCCTAGAGTCGTGTCCTTCCCCTGTTGGGAGTTCTTTTCTTCTAAAGTGTCAGCTGGTCATGCTTGAACCTGCTGCTCCGTCTCTTTAGATTTTCCCCAGTGTGTTGTTGACTTTCCCAGCGAGTGGTTACTCGTTGTGTTGGTTTCCTCTGTTTCGCTTGCGTGTCTGTCTGCACCTTGCATTTGCGCATTTCTCATCATGAAGCATCATTATAGAGTTCATGGCATGTCAGCACTTGCATAGTTTTGTCGTCCTTAGCATATCATTGAATCTAAGGGAAAAGTTTTGGTCTGCTATATTTAAATACCTTTCACTATGATTCTATAGAGATTGTCATCTCTCATGCCATTTGGTAAAGCTATTTAAATAGGGGCAACTGTCATACCCAAATTTTTACCCCTAGATTCCATTACCATTCTAGGAGCATCAAGCATTGTTTCCTAACCCTAACCTTGTTTCAAGTTTTGTTGTTATTTAATTCATCTAAATTAGGGTTTTGCACCTGTGGAATCAAGGAGATTATTGCCTAATTAGTTAATGTTTTGAATTTATCATCACCAAATCAAGTTTCCCTGCACTCAAGGAGCTTATATTCAACAAATATCAATTGCTAATTGATCTTATTGCAAGTCAATTGAAGCCCAATTTCATTTGGCCCCAACTTAGGGATTTCATCAAGAAAATTCAATTGTGCCTTTGACTTTTGACCCAAGTGTTGTACCCCAAAAATTGACCAACCTTTCTCTTTACTTGGCTTATGTTTCTTTTCATTTTAGCATTTGCATTTGCATAGCATTGGCTGTTACAGGGGATCAAGAGAGGTGTGCCATTCAAGAGAAGAGTCTCAAAGGTTGTAAGCTCAGGCAAGAGGGTTTATTCAAGTCATCAAGTGCTTACAATCATCAGGAGGTGGTCATAGCTCTTTGAGAGAGAAAATGGATGTATGCTGCTTATCTCCTATCTTGGAGGTCAAGTGGGGATCATTAGAGGTTCATAAGATCATGGTTATGTATAAGAGGTGTTTAAGAAGCTCATTGAGTGCTCTATAAGCCATTGTGGAGCTCATCTAAACCCTTATTTCACTTGCAAGAGGTCACAGTCAAAGGTTGTGCACCTAGGGTTTCATCTGGTCAACTCAAGGTCAACTGTGGACTTGAGGGAGTTTGAGACTTGGTTTTAAGTCATTAGAGCTATGGGGAGTTATGTTGAGACATTTAGGATGTCATTTCAAGGTCAAATCAAGAAGAATCAAGAGTTCAAGAAGTTACTAAATTAGGGTTTTAGAGGATCTCAATGTAAAATCCCCTTCTTTAGTGCCAACTTCAAGGACAATTTACATCATGATACAAGTTCAATCTGACTTTCATGCAAACCTAAAACTTTTAGGGCATGTTCTAAGATTTCGTTTGAGTACTAGAACTCATCCATTGGGTTTTTGGAGCTCAAGTTATGATGCCAACAAGTTATAGGTCTCAGATGAACATATTTTTGGTCAACTAAAAGTCAACTCACTTCCAAGGCACTTTTGACCTAGAATCAAGTTTCTCCTCAACTTGAAGTGAACATGAAATTTTTTCCTCATGATCTTAGCTTTCCAAAAAGTCCTAGAAGTCCTTGATATCATTTGTGGAACTCAATTTATAGATCTTACAAGGCAAGGGTATTTTGGGAAATTTTAATTATAGGTCATTTGTTTCATAAGCCATTTTCATGCACTTGTGTACTTCAAATGAACTCTCAACCAACATGAAAGTTGCTCCTAAGGACCTCATTTGCATCATAAAACTCAAGGTTTGTGTGAATTATGATTGATTATGGACATTTGGTGAGAATTTCAAGTGAAAAATAGACTTTAAAGTGTGATTTCAATTCAATGCATTATAGGCCGTCTTCATGTCTTATTTTGATCCAATTCTCTTCAAGATACATTCTCAAGCACAATGCACAAATTGGTTTTGGTCCAAGAAGCAAAATACACGTGAATTTGCAACTTCCTTCACAAATAAGTTTCACTTCAAAACATGTTAATTGGATCAATTCAAAGGTCCAATCTATTTCTAATGTAAAATTGAAGTTACCAGCTGCAGATTCAAATGATTTTCATGAGTGTATGCAAGTATTTTCACGTGGCATGAGTGACTTCCATTTTGGGCATTTTTTCAAATTCAGCAAAATAAGGCTTCATGGGCCTTCTAATTGATCAAGGATCCATCGTATATAAGTTCAAAATGCGCATGGAGAGCTCAGAAGGGAAAATTGGAGCAAGAGAGAGCAATTTCAGTTTTCAAATTCTCAAGAAAAATTCAAAATCGTGTTTCAATTTTCTCTGCAAACCAAAGCAAATTGAAGAGAAATTAAGCTTCCTTGAAGAATTTGGAGTGGATCTGGATCATTTGAAGAAAGCTTACACGTCTGAGAAGCACCAACAGAGTGTCTTCGTTCAGTAAGTTTCTTCTTCAAAATTCTCTCATTCTAGGCCATGATCTAGGTTCATATTGGTTGCATCTGAAGCCCTACCTCGTGTAGGCCATGTTTGATCCATTATTGTTCATGTTTGCTAGAGTTTTCAGATGTGCATCTCAAACTTGTTGGCTTTGATTCTCTTAATTTGTGAAGGATATGGATGATTGGATCTTGGATTCATGACCTACGTGACTTCAGCTTTAATTTGGTATAGATTTTGTGAAGTTTGGTGGAGATTTGATAACTTGAACTCCGACCACCTCGCCGGAGAAGACGACCGGAGCTAGGGCTCCGACGTCTGGTTATTTGACCTCAGATCTGAGGTGGCAAGGGTTTGAATCGTTGACCATGCGCGTGTGTTGTTTCCATTGGCTTGACTTTGCATATTTGGCAGTTTGACTCCACCTGGATTAAATGAAACGTTGTGTTTCATTTAATCAGAGGTGTCTTATGGATTGGGCTTCTTTTGATATCCACACCTCCCATATTCTGATCCCAATGCGCTTCAACCTGATTTTCTTTGTTTCTGGAATTGCTTGATGCACCCCCTTGGTCTTGCATTTTATTTCTTTTTATTTTATTTTCTGTTTTGCTTTTTAATTATTAAAAATACTTCCAAATATCAAAAAATTCAACAAAATCTATTTTCAAACACTTTAAAGTCTTAATTAATTTTTCATAATTTTTAATTTTGATTTTCTTTTATTTTTCAATTTAATTTTAATTTTATGATTGGAAGTGTTTTTAATATGGTTCTTCTTTGTTCATGCTTGCTTGTGGACCATTAGCAATCACTAATGAGTGAGGTTTCTTCTCCACTTTGATGATGGATTGAGGTACCTTTGAGGCTGATTTTGGCCCATGTTTGATTGATTTTTGTTTGACTTTGTGTTGCTTTTGTTTGACCCTCAATAATAATTCCACAAGGTGGAGCACTCTAGTTGATCAAATCATTTGGTGATGCCCTGAATTGAATTTGGCTTTGTGCATTTTATTTGAGATTTATTGAATAATTCTTCTATTTTTGGTGAACCTTACAACTCAAGTCACCCTAGTTGAAGTTCATATAAACTAGTTGACCTAATTCCTTTGGGAAATGAATCCTATGGATCCCATTTGCATCCTATGCTTCTTGATTCACATTCTTGACATGATTAGGATGCTGGTTTCAATTTTATAGGTCACATATTTGTTTGGTTTGTTTCACAAGTTACTTTTAATTAGGGATTTCCATTTGCATTTGAATGTTGAAAGTGTTTTGAACTTTGGTTCTTTACCTTTCCCTAATTTGTAACTTGTCTTGGCTTTGTGAACCTTCTTCTCTTGTTCACACTTTTGTCCCTTGGACTTTGGAACTCATTCAAGGTGATTTGGTACTCTTTGTTTGTACTTTGAGTTTGCCTTGAATGAGATGCCACTTTGAGAACTTGTTTATGCTTTCTTTTTGCATGATCAATTTGATGCATTTGGTTGAGATTCTTCTTATGTTGCTTTCTGCCCAAGCCTACTCTCCCATCCTCATCTTGATCATGCCTTCCTCTCTTTCTTTTTTATTTACCTTTTGAGGTTGGTGGTTGATGCATGAATGGTTGTAGGAGTTGTAACTTCTCCCATTTCATCTCACTTTTGCTTGGACTTGTCTAAGTTCTTTTGCTTGCATTCCTCTTTTGTTTTGCATCTCTTTGTTTATTTTCAAGAGGTTGAGGTGTACTTGTGGTGGCTGCTGCCCCACACTTTTTTCCTCCCTCTTTTCATTGTGTTGCATTTCATGTTTGCATCCCTTTCTTCCTTCTCACTTGTGATTGATTTATCTTGTGTTTACATGGTTTTCTTTGCCATGATCCCTTAGGATTCCTAGTCCCTCGGGAGTAGGAGAGACCCTAAGTGTTCAATCCAAGCATGCTAACATTAGGATAGTCTTTTCCCTTTTTAACCTCAATCATAGGAGCACATTGCATGATAACATTAGGGTTGAGTTAGTTTCCCCTTAGTTGTGTCTTCTCTCTTCTCATCTCAAAACTTCTTCAAAACATGTAATAAATAATAATGAGTGTTGTATGCTACGAGCCTTAAGAAATTGGGAAATGATGATTGGGAGGCCTCCTCTCAATTGTCTAGAGTGTTTAGCATATGCCCTTTGGGCGATATGCGACGCATTCTCTCCTAAGTCATAGTCTTTAGTGCAACATGAATTACAAACACAATTCAATTCACTTATTCTTCATAAAAGACTCAAAAACAAATATCAAACCTTTTTTATCCTTCAGGATTAATTGAAAACTATTTCCAAAGAGAGTGTTGTTAACTCTTGGTTCTACCGCAAACAGGTAACGCCTAAGTCTCCAATGGTCGAGCAGCAATTCACCTAACTGCTAGAACGAAGGTTTAACCCTACTCAGATAAAACACTTGAACTAATGTGTGGTCGTGTCAGCCCGAACTACGTTTGCTCTGATTTCTCGTACCAGATGAGGATACGTAGGCACAAGACGGCGATGTCTTGGCGAGCAACCTTCCCCACCTTCACCCTTAGTTTTTTGAACTATGTTCACTCTTACTTTCCCATTGCACGAGGGAGTACGTAAGCATAGAGTGGCGATGCTCTATTGAGTCTCTTTTCTTTTCTTTTGTCCCTGTGGCTTGCAGCTTAGATAGTTTAACACCCTTTAGATAGATAACAAGCATGGATCCCGTCGAGTATGATGGATGTGAGGGGTGCCCATACCTTCCCCTTGCGTAACCGACTCCCGAACCCAAGATTTAGTTGCGATGACCTGTCTTTTCCATTTTCCGTAGGTTTTCTCTGATTGTTTCCTTTCCCTCTCTTTGGGATAAATAACGAATGATGGCAACTCTTTTGTCCTTACTGACCGCTTCTTTGCAGTGATGCGACAGCTGGGGACTTTTCCCATCCTTTATGTGAGTCAATCCTAACGCTTGTGTGTTTTATCTTTGGGGTGTGAACATATGTGTATATGTTGTGTACTTTACTGCATTTACATTTTAGTTTTTGCATTTATATTATCATATTGTTGTGCTGCTGGGTGGGAATGTTCCACTGTGTGATAAGCCAAAACCCAGGCTTGAGTATAATCATAGCATTAGAAGTGGAAAGTAGTGGTGAACCTGTATGTTTGGCACACACTAGTTCCCACGAAATTCGCGCTCAGACGAGATTCTCTTTGATGACTACCTTTCCAGTCTATTTCAGACAGTTAAGAGGATGTCGCATCTGAGCATTGTCGACTCCGGGGACCGATCATTTAGAAGTCAGCTAAGTGAGGCCGCTTTGTTAGACTATGATGCTAAACTAGAAATTGTGAACGTATCATCGTTTCTCGAAAGTCTGTGACGCTGATGACCGCATAGGATGTCAGACCTTATCAGAGATAGGTTCATACTTGTGAGTGGGGAGGGTTATGCATGAAACTTTGATCTTCAACCTACCCGGTTTTCTCGTCAGTGTGAACTTTTGGTCCTTGATACAGTGGTTCCTTATATCAGTGTTGTGTTATATTCTCGCCGAAGCAAAGCGCTGGTTCTTCTCAGTCAACAGCACAACAATCTTGATCCCCTGTTGCATTTGCATTTTCATTTGCATTTAACATTGACATGTATTCATGTCACAGGTGTATATTTTCCTCTCGATTCTAGTGAGCTTATTCCACTTCTGACATGGAGCCCAGTTTGAGGAAGACTGTTGTGTACAAGTTTCCTAATCCTGACATAGCACCTCTGCTTAGTTTGATTTCTGTTGCTGACCGTAATACGATGGAAGATTTCAAGAAGTTATATGGGAAGCTCTTGGGTTGTGTCTGCAAAGCTTCAATATTTGAGTTGGGAGGGCTTCACACCTTGCTTCAGTTCTATGATCCACAGTTAAGGTGTTTCACTTTCCCGAGTTATGTGTTGATACCTACTTTGGAGGAGTTCTCTATGCTGCTAGGGGTTCCTATTCTAGATCAGATGCCTTTTTATCATACTGAAGCTTAACCTAATTTGACTAAGCTTGCTAATGCTCTTCACTTAGATGCTTCAGAGTTAGAAGGGAAGTTGGTTAGAAGAAATGAGAGGCTTGGATTTCCATTACCTTTCTTGGTTTGTAAAGCTCAGCACTTTGCGAAGGAGGATTGTTGGATTGTCTTTAATGCCATCTTAGCTCTGTGCATATATGGTGTAGTTTTGTTTCCGAATATTCCTGAATTTGTGGATTTGGATGCTTTCCATATTTTCATCTCAGGAAACCATGTGCCTACACTTCTATGAGATGTTTATCATTCTGTGCATTACAAGAATGAGAATTAGAGGGGAATGAATGTGTCATGTTGTGTACCTCTTTTATACATATGGTTTGTGAGTCACCTTCCCAAGGTTGGTCCTTTTATTGACACTGTAGGTATCGCTGAGTGGTCAGAGAGACTTATGGGCTTGACTTCTGAGAATATCATATGGTTTGACAGAGATCAGTTGGGCACAGAGATTATCTTTAGCTATGGTGGTTTTCCGAATGTCCCGTTGATTGGAAGGAAAGGGGGTATTAACTACAACCCTGCTCTGGCAGTGAGGCAATTTGGGTATGCTCTGAGGGAACCTCCCAAGTTAGACGAAATACAGGAATCTCTGTATTTCAATGGCTTACTTGAGAATGAGACCCTGATCAGAGTGGAGAAGGCTTAGAATAAGATTCACCGTAGAGATAAGGCTTCTTTGGGTAAGAGCAACAATAGAGCTTATGAGCCTTATATGGTTTGGATTCAGGAGAGAGCTAAGAGATTATTGATGCCATTTCCAGCTTGTGAGCCTTTATATCCTTTGATAATTGAGGAGCCAACTACTGTTGATATCCAGAGATATAATCAGCTATTGTTCGAGAAGGAGGAATTGCGTAAGGCAAACGAGGAATTGGAAAAAGAGATTATTCAGCTCCGAAGCGAGAGAAATCAAGCCACTTTTTCATCTAAGAAGCAAACTGAATTGGTGAATAAGCTGGGTAGAGAGCTAACTGCAGAGATTCGTGCTCGAGAGCGTGTGGGCTTAGATCTGAAGAGCGTCAGTGATGTTCTTAGTTCCAAGAAGAAAGAGCTGGACAGAGCATATGTAGAAATCTCCAAGTTTAATGATCAATGGAATGCCATTCTAACTAACAACAAAGAATGAGAAGACGGATTGCAGCATCAGAATGCTAAGTTGAAGGCTCAGATCCAGGTGAGAGATTAGAAGGTTATAGCTGAATCCTCGCGCCGACGCGAAAGTGATTGCAAACTGAATGAAGCTCTTGCAACCTTGGAGGACTATAAGTCGAGAGATGATTTAAAGAGGCCTAAGCTTGAAGAAGCATTTGGTGAAGGCGCTTGGGAGGATTATGTTCAGAGCTTACAGATCATCATTAGCTAGAGAGAGTTGCTCATCCAGGGGTTGGTAGCCAGGCCAGACCATTCAGATACGAGAGATTTGTTGGAGGATTTCCAGGCTCGCCGTCATATTTGATGTCTTTCTCTCTTTGAGGTTTGTTGTTATGATGTATCTTGACCATCACCAAACATGTTGGCTAAGGTCATTTTAATTCTGTTGTATTCAGTGTTGTGTTGTATATTGACTTTTGGCTCTCATTTTATTTATGAGGAGTTTGTTATGCTTATCTGTTGGATTCCCATTGTCTTGCTATTCTCGCGGAACTAGAATCGAGGGGAAAATTTCCCTAACGCATATTTACATGTCTACATACTGCATCATTTTCTCATTTTGCATCGCAGGTGCTCCCCAACCATTAACCTTATCTCCGTGGTTTGTTTAGCTTGTTTCAGGATTGACAACCAAGCGAATCATCGCTACGCTACCAGGGGAAATCAACGCAGGATTATGGATCAGATTCAAGCTGAGCTTCAGGAATTTTGTGACGAGATGGCCCAATTCATGGATATGATGCAAGGGGTCGCCAATGGCCAAGAACAACTGAGAACTTTGATGCAACCGTTAATTGCTAGGGTTGACGGGAGTGGTGTGCTTCATGGTGGAACTACTGTTGTTCCTCCTCAAAATGACAATGGTACTCCCCATGCTAACACTGTTCCTACAGTTGTTATCCCTTCGGGCGGAGGAAATCAAACTGGAGTTCATATTCCTGGACCTACGTTTGATGTGCATGGGAATACTGCCCCTCAGTGGGGGGAGGATGATTGTTGCGGTGAAAATCGGATATCAAGCTATTGAATTAACTTGAATCTTAATTCTTTTACAACCGAACTTTAATTTATCCAAAGGAAAGGTCTAAAGAAAGAAAAACCCTTTTCCCGATGTAACAACAACGCTAAGAGATTCGGGGATCGGGGGTTGGTTATGTATAAGGTAGGTGTTTCACATCCTAAACATCTGTAGTACTCTACAGGAACCATTTGTTTTTTTGCATGCTAAGTTTGTTAAATGTTTGCTATGGATTAGGAAAAAGGTGTAGGTTAAGACCTAAAGATATGTACACTAAGTTTGCTCGCAAAGACATCGCATCCTCTGCCTACGTATCCTAACTAGGATAGAATCAGTGCAATTGTAGTTCACCTCACCAGGTTTGAAGAACACTTGATTATGATCAAGGTTCAGAGGGGAACAAACATAACAATGCTTGTGTAGAGTTTAAGGAAACTCTCTAGATCTAAGTTGAACACTCAAGAAAGGGAAGTAAGTAATCATGACGATGATTCTTACATAGAGTTAACAAACTCCATCCTAAGTTCTAGTTGAAAGAGCACTCCTAACAAGGGTGGGATTTGTAGACTTAAGAAAAGTCTAAGGGACAAGTTCCACTTAACTAAGTGTATGAATGAATTAACAAAGTCGAGGGAGAGATGAGTTGTTTATGACACAAGGGTCAACAAAAAGACTTTTCCTTTGGAAGGAGATGGGGGAGGCAACTTGGATGAGAACTAACGAGTTCCATCAATTGGGGAAAAGAAACTAATCAACAAAGTAATAAACATGAAGAAGATAAAAGTATGGTTTCAACCATATAAAGCAAGCATGTTTATAAAATAAAGGTAAATGTGACAACATCATACCAACAAATTTATGCATTGATGACAATCAAGTAAACAAGCAAGAAATGTAACGACAGTTCAAGCTTAAAATTCTTAGAGGGAAACATACAAGTCATGGTGACAACCAAAGGAAAATCAATTCTAACACGTTGACTAACACAAGGGAAACAAAATTAAGAAAATCTTACAAGACAATTCAAACATGAATTAAAGGAATTCAACAACAAGTAAGGATGGCCAAAAGACATCATATTTGAGAACAACTTGTAATATTTTCACATCATATGAAAATAGACCTCAAAACAAACATGTTGCAAAAAGAATGGGCTAAAAAGGATGAAAAATGAAAAAGATATGAATTTTTGAAGTTTTATGAATTAATGTACAAACTAAGACATTCCAAGTAAAAACAAATAAAATACAAAGCAAGGGGTAGGAGTTGAACCCACGCCCTCTGGCTTGCACATGCGCGTGCAAGAAAAATGAAAAAGAATAAAAGGGTTGATCCTCCTCAGGGATTGAACCCAGGTTCAGGGAATGATAGGCGTGTTTATGGGCAAGGCTTCAACCACTAGGGTGGCTATACATCCGTTGATATAGCCACCCCTATAAACATATAAGGCGTGTTTTCAAACATTTTCTGGGCAAATATGAAGAATCAAAACCAAGCATGAAACTGATTTGCATTTTGATACACAACTAACTCAAAACTCAATGGATTTTAGTGAAATTTAGGTCAAAATTGGGTGTTTTGAAACAAGGAACAAGATGGCACAGTTGGTTTTTTGAAATGAGTCCTAGAAAATAAAACACGATAGGAGTTTCTATTTTGGTGAAAGAAATGCATTTTGAGGTTCAAGTCATGTTCTAAACATTTTCAGATCAAACCAAACACATACACACACCATAAACATGTTGATGAATGAATTTGAGCACAAGGTTGAGTTCAAAACAGACTGTGATGAAAAATGATGATCAAGTTGCAAATTGTCATTTGAAATGCAATAGGATGTTCAGTTCAGGTTTTATGCATAAACAAGTCAAGTAGATCACATACACACATTACAAATATGTCCATGAATGATTTTGAGCACAATGATGGTCTCAAACAGGCTGTGATGGAAAATGATGTTCAAGCTGCCATTTGGTATTTTGATCTATACATGAAAAGTTCAAAACAACTTCTAGGCACATTTAGATAAAACCAACACTTCAAACAAGTTACAAACATACATACAAGTGATCTCAAACATGTAGACAAGTTGCAAATTGAATTGAAATAAAAGTGACCTCCTCATGGCAGGAATGACATGTGAAATGCAGGTTGGAAGTTCAAAACAGGTTCTATGCACAATTAGACCAAACAAGTTATGCACACAAACTTTAAACATGTTGAATGATATTTCTATGCCAAAAATTCAAGCCCAATCTCTTCAAAACAAAAACTGATATGGTGATGGCTCATTTGGTTTGAAAATGCATTTTTAAAGCAATGAATCACATTAGATGCAAACAGGTCCTATCAATCATTCATACACATTGCAAATATGGTATCAAAGGTGATTGAATCTTCAAGACAAGCACATAGCAAGCATAGCAGCATTTTGTCATTTTGATGCAAAACAGTTTTGGTTCAAAGATACAATAGGTGTTCTTGCAAATGAATGAGGTTTTATGCTAACAAATGGTATACACACATCACATATGCAATAACAATTGGTTCTGTGTTCAAACTTCAAACATATTTATTTCCAAACTCAAACTGATATGTTGATGGCAATAAAAGTGCAAAACTGTTTTTGGGATTTTGATGATGAATTTGAATGCAACATGATTCATGATCAGCAAAATACAGTGGTAATACTTAAAGCAAATCAAACACATAGGAAATGACAAGTCTAGACAATAACAAGACAGCTGCAAATCAATAAACCAAATCTCATGTCAAAAACTCTTAATGCTACTCCTTGTGGACAGTTTCTTCTTAAATCACATTTTGACAGCAAAAATACAAGATTTCATGACAGCAAAAATACAAGATTTCATGAAAGTTGGGGTGTTGTTGCAAGCAGTGAGGTTTACATTAAACAAACAATACACATACATTACATACATCATGGCAAGTAAGATGAGCCCAAGATTTGGAGTACATGGCCTCTAAAACAGGTTTTAAAATGTTCATGGAAGAGTAAAACAGTTTTTGATGACAGTAGGTGAAATTCAAATGAAAATTGCTTTAAACCAAAATAAGAGCATACACACACCACATACATCATGATGGATGAGATTGACATCAAAAATCTAGCACTCTATGATTAAAACAGAAGTTGGTAAATTTGGTGGTAGTGTGAAAAACTGTCTTAATGAAGGCAGTGGGTGAAATTGCAACAAATGAATTTTGAACCATCATAACAGCATACACACATCTTAAATGCAACAACAATTAGTGCAAAGCTCAAAATCTAAACATATGTCCTTTGGTTCAAAAAGTAACATGATGATGGCATTATATTGCAAAAATATCAAAGAAACACAAGCTGTCATAAAACCAAAACAGAATGGTTTGTCTATATTATTATCCCACACTAACTTCAAATATGTAACTTAATGATTATAGGCCTTAGCATCAATCAAAACCAAACTATCATGGAAATTGGTAATGCTCATGGTACGTGCTTGAAAACACAACTTCTCAAAAATGCCAAACATGGAAATATGATGTAAAGTGAGAAATTGATATACTACATACCTCTTGTAGACTATGTTGAGCAAGTTAGAACACAAAGAAATCCAGATGTCTTGTTTTTGGCACAATGTTGAAGTTTGCTTCGTCTTGAAGCAATATGCAAACCTTATGACAGTTGGAGAAATGAGCTTCACGACTAGTTTTCAATGCTTTGGATAGTTGCAATATGACATATGTGAGGTGTATGGATGGTTAGAACAGCAAGAATAGACCTAGACAAGGATTTGGCAGATTTTGAGCATAGTGGTCAAACTTGCTTGGTGTGAAAGTTGAATTTTGTGAATTTGAGATTTTTGAGTGGTTTTTGGTGAGTTTGGATGTGGGGAAATGGTTTTGGAAGGCACTTTGCTCTAAGGCCGATTTTGGTGTTTTTGATGATTTTGAGATTTTGAAATGAAGTGAAGAAGGAAAGGGGGAGAGCTATTGTTTCTTTGGTTTTTGAGAATGCCCTGGTGTATGGAATGAGGTAGAGGAGTTCTCTATTTATATGGAAAGTAAGGGTGAGGACAGATTTGGGAGATTTCCTTCCTAAGAGGGAAAAGTGGAAAATTGGATTCAAATCCTTCAAAAGGTGTTTCTTGGCTTTGAGGTCATCTGAAGTCAAGTGTAATGATGGAATTAGAGATGGCTGAAGTGAGGCTAGGATGGATAGGGGCATGGTTGCTGCAGATTTTCTCTTTTCACCTTTTTGTATTTTGAATATTTTATTGCAACTTGCATTTGCAACTCGCAATGCAACTTGCAATGCTTCTCCAATTTCATTTCCTCTGCATTCCCTTTGCATTTCTATGCTACAAAGCCTCTACATGTCAGATAAAACATGATCCAAGGGCTGAGAAAGGTCCAAGTGGTCAAAAGATGGTTTTGTGAAAAATTGTCAATGTGGGACTCAAGTGTTAAAAGCCTATCTTGCCAAATACATAACTCTCAGCTCATAAGGGCTATGGAGGAGTTCTACAATAATTTGGAAAGCCCTCTTTTAGCTCTATAACTTTCATGTTTTCATGAGTTTCATATTCTCAAAGGAGCTTGGCCAAAAACCCTCTCAAAGTTGCTGAAAAACAAGCTTAAAAGTGAAATTTCTCTAAGTTATTTTCCCTTCTTGAAATGAATTTGATCATAACTCCAAATCTATGCATTTTCTGATCATGTACCACTTGGGGACTTTTTTAGGACTTGTCAAGAGCTTTCCAATGAGCTTTGAACCAACTCAATTGGATGTGTGGTTAAGGAGTTATGGGCTTGCCCCTTTCAAAACCCTAATTCCCGAATTTTGCGATTACTCCTCAACCCTTGATCCAATTGTCATGAAATTTTATGGGTAGATGCAATATGTCATTAGGAACATTTTTGGTTCACATCTTGAGGTCAGATTCCTTATTGTTGAAGAGTTGACTTTTCGGTCAACCGAACGATCGATCGGTGGCTACCGAGTCGGCTGTTGATGCTTTGGACCTTTTGAGGCTTTGAAACTTCTTGAATGGACTTTACCAAGCCATATGAACATTATGGACCATGATCCCACCATTTTAACACCTTCTAAATCAAAATTCAAACCATAGTTGACTTTTCCTGCTGGAAAACCCTAATCGGGTATCCTGAACTTCACTACTTTTGATTCCTGGGTAACAACCTCAAATTGGATTCATGCTTGATCCAATAGAATACTCTTGATGATGTGGAGACCCACTCTCAAAGATAACCAATCCAAAACATTGACTGGTCAACCCTCGAAATCTCGATTTCGGCTAATACAAAACCGTAGTTCTCCTGTAACTTGACAAAGACCACTTGAAAAGGGTTAAGGTTAGATAAACATGTGAACATGCTCCTAAAATGATGATGAAGATCTAAGGGGTCAAAATTTAGGGTATGACAGTTGCCCCTATTTAAATATCTTTCACTGGATGAAACCGAGAGATGACAATCCTCGTAGAATCGCAGTGAAACGTATTTAAAATAGAAACCAGAAATTTTGTCCCTTAGATCCAATGGTATGCAAAAGGACAAATGAGGATATGCTATGAATCTAGATGATGCATTATGATGTTTGAATGCAAGACAGATGCAGACACCGAGCAAAGATAAAAGAACAACAATACAACGAGAAACTACGCATGGGGGACCCACACACCGGGGAAAGATCCAAGGAAAAGCAAACAAAAATAGTCCAAACGTGACCAAAGACGCTGCTCAGGGGAATCTTCCACACAGGGGACACCAACTTTAACATGGAAGACAAAACTTCATTGGGGAGAAGGAGGTGACACTCTGCTGGGGAAAAAAGAAAAGAGACGCAAACCTCACTGGGGATAAACAGCTGAGGAATCTCCTATAGTGAAGAGTTCGAATGGGATCTTCAGGAAAAGAACAGAAACAAGACCAGATGCACCGGGGATGCTAGTAACGACTAGATCTCCAAGACTCGAATGGGAAAGCAACGCTTTGCTAGGGATACTGGTGACGACCAGAACAATCAGCAATCCAAGGGTGCTAGTTTCTACCAGACTTGTAGGCGGTGATGGTGACAACCAAACAAAATGGGAGCTCCAGATTGCTTTGATACAATACAGGATTCTGGCTGGGGAAATTGGTAACAACCAACTCTCGTTATTAATAACGATTAACTTTCAAGCAGAGCCAGTAACCACTGGACTTTTCAAAACTATGGTGACGACCAAAGCAACGATACCAATAACGATTGGATTTTAAACAATGCCAGTTACCACTGGACTTTCAAGGGATGCCAATTACCATTGGACTTTCAACAATGCCAGTTAACACTGGACTTTCGAGAGATGCCAATTACCATTGGACTTTCAATAATGCCAGTTACCACTGGACTTTCGAGAGATGCCAATTACCATTGGACTTTCAACAATGCCAGTTACCACTGGACTTTCAGGAGATGCCAATTACCATTGGACTTTCAAGAGACATGGTAACGACCAGAGCTACAATACCAATAACAATTGGATTTTAAACAATGCCAATTACCACTGGACTTCCAACAATGCCAGTTACCACTGGACCGTTTAGAAGATATGGGGGGGTGCTAGTAACGACTAGACTTCAAGGAGAGAAACTGGTGACGACCAGGAAAACGATATCAGTAACAACAGGACATCCAAAGGTACTGGTTACAACCAGGAACAAGCGGGATACAGGTGACGACCTATAACCACACACAAATTTAGTAACAACCGAGGTAGAGAAACTGGTGACGACCAACACCTCAAAAGGATAGAGGATGCCCAAAGAACAACAGACAAGACCACTGGTAACAACTAGGAAACAATCAAGACAAAAGGTAACAATGAAAGACCAAATAGAGGCCGGACAAATGCACATGATATGCCATGATGCCAATGATTAATGGTATACAGGAGTTGACTCTGACGAGGAGCGGAAGAATCTGGAGACTCAAGGGGAAAGATAGATAAACACATCTATCTCACTGGGGACGCAATGAATCGTACTGAATTCATAGAACAAAGGTGCCTGTAGATTTTTTTGGGAAATAAACCCACTCTGCTTGGAGAAAAAGCTTCAGGGATGCTGGCCAGTATTGACAATGTAACTCTAAATGGACGCTCTGAATTCTTCTACTGGGGATGAGGCTACCATCACAAGAACGCGTCTCATAAAGAAACCTGGGGAGAGGGTATTCAATCTTGGTGACTACACACGACCGAATGAGCAACTTATCAAGTTAATCCAACTGACATTCACTGGGAGATGTATTGAGACTGCACGTCAAAGTTTCTGCCACTTTAAAACTTTTGAGAGGTATGATCTCCACCGAGTCTTTCCGTAGGCCGAAGTATTTTATGTTTTGTTAGTCTTCAAATGTTATTTTTAAATTCGAACCTGGTGCTTTCAAAATTATCATTAATCAATAAACGATGTTTTGTATAACAAAAGAAATAAAGACAATAGTAATTTTGCAAAAAGAAAGGTCCAAAAACTGATTTCAGTTAAGAATGGAAGTTTGTCAATGACAGAACTCCATGGAAATTTTACAATTGAAGATGGCAATATGAAAAAGGTTACATTGAATCCACTGAAAATTCTACCCGTAATGACTAAAACTTTCCAAAACCTTGCTTCTGACAAGAGCGGTTGAAATGGACTTCTTTGTAAAATCTTCTGCAAAGGTGACAACCAATCTGATGCAGTGAAACGCCTTTGTCCCTAACTTTTGTCTGGATTGCCCTTTCAGGTTTTCAATCCACCGGGACGCTCTTTTTTTGCCTAAGCCGCCCTTTCGGATTTTCAACTTAGCGAGCCCATTATCTCTTTTTTATTTCATCCCTAACTTTTTCCTAGACCTCCTTCATAGGTTATGATCCAGCGGGATACCCATTATTGCATAAGCCGTCCTTGCGGGTTTTCGACTTATCGGGTTCTTTTAGGCGTAATATTTCCGTACTGCATCAGAATTCACCGGGTGTGTAAGCTGCTCCCTATCCATTGTTGTGAGAATCAACGATCCTCTTGAGAAGACTGTTTTTACAACAAACGGACCATCATAGTTAGGCATCCATTTTCCCCGTGCATCTTTGTGAACTGGCAAAATCCTTTTGAGTACAAGCTCTCCTTCTCGGAATTCTCGGATACGAACCTTTTTGTCAAAAGCTCTCTTGATCCTTTTCTAATATAGCTGCCCGTGAGATACCGCAGTCATGCACTTTTCATCAATAAGGTTTAACTGGTCAAATCTTTCCTTCACCCATTCAGCTTCTTCAAGTTCGTTTTCCATTATGACTCTTAAGGAAGGTATCTCAACCTCAATAGGAAGTACTGCATCCATCCCGTATACCAAGGAAAAGGGGGTTGCCCCTGTTGAAGTGCGAATGGACGTTCTATACCCATGCAAGGCAAATTGCAGCATCTCATGCCAATCCTTATATGTCTTCACCATCTTTTGCAAAATCTTCTTGATGTTCTTATTCGCAGCTTCGACAGCTCCATTCATCTTGGGACGATAAGGAGAGGAATTGTGATGTTCAATTTTGAAGTCACCATACAACTCTTTCATGGTTTTGTTATTCAGATTGGTACCGTTATCTGTTATGATTCGGCTTGGGATTCCGTATCGACAAATAATCTCCTTTTTGATAAAACGGGCCACCACTTGTCGAGTAACATTGGCGTAGGGTGCGGCTTCAACCCACTTTGTGAAGTAATCAATAGCGACCAGAATAAATCGGTGTCCATTAGAAGCCTTTGGCTCGATTTCCCCAATCATATCAATGCCCCACATAGAGAACGACCAAGGTGATGTCAACATATTTAACAACGTCGGAGGCACATGCATCTTATCTGCATAAATTTGGTATTTGTGACATTTCTTGCCATATTGAATACAGTCAGTTTTCAAAGTCAACCAATAATACCCAGCCCTCAAAATCTTGTTGGACATGGCATATCCATTGGTGTGAGTGCCAAATGTTCCTTCATGAATATCTTGCATTAACAAATCTGCTTCGCGTCTGTCGACACATCTAAGCAGGACCATGTCATGATTTCTTTTATAGAGCACACCATTGCTGAGAAAGAACTTAGAGGCCAATCTTCTCAAGGTTTTCTTATCGAGCGATGTAGCATCGACCGGATACTCTTGCTTTAACAGATAATTCTTTATGTCGTGGAACCATGGCTTGTTATCAACTTCTTCTTCAACCATCTAACAGTAGGCTGGCTCAGTCTTGCATTGAATTCGAATGAGAGTAGCATCATTGAGTTACTTGACTTTCCGCATTAAGGCTAACATGGCTAGAGCATTAGCAATATGATTTTCAGATCTCAGAACATGCTTGAAGGTGATCTCATCAAAACATTCGATCATTTCAATGATATAGGCTCTGTAAGGGATCAAATTCTCATGTCTGGTCTCCCATTCACCTGTAACTTGATAAATAACTAGAGCCGAATCTCCAATTACTTCGAGAAGTTTGATTCTGAGGTCAATGGCTGCTTCAAGGACAAGAATACATGCATCATATTCGGCAATGTTGTTTGTACATTCAAAGTCTAACCTGGCTGTAAATGGAGTATAACCACCTTCGGGATTCATCAGAACGGCTCCTACGCCATGCCCACTGTAATATGAGGAACCATCAAACATCATTTTCCACCAAAGACCCGGCTCAGGACCTTCATCAGGACCTGGTTCTTCACAATCTTTTACCAACATAATGTCTTCGTCTGGAAAATCAAACTTGAGAGACTCGTAATCTTCAACTGGCTGATCTGCAAGATAATTTGATAAAACACTGCCCTTGATCGACTTCTGGGCCACATATTGGATGTCATATTCTGATAACAATATATGCCATCGAGCGAGCCTTCCTGTTTGTGCGGGCTTCTCGAAGGTATACTTTATCGGGTCCATTTTTGAAATCAATAAAGTAGTATGACAAATCATGTATTGCCTCAAACGTCTGGCAGCCCATGCCAAAGCACAACAAGTTTTCTCTAAAAGTGAATATCGGCTCTCACAGTCGGTGAATTTCTTGCTCAAATAATAGATGGCATGTTCCTTGCGTCCAGACTCATCCTGCTGACCTAACACACAACCCATTGAATTCTCGAGTACTGTCAAATACATGAAAAGAGGTCTTCCCGGAACAGGAGGTATTAAGATCGGAGGCTCTTGAAGATAGCCTTTAATCTTATCAAATGCTTCCTGACAATCTGAATTCCAAACAACTGTTTGATCCTTTCGTAACAACTTAAAGATGGGCTCACAAGTAGGAGTCATATTGGAAATAAATCTAGATATGTAGTTCAATCTTCCAAGGAAACCTCTGACTTGTTTCTCAGTTTGCGGAGCCGGCATATCTTGAATGGCCCGAACTTTATCTAGATCTACCTCAATCCCTCAGTGGCTAACAATGAAACCGAGTAACTTCCCAGATCTCACCCCAAAAGTACATTTGGCTGGGTTTAGCCTCATCTGATATTTTCTGAGTCTCTCAAACAATTTCAACAAATGGTTCAAATGGTCCTCTTCACTCTGAGATTTGGCGATCATATCATCAACATACACTTCTATCTCTTTATGCATCATGTCATGAAATAAGGACACCATGGCTCCTTGATAAGTGGCGCCGGCATTCTTCAAACCAAAAGGCATGACTTTGTAACAGTAAGTTCCCCAAGGAGTAATGAAAGTGGTTTTTTCCATATCATCTAGATCCATCTTGATTTGGTTGTATCCGGAGAAACCATCCATAAACGAGAAAACCGCAAAGTGAGCCGTATTATCCACCAATGTATCAATATGCGGCAAAGGGAAATCATCTTTCGGACTGACCTTGTTCAGATCCCTATAATCCACACACATTCTGACCTTCCCATCTTTTTTCGACACAGATACAATATTAGCTACCCATTCAGGGTATTTGGATACTGCCAAGAAAGCTGCATGAATCTGATTTTTCACTTCGTCTCGAATCTTAAGAGCCATGTCAGGTCTAGTTCTTCGGAGTTTTTGTTTGACTGGCGTGCATTCGGGTCGGAGCGGTAACTTGTGAAGCACTATGTTGGTGTCCAAACCTTGCATATCCTAATATGACCAAGAAAATACATCCACATATTCTTTTAAAAGCTCCACCAATTGCTACTTGACTTCTGCCCTAAGTGTTGCCCTAATCTTGACCTCTTTCTTGTCTTCTTCGGTGCCAAGATTAATAACATCCACCTGCTCCTTGTGAGGTTGAAACTCTGGGTGCTTATAACATGCCATTTTTGCCAGTTCATCAGGGATCTCCAAATCTTCGTCCTCATCTTCGGCTTGGTAAATTGGTGAGTCAAAGTCATGAGGGAAAGCAAAGTCAATAGATTCAACGGGTTTTGGGGTATCACTGCATGTTGGAATGGCTAAATTTATTAAAACACACAAAGACAAATGCAACAATCAAGAAAATTGTTTTGATGATTTTTTTAGAAAATTTCCATCTTCTTTTTAAATATGGAAACAAAAGCAAATAAGGGAACAACAACAAAAGGATTTAACAAAACAATTCATTAATCATAATATTCATGAAAGCACGGGGCCCTTACAAAATGCATCCTATGGAGGTTTAAAGATAAAAAGCAACAACAAGTAAAGAAAAACAAGTAAATTACTTCGACACAGGAAAGATCACGGGAATCTCAATAGCCTCCCAATTTCCTAAAGCAGCTTCACAATGATTCACCAAATGTTCAATATCCTCTTCTTCAAAATCTTCTCCCACGACATTGACTTGGAATCCTCCACTGATGAACACCTCTTGGATAGTCTTCGGACGTCCTTCGGCGTGTGTTGACGCTTCGATATGGGTTGGTTTGTAACCCAACCCTTGGCGACCCAGTCTTGGTTGTACTTTAATGACCTCTCCCCAACCTGCAGGAGTACCTCCTTCTAATGTAGACTTGATGCTCTGAGCGGATGCAAAGGATGGACCACTCCTTGCCACTGTATCTTCTACCATCACTGCGTTAGCTATTTCAAGAGCTTGGAAAGAAGTCTCCAACGCATCCTCATCTGCCTCGATATACTTGAATGACGATAAATTACTCACCATCAAGTCTTCTTCGCCATGCACAATTACCAGTTTGTCATTCACTACAAATTTCATCCTTTGATGCAAAGTGGAAGTCATTGCCCCAGCTGCGTGAATCCACGGCCGTCCCAACAAACAACTATAAGCCGGGTTAATGTCCATTACCTGGAATGTGATATCAAACACACGAGGTCCTATCATGATTGGCAATTCCACTTCCCCAACAACCGTTCTTCTTGAACCATCAAAAGCCTTTATAATCAACGACATCGGCTTCATCTCTGCCCCTGCATATGCTAAATTTGCGAGCGACCTTTTAGGTAACACATTCAACGAAGATCCAGTATCGACCAAAACTCGGCCAACGTGTCCTCTTGACACCTAATGGATATGTGCAAAGCACGGTTATGATTACGTCCTCCTCTTGGCAATTCTTCATCACTGAAACTCAGAGTATTGCAAGCTGTAATATTGGCTATCACCGAATCAAATTGGCCAGGGGTTATATCCTTTGTCACATGTGCTTGCATTAACACCTTTTGTAGAGCCTCTCTATGAACTGGGGAATTCATCAGGAGAGACAAAATTGATATCTTGGAGGGGGTTTGATGAAGCTGATCAACAACCTTGTAGTCACTTTTTCAGATAATCCTTAAGAATTCTTCAGCATCTCCTTCTGTGATTGGTATTTCTTTGTCTTTGGTTGTCACGGCAGGGGTAACTTCTTTTGGAGCAACTACAGTTATCTTGGGCTGATATATTCGACCACTATGGGTCATCTTGCTTGTTCCTGTAATATTTGTCACATCCACTTGGTCATCTTTCACTTCCTCATTCTGAATAACCTTCCCAGATCTCTGGTCTAACACCACCATATCCTATTTCCATGGAACTGCCTTTGTATTCTCAAAAGGAAATGATCTCGGCTTCTGAATAACAACTGGCCGAGGCTGATCAACAACAGATTTGTCAAAAATAGGCTTCACATTCCTACTGATCATATTAAACACAGGGACTTTCTCGCTTTTCTTTGGTAAATTGAAAACAGGTTCAACCACCGAAACTTCCTCTTTCTTTACTTTGATACCTACTTGCAATAATCCATCATCAATCAGACATTGCACATCTTTTTGCACCGCACCACACTCCTTAAGATTAACAGAACATTCTTCACAGTCATTATGGGTACCTTCTATCAATCATGCTTTCAATAGCTTCTCGTGAAGTGACCTTAACGGAGTCTTGATCTCTGACACATCACAAACTAACCTTTCGTCTGAAACTTCTTCTATAGCATTAACTCCTCCATGATTCGGCAATGGATTACTTTTAACATTAGGTGGTACATCATCAAAAGACAAAATCTTCTTCTCTATGAGCTCCCTGACAATATGTTTCAAACCAAGGCAACCCTCTAAGTCATGGCCGGCAGCACCTTCATAAAAGGCGCAATGAGGGTTTGGATTGTAATGAGGTGATGAAGTGCCGAGGGTGTATTCAATGGTCGTGTTGTTACTAACCCTTGTTGCACCAAAGCTGGGTACAACTCTGTGTAAGTCATCGGTATTTGAGGAAATGGAGGCCTCGTTGTTGGTCTTCGATTTTGGTGATTCTGCCTTGGTGCCTGAGCCCTGGGCTGCCGATATTGCTGATAGGGTGGAGCGTTGGGCGCTCGTTGATACCCTTGTTGCTGAACTGGTTGATACCTGGGTGCTGGTTGCACTGTCTGATAACTTGGAACAGGGTGATTGAAAGCGGACGTTATAGCTGCCACGTATGGTTGTTAAGCATACTGTATTGGATACATCGGTTGTTGTATCTGAGGTTGCTGAACATAGCCTTGTGGAGGCTGCTGAATATAACCTTGTGGAGGTCGTTGATATTGTTGGTAGGGCTACTTCCAAGTCTGATTCTTTTTCCCCATTGTTATGGCGTTTGTTTCTCCCTCTTTCTTTTTATGAAAATTACCACTGAACTTCTTGACATTGTTATTACTGGAACCATTGGAACTACTAGTCATCTTTCCATTCTTTAATCCCAATTCTACTCTCACTCCCACAACTACTATGTTAGAGAAACTCGATGTTACACTGCTGATCATCTTCTCATAAAATTCAGGTCTCACCGTATCCACAAACCAATCTGTCAACTCTTTCTCATTCAAAAGAGGTTCTACCTGAGAGGCAGTTTCCCTCCAACGTTGTGCATACTCTTTGAACGATTCAGAACTCTTTTGTGTCATACTCAACAACTGTCTTCTGTTTGGGGCTAATTCCATATTGTATTTGTAATGTTTTATGAAAGCATCGGCCAAGTCTTGGAAACTATGAATGCGAGACTGATCTAAACTTAAATACCACTTAGCAGGGGCTCCTTTCAAGCTATCCTAGAAACAATGGATCATCAACTTATCATCTTCTACATGTGCGGCCATTCTTCGGTAATACATGATCAAATGTGTTCGAGGAAAAGTAGCGTCGGTGTACTGATCAAAGTTGGGGATTTTGAATTTTGGTGGAATTACCAACCCAGACACTAAACACATATCTCTGGCATCAGTACCAAAGATATAATTTCCTTCCATTGCTCTAACCTTCCTCCCTATAGTTTCTACACTCTCCTTTAACTTATCATGTCGTCCACTTTCTTCTTCGGACCCATCAGGAATTTCAAACACTTGTGGATGACTGTGAAAAACAGGGCGCACTTGAGTCTGTACAGAGGCTGGAGTATAAGTCAGAACAGCTCGGGGAATTTCTGCCCCTAGAGGAACTGATTGTTGACTGACTTGTGGCGGAGGCACAAAACCTGGTGTGAGCCCATATGGTGGAATACTTGCAACAGTGACTGCCGTTGGGATCGGCTCCACCACTACATTAGTGATCTCAGAAACTAGAGTGGCCTGAGCGTCCATCTTCGCATTGATAACTTGTAAGACTTCCATGATTCGTCCTACGCTTCCTCGTAAATCTTCAAGTTCATTGTCAACCCTATCCTGAGCCGCATTGTGTTCTTCCATTCTTTGGCGAGCTTGGGCTCGTGTGTTATATTGATGATGAGGATTCAGTATGATTCTGGAGATAAGACAGCGAGATGAGACACAACACAGGAAATGCACATGAAATGCTATGGGTGCAAAATGCAAAATTAATCATTCAAGGAATCCAAAGAAATATTTGCAAAAATTATAACAATGGGGAAAAAAACAAATTCAAAGTCTTCATAGATTAATAATTGGGGGTTTTACAACAATAACTGGAACACAAATCTTCAATACATATACACGACAAAACAAAACAGAAAACAAAAGGATCCTAGATCTTCTGGCTGGAGGGCCCTTCGTCTTCTGGTTGACTCTTCTTCCCACCTTGATGGATCAATTCTTGAAGCTCTTCCTTCTCTTGCATAACCTTGAAATACTTATCTCTCCAATCTTTTCCTTCTCTTTCAGCTTTTTCCAAAGCAGCTTTCAACTCTTCCACGAGAGTAAGTTTTGTTGAGTCAGGCTCGAAGCGAGTATAGAACATCTTTAATGCTGCTTCTTTCACCCATGATAAGTAAGATTCTGAAACAGTAGTGTCATGGTAACGTAAGGCAGTTACTCCTCTTGTGTGGATGTGACGCCAAGCATATACAGTCTGAGCCTTGTAAGCGGGATCCTTCCCCTCTTCAATGTAGAAGCTTCTCAAAAAGGTTAGGTCTGGTTCATTCTCCATCGGGTGCCCCAACTGGTGACGAGCTAAAATAGGATTATAGCTAATGCAACCATTAATGCTGATAAGCAGTACATTCAGGAAATCCCCACAGCTTTGAATCATGGCAATCCCCCCATACATAGGGTCATACCACTTAATATCTGAATGTTTGAGTAACAACAGCTTCTCTATCCAAGAGAGCCCATTCTGCCTATCCCAGAGTGCTGGAAGTCTTGGCAAGTGCGAAATAAACCACTTGTGCAAGAGAACGGTGCAACATTCAATCTGACCAACTTTATGACGGTTCCTACGGTGGATGGAAAAGTACACATCAGCCAACAAGGTAGGTATAGGATTCTTGATTAAGAAGAGGTTGATTGCATTTGCGTCCATAAAATCATTAGCAGTCGGGAACAGGAACAGTCCGTAAATTAGTAAAACCAGAATGGCCTCAAATGCTTCAAAATTCTTCGACTCGGCATAACTTTGAGCTTTTTCATACAGGAACATAGCTGGAAATCCATATAGCCCTCCCGTAGCAGTCATATGAGATCGTACTTCGTCCACCTCTAAATACGCGGCCTCTGCAACTACTCTTTCATTAGGAGTCCCTTCTCTTCCAGAAAATGGTCTAGGAGTGACGCCTACTCCCATCAGGGCAGAATATTCTTCCAAGGTTGGCAGCAACTGATAATCTGGAAATGTGAAACAGTGATAGGTTGAATCATAAAACTGCACGAGTGCGGACAACATCTCTTCATATACTTGAACTTCTTGTAAAGACAACATATTCCCATACTTATCTCTAAACGGCTCGGGGTCTTCTACTAAACTTCCCAGTTTCCTCAAGTTCTCTAATTTTGGGCTTCAGAACATAATCTCTGCTTTCTTCCCATAATCCATCCTATAATATCTACAAAACAATCTTTAGTTCCTTGAATGATTAATAAATGCGAATGCAAATGCGCAAAGTATCATGGAACTCAGATTCGGTAAACATCGAAACATCGTTGATTTAAATTCATTGGATTACAAAATTTTAGTACATCTTATAAAAGTATTAAACAGAAAGTTAAATAAAAGCTAACAAAAAGCCCTAAGAAGGTTCTCCTAACAGTCTCAAGTTAAGCTTCTCAATCTCCTTCTCCATCTGTGCCTTCTCCAGAATGAGCTTGTCCACGATTAACTTCCATTGAGTCGACTGAGGGTTAGAAGAAAATAAATCTTCTCGCACTTTTCTCTTCTTGCAGGAGAGTACCTCTTCATTTTTCGACTCTAATTGCTTATGGAGCTCTGCGTTCTCTTCAACAACCACTTGGTACTTGTGCTTCCAAGCGTCTTCGGTTTGTCGTGCCTTGCTCAAAGCAATCCTCAACTTCTCCTCTTCAGACATGAAGATCAAGGTGGGCTCCTCTTTTAAAGCCATAGGTTCTTTTCGAGAATAGGGCATCTTCAACTCAATGGCTTTCTTTCGAACCCATTGGAGATAAGGTTCCAAGGAGACATAATTAGGCTTTCCCAAGTCTTTCTTTCCTTTCTTGTGCAAATGACCCCAGGATTTTAGAATCCTCTCTTTCTGCTCTTGATTATCACCCTCTTCTTTAAACAAAATATTTTCCACATGAACACTGTTAGGCCTATCTCTTAAAGGGTATCCCAACTGTCGACGGGCAAGGACATGGCTGTAACTGATTCCTCCATTGGTACCAAGAAGAGGTACATTACCAAAATTCCCACAACTGTCAATGATCATTATCCCCTCATATTCACGACTATACCAATCAATATCAGAGTGTGTGAGAGCCATAATCTTCTGTGACCACCACCCCTTCTTCGGATCCCAAAAGGCGTGAGCTTTAGGCAAGTGTGAAGTGAACCACTTGTACAATAAAGGAGCACAACAAGTAATCATCTCTCCTTTGTGAAAATTCTTGAGATGAACAGAGTGATACGCGTCTGCTAGCAGAGTAGGCACAGGGTTTTTCTTCAAGAAAATTTTAATGGCGTTGAGGTCTACAAAGTTCTCAAAGCTGGGAAACAGAAAGATACCATAAATGAGTAAGGCAAAAATAGCTTCGAATGCATCCATACTCAAATGATCGGCGTAGTACTGAGCTTTTTCAACCAAGAATTCTGAACTCAACCCAAAAACTCCTCCTTTTGTGATCATGTTCTTTTGAATATCCACTAATCCCAAACGTGTGGCTTTGACAATATCTTGTTCTTTAGGGTCCTTCTCCATGATCGGAAAAGAAGAATCTTCATGAATAGGCAAACCAACCAACTGAGTGTATTCTTCTAGTATAGGTACTAGCTGATAATCCGGGAAAGTGAAACAGTGATAGAGCGGATCATAAAACTGGAAAAGCGTAGAAAGAAGTCCACTATCCACTTTTATCTTCAATAACAACAACAACTTCCCATACATATTCTGGAAACCCTCTGGATCTGTTACCAATGTACCCAACCTTCTTAAGTCATCTAGTTTAAAACCTTTGTAAGTGTACTTTAATGTTTTGTTTCTTTCACCATCCATAGTGATCCCTGATGTTTACAAACAAAAAGAATATGAGTTCCATGAAACTTCTATGAGATGATGTTATGAATGCAAGAATGCACAAACACAAGTAAATGCAAAGGTCACACATATGCACAAGCACATGCCTAGGTTTAAAGGTCAAGCGTGGATCCAAGGTCTACCCATCCCCAAAAGGTATGTACTAGGGATTTCAAACCTGTAGAGAAGGGTTCTAAATGGTTCTCAGAGTCATCAACCCATCTTTCGAATATTATCAACTTCCCAAATTACTTGGTAATCGATAATATTCTCAAGAGAGTCTCGTCTAAGTGTAGTATCGCGTATCAACTATTTCGGAAATACTTCCTTATAGCCATCGCACTACATCCTAGTAAGGCCAAAGTGGGGTAGAATGTAATCTAAAAGTCCACAGTGTCATGGGCTCCTTCGTCGAAAGTAGCATTGTTTTCACGAATACTCGATCAACAATACTAAACTCTCAAGAGGGCCTACACTGAGCGGTGGTTTCTCAAGTTAGCTTGGTCGGGAATCAACTCCCTATAAGCCTCCTTGAATATACCACCATCCTATTATAATTGCACTCAAGTCCGGGTATAGGACCATTTCACCACTCAAAAGGTCCCAAGATCCAACAATCAAACAAATATACACAAATATACATGTAAAGCAAATATAGCACATAAACAAACAAAATAGGCTAAACCCTCAAGACATATATCCCCAGTGAAGTCACCATTTCTGTTGCGGTGAAAATCGGATATCAAGCTATTGAGTTAACTTGAATCTTAACTATTTTACAATCGAACTTTAATTTATCCAAAGGAAAGGTCTAAAGAAAGAAAAACCCTTTTCGTGATGTAACGACAACGCTAAGAGATTCGGGGATCGGGGGTTGGTTATGCATAGGGTAGGTGTTTCACATCCTAAACATCTGGAGTACTCTACAGGAACCTTTTGTTTGTTTCTATGCTATGTTTGTTAAATGTTTGCTATGGATTAGGAAAAAGGTGTAGGTTAAGACCTAAAGATATGTACACTAAGTTTGCTCGCAAAGACATCGCGTCCTCTGCCTACGTATCCTAACTAGGATAGAATCAGAGCAATTGTAGTTCACCTCACCAGGTTTGAAGAACACTTGATTATGATCAAGGTTCAGAGGGGAACAAACATAACAATGCTTGTGTAGAGTTTAAGGAAACTCTCTGGATCTAAGTTGAACACTCAAGAAAGGGAAGTAAGTATGACGATGATTCTTACATAGAGTTAACAAACTCCATCCTAAGTTCTAGTTGAAAGAGCACTCCTAACAAGGGTGGGCTTTGTAGACTTAAGAAAAGTCTAAGGGACAAGTTCCACTTAACTAAGTGTATGAATGACTTAACGAAGTCGAGGGAGAGATGAGTTGTTTATGACACAAGGGTCAACAGAAAGAATTTTCCTTTGGAAGGAGAGGGGGGAGGCAACTTGGATGAGAATTAACGAGTTCCATCACTTGGGGAAAGAAACTAATCAACATAGTAATAAACATGAAGAAGATAAAAGCATGGTTTCAACCATATAAAGCAAGCATGTTTATAAAATAAAGGTAAATGTTACAACATCATACCAACAGATTTATGCATTGATGACAATCAAGCAAACAAGCAAGAAATGTGACGACAGTTCAAGCTTAAAATTCTCAGAGGGAAACATACAAGTCATGGTGAAAACCAAAGGAAAATAAATTCCAACACGTTGACTAACACAAGGGAAACAAAATTAAGCAAATCTTACAAGACAATTTAAACATGAATTAAAGGAATTCAACAACAAGTAAGGATGACAATCTTAACAAAGCACCAAAGTTCATATGGACAAAAGACATCATATTTGAGAACAACTAGTAATATTTTCACATCATATGAAAATAGACCTCAAAACAAGCATGTTGCAAAAAGAACGGGCTAAAAAGGATGAAAAATGAAAAAGATATGAATTTTTGAAGTTTTATGAATTAATGTACAAAATAAGACATGCCAAGTAAAAACAAATAAAATAAAAAGCAAGGGGTGGGAGTTGAACCCACGCCCTCTGGCTTGCACATGCGCGCGCAAGAAAAATGAAAAAGAATAAAAGGGTTGATCCTCCTCAGGGATCGAACCCAGGTTCAGGCAATGATAGGCGTGTTTATGGGCAAGGCTTCTACCACTGGGGTGGCTATACATCCGTTGATATAACCACCCCTATAAACATATAAGAGCATACACACACCACATACATCAAGATGGGTGAGATTGACATAAAAAATCTAGCACTCTATGATTAAAACAGAAGTTGGTAAATTTGGTGGTAGTCTGAAAAACTGTCTTAATGAAGGCAGTGGTTGAAATTGCAACAAATGAATTTTGAACCATCATAACAACATACACACATCTTAAATGCAACGACAATTAGTGCAGAGCTCAAAATCTAGACATATGTCCTTTGGTTCAAAAAGTAACATGATGATGGCATTATATTGCAAAAATATCATAGAAACACAAGTTGTCATAAAACCAAAACAGAATGGTATGTCTATATTATTATCCCACACAAACTTCAAATATGTAACCTAATGATTATAGGCCTTAGCATCATTCAAAACCAAACTGTCATGGAAATTGGTAATGCTCCTTGTACATGCTTGAAAACACAACTTCTCAAAAATGCCAAACATGGAAATATGATGTAAAGTGAGAAATTGATATACTACATACCTCTTGTAGACTATGTTGAGCAAGTTAGAACACAAAGAAATCCAGAGATCTTGTTTTTGGCACAATGTTGAAGTTTGCTTCCTCTTGAAGCAATATGCAAACCTTATGACAGTTAGAGAAATGAGCTTCACCACTAGTATTCAATGCTTTGGATAGTTGCAATATGACATATGTGAGGTGTATGGATGGTTACAACAGCAAGAATAGACCTAGACAAGGATTTGGCAGATTTTGAGCATAGTGGTCAAACATGCTTGGTGTGAAAGTTGACTTTTGTGAATTTGAGATTTTCGAGTGGTTTGAATGTATGGACACCTTCTACACAATGTTTAGAGATTGTGTGGATGGTTTTTGGTGAGTTTGGATGTGGGGAAATGGTTTTGGAAGGCACTTTGCTCCAAGGCAGATTTTGGTGTTTTTGATGATTTAGAGATTTTGAAATGAAGTGAAGAAGGAAAGGGAGAGAGCTATGGTTTCTATGGTTTTTGAGAATGCCCTGGTGTATGGAATGAGGTAGAGGAGTGCTCTATTTATAGGGAAAGTAAGGGTGAGGACAGATTTGGGAGATTTCCTTCCTAAGAGGGAAAAGTGGAAAATTGGATTCAAATCCTTCAAAAGGTGTTTCTTGGCTTTGAGGTCATCTGAAGTCAAGTGTAATGATGGACTTAGAGGTGGCTGAAGTGAGGCTAGGATGGCTAGGGGCATGGTTGCTGCAGATTTTCTCTTTTCACCTTTTTGTATTTTGAATATTTTATTGCAACTTGCATTTGCAACTTGCAATGCTTCTCCAATTTAATTTCCTCTGCATTACCTTTGCATTTCTATGTTACAAAGCCTCTACATATCAGATAAAACATGACCCAAGGGCTGCGAAAGGTCCAAGTGGTCAAAAGATGATTTTGTGAAAAATTGTCAATGTGGGACTCAAGTGTTAAAAGCCTATCTTGCCAAATTAATAACTCTCAGCTCATAAGGGCTATGGAGGAGTTCTACAACAATTTGGAAAGCCCTCATGTAGCTCTATAACTTTTATGTTTTTATGAGTTTCATATTCTCAAAGTAACTTGGCCAAAAATCCTCTCAAAGTTGTTGAAAAACAAGCTTAAAAGTGAAATTTCTCTAAGTTATTTTCCCTTCTTGAAATGAAATTGATCGTAACTCCAAATCTATGCATTTTATGATCATGGACCCCTTGGGGACTTTTTTAGGACTTGTCAAGAGCTTTCCAATGAGCTTTGAACCAACTCAATTGGATGTGTGGTTAAGGAGTTATGGTCTTGCCCTTTTCAAAACCCTAATTCCCGACTTTTACGATTACTCCTTAACCCTTGATCCAATTGTCATGAAATTTTATGGGTAGATGCAATATATCATTAGGAAAATTTTTGATTCACATCTTGAGGTCAGATTCCTTATTGTTGAAGAGTTGACTTTTCGGTCAACCGAACGATCGATCGGTGGCTACCGAGTCGACTGTTGATGCTTTGGACCTTTTGAGGCTTTGAAACTTCTTGAATGGACTTTACCAAGCCATATGAACATTATGGACCATGATCCCACCAATGTAACACCTTCTAAATCAAAATTCAAACCACAGTTGACTTTTCCTGCTGGAAAACCCTAATCGGGTATCCTGAACTTCACTGCTTTTGATTCCTGGGTAACAACCTCAAATTGGATTCATGCTTGATTCAATAGAATACTCTTGATGAAGTGGAGACCCACACTCAAAGAGAACCAATCCAAAACATTGACTGCTCAACCCTCGAAATCTCGATTTCGGCTGTACAAAACCCTGGTTCTCCTAAAACTTGACAAAGACCACTTGAAAAGGGTTAAGGTTAGATAAACAGGTGAACATGCTCCTAAAATGATGATGAAGATCTAAAGAGTCAAAATTTAGGGTATGACAATGATCAAGATGATGTGGTCTCTATGAGGGATGTTGGTGCTGGTCTGCCATCTGACGCATACAGGAGGTTTAAGATGCTCGAGGAAAAGATGAAAAGTCATGAGAATCAGAATTCTATGGGGTTGGGTATGGAAAATTTGGGGTTCATCCCAGATTTGAAGGTTCCCCTGAAGTTCAAAGTCCCGGACTTTGATAAGTATAAGGCGACAACCTGTCCGAGGGTTCATCTTTGTTCCTACTACCGCAAGATGTTCGCCTATTCTGACGATGAAAAGCTGCTTATGCACTTTTTCCAGGACAGTCTTTCTGGTCTGTCTCTAGAGTGGTATATGGGGATAGAGCCAGTTAACATCCGAAGCTGGAGGGATTTAGCTGAGGGGTTTGTTAAGCATTACCAGTACAACAGTGATTTGGCACCGAACAAGGTCCAATTGCAAAACCTATCTCAGAGAAATAATGAATGCTTCAAAGAATACGTCCAGAGGTGGCGTGAATTGGCAGCTAGAGTGCAACCTCTTATGGTGGAGAGGGAGTTGATAGACATGTTTTTTGCCATATTACTGGGGGTATATTATGAGAAGCTAATTGGCAATATGTCAGGGAGTTTTTCAAATCTAATCATTACAGAGGAAAGAGTTGAGAACGAAATTAAATTAGGTAAAATTCAAGCTGGTGAAGGATCCTCAACTGAAGGGGTTAAGAAAAGTTTTGGCAATAAGAGGAGAGGGGGGGAAATCAATCCAGTCTCGGGTTCCCGAAACAGAAACAAGGGTAGAGGTCAGCAGTACCCTCAACAGCAACCTCAGGTTGTAAGCATTACAATTCATGCAGTACCACAACCACAAAAACCATAGCAGCAACAACAAAATTATGCTCCTCGCAGATTTCAGGATCGGGGCAGAGCAGTAAACAGGCAGTTTGACGCGCCACCGATGCCATACTCGCAGTCACTTCAACACTTGATGTAATTACAATTGATTCAGAAAAGGACTCTGGCTCCTTTGACTAGTGCACCACCACCCGGATATGATGCTAATGTTAGAAGTGATTTTCATTCTGGTGCTCCCGGCCATAACATCGACAATTGTAAAGCATTTAAACATAAGGTGCAAGATCTTATAAACAGTTGTTGTACCCCGAAATTTGACAACCGTTTCTCGCAATTTGGCTTATGTTTCGTTTCATTCGCATTTACATCTGCATATCGCATATTGTGCATTTTTTCAGCCGGATTGATTTTATCGGGATTACAACCCTTTTTCTCGCGTTTCAGGCGAGTCAAACCAGTGCGAATAAAGAGGTTTATTTTGGAGTTTGTGCTCTTCCCAGTGATTCAGTCTATGCTGTTGTTTTGAGGATATTTCCGTGTCCGCCGTTTTTACCGATTATGTCGTTGCATTCTCACATTTTTATTCATTAATTTTTATTGGTTTTTTCTAGATTTTATTTCTTACTTTTATAGAATTAGATTTTAATTAGTTTTTATCATTTATTTTCTATTTTAGAATGTTATTAGTTTTTTTCAATAGATTTTAAATAGCATTTTCTATTTTAATAGTTTTTAGAATTATTTGTTTTTAGAATATTAGATTTTATTAATCTAGATTTAATTAGGATATTAATTGATTAGGTTTAATTAGTTTTATTTTAGTTAATTGATTTGGATTTTAAAATAGGGAAGAAAACGTTGCATTATCGTTTAATTGGGATCAACATGTAATTAACTAGGCTTTTGTCTTTGATTAATTTTAATTAGTTTAATTAGATTATCATTTAATCATAGTCAGCTTTATTAATCTTTGGTTCATCTTCTTATTAATTGCCAACTTTGTTTTTAATTACTTCTAGTTAGTTTAATTAAGTAAGTTTGGGGATTTAGCTTTTAATCATTGTTCAGCTTTCCATTAATTAATTGTCAGTTTTATCATTAACTAATTAGTCTTAATCCGCAGGCCACTTGTCATTGTGTCAGGCTATAAATACACTGTGCATTCACTCTCTCTCATGGCTGGCACGCGTCCCAATGTAAACACTAATCCACCCTCGTCGGCAAAATCAGCGGCGTCTAACCCTGCCGGGAAACACACCGGAAACTTCATCATTCACCGGAAAATTCATCGTGTTCTTCACATGTTCATACTTTTTTTTCCAAAATTCCTTCAAATCTTCATACAAAACTCATCCGTCTTCATCCATATTTTCCAGAATTCATCATGTTCTTCAACATTCTCCAGTTTTTCCATGCGAAATCCATCGTATTCATCACATTCAAACACATTTTCCCAGTTTTCTTCATGAACATTCATCGTGTTCTTCAGACATATCCAGAAACCTTCATGAAGATCTTCTAGATCTTCAAGCTTACGAACCAAACTCCGAATCTACAAAACTTCCACGAATTTAAGATCCAGACTCAAACACCAACCCTAGATCTAACACTCAAATCAACTTCATTTGAACTCATCCCCGAGGATCCTCCAATATCAGTTTCTTCTAACACCTCCAAACTAACACATCAATGAATCGACTACCTCAAGCTTCCAGATCTGCATGCAAGATCCAGCTCAAACGCAACAGATTCATCTTCATCGAACGCAGTCAACACCACACGGATCCATACAAATTTTCAACGAACCTTCATCTTCAGATCTGGATCCAACCTTGAAACGCAACAACAACATCCATACGAACTTCAATCTTCATCAATAGATCTCCAGATCTTCAAACAAACTCTTTCATATTTCTAAAACTACCAACATGCAACTTTCGATTCATCACAAACTTCACACGATCTTCACCATTACTTCAAGCTCCAATGTCCAGCAAACGAAGCTCACACGATGCACAATGGAAATCAGAAGAGTCATCATGACTGCTTTGATTTTACTGGTTTGGTTTGATTATCTTGTTTTTGTAGGCGATGATGACATTTGAAGGGAACGAACTGAGTATGGAGGAGGTTTGATTTGAATGTCAAGTTGCTTATGCGTTGGTGAGGATGTTGATTTGTGAAAGCTTCATCAAACGAAAATGGCGGAACAAGTTTGAGCAAGGTGATAGTGTTGAAGAAGAAGGAGGCTAGGGTTCTGCCAAACTGAGTGAGGAAGATGAAGCTTCGTGGGCCTTGATTCGGGTTAGTGGGCCTTCAGTCCATTTTGATTTCTGAGCTATACCCCCCATTTTCGTCATACACCCCTCTGTTGGTTGTTATCTTTGTTTGTTGGTTTGGGCTTTGGCCCAACCGTGTGTTGTTCTGGATTGCACCCCTATACTGCTGTTGCGCCCTCTCTGTTGGTTTGTTTTTTGTTTGTTGGTGATTGTGAACCAAGGCCCAACCGAATTTTCAGGCCAATGCACCCCTGTTCTGGTTGTTGCACCCCCTGTTTATTTTCTTTTATTTTTGTAAAGACATTTTTCAATAATGTATTATATTTTTCATTTGTATATCTTATATACTATTTTACTATTTTATTTTTTAGGATTATAGTATTATTTTCTTTTAGATATTATATTTTCTTTTAAGAATTTCTATGTATATTATTAGGATATATTTTATATTCTATTTTTCATATTCAATTTCTTTTTTTAATTTCTATTAGAATGTCTTTAGAAGTTTATTTTAATTTCCTTTTGTTATTGGATTTTTCATCTCATTTTCATTTTGTTTTGGTCGATGATGAGACCTCCGTAATTCGTTATTAATCAAATTGGTTATGGATAATGTAGGATATGAGACCACTTTTCCTCTCCTCTTTTCTCTTCTCCTTCTGATTTTATTTTGACTTTCTTCTGGTTTGGTCTGTGTGACACGATTCAATCAGAGAATGATTCGCAATATCATTTCTCTATCTTGTATTTGACACGGATATCAATATGCTACCTCTTAGAGTTTGACTTCATTTATAAGTCGAACCACGATGGTTTAGCGTTACATTGGTTCTGATTCAAAATGTCATCATCAAGGATCAAAAGAGGAGAGCTTGGAAATGGAGCTTGCAGGCAAAATTCAAGGGTCAACGAAACCACTCAGTTTGGTAACATTGTTTTTATTTCATTTCTTTATGCAAACGTCGAGTGTTGTGAGCTGTAGCGTTAGATACGTGGGATATGATGAGTGGGTGGCTGCCTCTAAATTCTCTAGAGTGTTAGCGTATGTCCTTTGGATAATATGCGACGCATTCGCTCCTACGTCTTAGGACTTAGCGTGTGCGTCCCGATCCGACCCTTTTCTCTCGCGTCCTGGAAATTGAGACTTCCCCATTTTCTCTCGCATCCTGACGATTGAGACTCCCTTTTCTCTCGCATCCCGGCGATTGAGCTCCTTTCTCTTGCCCCCGTGAACTACGGCTGCTCTGATCTCTCAGGCCTGTTGAGAGTACGTAGGCATAGGATTGCGATAGTCCTAGCGAGCACTTTTCCCCCTTTCCTGTAGTTTGATGAACTACAGCTGCTCTGATTTCTCGCACCAGACGAGAATACGTAGGCATAGGATTGCGATAATCCTAGTGAGGACCCTAACAACTAATTTCTTATTTCTCTCGCCCCAGTACGATCGAGACTTTTCCGCTGACGACTAATATTTCCCTTTCTCTTGCCCTAGTGCAATCGAGACCAGACCATAGTCCTAGAACCCGTAGGTTCCCGTACCTTTAAACCAATGACATTCTAAGTCCGTTCTACCGTAGACAGGTAACGCCTAAGTGTCCAATGGTCGAGCAGCAATACACCTAACTACTAGAATGCGTACGCTAGTATCGTCAACCTTTTCTCTCACCCACATGTGATTGAGAACACCCTTTTGTCCCGTAGTTAGCCTGAACTACGGTCGCTCCGGTTTCTCGTACCAGACGAGAATACGTAGGCACAAAACGCGACGTCTTGGCGAGCAATTTCCCTCGTAGTTTCTCAAACTACGTTGACTCTGACTTTCCCATTGCACGAGGGAATACGTAGGCATAGAGCGACGATGCTCTATCGATTCAGTTCCTTCCGTTTAGCTTTAGCAACCGTAGATAGTTTGTTTTCACCCATAGACTAGACAACAATGCGTGGATCACGTCGAGTACGACGGACGTGAGGGGTGCTCAGACCTTCCCCTTGCGTAACCGACTCCCGAACCCGAGATTTGGTTGCGATGACCAATCTTATCCCTTTTCGTCAGGTTTTCTCTGCTCATTTCCTTTCCCTCGTTGGGATAAATAACAAACGGTGGCAACTCTTCTGCCATTGCCGACACTTTTTTTTGTAGTAGCAACAACCGGCGACTCTGCTGGGGAAAGGAATATCCCCTATGCGAGTCAATCCTAGCGCTTGTCTGTTTTGGTTTGTGGGTATATTTTTGTATGTCGTATTTTGTATATTGTTGTATTTACATTTTGTGCACTATATTATTATCTGTTGTTGTTGTGATGTTGGGTGGTTGTTCCTTTGAGAGATAAGCCAAAACCCAGGCTTGAGTACAGACATACCATTAGAAGCGAAAAGTAGTGGTGAACCTGTATGTTAGGCATGCACTAGTTCCCACGAAATTCGCGCTCAGACGAGATTCTCTTTAGTGACTTTCTTTCCAGCCCAGTGGGCCGTTGAGAGGATTTCAGATCTGAGGGTTGTCGACTATGGGGATCGATCATCTATGATTCAGCTAAGTGAGGCCTCTTCAGGAGATGTTGATGCCAAACTAGAAATGGTGAATGTATATTCATTTCTTGAAAGTTTGTGACGCTGATGAATGCATAGGATGTCGTACCTTATCAAATTAGGTCCATACCTGTGAGTGGGAGGGTTTTTTGCAGGAAACTTGACTTCCATCCAACCCGGTATTTTGGTTTTCTCTTCAGAGCAAACTTACTCAGTCAGCAGTGCAGCAGTATTCAGAGCTTAGTGGGGGTTGTGTGTTTGCTGCATCTTGCATTGCATTTGCATAAGTATCTTTGCATCATTTTTGCATAGCATTCTTCAGCTGGCCAAAGCTCTTATCCAGCCTTTGTTTTGATTAAGAAGGTGATTCTACGGTGTTTGGTCTGAGCAAGTTTTGATTGTTGGAAGACGACCAAGTGGGTTGAAGTAAAATTAAGCAGTGAAGTCAGTTGAAAGTTGTTGGTAGCTATGTCAGGGATTGATTTCCAGGTTGTTGATACCTTGTCAGGTTTTACTGTGTCGACCAATCCTCTATATGGTTCTCTGCCTGATGAAGACCTTATGCAAGTGAACAACCTAACTGAAGCTCAGCCTGTGCAGCCTTATGTCGAAGACCAAGACTTGCATGAACAGTTTGTTGTCCGAAGTGAACGTTCTTCTTCTCTTGATACCGCAGATTATCATGATGCTGTTTTCCCTGTGTTGAATTCCAAAAGAGAGATTCTACTAGTAACGACTGAAGACCCAAGAGCTCGTGAGTATGCTAAAAGGTTTCATGTGTTGTAGGAAAAACTTAAGGCCTTAGAAGTTAAAGATTTTGTTGGTCTTAATGCTTCAGACATGAGCCTGGTTTCCGGCCTAGTGTTACCTCCTAATTTCAAGGCGCTGAGGTTTGAAAAGTACAAGGGGGATAGCTGCCCGAGGCAACATTTGGTAATGTTCTGCAGAAGAATGACTTTATTTGTGCACAACGACAAGTTGATGATTCACTGTTTTCAGGACTGTCTGATTAGGGCATATCTGAGTTGGTATATCTAGTTGGAGAGTAATCAGATGCGATCATGGGTGGATTTAGCCAAGGCTTTTCTGAAACAGTACGACTATAATCTAGACATGGCTCCCAATTGCATGCAGTTGCAAGGATTGTCTCAAGAGAACAATGAACCCTTCATAGGGTATGCTCAGAGGTGGAGATAATTTGCTTCCAGAGTGCAACCGCCGCTTCTAGACCAAGAGTTAGCAGACCTGTTCATAAACTTCTTGCAGAGCCCGTACTTTTAAAGGATGCTTGGGATTGCGCCGAACTTCTCTGAATTGGTAATAGCAGGAGAACGTATTGAGAATGGTATAAGGATGGGAAAAATTCAGAATGTCTCGAGTAGTCATGCCAGTGAAACCTAATCTCTCTTGAGCTCTCAAACTGAAGAAGAAGATGTGATCAATGCAATCATGACAGATGTTGGTTATTCTCGGGGTGAATCGGTGAAATATTTTGGTTCTTCATCTTCTCAGCGGTCAGTATCTTCATCGTCTCGTTATTCTGGACAGACAACTGTGCTTAGGGCACCACATCAGAAACCTTGGGTTTCTCCGTATGCAAATCAACGAGCCCGTGGTTGGGGTTATCAGAATCAGCGCCAGAATCAGAACAGACCTCGTAACGACTTAGAAAGAAGGAATGCTCCTTTTCATCCAGTTCCTGTGTCGTACAGTTAGCTTCTGCCACATCTGATTTAAAACGCTTTGGTGGACCTAAAACTCTTAAGCCTGTGCCAGAACATTACCCTCCCGGGTACAATCCCCATGCTCAGTGTGGATATCATGGTGGATCCATGGGGCATTCGACCGAAGATTGCAAAGCTTTCCAATCCAAAGTGCAGCAGTTGATTGACAAAGGGTGTATTTCCTTTCCAGAAAGAGTTTTTGTTGTTCATGCCAACCTCTCAGATGTCTAAGCTCGCAGATTCAGAGAGTCATTTCCAGTAGCCAGTGGTCCAGACAGGCAGACGTCCTCAACATTGGCAGTCCTTGGATTTTTATCATTTGCATTTGTAGTTTCTTTCTTGTTAGTTGCTACTTGATGTTAAACATTGTTGTTCTGAATGGTAATATTAATGAAGTGATTATGCATTTTTCTGAATTAATCATGTCGCTTTCGCTCATTTTTGCACTGCACAGAAACTTGCACTTTTTTATCCACTCCACTTTATCACTATGATTAGCAAAGATTAGAGGGAGGATGACGAAAACTGAACAGTCATAACTGATGATCGTATGCTTTCGGATGAAACCCTGCCTATGATGTACAAGCATTGTTTCAAATCCCCTAAACACCGGAGATATAAGGAGTTAGTCCCCAGTTAACCACTTCGAGCCTAGAAGTAGGAGTTTCTTTCAGACTTTTAAACCCTCACATCTTAACCTAGGGCAGGCTAGTTTTCAGTTAGCTTGACCGAGCATTCAAGCTTCAGGGAGGAGTGTCTCATTCGAAGACCAATCACAATTTATCCCTCTCAAGAGGTCGTACCTCATCATCCACAATGGTTAAACCTCACCAATCAGGAGTGAGACAGTTACAACCCTTTCGAAGAAATCAAGACAGCCAGTGTCACACGAAGTGTTTCATGAAAAGAAAAAAAAGAGAAAAAAGAAAGCCCGCTAAGTAAAAAGAAAAGAAAAGCTGGAAACCAAATACTTAGGCAAAAATTGGGGCATCCCGCTGGACTTCAAAATCAAAAGAACTCAAAAAGAGTCAGTCCAGGCAAAAGTTAGGGAACAAAAGAACAGTAAGAAAGGATCTCAAAAGAAAAATCCTCAAACAAGGACGAAGTCATGTGGATACAAACACAAAAAACAAAAAGGGGTAACTGTCACTCTGAAAAACTTGTGAGTTCCTTAACCATCACTCCTACCATTCAATAAACCCTTTGAAGAGGTGAGCGCTTGTGCCAGGTTAACTGAACGTAGGATTGGAGATCATCACAGAGAAGGGGTGGGTATAAATCATTCTTCGAGCCTAATATCCTTTGTTTCACGAACCGTGAACCCGACCATGATACAACCCTTAAAAGACCTAATTGAGGCGAGGTTTATTCTGAAGGCGTATTACGATGAGGTTGAGTAACCTGACTCCTACATGATTTGCTAATCATATCCTTGTTGTATTTTTCACTAATCAAATCAGCACTACGTTTGGACTTTTGGTTCATTTGTCACTCACGACACTTAATAAGTGACATGTCTTTGAAAATTTGCATGAACACCGCATTAAAATTACCATTCATGAACAAACAATTTTAATTGCAGGTCAGTGGTTAACATGGAGGAAATTCCAACATGGAATAATCAAACAGGATTGATTCGTTCAAAAGTCTGGACCAGAATGATGTATACTTTGAAGCCCTGTGAATCTAGGGAATTGACATCCAGTGAATATGGAATCAGTCAGTCTGAGGACAAGCCCCGAAGCATCGGTTGATTATGGGGCCAATCATTCAAGAAGCAGTTGATCAGAAGTGAATCATTTTGAGGCTCTACCAATCAGGGGAAGATCACCTGGAGTTTCTTTGATTTTAGGACAGATCCCTCCAATATTCAATCAGATCAGGTTAAGTTGCATTAACGCTCATTCAGGGGCAAGTCACTTCAAGGGTATATTGAAGCCAACCATGCTGAGAGTTGGTTAATCGAGGATGAATCCTGTCGTGGTACGGATTCTGGGGCAAGCCATCTCAAAGTCGTCTCATGGCAAGCTATTTTTTGCTCAAAGTGAAGTTTGTCTCAAAGGATCGGACTGGGGCAAGTTGAATCACACTGGGACAGTTACTCAAGCTAGTTTATTCTCCCCAGCAAGAGTTGAGTGTCGGGGAATCGTGCCATTACCCCGTCAAATAACCTGAACCTTTTGAAAAGGTCTTGTTGTCATTGGATCGTTATTCCATAGCCTAAGCCTGTTACCGGTCAAAACCTTGTATCATTTCCAAATCCCAGCTCTCATCTGGCAAACCTTCAAACCAGTCCCCGTCTGGTCAACTTGTCAGTAAACACCAGTTCCCTTCTGATGCATGTCAGCTTTTAAACCAGTTCCCGTCTGGTCACCTTTCTTTAACCTACTGTTTAACCAGTTCTCATCTGGCTAACATAGTTTCAAAGTCCAGTTATCGTCTGGCAAACCAGAAATCAGTTCCCGTCTAATACCAAAACCCAGAAGTCAGTTCTCGTCTGACAACTTAACCCCTTTTTGACACCAGTTCTCGTCTGGTAGTCCACCTTGAATGCTAGTTCTCGTCTAGTATTTCCCTTCTAAAATCCACTTTTGTTGGTAACCAAATAAATCCCTATCACCATAAACCAATCAGAAAAGCCTAACCTGGCACGGTAATTCCAAGTGACTCACAGGTTATCACATTCCCCGACACGAGGCTCGAATGATCTCAGTTCTCCATGATTGGTGTTCTATATTCCCTATGTTGATGTTGTTAAATCAGGAATATCTCACAAGCAGAGAGGTGCAGTTTGAGTTTTTTTTCTCCTCAGCAGAGATGAGTGGTTTAAGATTGCAACAAGTTGAGATGGCACTTATCCCTTATCAGATCAGGATCAAGGTTATCCTCAGCGGGTCAAGATTGATATCCTCAGCAGATAGATTGTGTATTCTCAGTAGGTTGAGATTGAAGTTTTCCTTGACAAGCAGATTTGGGTTTATTTCCCCAACGGTGGGACGAATGCGTTGTTTGTTCCCCATAGAGTCCATGTTTTTGGCTCCTTTCCTCTCAGGCTCTGGATTATTGACTCATTCCCTAATCAGAGGTTGATATTGTTGAGTTTTATTCTCATTTACCCCGAGCAGAGGTTGGTACCGATTCCCTCACGAAGTAATCTATAGCGGAGGTAGATTATTCCCCAGCTGAGTATCCCCGATATGTTTGATTTTGATTCTTCCCCAATGAAGTTGCCACTTGCAGATGAGTATTTTGTGCCCTAGAAGGACTTTGGTGTCCTAGGGGGCCGTTCAGGGTTGTTTTCCTCGGTGAAGCGAGATTCAATTTCAGTGGTTGATTATATTTCCCCTACAGATTCGTTGATTCCCCAGTAAAATGGATGTGTTTCCCTCAGCCGAGGCATTTGTTTCCCAGAAAGAGTCGTAGTCTGGTGAGCCATCCAGGGCGTTTTCACTCCGCAGGGTTTGATTTGGATCCCCAGCAAGGTTGGATTTCTTCTCTCCAACATTTATTTTGCTGGAGCGATTCCCTTGCATTTTGCATTGTGCATAACATCCTCTAAACGCGTAGCATTTCCATTTCGTATGGAGCATTAAGCCATTTTCAAACACCCGCATTTGAAACATAAGCCAGGTAGTTGCTTTTCTATTCTTAGGTGCATTTCTAACAGATGGTTGATTTATGTTGCCCGCGTGGTATTCAGACCCGGCAAGTTGTGATTGTTTTTCCGTTGCCCGAATGGTATCCAGACCATGGCAGTTTCTGTTATTCCGCATGGTATTCAGACCCCGGCTTACGTTTTCCCCAGCGGTGTCGCTTGAATTTAGTTGGTGGTATTATTCTTAGCCCTATATGGTGTCCGGGCCATGGCAGCTTCAGATTTGTGTTGTCCGTTGAGTATTCAGACTCCGGTCAATCTTGTGGAGTATCCAGACTCTGACAATTTGAAAGGTTATCTTTTTGCTTGTGGTATTCAGACCATGGTACTTTCAGATTTGTGCTGTCCGTTGAGTATCCAAACTCCGGTCAATCTCATGGAGTATCTAGACTCTGACAATTTGAAAGGTTATCTTTTTGCTTGTGGTATTCAGACCACGGTACTTTCAGATTTGTGTTGTCCATTGAGTATCCAGACTCCGGTCAATCTCGAGGAGTATCTAGACTCCGATGATGTGAAAATTATCTCTTTGCCCGTATGGTATCCAGACCATGACAGGTTTCAATTGATGCAGTTGCTCGAATGGTGTCCAGACCTTAGCAACTGGTGATGTGTTTTCTTTTAGCAAGTGTGGTATCCAGACCACGGCTCATGTTACCACCCAGCAGTGTCGTTGGACCTTAGTTGGTCGTGTTCTTTTGAATCTTGATAAGTATATTTGGTGAGGTATTTCTTCGTTCATTGAGCATCCAGG
This sequence comes from Lathyrus sativus, assembly GCA_963859935.3. NCBI lineage: Eukaryota > Viridiplantae > Streptophyta > Magnoliopsida > Fabales > Fabaceae > Lathyrus > Lathyrus sativus. The sequence goes on from OZ012738.1 coordinate 282,343,917, forward strand.
CTCCGGTTATTTCGTCGAGCCTTCAGGCTCCGGTTATTTCGTCGAGCATTCAGGCTCCAGTTATTGCGTTAAGCATCTAGGCTCCGGTTTTTTCGTCGAGCATCCAGGCTCTAGCTTTTAAGTTGAGTGTTCAGACTCTGGTTTGCTACGTTGAGTATTCAGACTCCGGTTTATTACGTCGAATGTTCAGATTCCGGCAATTTGAGATGTTACCCTTCAGCCATTATGGTATCAGACCATAACGCAATTTTTGATGGACGAGTTCATCTTATTATGTGATTCCCCAACCAGAGTTACTTGGTTAAGTTTCTCTTTTATCCCTACCAGAGTTACTTGGTTAAGTTTATCTATTATCCCTGCCAGAGTTGCTTGGTTAAGTTTTTATCTTCCCCAGCGGAATATTCTTGTGAATTATCAGATTTTATCAGCTTTGGTTGATCCGGCCTTCGGGTTCGATGCTTGTGGCGTTACTTAGATGCCTGCTGGATAGTAGAAGATCAATCGTCATTGATTCGGCCTTCGGGTTCGATGCTCGCTTTTATTTAGCGAATGCCTGGCGGCGATGCCAGATGTCCTTACCTTCGGGTTTGATTGCTCGCTTTTATTTAGCGAATTCCTGACGGTGATGTCAGAGGTCTTTATCTTCGGGTCCGATGCTTGTGGTATCCTATATCTGGCGGCGATGTTAGATGTTTATTAAATTTATGGTCATTTGGCGAAGATTTCAGAAGTTTCTCAACATTATGGTTTTCTGGCGGCGATGTCACACGTTTATCAAATCTACAGAAGTCTGGCAACGATTTCAGATGTTTGTCAACTTTCTGTTTGTCTGGCGGCGATGTCTAATGTTTATCAGTTTTTCGTTTGTCGGGCGACGATGTCAGACATTTATCAGCTTTGTGGTTGCTTGGCGGCGATGTCAGACGTGTATCAATGTTGTGTTTGTCTGGCGGCGATGTCAGAAAATTTTATCCCTTGCAGATTGTTGGCGGTGATGTCAGATGCTTTCTTCCAACTTAATACAGAAGCCTGGCGACGATGTCAGATGTTTCCTATCAACTTTGAGATGTTTGTTCGACTTAGTGTCGATGCCTGTTTTTATTTAACAGATGCCTGACGGCAAGGTCAGATGTTGTTACCAACTTGATGTTGATGCCTGGCGGCGATGTCAGTTGTTTTGCCGATTTTATGTAGATTCCTGACGGTGAAGTCTGATGTCCCTCATCCGCTTTCTGATAATCAGTTGTTTCTTTCCGACTTAGTATCGATGCCTGGCGGCGATGTCAGATGATCTTTCCGACTTTGCATCGACGATTTGAAAATTTTCAATCAACCAGCTTGTCACCGTTGCAACCATTCTTTCAGTTACTTTCGGAGATCTTTGTTCCAATGTATCAGAGTTTGCAGTTTATTTCTGCGGTTAGCAAATTTTCGGGTTCTTTGGTATTCAACCGTCTTTTACCTTGAACGTTTGAAAGTCGTTCGCTTTCAACCCTTCAAGTCCAAGCCGTTTGAATAAGGGCAGCTGTTGCACCCCGAAATTTGAGCAACCATTTCTCGCAATTTGGCTTATGTTTCGTTTCATTCACATTTGCATCTGCTTATCGCATATTGTGCATTTTTTCTACCGGATTGATTTTATCGGGATTACAGCCCTTGTTGGCTAAAGTCATTTTGATTCCATTGTATTCACTGTTGTGATGTATATTAACTCTTGGCTCTCATTTTATTTATGAGGAGTTTGCTATGCTTATCTGTTGGATTCCCGTTGTCTTGCTGTTCTCGCGGAACTAGAATCGAGGGGAAAATTTCCCTAACGCATATTTACATGTCTGCATACTGCATCATTTTCTCATTTTGCATCGCAAGTGCTCCAGAACCATTAACCTTATCTCCATGGTTTGTTCAGCTTGTTTCAGGATTGACAACCAAGTGACTCATCGCTACGCTACCAGGGGAAATCAACGCAGGATTATGGATCAGATTCAAGCTGAGCTTCAGGAATTCCGTGACAAGATGGCCCAGTTCATGGATATGATGCAAAGGGGTCGCCAATGTCCAAGAACAGCTGAGAACTTTGGTGCAACCGTTAATTGCTAGGGTTGATGGGAGTGGTGTGCTTCATGGAGGAAATCAAATTGGAGTTCATATTCCCGGACCTACGTGTGATGTGCATGGGAATACTGCCCCTCAGTGGGGGGAGGATGATCAAGAGGATGTGTTCTCTATGAGGGATGTTGGTGCTGGTCTGCCATCTGACGCATACAAGAGGTTTAAGCTGCTCGAGGAAAAGATGAAGAGTTATGAGAATCAGAATTCTATGGGGTTGGATATGGCAAATTTAGGGCTGATCCCAGATTTGAAGATTCCCCTGAAGTTCAAAGTCCCGGACTTTGATAAGTATAAAGGGACAACCTGTCCGAGGGTTCATCTTTGTTCCTACTACCGCAAGATGTTCGCCTATTCTGACGATGAAAAGCTGCTTATGCACTTTTTCCAGGACAGTCTTTCTGGTTTGTCTCTAGAGTGGTATATGGGGCTAGAGCCAGTTAACATCTGAAGCTGGAGGGATTTAGCTGAGGCGTTTGTTAAGCATTACCAGTACAACAGTGATCTGGCACCGAACAGGGTCCAATTGCAGAACCTATCTCAAAGGAATAATGAATGCTTCAAAGAATACACCTAGAGATGGCGTGAATTGGCAGCTAGAGTGCAACCTTCTATGGTGGAGAGGGAGTTGATAGACATGTTTGTTGCCACATTACTGGGGGTATATTATGAGATGCTAATTGGCAATATGTCAGGGAGTTTTTCAGATCTAATCATTGTAGAGGAAAGAGTTGAGAATGGAATTAAATTAAGTAAAATTTAATTTTTCTTCATGAAGATCTATCATGTTCTTCAATATTCTCCAGTTTTTCCATACGAAATTCATCGTATTCATCACATTCAAACACACTTTCCCATTTTTCTTCATGAACATTCATCGTGTTCTTCAGACATATCCAGAAACCATCATGAAGATCTTCCAGATCTTCAAGCTTACGAACCAAACTCCGAATCTACAAAACTTCCACGAATTTCAAATCCAGACTCAAACACCAACCCTAGATCTAACACTCAAATCAACTTCATCTGAACTCATCCCCGAGGATCCTCCAATATCAGTTTCTTCTAACACCTCCAAACGAACACATCAACGAATCGACTACCTCAAGCTTCCAGATCTGCATGCAAGATCCAGCTCAAACGCAATAGATTCATCTTCATCGAACGCAATCAACACCACACGGATCCACACAAATTTTCAACGAACCTTCATCTTCAGATCTGGATCTAACCTTGAAATGCAACAACAACATCCATACGAACTTCAATCTTCATCAATAGATCTCCAGATCTTCGAACCAACTCTTTCATATTTCTGAAACTACCAACATGCAACTTCCGATTCATCACAAACTTCACGCGATCTTCACCATTACTTCAAGCTCCAACGTCCAGTAAACAAAGCTCACATGGCGCTCAATGGAAATCAAAAGAGTCATCATGATTGCTTTGATTTTACTGGTTTGGTTTGATTATCTCGTTTTTGTAAGTGATGATGACGTTTGAAGGGAACGAACTGAGTATGGATGAGGTTTGATTTGAATGTCGAGTTGGTTATGCATTGGTGAGGATGTTGGTTTGTGGAAGCTTCATCAAACGAAAATGGTGGAACAAGTTTGAGCAAGGTGATAGTGTTGAAGAAGAAGGAGGCTAGGGTTTTGCCAAACTGAGTAAGGAAGATGAAGCTTCGTGGGCCTTGAATCGGGTTAGTGGGCCTCCAGTCCATTTTGATTTCTGAGCTATACCCCCCATTTTTGTCATACACCCCTCTGTTGGCTGTTATCTTTGTTTGTTGGTTTGGGCTTTGGCCTAACCGTGTGTTGTTCTAGATTGCACCCCTACACTGCTGTTGCACCCTCTCTATTGGTTTGTTTTTTGTTTGTTGGTGATTATGGACCAAGGCCCAACCGAATTTTCAGGCCAATGCACCCCTGTTCTGGTTGCTGCACCCCCTGTTGATTTTCTTTTATTTTTGTAAAGACATTTTTCAATATGTATTATATTTTTCATTTGTATATTTTATATACTATTTTACTATTTTATTTTTTAGGATTATAGTATTATTTTCTTTTAGATAGTATATTTTCTTTTAAGAATTTCTATGTATATTATTAGGATATATTTTATATTCTATTTTTCATATTCAATTTCTTTTTTTAATTTCTATTAGAATTTCTTTAGAAGTTTATTTTCTATTAGAAGTTTATTTCAATTTCCTTTTGTTATTGGACTTTTCATCTCATTTTCATTTTGTTTTGGTCGATGATGAGACCTCCGTAATTCGTTATTAATCAAATTGTTGATGGATAATGTAGGATATGAGACCACTTTTCCTCTCCTCTTTTCTCTTCTCCTTCTAATTTTATTTTGACTTTCTTCTGGTTTGGTCCGTGTGACACGATTCAATTAGAGAATGATTCGCAATATCATTTCTATATCTTTTCTTTGACACGGATATCAATACGCTACCTCTTAGAGTTTGACTTCATTTATAAGTCGAACCACGATGGTTTAGCGTTACATTAGTTCTGATTCAAAATGTCATCATCAAGGATCAAAAGAGGAGAGCTTGGAAATGGAGCTTGCATGCAAAAGTCAAGGGTCAACGGAACCACTCTGTTCAGTAGCATTGTTTTTATTTCATTTCTTTATGCAACCGTTGAGTGTTGTGAGTTGTAGTGTTAGATACATGGGAAATGATGAGTGGGTGGCTGCCTCTCACTTGTCTAGAGTGTTAGCGTATGTCCTTTGGACAATATGCAACGCATTTGCTCCTACGTCTTAGGACTTAGCGTGTGCGTCCCGATCCGACCCTTTTCTCTCGTGTCCTGGCAATTGAGACTTCCCCATTTTCTCTCACATCCTGGCGATTGAGACTCCCTTTTCTCTTGCATCCTGGCGATTGAGCTTCTTTCTCTTGCCCCCGTGCAATCGAGACCGTTTTTCCGTAGTTAGCTGAACTACGGTTACTCTGATCTCTCATGCCTGTTGAGAGTACGTAGGCATAGGAGTGCGATAATCCTAGCGAGCACTTTTCCCCCCTTTCCTGTAGTTAGCTGAACTACAGCTCCTCTGATTTCTCGCACCAGACGTGAATACGTAGGCATAGGATTGCGATAATCCTAGTGAGGACCCTAACAACTAATTTCTCATTTCTCTCGCCCCAGTGCGATCGAGACTTTTCCGCTAACGACTAATATTTCCCTTTCTCTTGCCCTAGCGCAATCGAGACCAGACCGTAGTCCTAGAACCCGTAGGTTCCCGTACCTTTAAACCAATGACATACTACGTCCGATCTACCGCAAATAGGTAACGCCTAAGTCTCCAATGGTCGAGCAGTAATACACCTAACTGCTAGAATGCGTACGCTAGTATCGTCAACCTTTTCTCTCACCCCCGTGCGATCGAGAACACCCTTTCGTCCCGTAGTTAGCCTGAACTACAGCTGCTATGATTTCTTGTACCAGACGAGAATACGTAGGCACAAGAAGCGACGTCTTGGCGATCAATTTCCCCCGTAGTTTCCCGAACTACGTTGACTCTGACTTTCCCACTGCACGAGGGAATACGTAGGCATAAAGCGGCGATGCTCTATCGATTCAGTTCCTTCTGTTTAGCTTCAGCAGCCGTAGATAGTTTGTTTTCACCCATAGACTAGACAACAATGCTTGGATCCCGTCGAGTACGATGGACGTGAAGGGCACTCAGACCTTCCCCTTGTGTAACCGACTCCTGAACCCGAGATTTGGTTGTGATGACCAATATTATCCCTTTTCGTCAGGTTTTCTCTTCTCGTTTCCTTTCCCTCGTTGGGATAAATAACGAATGGTGGCGACTCTTCTGTCATTGCCGACACTTTTTTTTGCAGTAGCGACAACAGCAAAGCCATTAACTTTTCTCATGATGCGCCCAATGTCGTGCAGAATCCCATGCCTAATCATGAGACAGCTGGGGTTAATGTTGTTATTGAGGATGATGGTTTGAACTTGGTAGCTGATGCTGATGATTTGAAGACTCCGTTGAGTTTTGTAAAAGACAAACTGCTGAGTGGAGGAGTATTTCCTGGTTGTGATAGAGCTTGTGCAGAGTGTTTGATCCAACCTGAGGGATGCGAGAAGTTGAAGAGTCATGTTCAGAAGCTGATGAATGATGGTATTCTAAAATTTGACAGAGTGTCAGAGAAGAAAGATGAGAAAATAATCGATGAAGAGAAGAATGAATTTGCGATAATTTCGATTCCTTATAAGACAATTACTATTTCCGCGCCTCCAAGGCTGCCCACTATCATAATTACTAAAGTTGGACCCATACCCTAGGAAGTACTAAGGCTATTCTGTGGAATTACGGAGCTGAGGTCTACTGTAATGGTCAGAAGCAAGAACTGAAAGGTTCACTGTTGGATTCTGTTGACAATCCGGTAGGGACTGGGGGAATAACCCGAAGCGGAAGAGTATTTTCACCTCCCGAAGTGAGTGCTGACAAATCTGATAAGGGTAAAGGAAAAGAGGTGGTCGAAGAGAGTTCTCAGGCTGGTGAGAAAGAGTCCTTGTTGAAGGAAGTGAAAGAGTTTATGCGGTTGATCAGGAAGAGTAACTACAAGATCGTAGATCACTTACAGCAAACGTCGTCAAAGATCTCCATTATGTCATTGTTGTTGTGTTTTGAGGCACACAAAAATGCTCTCTTAAGAATCTTGAATACAGTATACGTGCCACAGGAGATATCTGTGAATCATCTCAAAGGAGTAGTGGCACACGTTAATGCAGGTAACAGGTTGGGTTTCACTGATTTAGATTTGACGCCCAAAGGAAGGAATCATAATCTGGCACTGCATATATCCATCGATTGTAGAGGGGTGGTGTTGTCACATATGCTGGTAGACACTAGGTCATTACTGAATGTGTTACCCAAGAAGGCTTTAATGAAGCTAGACACCCGAGGGATAATGTGCACCCCAAGTGACTTGGTAGTTCGAGCTTTTGATGGGACCAGAAGGTCTGTGTTTGGGGAATTTACTCTTCCGATCCAGGTTGGTCCGGAAGTTTTTGATGCTGTGTTTTATATCATGGATATTCAGCCAGCATATAGCTGTCTGTTGGGACGACCCTGGATCCATTCGGCAGGCGCTGTTACATCAACTCTGCACCAGAAGTTGAAATATATGGTGGGTGGAAGTGTTGTTACTATTTGTGGGGGAAGAAGAAATTATGATAAGTCATTTGTCTTTGTTCAAATACGTCGAAGTTTACGATGAGATCCACGAAACGTTATGTCAGGCTTTCGAGACCGTGCAGATTAAGGAGGAAACACCGGCTGTAGACAAAGTACATGAGGTTGCCATGTCATCTTTTAAAGAAGCACAGGAAGTGGTGAAATCTGGAGCATCTCAGGGTTAGGGCCAAGTTTTGAGCATCCCCAACAAACAAGACAAGTTCGGACTGGGGTACAGCCCATCCTCCTCTTCACAGAGCGCGCCGCGCTACAAGGGACCCGTCCAATTCACCAGCAGTGTGGTGATCTTTGAGTAGATCAATGTCGTGTCTGACGAAGAAGGGGATAGTGATTGCGACATGGATTCATGGATTCTACCATGTACCCCGGGACAGAGCCTAAGCAATTGGACTGTCAAGGAAGTCATCTAAGTGACTAAAGAAGAGTAATGATTTTTTTTCTTGATTAAGTGTAGCCCTATGCTCTACCCAGAGCATAGTGGTCTTTGTCTGCAGGGCCTAATATTTTATGTTGAACAATCGTTTTATCAATTAATCAAAGGGCATTTCTTACATTCAAATATTGTGATCTCTGTTTTTCTTGTTTTATTTTTAACAATAAAATGGCAATGTGGTTTGTGCTTGTTTGCATATCATTTTACGCATTAAATTATCATCATTGCAGGTTTCACATTGCAGATGACACTGCTCCAGAATCATCTATGACTCGCTTTGACTTTGATACTCCGATCTTTCAAGCCAAAGAAGAGATTGAGGAAGATGAAGACCTGCCTGAAGAGTTAGCCAGGCTACTGAAACAGGAAGAGAAAGTTATTCTGCCTCATCAGGAAGAAATTGAGGTCGTCAACTTGGGTACTGAGGAAGCTAAAAAGGAAGTCAGGATAGGGGCTACATTGTAGAGTGATGTCAAGAAAAGATTGGTTGAAATGCTCCGAGAGTATAGTGATATATTTGCTTGGTCATATGAAGATATGCCCGGTCTTAACACATATATTGTGGTTCATCGCTTGCCTTTGCGTGAAGAGTGTCCACCTATCAAGCAGAAGCTCAGGAGAACCAGACCAGACATGGCGGTAAAGATCAAATAAGAAGTCCAGAACCAATTGGACGCAGGTTTTCTTGCCGTGACAAACTACCCTCTGTGGGTTGCTAACATTGTACCTATGCCTAAGAAGGACGGTAAGGTAAGGATGTGTGTTGATTATAGAGACTTGAACAAGGTGAGCCTGAAGGATGATTTCCCGCTCACCCATATAGACATACTTGTTGATAATACCGCGCAATATTCAGTGTTTTCCTTCATGGACTATTTTTCCGGATATAACCAGATCAAGATGGCGCCGGAAGATATGGAGAAAAAATTTTTTATCACACCATGGGGGACTTTCTGTTATAAGGTAATGCCTTTTGGGTTGAAGAATGCAGGGGCAACCTATCAGCGGGCAATGGTGACGCTGTTTCATGATATGATTCATCATGAGATCGAGGTCTATGTTGATGACATGATTGCGAAGTCACAGACAGAGGAGGAACATCTAGTGAATCTTTTGAAGCTGTTTGAGAGGTTAAGGAAATTCAGACTGAGGTTGAATCCGAACAAGTGCACTTTTGGTGTACAGTCAGGAAAGTTGTTTGGGTTTATTGTCAGTGAAAAAGGAATCGAGGTCGATCCTGCAAAAATAAAAGCAATTCAAGAAATGCCAGCGCCGAAAACAGAGAAAGAGGTTCGTGGTTTCTTGCGTAGATTGAACTACATTTCTAGGTTCATATCTCATCTCACAGCCACGTGTGAACCCATGTTCAAATTGTTAAAGAAAGATCAGGCGGTCGTCTGGAATGAAAATTTCCAAAGGGCATTTGAAAAAATAAAAGAGTATTTGCAGGAACCCCCGATACTGATACCTCTAGTAGTTGGATGACCATTGGTAATGTATCTAACGGTTCTTGAGAATAACATGGGTTGTGTTCTTGGTCAACACGATGAGAATGGAAGAAAAGACCATGCCATATACTACTTGAGTAAAAACTTCACAGATTGTGAGTCCAGGTACTCAATGTTGGAAAAGATGTGTTGCGCACTCGCTTGGGCTGCCAAACGCCTGAGACTGTATATGCTAAATCACAAAACCATGTTGATTTCAAAGATGGGTCCGTTTAAGTACATCTTTGAAAAGCAAGCACTTTCAGGAAGGATTTCCAGGTGGAAGATGGTCTTGACAGAATACGATATTCAGTACGTTTCCCAGAAGGCCATTAAGGGGAGTGTTCTGTCAGAGTATCTTGCAGAGCAACCGATTGATGATTATCAACCCATGAAATTTGAATTTCATGACGAAGACATCATGTTTCTGAAGATGAAAGACTGCAATGAGCCACTACCTGGTGAAGGTCCCAAGAAAAGCTCCTAGTGGCAAATGATTTTTGACGATGCTATTAACTCTTACGGTAGTGGAATTGGGGAAATCATCACGACTCCCCATGGTTCTCATATACCATTCACTGTCAGGTTGACATTTCCCTGCACCAATAATGAAGCTAAGTATGAAGCATGTATCATGGATATTGAAGAAGCGATTGATTTGAGAATCAAAAACCTTGATATCTATGGTGATTCAGCTTTAGTTGTTAACCAAATTAAAGGAGAGTGGGAGACTCGGCAGCCTAATCTGATTCCTTATGTGAACTACGCAAGGAGGTTGTTTCCTTTCTTTGACAGGGTAGAGTTTCACCATGTGCCAAGAGCGGAGAATCAGATGGCAAACACTCTGGTGACGTTATCCTCAATGTACAAGGTGAATTTTTGGAATGACGCTCCAAGAATAGTCATCTCGCGTCTTGATAGGCCGACATTTGTATTTGCAATAGAGGAAGCTTCTAATGGCAAGCCATGGTATTACGATATCCAAAATTTTCTCAAGAACCAAGAGTATCCGCCAGGGGCATCGACCCGGGATAAGAAGACCTTGAGAAGGTTGGCTGGGAATTTCTATCTGAACCAAGATGGTGTACTCTACTGGAGGAACTTTGACTTGGTACTATTGAGATGCGTGGACGAGAAAAAAGCAAGTCTGCTTATGAAAGAGGTCCCCGAAGGTGCCTTTGGCACGCACGCCAGCGGGCATGCCATGTCTCGAAAGCTGTTACGAGCAGGGTATTATTGGTTAACTATGGAGTTTGATTGCTTCAAGTATGCAAAGAAGTGCCATAAATGCCATATTTATGCTGATAAGATTCATGTGTCGCCGAGTCCTCTGAACGTCATGGCGTCGCCTTGGCCCTTTTCCATATGGGGCATTGACATGATTGGCAAGATCGAGCCGACCGCATCCAATGGACATTGCTTCATCTTAGTCGTAATTGATTATTACACTAAGTGGGTTGAAGTCGCTTCCTATGCGAATGTCACCAAATAAGTTGTAGCTCGGTTTTTCAAGAAAGACATCATTTGTCGTTACGGAGTGCCTGAAAGAATCATTATTGATAATGGTTCGAACTTGATTAACAAGATGATGAAGGAACTGTGCCAGGGTTTCAAGATTGAGCATCACAACTCTTCTCCCTATCGTCCGAAGATAAACGGCGTTGTTGAGGCGGCCAACAAGAATATAAAGAAGATAGTGCAGAAGATGGTTGTAACCTATAAGGATTGGCATGAGATCTTGCCCTTTGCTTTGCATGGATATCGTACTACGGTGCATACTTCAACTGGAGCAACTCCTTTCTCACTGGTGTGTGGTATGGAAGTTATCCTACCATTAGAAGTCAAGATTCCTTCTTTGAGAGTTCTGGTTGACGTCAAGCTTGATGAGGCAGAATGGGTGATGAATAGATTGAATCAGCTCAGCCTGATGGATGAGAAGAGATTAGCGTCCATCGCATATGGTCGTTTATATCAGAGAAGGATGAAGAAAGCTTTTGATAAGAAGGTGCATCCTTGGAGCTTTCAGGAAGGCCAGTTAGAGTTGAAGAAGATTCTCCCTCCACAGACAGATCACAGGGGAAAATGGACTCCCAACTATGAAGGTTCATATGTTGTGCGAAAGGTTTTCTCTGGAGGAGCCTTGCTGTTATCAACCATGGATGGTGAAGATTTCACATCCCCTGTGAACACAGATGTAGTTAAAAAATACTTTGCTTAAAGAGACCCGCTGGAAAGAAAAAGAATATCCAGGCAAAATGGGGCATCCTTGCGAACCACAAAAAGAATGGGTTCAGGCAAAAGTTAGGGATTTTAAAAAGCAAATGATTGCGGTATGCTTATTGATTTTCAGAGTATAGTGGATTGAGGGAGGACCTGAGGTCCGTTCATCCGAATCAACCTCTTTAGAAGACGAAGCATCAGAGAAGCATCAAAGTCATGCGAGCCATAGATGGATCGATACATGGTGGTTGTCTATGCCACATTGCTGACATTTTGTATATTTCTGTGCATTTCTGTAAATTTTTGCGTAGCTTCCTCTTTTTAAGGGTTGCATCTGTTGTAAAATTTGCCTATTTATAGGCCATTTGTCAATAAAACATATACTATTAATTAAATTGTTGTTCTTGCTTTCGCTTTACTGTTTTGTTTGCGGAAAAAACACCCGATGTTTGATAAAACTTTGTGTACATAAACTTGCAGGCTTTGCCAATAATCATTAAAACTTTGATTTATTTGAACAATGTCATGGATGATGACCGAGATAGTTTCCATTATGCAGGATATCTTGTTGTTTGTTCATGTGCGGGGTCGTTACCCTTGGGGAAAGTTTTTTAGAGGTGTATCCCCGGTAGGATCACCATCCCCCACAGAAAGAAGGTGTGTAGTTGAGACTCATTCATCCCTGGCATGCGAAATTTCTGCATCTAGTCTCAGCGGTCCGAATGCACCTTGTCCCTAGCAAGAGTCTGTTTCCATAGGAAAGGATATGCAAGTTAAGTGTGCGGTTGAGTGTATACACTTATTCCCGGCAGTTTGTTTGTATGCACTTATTCCTCAGCAGTTCAAGTTGGATTTATTCGGTAGAATAAAGTCATCCCCAGAGGGCTAAGATTGATGTCCCCCATGCAGGTCAAGTGTGTACACTTATCCCAAGCAGATTATAGGTATGCATTTACTCCCTAGAGAGTCAATATTGGATTTCTTTCCACCAGGCGGATGTGGAACTCTTTCCCAAGTAGTGGAGCAAAGTCAGAATTTTGTTTCCCCATAGAGTCCAAATATGTTTGACTTCGTATCCCCTCAGAGTTTGATTGCTGGCTCAATCCCCAAGAAGAGGTTGATGTTGTTTCCCTTATTACTTATTTCCCAGCAAATTCGACAGAGTATACCCTTCCTCAGCAGAGTAGGTTCTTCCCCACAAGTTGGAATCGTTTCTGAGAAAGTTTGTTGGTGCATCCCTAGCAGTTGGGGTGTATTTTGATGTTGATTTCCCACTGAGTAATCCCCGACAGGGTGGATTTGGATCTCCAGTGGAGTGGATTTATCCCTAGATGTTTGCTTTATATCCTAGAAGGTTTCAGTGTTCTAGGAGGCCATTCAGGGCTGCCTTCCCCGTTAGAGTGCATGCTAATCTCAATGTTTGTTTATGGTTCCCCTGCAGGGTCGTTGATTTCCCCAGTAGGTTGGTTTTGATTCCAACGGTTGGTTGTCTTTCCCCAGCTGGGTCGTTTGTTCCCTAGAGGAGTGGTATTCTGGAAGGCCATCCAGGGCGTTTCTCTCAGCAAGGGTTGATTTGATTCCCAGGCGAGTGGATTGTGTTCTCGCCAGAACAGTGTTACCCAGGAAATTTCTTTTTCAAGAGATCATCTAGGGCTTGTTTTTCCCAGCTTAAGTCCAATCGTACTTGGCATGTTTCATCTCTCCCCGGCGGAGTTAGTCTTGTCTCTTCAGCATTTATTTCGCTGATTTGGTTCTGTTGCATTTTTCATTTGTGCATAGCATCCTCAGAAACGCGTAACATTTCCATTTCGTATGGAGCATTATGTCATATTCAAGCATATGAATTTGAAACATAAGCCAGGTTGTTACCTCTTTGTTTTCAGGTGTATCTTCAGCAAACGATTGATTTTACTTTGCTCGCGCGGTATTCAGACCCTGGAAAATGATGTTATATCCCTTTAGCGCGCGATATCCATACCCGGTATATTATCAGTTAATTCCTGAGCCTGTATGGTATCCAGACCATGGCAAAATCTTTTGATAGATGTGTTCATCTTATCATTTGTTCCCCAACAGAGTTCACTTGTTTAAGTTTCTCTTTCTCCAGCGAAGGTTTCTTGTGAATTGTTGTTAGAGTCACTTATCAACTTCGTGTTGATCCGACTTCGGGTTCGATGCCCGCTTTTATTTAGCGAATGCCTGTTGGTTAGCAGATGTTCTCAACTTTGTATTGTGCTGACCTTCGAGTTTGATGCTCGCTTTTATTTGGCAAATGCTTGCTAGTTAGCAGATGTTCTCAACTTCGCGTTGAGCCGGCCTTTGGGTTCATGCCTATTTTTATTTAATAGATGCCTGCTGGATAACAGAGATTCTCAACTTCGTGTTGAGCCGGCCTTCGGGTTCGATGCCTGTTTTGTTCAAACAGATGCCTGATGGTGATATCAGATGATCTTTCCGACTTATTATCATTGCCTGCACGTTAGCAGATGTTTCTTCAGACTGCGTGTCGAGGCTTCTTCATTGGTAATCAGTTAGCTTGTTGCCGTTGCAACTATCAGATCCAGTTATTTCCGGATATTTTTGCAGTTCTATTTCTGCGGTTGGCAAGTTTCTGGGTTCTTTGGTATTCAACCATCTTTTACCTTGATTGTTTGAAAGTCGTTCGCTTTTCACTCATTCAGGTCCAAGTCATTTGAAGAGGGGCAGTTGTTGTACCCTAAAATTTGACCAACCTTTCTCTTTACTTGGCTTATGTTTCTTTTCATTTTAGCATTTTCATTTGTATAACATTGGTTGTTACAGGGGATCAAGAGAGGTGTGCCATTCAAGAGAAGAGTCTCAAAGGTTGCAAGCTTAGGAAAGAGGGTTTATTCAAGTCATCAAGTGCTTACAATCATCAGAAGGTGGTCATAGCTCTTTGAGAGAGAAGATGGATGTATGCTGCTTATCTCCTATCTTGGAGGTTAACTGGGGATCATCAGGGGTTCATAAGATCATGGTTATGGATAAGAGGTGTTTTAGAAGCTCATTGAATGCTCTAGAAGCCATTGTGGAGCTCATCTAAACCCTTATTTCACTTGCAAGAGGTCACAGTCAAAGGTTGTGCACCTAGGGTTTCATCCAGTCAGCTCAAGGTCAACTGTGGACTTGAGGGAGTTTAAGACTTAGTTTTAAGTCATTGGAGCTATGGGGAGTTATTTTGAGACATTTAGGATGTCATTTCAAGGTCAAATCAAGAAGAATCAAGAGTTCAAGAAGTTACTAAATTAGGGTTTCGGAGGATCTCAGTGTAAAATCCCCTTCTCTAGTGCCCAACTTCAAGGACAATTTACATCATGATACAAGTTCAATCTCACTTTTATGCAAACTTGAAACTTGTAGGGCATGTTCTAATCTTTCGTTTAAGTACTAGAATTCATCCATTGGGTTTGTGGAGCTCAAGTTATGATGCCAACAAGTTATAGGTCTCAAATGAACATATTTTTGGTCAACTAAAAGTCAACTCACTTCCAAGGCACTTTTGACCTAGAATCAAGTTTCTCCTCAAATTGAAGTGAACATGAAATTGTTTCCTCATGATCTTATCTTTCCAAAAAGTTACAAAAGTACTTGATATCATTTGTGGAACTCAAGTTATGGATATTACAAGGCAAGGGTATTTTGGGAATGTTTGATTATAGGTCATTTGTTACATAAGCCATTTTCATGCACTTGTGTACTTCAAATGAACTTTCAACCAACATGAAAGTTTCTCCTAAGGGCCTCGTTTGCATCATAAAACTCAAGGTTTGTGTGAATTATGATTGATTATGGACATTTGGTGAGAATTTCAAGTGAAAAATGGACTTTAAAGTGTGATTTCAATTCAATGCATTATAGGTCATCTTCATGTCTTATTTTGATCCAATTCTCTTCAAGATACATTCACAAGAAAAATGCACAAATTGGTTTTGGTCCAAGAGGCAAAATACACGTGAATTTGCAATTTCCTTCACAAATAGTTTTCACTTCAAAACTTGTTAATTGGATCAATTCAAAGGCTCAATCCATTTCTAATGTAAAATTGAAGTTACCAGCTGCAGATTCAAATGATTTTCATGAGTCTATGCAAGTATTTTCACGTGTGCATGAGTGACTTCCATTTTGGGAATTTTTTCAAATTCAACAAAATAAGGCTTCATGGGCCTTCCAATTGATCAAGGATCCATCATATATAAGTTCAAAATGCACATGGAGAGATCAGAAGGGAAAATTGGAGCAAGAGAGAGCAATTTCAGTTTTCAAATTCTCAAGAAAAACTCAAAATCGTGTTTCACTTTTCTCTGCAAACCAAAGCAAATTGAGGAGCAATTAAGCTTCCTTGAAGAATTTGGAGTGGATCTGGATCATTTGAAGCAAGCTTACATGTCTGAGAAGCACCAACAGAGTGTCTCTGTTCAGTAAGTTTCTTCTTCAAAATTCTCTCATTATAGGCCATGATCTAGGTTCATATTGGTTGCATCTGAAGCCCTATCTCGTGCAGGCCATGTTTGATCCATTATTGTTCAGGTTTGCTTGAGTTTTCAGATGTGCATATCAAACTTGTTCGCTTTGATTCTCTTAATTTGTGAAGGATATGGATGATTGGATCTTGGATTCATGACCTACGTGACTTCAGCTTTAATTTGGTATAGATTTTGTGAAGTTTGGTGGAGATTTGATAACCTGAACTCCGGCCACCTCGCCGGAGAAGACAACCAGATCTAGGGCTCTGGCGTCTGGTTATTTAACCTCAGATCTAAGGTGGCGAGGGTTTGAATCGTTGACCATGCGCGTGTGATGTTTCCATTGGCTTGACTTTGCACATTTGGCAGTTTGACTCCACCTGGATTAAATGAAACGTTGTGTTTCATTTAATCAGAGGTGTCTTTTGGATTGGCCTTCTTTTGATATCCACACCTCCCATATTCTGAGCCCAATGCGCTTCAACCTGATTTCCTTTGTTTCTGGAATTGCTTGATGCACCCCCTTGGTCTTGCATTTTATTTCTTTTTATTTTATTTTCTGTTTTGCTTTTTAAATATTAAAAATACTTCCAAATATCAGAAAATTCAACAAAAAATATTTTCAAACACGTTAAAGTCTTAATTAATTGTTCATACTTTTTAATTTTGATTTTATTTTATTTTTCAATTTAATTTGAATTTTATGATTGGAAGTGTTTTTAATGTGGTTCTTCTTTGTTCATGCTTGCTTTGTGGACCATTTGCAATCCCCAATGAGTGAGGTTTCTTCTCCACTTTGATGATGGATTAAGGTATCTTCGAGGCTGATTTTGGTCCATGTTTGATTGATTTTTGTTTGACTTTGTGTTGCTTTTGTTTGACCCTAGATAATAATTCCACAAGGTGGAGCACCCTAGTTGATCAAATCATTTGGTGATGCCTTGAATGGAATTTGGTTTTGTTGTTTTGGCCTCTGGTTGCCAACATGTTTAGGAGATTTGTGCATTTTATTTGAGATTTATTGAACAGTTCTTCTATTTTTGGTGCACCTTGCAAGTCAAGTCACCCTAGTTGAAGTTCATATAAACTAGTTGACCTAATTCCTTTGGGAAATGACTCCAATGGATCCAATTTGCATCCTATGCTTCATGATTCACATTCTTGAAATGTTTAGGATGATGGTTTCAATTTTATAGGTCACATATTTGTTTGGTTTGTGTCGCAAGTTACTTTTAATTAGGGCTTTCCATTTGCATTTGAATGTTGAAAGTGTTTTGAACTTTGGTTCTTTACCTTGCCCTACTTTGTAACTTGTCTTGGCTTTGTGAACCTTCTTCTCTTGTTCTCACTTCTATCCCTTGGACTTTGGAACTCATTCAAGGTGATTTGGTACTCTTTGTTTGTACTTTGAGTTTGCCTTGAATGAGATGCCACTTTGAGAACTTGTTTGTGCTTTCTTTTTGAATGATCAATTTGATGCATTTGGTTATGATTCTTCTTATGTTGCTTGCTGCCCAAGCCTATTCTCCCATCCTCATCTTGATCATGCCTTCCTCTCTTTCTTTTTTTTTTACCTTTTGAGGTTGATGGTTGATGCATGAATGGTTGTAGGAGTTGTAACTTCTCCCATTTCATCTCACTTTTGCTTGGACTTGTCTAAGTTCTTTTGCTTGCATTCCTATTTTGTTTTGCATCTCTTTGTTTGTTTTCAAGAGGTTGATATGTGCTTGTGGTAGCTTCTGCCCCACTCTTTTTTCCTCCCTCTTTTCATTGTGTTGCATTTCATGTTTGCATCCCTTTCTTCCTTCCCACTTGTGATTGATTTATCTTGTGTTTACTTGTTTTTCTTTGCCATGATCCCTTAGGATTCCTAGTCCCTCGGGAGTAGGAGAGACATTAAGTGTTCAATCCAAGCATGCTAACATTAGGATAGTCTTTTCCCTTTTTAACCTCAATCATAGGAGCACATCGCATGATAACATTAGGGTTGAGTTAGTTTCCCCTTAGTTGTGTCTTCTTTCTTCTCATCTAAAAACTTCTTCAAAACATGTAATAAAGAATAATGAGTGTTGTACGCTACGAGCCTTAAGCATTTGGGAAATGATGATTGGGGGCCTCCTCTCGATTGTCTAGAGTGTTTAGCGTATTCCCTTTAGGTGATATGCGACGCAATCGCTCCTAAGTCATAGTCTTTAGTGCAACATGAATTACAAACACAATTCAATTCACTTCTTCTTCATAAAAGACTCAAAAACAAATATCGAACCTTTTTTATCCTTCGAGATTAATTGAAAACCATTTTCAAAGAGACTGTCGAGCAGCAATACACCTAACTGCTAAAACGAAGGTTTAACCCTACTCGGTTAAAACACTTGAACCAATCCGCGGTCATGTCAGCCCGAACTATGTTTGCTCTGATTTCTCGTACCAGACGAGGATACGTAGGCACAAGACGTCGATGTCTTGGCGAGCAACCTTCCCCACCTTCACCCGTAGTTTTCCGAACTACGTTAACTCTGACTTTCCCATTGCACGAGGGAGTACGTAGGCATAGAGCAGCAATGCTCTATCGAGTCTCTTTTCTTTTCTTTTGTCCCTGTGGCCTGTAGCTTAGATAGTTTAACACCCTTTAGATAGATAACAGGTGTGGATCTCGTCGAGTACGACAGACGTAAGGGGTGCTCATACCTTCCCCTTGCGTAATCGAGTCCCGAACCCAAGATTTGGTTGCGATGACCTGTCTTTTCCCTTTTCCATAGGTTTTCTCTTATTGTTTCCTTTCCCTCTCTTTGGGATGAATAACGAATGGTGGCGACTCTTCTATCCTTGTCGGCCCCTTCTTCGCAGCGATGCGACACCAAGCATGCTCCCAAGCCTTGGGACATGATTCAATATGTTCATATACATCCTTGAAGCCTACTTATAGTGTTTGAGAAGTCCCAAGTGGAAATTTCATTGAAGATCACTCAGTTGAATTCATCTGATTCACAATTCATCTGAAAAAGTCAACTCTTTAACTTTTAGGATTTTTGGTTCAAATTGGAGCATCCAAGCCAAATTTCATCAAAATCTGTTCAATCCATTAGTTTGATCATGAAAAATCAAGATTTGAGAGCTTTCTAACTGTGGAAAAACCCTAGTTTTGGTGCCAACTTTGAAAGGCCATAACTTCCAATCCACACATCCATTTTATGAGTTCCAAAGATCAATGTGTAGATCACCTCATGTACTACAAAAGTGTACAAGTGACCAAGATCAAGTTATGGCTATAGATCTCTTATATTTTGAGTTATGAAGCTTCAAATTTTAGTCAACTTCAAGGCACATTTTCACCAAGATCCCTTGAGATTCAAGATTTTCACCAAACATGAGAGTTATGGAGCTTGTTTAGGGATTTCCAAAAAGTACAAAAACTCCTTCATAGCATTTGTGAGCTAGGAGTTTTGAACAGAGGAAGTTGAGGTCCAAAACTTGATTTCCATGTCATTTCCATGCCAAAACAAGTTGCAAAACCATCCAAATATGCAAGATCCTTTGAGTACCAACCTTGAAACTTGCATATCCACCTCTAATCAGAAGACTATACCACTTTTGAGGTTATTACACAAAGGATTAAGCCTTAATTCAAGATTCATACCATTTATGGAAGTTTTGGCATAAAGGTGCGACTTTCATTTGCATAAAGCATGGCACTTTCCATAAAATCAGTCTTGAGCCTCTCAAATTATCCTCTCTGCACTCAAATCCTCTTTCAAATCCAGAAAGATCTCAACTACTCAAGTTATTGTTGTACTTTTCCTTGGAACTATGAAAACTATCCAAACCACCAAGTTGGATTTCAACTAGAACCAAGTTGCAACAAGTTGAAATTCTGTTTTCATGCCTTACCCTATAAATAGTGGTTCACTCAAGGTTTTGAAAATGGATGTTAGAGGTTGAATTAAAGAGAAAAAACACACTTCAAGACATCCCAAAGCTCCCACATCAAAATTAGTTTTACAAGACACCACTTGTGCCAAAAACCATTACTTTGCATAAACTCATCAAAAACCATTTCCAATCACAAAAACACCAAACAAATCACTCTAACACATCACAAAACATGTGTTAGAGGTGTTCAAATCATCACAACCATCTACAATCTCAGAAAACAGAAAGACAACTCTCAAACCACCAAAACTTGACTTTTCTGCATTTTCAAGGCCAAGTCATTGTCTAGACCATTTCCAAACCTCCAAACACTTCAAACACATTCCATAAATCATTACTAAACTGCTCCAAACCTGGTTTTCTAACTGCAACTTCATTTACTTGAAGTTCCATATTGACCACTTATCACATCTTGCAAGAAGAAGGGGATATTTTGTTCTAGCTATCTTCACTTGATTCCCAACATTCAAAGTGATCCTTAGAGGTGTATTGAAGCTGCCCAAAGTATCACAACACATCTATAGCAGCTTTTCTTGGAGTTTCAAGTTGGCTTTAAGAGGTAAGTTCATTTTAACTTTGAGCTTCCATACCATGCAATGCTTTGATTGACATTGACTGTGAACATGTTTATTATGCTGAATATAATGTGTTTCAACCATTTGTTGAGGCTTATCATGCTTGAATGAGTCTATGTTGTTGAAGTTGCAAATTTGATACCATTTTGAGTGTACTATCGGGTTTTGAGATAAGATTGTTGTTTGACAAAAATAATGAGTTATGTACCCTTTTGCAAAACTGAACTTTGAGCTTGCCTTGACCAGCCATGGTGTGTGTTTGGAGGCCTCATTTTCATGTTTTACCTTATCTATTTATGATTGGGGGTGATACAGTGGATGTATCACCACCCCAGTGGTTTACCATGCGCTTTCATATACTCTCTTGCCTTGTTGGTCATAGGTTCGACCCTGCGAATCAACCTTTTTGTCATTTTTTAATGATATTTTGATGTTTTAACATATATGCTCGCTTTCACTCACATTTCAAATGAGCGCATTGGCCAATGTGGTAAAGTTTTAACCTTTGAGCCCAGGTGCGTGGATTCAAACCCTATAGGATAAATTTCCTATCTTTTTACCAATGATTTCCTTGATTTTCTTTGCAATTTGATTCAATCATAACTTCCTTTATTTTTATCATTTTGATGCCATTCTTTTTGTTAAATGTTCATGATAATGTCTATTTTTCATTTGCATCATGAAATGTCTAAAAAGATAAATTTTCCTTGCATTTTTGTGTGTACAAAGTATGTTTCTTTTTAGGGGTTTATATGAGATTTCTTTGAATGATTCTCTTGATTCCCCTTGTGTTGCACCCCAAAATTTGCTCAACCTTTTCTTAACTTGGTTTATGTTTCATTTCATTTCATTTTTGTTCTAGCATTTGCACTGCATAGCATATTTCATTGAATAGGGTATCAAGAGTTTGTGCACAGAAAGAGAAGTCTTCTCAGAGTATTGAGCCTAAGCAAGGGGTGTTACTCAAGCTTGAATGGTCATCAGGATATTTTGAAGTGGTCAAAGTCTTGTGAAAGGATAGATAGATGTGTGTGGGTCAGCTCCTAACTTGGAGGCCAATTGAAGAGCATCGAGGGATTGTGAATGCATGATTATGGGTATGAGATGTTGAGAGAGCCCATTGAGTGCCTTGAGGGTCATTGTGGAGCTCATCCAAATGTTTATACTAAGTATGAAGAGCCATAGTTGAAAGTGTTATAATTAGGATTTTCTTCTGGTAAATCCTCAGTCAACTGTGAAATTGAAGGAGATTGAAACTCAATTCAAAGTCTCTATGGTCATGGGATTTTGTGTTGAGAGGTCTAATATATCATTTCAAGATCAATTCATCAAGGATCAGGAGTGTGAGAAGTTACTAAATTAGGGTTCTTAGGGTAAAATCCCCTATTTAGTGCCTGACTTCAAGACCACCTACCTTAAGATACAAGTCTCATCTCAACTTTTGGCCAACATGCAACTTGTAGACCATGTTCTTAGCTTTATTTTTAGTACTAGAAGTCCTTGATTGGATTTATAGAACTCAAGTTATGATCCAGACACGTTACAGATCATCAGATGAATGTGATTTTGGTCAACAAAAGTCAACCGACTTCCAAGCCATTTTTGACCTAGAAGGGTGTTTCTCCTCAACTTTTGGCCAACATGAAAGTTGAAGGTATTGGTCTTAGCTTTCCAAAAAGTACTATAAGTCTTTCATCTGATTTGTAGAACTCAAGTTATGAGGGTTACAAGTCAGGGGTATTTTGGGAAAGTAAGATTATAGGTCATAAAATTATAGGTCCATTTCACCAACTTAAGTACTTCAAATGGAAATCTTTTCAACATGAAACTTGCTCCAAATAAGGCCATTTGCATTACCAAATCATTTCTTGTCATGGTTGGAGCTTGGATTGAGGATTAGGTGTTTGAATTTTTCATAAAGAAGGCTTGAAATGAGAAATTAAGATTTAAATGATTTTGCACTTTCTCAAGGCAAATTTGGGCATTTTCTGAGTGCAAATAATGTTCCAAAGACATTGCCATTTTCACATTTGAAATTTGAGGTCTTTAAATTGGTCATTTTCATAGTTTCTTCATCTTGAAGTAACAAGTTGGAAATCAACCATAAGATCAAAGCAAGGCTTAATTCTTGGCCCTTTGATCAGCTCAAGTCATTTGGAGTTGATTTGAAACAAAATCCAGGTTGGTGCAATGGGAAAATACACGTATGGCAAGTGGAAAAAGTGTGGAAAACTTGATTTGTGAATTGGGCTTTGGGACTTGAATTGGAGCACCATTTTCATCTAAACCCAACATATAAAAGATAATGAAACTTCCCAGACCTAGAGAGCTCGTTTTTGTGTTGATTTGGCTGAAATAGAAAGTTGAAAAAGAGAGAGCAAGTGGAAAATCGGTTTTGGATCTACACACAATTGCAAGCCAAATTGAGTTAATCAAAAGCTTCCTTAAGGCATTTGGAACGTTTCTGGGTGGTTTGTTCAGAGGTTCAGCTCAAGACAAGACCCAGTGGAGGTGCTCCACTAGGTAAATTCAAAATCACCATATCTCTCATTTTAAGTCTTGATTCTGTTCCATTATTGCATTCTTGATACATAGAAACAATGTAGATCGTTAATGAATAAAATGAATTGGCATTTGGTGTGTTTTCAGTGTGATGCATATTTCTTGTTGTTTGAATTTTGACTCATTCTTGAGCTTTTAGAGCAATTGGAACGTGGATTTGAACTTCTTGTGAGTTGTAGATACATTCTGGACATTTTGATTGGCTAATTTTAAGTTTCACAGCTTATGCACATTTCACATTTATCTTCGATTTGGCTTATTCGTTGCTCAAAAATGAAAACTATGGTTGGATTTGAGTTCCCCTTGATCTGTTGATGAGTTTACATATAAATTTCATTGGATTTGGTGAGGTATAGCATTCTGTGTTGTTTTGGTTCACTGTTCATGGCGGCCGGAGAATTGGGGAAGATGACCGAACTGTTGCTCCGGCGAGGCTGGTTTTCCATCTTGGTTTGTTGACTTCTCAATGGAGAAGACAACTCCCTCACCGTCTGATCTGCTTGTTCTTATTTTGGTCCACACGATTAAGAAACACTATGGAACTTGTTTGACCGTGCAACACTACATCTCATTTAAAATTTCATTTATTCGCTGGCATGTTTGTGTCCACTTGATTGGATTACTAGTTCATCAGATGGTCCATATTAAATTCCACGCTGGTCCATATGTTGACCAGCCTTGGTGGATATTCATGGAAACCCTAATCTGTTTCGGCGCCTTGGGCCCCAAAATGCTGTTTGCACCCCTTTCCTGGCCCAGTCCACTTTTCTAACTGGATTTCATTGCTTTTTGCACCGTGGATATTGTTTTTATTTTATTTTCATTTCTTTTTTGTTTATTTTCTTGTTTCATTTTAATTCATTTAAATGACTTATCCAATTGATAAGATTCACCAAAAATATGTTTTAGTCACTTTGACTTGTCTTTTATTTTATGGTATTTTTATTTTATTTTTTTTATTTTATTTTCATTTAAAAATGAATTAATTAGATGGGGAGGTTTTATTTGAATTAAATTGTGACATTGTAATTTCTTTTAATTGTTTCTTCCTTTTCCTTTTGGTCCAATGAGTGAAAATTGTTCCTCATACTCTTGATGGGTTGAAAAATTTTTGAGGACCATTTTGCCCCTGTTTGGTTGACTTTAGGGTTGACTTTTGGTGCTTTCCTTTTGACCCTCGATTTTCCCATTTCAAAGTGGTACATCTTGAATTCAATTTTCTTTTGATGATGCTTTGAGGGGATATTGGCCTTGTGCCTTTGGCTTCTGTTTGCCAACATGTGTTGCTGCCTTGTGCATTTTATTTGGTATTTGTTGAGCCTTTTTTCCTAATTTTGAGATGACTTGCAAGTTAAGTCATCTCCAAGGGAGGTTCCCACACACATCTTGACCTAGTTTGACTTGGATATGACACTTTTGGATCCCTTGAGCTTTCAATTCCTTGTAATTCATGTTGCTAACATGTTAAGAATGTATTTGGTTCAATTTTAGGTCATGACACTTATTTTTGCTTGCTCATTTGTGTTCATCTTTTGAGTCTTTTGATTAGGGTTTCTGTGTGGAGCTTTCTTGCCTTTCCTTTGTGCATATGTTTGCTTTCTCTTGTGTTATGTTTGCTTTTGCATTTATGCACTCTCTCCTCATCCTCCATTTTGTCCCATGACTTTGGAATGTTATTTAAGGTAGCTTGGTCGCTCCTTAGGAGGAACTTAAAGCTTACCTAAAGTAATGAATCCATGAGGACTTTTTCTCATTGTTTTTGTTGCTTGTTTTTAATGCATCTCTCTCCCTTTTCTATTTGCATCTTCATATGCATGCTTGGTTGATATGAGCTTGTGGTGGCTACTGCCCCACACATGTTTTTCCTCCCATTTTCATTCTATGTGTTCTTACTTGTGCATTTGTGTTTGCATCCTTCATTTGCATTGTTTCCTTTATTGTTTCTTCTTCTCCTTTTGTCTTCCTCCTCTTAGGATTTCTAACCTCCCTTGTTCAAGAGAGGTTATGATAGACCTTAGGGTTCTAACCATGCATGATAACATTAGGTAGAGATTTCCCTTTTGTAATCCCAACTTTAGGTGTACTTTGCATGACAACTTTTAGGGTTTGGTCTAGTCCCCCTTTAGTTTGTCCCTTTCTCCTCTCATCTTCAAACAACATCAATCCACTTAATAAACGATGACAATTGTTGTACGCTACGAGCCTTAAGCCATCTGGGAAATGATGATTGGATGGTTGCCTCTCAATTATCTACAATGTTAGTGTATGTCCTTTGGACGATATACGACGCATTCGCTCCTAGATCATAGTCTTTAGTGCAACATGAGTTACAAACCAAGTTCAAAATAATTCTTCTCTAAAAAACACAAAAACACTTCAAACCTTTTTATCCTTCGGAATCTTAATCAGTAAAACCTTTTCATAAGCAAGAGTGTTGTTAACTTTCAGTCCTATCGCAAACGGTAACGCCTAAGTCTCCAAATGGTTGAGCTGCATACACCAAACTGCTAGAACTGTCTGTTAACCCTACTCGGGTAAAACTTTTGAACCAACATGTGGTCCTTTTAGCCCGAACTACGTTTTCCCTGATCTTTCATACCAGATGAAAGTACGTAGGCATAAGACGCGACGTCTTGGCGAGCAACCTTCCCCCCTTCTTTAGCCGTAGTTAGGCGAACTACGTTGACTCTGAGTTTCCCATTGCACGAGGGAGTACGTAGGCACAGAGCAGTAATGCTCTATCGAGTCAGTCCTTTTTCTTTTTCTTTTGTCCATAAGCCATTAGCGTAGATAGTTTACACACCCTTTTAGATAGACAAAACATGCGTGGATCCCGTCGAGTACGACGGACGTGAGGGGTGCTCATACCTTCCCCTAGCGCTTGTGTGTTTATTTTTGGGTGTTGTATATATGTGCTTTATTTATCTTTCTCGCATTTATTTTAGCATCATATATCATTACTGTTGTGTTGTGGGGAGGGAAGTTCCATTGAGCGAAAAGCCGGACCTGGGCTTGAGCACAAACTTAGTATTAGAAGCGAAAAGTAGTGGTGAACCTGTATGTTAGGCATGCACCAGTTCCCACGAAATTTGCGCTCAGACGAGATTTTCTTTGATGAGTTTCTTTCCAGCCCAGTGGGCCATTGAGAGGATTTCAGATTTGAGGGTTGTCGACTCTGGGGACCGATCATCTGTGATTCAGCTAAGTGAAGCCTCTTCGCGAGATGATGATGCCAAACCAGAAATGGTAAACGTATCATCATTTTTCGAAATTTTGTGACGCTGATGAACGCATAGGATGTCGAACCTTTGTCTGCGGATAGGTCCATACTTGTGAGAGGGATTGGGTTATGCAGGAAACCTTTGCTTTCAGAATACCCGGTTCTTTTCAGTGTGAATCTGTTTATCAGTGGGTCCTGTAATCGGTACTTTGTTCTTGCTAAGGCGAAGCGCTGGTTCTTCTCGACCAACAGCATAGCAGTCTTGATCCCCTGTTTGCATTTGCCTGTGCATTTTCATTTGCATTTCATTAACATGTGTTTATGTTCCAGGTGTACATTCCCTCTTCGATTCTGGTTATTCTGTTCTCTTATTGTTGACATGGAGCCCTTGAGGAGGACCCTGTCCTACAAGTTTCCTACGCCTGATATTAGAACTCTGCGAAGTTTTATTTCTCTAGCTGATAAGAATGTTATGGAGGATTTCAGAGAGTCTTATGGGAGGCTTTTGAATATTGTTTGCAAACCTTTTCTAGATGAATTGAATGGCCTTCAGACGTTGCTGCAATTCTATGATCCTCAGTTGCGAGGTTTCACCTTTTAGAGTTTTATTTTAGCACCTACATTGGAGGAGTATGTTGATATGTTGGGAATACCTATTCTGAACCAGATACCATTCCATCATGTTGAGGGAGAGCCAGATTTGACTGAACTTGCTAATACGAGATTAGTGGTGTCTATACTCTTCTGCAGTTCTATGATGCTCAGTTGAGGTGCTTCGTCTTTCCTGACTATGTCCTGGCTCCTACCCTAGAGGAGTACTCTAAGCTGTTAGGTGTACCCCTTATTGATCAGATGTCGTTTGTACATGTTGATGCTGAGCCTGATTTGGCTAAGCTCGCTTATATATTGCACTTGGATGCTTCAGAGTTGAAGGGAAGCTGGTTAAGAAGAGTGGAACATATGGTTTTCTTTTTCCTTTTCTGGTGGAGAAAGCTCAGCAATTCGCCAAGGATGGGTGTTGGATTGTGTTTGGCGCTATCCTAGCTCTGTGTATATACGACATTGTACTGTTTCCAAATCTGCCAGCCTTTGTAGATGTGGATGCTTTCTATTTGCTAGCTTCAGGGAATCCGGTACCCACACTTCTTGTAGACGTTTATCATTCTGTGCACCATAAGAATGAGAAACGAAAGGGAAAGAATGTATCTTGTTGTGTCCCTTTATTATACAGGTGGTTTTCTAGTCACATGCCCAAGGCAGGTCCGTTTGTTGCTACCGCTGGTACTTCAGAGTGGTCCGAGAGGCTGATGGGTTTGTCTGCAGAGAATATTACTTGGTTTGACAAAGACTTACTTGGTACAGATATTGTTTATAGTTGTGGTGGATTTCCTAACGTCCCTTTGGTCGGAAGGAAAGGTTGCATCAACTATAACCCTTCGTTATTGGTCAGACAATTTAAATATGCACTGAAGGACCCTCCCAAAGAAGAGGAGATACAAGAATCTTTGTATCTCATTGGTTTATTGGAGGGAGATGCCTTAGCCAGATTAGAGCATGCTTGGAGTAGTATTCATCGGAGAGGGAAGGTAGCCTTGGGGAAGAGTAACAAACGAGCATATGACCATTACCTGGCTTGGATTCATGATAGAGCTGCGGAGTTTCTGATGCCGTATCCTTCAGTTGCACCTCTATATCCTCTCGTGATTGAGGAACCCACTACTGTAGACATTCAGAAGTATAATCAGGTACTGTTTGAGAAGGAAGAGTTGAGAAAGGCTAATGAAGAATTGGAGAAAGAGATCATCCAGCTTCGAAGTGAGAAGATTGACGTCGTTCATTCCTTCAAGAAACAAATTGAGCTTGTGAACAAATTGGGTACGGATCTGACCAAAGAAACCAGTTCTCGGGAGAGTTTGGGTTTAGATTTCAAGGTCGTTAACAGTGTTCTTGCTACTAAGAAGGAATTGTTGTATATGGCTTACTTGAGGATTTCTAAGTTTGAGAACCAATGGAATGCCATGCTCACCAACAACAAAGAGCGCAAAGACAGGTTAAAGCTACAGATCAACAAGTTGAAGGCGCAGCTCAATGCTAAAGATAGGGAGATTGTAGCAGAGGCATCACTTAGACGGGATAGTGAGTACAGGTTGAACGAAGCGATTGCAAACTTGAAGGATCTCAGATTGAGAGTTGATTCCAAGAGATGCAGGCTTGAGGCATGTTTTGGGGATGGAGCTTGGGACGACCATGTTGAGAGTCTACATCATACTGTTAGCCAACAGGAGCTACTTATTGAGGGACTGCTTCCTAGGCCAGATCATCCTGAGACGCTGAAGCTACTAGAGGACTTCCGAGATCATCATCCTGCTTGACTATTTTGTTTATCTCTGTTGTAGTTTGTTGCTTATTGTTTGACCATCACCAGGCTTGTTGGTTGAGGTATTTTCCTTATTGTACTCATTTGTAGCTTGTACATTACCTGTTGGCCCGTGATTATATACGAGGAGTTTCTGTTCTATGCTAGTCCGTAGGGTTCTCCATTGTTGTGTTTTTCTCCTGGAAACTAGAATCGAGGGGGAAATTTCCCTGTTGCATACATACATGTCTGCATTTTTTGCATATTTCTCGCATTGCAGGTGCATCGGAACTGTTAATCTTATTTTTCCTGTGGTTTACTAGTGTTTCAAAATTGTTGATCTAACGACTCACCGGTACGCAACTAGGGGGAATTAGAAGAGAGTAATGGAGCAGATGCAAGCAGAGATGCAGGAAATGAGGGACCGTATGGCCCAGTTCATGGAAGTAATGCAAGGAGTGGCTAATGGACAAGAACAACTCCGGACTCTAGTGCAACCCTTGATTGCACGTGTCGATGGCAACAGTGTGTTGCATGGTGGGAATGCTGCTAACCCTCCACGTGTTGAGACTGCTAGAGCTGATAATTCCATGCCTACTTTAGTCATCCCTACTGATGGAGGGAGCGGTAATGCTACTAGTGCCGGTAATGCTGTAGGGTACAACACCACTGGTTATGGTGGTAATGGTAATGGGAATGGTTATGGTCCTGACACCACTTGTGCTATACATGGTAACATGGATCACCTCTGTAAAAAAGACAGACAAGCGGATGTGTTCTCGCCAAGGGTTGTGGCTGCTGAGTTACCCTTTGAAGCTGATAAGAGAATTAAGATGATTGAAGAGAAAATGAAGTCTCTTGAAAGTCAAAACTCTATGGGCCTTGATATGGCTAACCTGGGGCTGATCCCGGACTTAAGAGTGCCACTGAAGTTCAAAGTCCCTGACTTTGATAAATACAAGGGTACCACTTGCCTGAGAGTTCATCTGAGATCCTACTACCGTAAGATGTCTGCCTACTCAGATGATGAGAAATTGCTCATGCATTTCTTCCAGGACAGTCTGTCTGGTCCTTCGCTGGAATGGTACATGAGCCTAGAACCCGTGAATGTCCGTAGTTGGAGGGATTTGGCCGGGGCATTTGTGAAACATTATGAATACAACAACGACCTTGCTCCCAACAGGGTCCAGCTTCAGAATCTTTCACAAAAGAACAATGAATGTTTCAAAGAATATGCTCAAAGATGGCAGGAGTTAGCAGACAGTGTGTAGCCACCTATGGTGGAACGTGAGCTTGTTGATATGCTTGTCGCCACTCTGCCAGGCGTTTATTATGAGAAGCTCATTAGCAGCATGTTGGGTAGTTTCTCTGACTTAATCATCACTGGAGAGAGGGTGGAAAATGGTATCAAGTTAGGGAAGATAAGTGCTGGTGAAACGTCCTCAGCTGGAGGAGGAAAGAAGGTGTTCGGTAACAAGAGATGAGAAGGAGATACTAATTCCTTGTCTAGTTCATGTGGGAGAGGTAGAGGTCAGAACCGACAGCAGCAGCAGATTGCCAGTATTACAATTCCCGTAGTTCAGCAACCACAACAACAACAACAACAACCTCAGCAAAATCAGTAGGGGTATAAAAGGTATCAAGACCAAGGTCGGGCGGCAGTGAGTAGACATTTTGATGCGCCTGCCATGTCGTATTCTCAGTTATTGCAAGATTTGTTACAACTGCAGTTGATTCACAAGAGGACCATGGCTCCCCTGACTGGGCCTCCTCCACCTGGGTACGATGCAAACGCTCGCTGTGAGTTTCATTCTGGTGCCCCGGGGCATAACATCGATAATTGTAAGGCCTTTAAGCATAAGGTGCAGGACATAATTGACAGTAAAGCAATTAACTTCTCCAATGATGTTCCTAATGTGGTACAGAACCCCATGCCGAATCATGGGCAAGCTGGGGTTAATGCAATTATCGAGGAGGATGTTTTGGATTTGGTAACGGATGTTAATGAGCTGAAGACATGCTTGAGCTTTGTGAAAGCCAGATTGTTAAGGGGGGTGTTTTCCCAGGTTGTGCTGAAAATTATGCTGAGTTTCTGGTTACTCCCGAGGGATGTAGGCAGTTGAAAAGATGTATTCGAGAGATGATGGATAGTGGAGTTTTGCAATTTGACCGGTCTGTTGGAAGAAAGCCTGAAGAGTTGGTGGCTGAAGAAAGGGATGAGATTGCGACAATTTCCATTCCGTACAAGACTGTTACCATTTATGCGCCAAAACCACCAACGGTAACCATAACTAAAGCAGGTCCCGTACCGTTTGAAAGCACCAAGGCTATTCTGTGGAATTACGGAGCTGAAGTGTATTGCAATGGCCAGAAAATAGATTTGAATGGTCTCCCTGCGGATTCAGTAGATAAGGTTGAGGTGATTGTTGATAAGGTTGACAAGGGGAAAAGACCAGTGGTAGAGGAAACTTCTCAGTCTGGGGAGAAGGAATCTTTGTTAAAAGACGCGGAAGAGTTTATGAGGCTGATACGGAAAAGCGACTACAAGATAGTCGATCATTTGCAGCAAACTCCTTCTAAGATATCTATCTTGTCGTTGTTACTTTGTTCTGAAGCGCATAGGAATGCACTGTTGAGAATACTGAACACTGTTTACGTGTGTTGCACCCCAAATTTTGACCCCTTATATCCTCTTCATATCATATGCATTTATTTATCTAACCTTAACAAGTTTCAAAGTGTATTTTGTCAAGACACAGATGAAACGGGGCTCCGCACTGATAAAATCGAAGGTTCGAGGATTGGGCAACCATTGCTTTGGGATGAATCATTCATGAAATAATATCAAGAGTACCATATTGGGCCATGTGTGAGTTCAATTTGAAGTAATCACCCACAGATGGGGTGCAGTGCAGTTCAAGGCACCCAATTAGGGTTTTGCGAGTTGAAAAAGTCAACTGTAATTTGACTTTAGACTCGGGAAATAATTCAAAGATAAAAGTATGGTTTAAAAAGTGCATATGGCTTAGTGAAGTCCCCTCAAAGAGTTTCAAAGCCTTGGAAGCTCCGAAACATGAACAGACAGTTCGGTAATCGCCGATCGATCGTACGGTTGACCGGAAAGTCAACCCCCTCAAGTTTTAGGAATTCGACTTCAAGTGGTGAAGCAAAGTTGTTACTTATGTCATGAGGGACCTACATATCAATTTTCATGATCATCGGATCAAAGACGTGAGAGTAATCGGAAAAATCGGGAAATTAGGGTTTCGAAAGGGGCTAAACCCTAACTCCCTCACCACACACCCGATTGAAGTGATTCAAAGCTCGTCGGAAAGCTCTTAACAAGTCCTACAAAAGTCCTATACCAGTCCACTCTCATAAAATGCATGGAATTGGAGTTATCATCAAAATCATCTTTTTAGTACAAAACACTTAGTGGATTTTTCAAAATCTGGCTGCATCCAAACTTGTTTTTTGCTAACTTTAAGGGGTTTTTTAACCCAGTTCCATCAAGAATTTGGAAATTCCTAAAACATGAAAGTTGTAGAGCAACACAAGGGCTTTCTAAAAAGTGCAAGAACTCATCAAAAGGATTTGTGAGCAGGAAGTTGTGATGCCTTGAATTTGGGCCTGTCACACTTGAAATCCACTTGGTCCAACTTCTCAAAATCAGAATTTTTCATCT
Organism: Lathyrus sativus; assembly: GCA_963859935.3. Classification (NCBI taxonomy): domain Eukaryota; kingdom Viridiplantae; phylum Streptophyta; class Magnoliopsida; order Fabales; family Fabaceae; genus Lathyrus; species Lathyrus sativus. The sequence continues at coordinate 282,376,210 of OZ012738.1, forward strand.
CCAACCACTCTCCACCCTTGGATCATGTTGCAATCTGATAATATGAGGTATTAATGGATAGAAAACCAGGAAAAAGGATTGAAATGATGAACCAAGCAAGTTGGAGCAAGTAGGCATTATAATAATCATTTTTTGTGGAGGAAAGAGAAACTTTTCCTCCCACATTATGACAGCAGTAGCAAGGACTCTCTCCTATCACCTCAGCCATCTCTCCAATTGCCATTTGCTTGCATAGAGCCTTGGAGCTGATGTGAAGATGGCTGCCACAAAGATCTTGCAAGATTTCTCAAAGAAATATCATGAAAATCTCTCCAACAATGGAAGTTACCAAGCTGCCCTCACCCTCATCCCTCCTATAAATAGAGGCATTCTCACGATATTCAAACCACACCAGAACTATCTCAAGCATCCTAAGCATATATTTCTCCTTCTTTCCCTTCTTGCTTGCAAAAGAAGAAAAATCACAAAAACACCAAATTATTCACTTTTTCACTTTTCATGCCAATTCTCTGTCTAAAACCAAAAACACTCCAAAGACCCTCCATACAACTTTAAAATGGCCATTTGAAGGTGTTCCCATTGTTACATTTCTCAGAAAAGCCACCAATCTAAAAGTCAATTCTCACACCCTATGTTTTGAGTTTTAGGCATTATAAGAGCCAAATCACTACCTGGGTCTTTTTCATCTGTTAAAACCATACACACACCTCACATATGTCATGATATAACTGTCCAAAGCATTGGAAATTATTGGTGAAGCACATTTCCTCAACTGTCTACAAAATCGTATTTTGCTTCAAAAAGGAGGAAGACTGTCAATAGGCCTGAGAGAGGAATTCTTGTTTGGTGCTGTTAAGGATCTACAAGAGGTTAGTACTAATAAACCCTTTCTTTACATGAATGTCATCCATACATGTTTGATTTTTGAACTTGAAAGTTTTGATTTGTCATGATTGTCATGTTGGTTACCTTTGAATCTCAACTATATGAGAAGCTTACTTTGAGTGTGCTAGTGTTTGAGCTTGGCAATATCATGTATAGGGTAGAGCAGTTGGAATTAAATATTTAGTGATGTTGTAGGCTGTTGAATCATGTTTGAATTTATCATCATACAGTCCATCTGTTGCTACATAATTTGCTCACTTTCAATATCATGATGAGACCAGTTTTTCTTACCATTTACATTTGTAGGTGTTTTAACATCCTTGTTGTTCTTTTGTTACTGTCAGTTCTACTTTAAGTTGACAAAGAGAAAGAGTGGGGGTGTAGTCAGTTTGTTCTAAAAATGACTTGCTGATTTATTAAGCATTGCTGCTATTATCACTTTGCCTTGCATCAGTTGCTGTTTATATGCTAGATTTGTTAGGAAAACCCTCATTGTCATGAGAAGTATGAAAGGGATTGAATTTGTTTTTTTTATAGTTTGAACCTTTTTGTTTCTGCTCAGTTTAACATGTTTAAGAATCACTTGGTTGTTGCTACACATGGTGACCAACTTTGTGTTTTGCTTGTCTTTGATTTTACCACCAAATCTGTTAGGATGGAGGGTTAGTCACTAAATTAATTGTGACTGATTTGAGCTTGCTATAAATGTCTGACCCCTAGTGCTATTTAGCTTCACCTTGTTTGAATTCTCATTTGGGGAATTATCAAAAGCTGGTCTCATGGTAGGTTTGTTTCTTTTGAGAAGAAGTTTAGTTGCCTAGACTTTTGCCAATTGTACCAGATATTATGTTTCTTGAGTTATGACTTCATTAGTGTTGATCAGAATTCCAAAGAGAGATCAGGTTTCAAACCCTCAAACCAACATCCTAGTATCAATCAGCTGTGTGTTTAGCAGTTCAAGTTTACTTTTTTTCAGTTCTGATAGCTCTAGGACTTAGACTAAAAGGTTCACTTTGATTACCCCAACTGTTGTGGACTGTTGATACAGATTAGTACCCAAGCACCAAGGCATCATTTTTTGAAGATGTTTAGCATTTGGTAATTTCAGTCTATTACCCCTTGTCCTCAAAACATCATACCCCATTCAGTAGTGTATCAAACCTGGAATTGAGACCTGCAGGTTGGAAACTAATTTCCAAGCTTGTCTTAACCCTAGTCCATTTTGTAAGGGCCTATCAGTTGAGTTTTTGTTGAGGGAAGAATTTCAGTGGATACCAAGGACTGTTCCTGAACCTGTTGCTGCTGGCTCAAGATAATTCAAGGGAATAAAGGAATTTTGATGAAAGGACTTGCTGCTAGAATGCCATGAGTATCACTGGCTGCCTGTAAGCTTCCAAACATTCTGGGCTTGTTTTCAAATCGAATTTGGTCATACATTCTTTACCTTTACCTTTAGAATATTAGGGGTTTCTTGTCTTGGCCTGGTACATTTGTTGGATAGCAAGTCTCATAAATTACAAGTTTGATTCACCTCAAGATGTTGTTGGACCAAACCATAGGTGTAGTTATCAATTCTATCATATTAAGGTTAACATTGCAATTTGGGCATGTGACTGAGACTTTGGATTTTAAGAACTAATATGGTGTGATTAAAGTACCTCAACTTTGGAAGTGGGTTGCACAAGTAGCAGCAGGCCTGAGGATTTACTGACAATACTTGCAGGCCACTAATATCACTTGAACCACAAATCTTGTGTTGATGATTGTGTTGAAGTCATTTAGGGTAAGATCTTAGAAGCATCATACAACTGTTGTTGGTATATCTTGTTTAGAGGCTGCTATGCTTGATTGTTTTGTCTGATTCATACTACTGCTTGAACTGATCAGAAGGTTGTTTTGCCATTCCATAGCACTTGGTTTTGATGTCTTAAGTCTGTTGTGGATTTAGACATGTTCAGGCAGGGGGTGTTTATTTTAATTATTTGCTGTTATGGCCTATGTTTGTGTAGAATATAGATGATGGCAATGCAAAAGTGTTTGGTATAGGCTAATGAGGAAGAATCAAAGTCTGTTAGTTTGTTTTGTTTAACTTTTAGTTGTTTTCTTGCATTAAGCTTATTTGGTTGAAAAGTTGTGAACTAATTTGGCTGGTCATGAGGTTTGAGTGTTGATCTTCTATTTTCAAATCTTTAGTTTGGTCAAGTTTTCATTTGGTAGGTGGTTCTGTTGGTATATGTTTGTTTTAAGTCATTATGTTTGGATTGCATTTGAATCATTGCTCATGATCACATGACCACACAAGGTTACACAAATGTATTTTCTTTTGCACCAACTGTTTTGGTTTAAGTTATATCAATCTGTGTTGGCCTGCATTAAGGTAGTAACTGCCATGTAAAACAGGTCATTAAAACTGATGTCTAATGTTGGCTTTGTGATGCCAGGTAGTTGCTTGTGTTTTATTGTAAAAATACCACTGTTTGAGGCCATCATGAATGTTTGCTGAATCAATGTTCATGTCATGACCTGATGCATTTTTGTGATGGCATTATGGTTTAGCCTGTTTTGATTTTGATTCATCCAACATGCTAGACCCTGTTGATTTAATTTGTACTTGTTGCCCTCCTGTCAAATCAGCATGTTCATAAAATTGCTAATAGATCTAGAATCTATGAGTGTAGGTTTTAAGTTCATATTTTGAATTCTGTTGAAATGATAAAATCTTATTTTGTTGATGTTTGAGTTATGTTTGTCTTAGTTGGATTGACAGCATGAGGCATTTTAGTGATTTACCAAACTGATATCCTTTTCTTAATCATGTCAAACCTTTGGTTTTGATGCTTAGAAGCACAGTACATTTTTTTTTGAAATTCTGTCATGAAATTTTGAAAGTGGAAATTCATCAGCACATTGTTAAATACCAACTTGACTATCTGCTTTTAAAACTTGGATTCTAGATGCCATCAATGATTCTACCCTTGCATATTAACATAGAGTCATAAATCAGCACTTTTCTTAGAAGCTAATTAATATGTTTTGATGTGTGAGACTGTGAGATTAAACTTGCACAGATTTGTCATTCTGCTCCAAGGCTGTGTCTGCCCCTTGGTTTACCTTGAACTTCATATTCTATTTTCTGCTGCAACTTGTGTGTGAGCATTATATTTCAATGACTGATATCTTGGCAAAGCATAATGTTGCATTGTTGTTTTAAACTGTTGGTTGGATACAAGGCTGTCTTGATGTAATTTCTTTAAGTTGCAATTGATTGGTCACGTTCTAATCCGAGTCAGTATTGAGGTTTTCCCTTGAGGCGTAATCCATGAGTATTTGATTTAAGGCATGTGCATGTTCTTAAACTGGTGCAAGCTTGACTGAGTTGGGTTTTAACATTCCAAACGCATTTCAAAAAACTCATATGCATTTGCAATTGAATTTTAAAATAAAGACTCAATTTCTCAAAAATAACACTACCACTGAATTCCTCATTGAAAAATACTCAAGATTGATTAAGGATTCATTAAATTCCATGGAGTTTTGGTTTGGTTTCAATCTTTCACGCCCCTTGCTTTTGGTTGTGTTTGTTGCCCAGAAATCAACCAATTTATGCTATGTATGTTTTTTGTTTCCATCCAATTAATGGATGTAACAGCCACCCCAGTGGCAGACCATTGCGCGCCTTGTGACCTTCTACCAGCATGACCAGGGTTCGATCCGGGTGGGGGTCGAACCCTTTTGTTTTATTTTTTTTTTCATTTTTCATTATTAACTATTTTCTTCATTCTTCCTATCTCCTTACACACGCGCGTGTGCGCCCCAGTGGTAAGTTTGTGTGTTTGTAAGCGCTAGGGCCTGGGTTCAACCCCCAGCTTGGCCCTTTCTCCATTTTGATTATTTTGTTCATGTGATTTTATTATCATAATATCACTTCAATTTCAAATGACCACAGTTTCTTGATTTTTTATTTGTTTCAACTCGTTCTTTTTGCAAACTTTTCGTTATGTTGTCTAGTTTATTTTAGCAAATTGTAATATCGTAATTTGTTTTGCTTTTTACAAATGCTTTGATCTTGCTTGTTAGTAGATCCGTTTGTAAGTTATTACTATGTGTTTCAATTTGAAGTTTCCTCATACCGTGTTCACTTTTATCTTGTGAGATTTATTTTCCTTTATGTTTGTTAGCATATTAGGATGTCACTCTTTCATTGGTTGTTACCCTGTGTTTTCCCTCAGCTTCGTTTTGTTAAGTTTATCTCGCACCTCCTCAATTACGAGGCTAAACTCATTTAACTGTGTGAGATTGTTATCTAGGCATAGCTTTTTACTTTCAAATTGTCATTTGTTTATATGGTTGTTACCTTCATCATACTTTCAATCTTTGCTAAAACATGCCTTCATCGTTGTTAAGATATGCCATCTGTAGCACTGTTTGTATTTCTTGGTTGAAACCATTCATCTCACTTGAATTACTTGCTCATTATAATGTGCTTACCCATCTTTGATTGTAATCTTTGTCTTCTATATTCCCCATACTTGAATAGCTCATTACCTCCTCCCTTGACTTTGAAAAGTCATTTTGAACCTTAGTTAAGATCAAAAACCCTAAGCCATTTGACTTTGCTTAAGTCTAAAATACCCACCTTTACTAGGAGTGCTCCTCAACTAGAACCCTAGATTAGAGTTTGTTTAACTCTATATAAGAATCATAGTGATGATTACTTACTTCCCTTTCTTGAGAGTTCAACATAGATCTAGAGAGTTTTGTTAAACTCTACACAAGCATTGAAATGTTTGTTCCCCTTTGAACCTTGATCGCAATCAAGCGTTCTTCAACCCTAGTGAGGTGAACTACGATTGCTCTGATTCTATCCTAGTTAGGATACATAGGCAGAGGACGCGATGTCTTTGCGAGCAAACTTAGAAACAAGTCATTAGGTCTTTACCTATTAACCTTCACTCTCTTCACCCAATCCCAAACCTTAGCAAATATCCAACAACTTAGCATGTAATTTAACAAAAGGTTCCTGTAGAATACTACAGATGTTTAGGATGTGAGATACCTACCCTATGAATAACCAACCCCCGATCCCCGAATCTCTTAGCGTTATTGTTACATCGCGAAAAGGGTTTTTCTTTCTTTAGACCTTTCCTTTGGATAAATTAAAGTTCGGTTGTAAAAGAATTAAGATTCGAGTTAACTCAATAGCTTGATATCCTACTTTCACCGCAACAACGTGCCACAAGAAATTTCGGTTAATCAACTCGAAGGAGTTGTTGCGCACGTAAATGCAGGGAATGGCTTGGGGTTTACAGACTTGGATTTAACGCCAAGAGGCAGGAACCATAATTGTGCGTTGCACATATCATTAGAATGCCGAGGGGCTGTTATGTCTCATGTACTTATGGATACGAGATCATCCTTGAACGTACATCCGAAGAAAGCCCTGATGAAGTTGGACACGCAGGGATTGATTTGCACACCAAGCGATTTGGTGGTGCGTGCGTTTGATGGAACCCGCAAATCTGTGTTTGGAGAAGTGCCCTTGCCCATTCAGGTGGGACCAGAAGTGTTTGATGCAGTGTTTTACATCATGGATATCCAGCCAGCCTACAATTGTTTACTAGGCTGTCCATGGATTCATTCAGCAGGGGGTTATGACCTCCACGCTGCATCAAAAGCTAAAGTATAGGGTTGGCGGTAGTGTTGTTACAGTATGCGGGGAGGAGGATATAATAGTCATCCACTTATCATCCTTAAAATATGTCGAGGTGGAAGGAGAGATACATGAAACCCTTTGTCAAGCCTTCGAAACAGTCAAGATTAAAGACAAGTCTCCTGTTGTGAGCAAAGCGTCGGAAGTGGCCATGTCTTCTTTTAAAGAGGCCCAAGCAATGGTACAGACTGGGGCAGTGCAAGGATGGGGCCAAGTATTGGAGATTCCCCACAAGCAAGATAAGTTTGGTTTAGGGTAACATCCTTCATTTTCTTCTCCTTCAGCCTCGCAGAGCGCGCCGCGCTATAAAGGACCTGTGCAGTTCACTAAGGGGGGAGTTATCTTTGAAAGAATCAATGTTGTGTCTGACGAGGAGGGAGATAATGATTGTGATATGGATGCCTGGATCAAGCCTGGCACTCCGGGACAGAGCCTGTGCAACTGGTCTATTGAAGAATTCGTTCAAGTGACGACAAAACAGTAATGCTTTGTTTTTTTTATTATTGTACTACCCTATGTTCTACCCGGAGCATAGCGGTATTTTGTTTCAATGCCTTATTGTTTATGTTTGAACATTGCTTTATCAATTAATCAAAGGGCGTTTTCTCATTCAAATTTTGTGATCTTTATCTTTCTTATTTTTATTTTTCACAATAAAATGGAAATATGGTTTGTACTCATTTGCATATTGTTTGAAACATTTAACCATTTTTATTGCAAAATTCCTATTGCAGATGACACCGATTCAGAACCTCCTATGACTCGCTTCGACTTCGATCAACCGATATATCAAGCTGAAGAAGAGATTGATGAAGATGAAGACTTGCCTGAAGAGCTAGCTAGACTCTTGAAACAAGAAGAGAAGATTATTCTGCCTCATCAAGAGGAAATCGAGGTTATCAATCTGGGTTCTGAAGAAGTTGTCAGAAATGTTCGGATAGGGGCTGCGCTACAGAGTGACATCAAGCAAAGACTGATCGAGATGCTTCGAGAGTATAGTGACATCTTTGCTTGGTCGTACAAAGATATGCCCGGGATTGACACCGACATAGTGGTTCATCGCTTGTCGTTGCGCGAGGAATGTCCGTGGGTCAAGCAGAAGCTTAGAAGGACAAGACCAGATATGGCTATGAAAATCAAAGAAGAAGTCCAGATGCAATTGGATGCTGGATTTTTAGCCGTAACAACTTACCCTCCGTGGGTCGCCAACATTGCACCTGTACCTAAGAAGGATGGTAAGGTACAGGTGTGTGTAGATTACATGGATTTGAATAAGGCGAGCCCAAAGGATGACTTCCCGCTCCCTCACATTGACGTATTGGTTGACAATACTGCTCAATACTCCGTATTTTCCTTCATGGATGGTTTTTCTACTTATAATCAGATAAAGATGGCACCGGAAGATATGGAGAAGACGACGTTCATTACGCCGTAGGGGACGTTCTGTTACAAGGTAATGCCTTTTGGGTTGAAAAATGTAGGGGCAACTTACCAGTGGGCTATGGTCACTTTGTTTCATGATATGATTCATCATGAGATCGAAGTCTATGTTGATGACATGATAGCAAAGTCGCAAACAGAGGAAGGGCATCTGGTCAACTTGTTGAAGCTGTTTGAGAGGCTCAGGAAGTTCAGATTGAGGTTGAATCTAAATAACTGCACTTTTAGAGTGTGGTCTGGAAAGTTATTGGGGTTCATTGTCAGTGAAAAAGGAACCGAGGTCGATCCTGCAAAGATAAAAGCCATACAAGACATGCCAGCGCCGAAAACAGAGAAGGAGGTCCGTGGTTTCCTGGGGAAATTGAACTACATTGCTCGATTCATTTCTCATCTCATAGCCACGTGTGAACCAATATTTAAATTGTTAAAGAAAGATTACGCGGTCGTCTGGAATGAAAATTGTCAAAAAGCATTTGATAAGATAAAAGAATACTTGCAGGAGCATCCAATATTGATACCCCCAGTGGCTGGAAGGCCTTTAATCACGTACTTAGTGGTTCTTGAGAACAGTATGGGTTGTGTTCTCGGTCAACACGACGAGACTGGAAGAAAAGAGCATGCAATCTATTATCTGAGTAAAAAGTTCACAGATTGTGAGTCCCGTTACTCAATGCTCGAAAAAACATGTTGCGCACTCGCTTGGGCTGCCAAACGTTTGAGACAATATATGCTTAATCATACAACCATGCAGATTTCGAAGATGAATCCGATCAAGTATGTCTTCGAGAAGCAAGCGCTCTCAGGAAGAATTGCCAGGTGGCAGATGGTACTGACAGAGTACGATATACAATATGTTTCCTAGAAAGCCATCAAGGGAAGTGTTCTGTCAGAATACCTTGTTGAGCAGCCTATTGAAGATTATCAACCAATGAAGTTTGAATTTCCTGATGAGGATATCATGTCCCTAAAAGCAAAAGACTGTGAAGAGCCGTTGCCTGACGAAGGTCCAGAGAAAGGTTCTCAGTGGCAGATGATATTCGACGGTGCTGTCAACTCCTATGGTAGGGGAATTGGGGCAATCATTACAACGCCTCATGGTACCCATAACCTGTTCCTTGCCAGGTTGACGTTCCCTTGCACTAACAATGAAGCCGAGTACGAGGCATGCATCATGGGTCTGGAAGAGGCTATTGATTTGAGAATCAAGAATTTGGATGTATATGGTGATTCAGCGATAGTGGTTAATCAAATCATGGGAGAGTGGGAAACTTGTCAGCCAAATCTAATTCCTTACAAAGATTATGCAAGAAGGTTGTTACCCTTTTTTTGACAGGGTAGAGTTTCAGATGGCAGATGCTTTGGCAACTCTATCTTCGATGTATAAAGTGAATTTTTGGAATGATGCTCCCAGAATAGTTATTTCTCGCCTGGACAATCCCGCTTTCGTATTCGCCATTGAAAAGGTTGTTGATGGCAAGCCATTGTTTTACGATATACAGAACTTCCTCAAAAAGCAGGAGTATTCGCCAGGGGCTTCGGCTCAGGATAAGAAGACGATGAGGAGGTTGTCTGGTAATTTTTATCTAAACCCAGATGGTGTGTTTTACAGAAGAAACCATGATTTGGTGTTGTTGAGATGCGTGGATGAAAAAGAAGCAACGTTGCTTATGGAAGAGGTCCACGAGGGTACTTTCAGTACACATGCCGGCGGGCATGCCATGTCTAGGAAACTATTACGAGCAGGGTATTATTGGCTAACCATGGAGTCAAATTGTTTCAAATTTGCGAAGAAATGTCATAAATGCCAGATTTATGCAGACAAGATCCATGTACCGCCGTGCCCATTGAATGTTATGGCATCTCCGTGGCCTTTCTCCATGTGGGGCATTGACATGATTGGTAAGATTGAGCCAACCGCATCCAACGGTCATCGTTTCATCTTAGTTGCCATTGATTACTTCACCAAATGGGTTGAGGCAGCCTCGTACGCCAATGTCACAAAGCAAGTTGTAGCCCGATTCATAAAGAAGGACATTATCTGCAGATATGGAATACCCGAGCGAATCATTACTGACGATGGTTCAAATCTGGACAATAAGATGATAAAGGAATTGTGCCAGAATTTCAAAATCGAGCATCATAACTTATCGCCCTATCATCCAAAGATGAATGGCACTGTTGAAGCGGCCAACAAGAATATTATGAAGATAGTGCAAAAGATGGTTGTCACTTACAAGGATTGGCATGAGATGTTTCCCTTTGCTCTTCACGGTTATCGTACGGCGGTACACACATCAATCTGGGAAACTCCTTTCTCGCTGGTATATGGTATGGAAGTTGTCCTACCATTGGAGGTCGAGATTCCTTCTTTAAGAGTTCTAGTCGACGTCAAGCTCGATGAGGCAGAATGGATAAAGAACAGATTGAATCAGCTTAGCCTGATGGATGAGAAGAGGCTAGTGTCTATCGCATACGGTCGGTTGTATCAGAGCCGGATGAAGAAAGCTTTCGACAAGAAGGTGCGCCCTCGAAGCTTCCAGACAGGCGATCTTGTACTGAAAAAGATTCTCCCACCATAATCAGATCACAGGGGAAAATGGACTCCCAACTATGAAGGTCCATATGTCGTTCGAAAGGTCTTTTCCGGAGGAGCTTTGTTGTTATCCACCATGGATGGTGAAGATTTCACATCCCTTGTGAATGCAGACGCAGTTAAAAAATACTTTGCTTAAAAGAGACCCACTGGACACAAAAAGAAAAGTCCAGGCAAAAATGGGGCATCCCGGCGAACCATAAAAAATAATTGGGTTCGGGAAAAAATTAGGGATAAAAATGAAATGATGTAAACCCGGAAAGTCGAAAACCTGAAAAGGCGACTTTGGCAAAAATGGGTATCCCCGTGAATTGAAAACCCGAAAGGGAGGTTCAGGCAAAAGTTAGGGATTGAAAAGCAAATGACTGCGGTCTGTGTTGGAACTTCATTGCTTAGTGGATTGGGAGAACCTGAGGGCCGTTTATCCAAATCAATCTCTTCAGAAGACGAAGCGTCGGGAAAACATCAAGGTCAGGCGAGTCATAGAGGGATCAGCTCATGGTGTTTGTCTGTGCCGCATTGCCGACATTTTTGTACACTTTTGTATATTTCTGTGCATATCTGTATTTGTTTTTGTGCAGCTTCCTCTTTTCAGGGGTTGCATCTGTTGTAAAACTTTGCCTATTTACAGGCCATTTATCAATAAACATATACTATTCAGTATCTCGTGTGTTTTATTTTAACTTTATTGTTTGATTGTGAAAAACGCCCAATGTTTTGATAAACTTGCACATACATAAACTTGCAGGCCTTGGCCAATAATTGTTAAAACTTTGAATTAATTGAACAACATCATGAATGATGACTGAGATAGTTCCGCTTGTGTAGGATATCTTGGTTGTTTGTTCAGTTTTGTAGGGTCGTTACCCTTGGGGCAAAGAGGTGTGGATGAAATCCGTTCTATCCCCAGCCAGAGCCTATTTCCCTAGTAAGTGAAGTTTGTATCTTTATCCCCAGTGGAGTTTGTATGCAGTTTGAGCGAGCAGGTAGCGTGTAAGTTTTCCCTCGGTAGTTAGTGCATATCCAATCCCCGCAAGGTGCATGTTTGTACACACTCCCTGGTGAGTTGTGATTGGATTTTCTTCCCACTGAGTAATCTATAGCCTTTAGGTTCGTTCCCTAGCGGAACAATCCCCAGCAAGTGGGAAGAGGGTGTTTTCCCCAGGAGATTTGTTCTCTTTTCCCCAGCAGGATAGAGGAATGTTGTTACTTCGGCCTTTTCTTTGCAGGAGGCCAGCAAGGGCTCATTTCTCGGCATAAGTCCAATTGTTATTGGCATGAGTAGGTTGTTTCCCCCAGCAGGGTGGTTTCTGTATCTCTAGCATTTATTTTGCTGGTTCAGTTCTGTTGCATCCGCATGCGTGCATAACATCTACCCAAATGCGTAGCATTTCCATTTCGTATGGAGCATTACGCCATTTTCAAACATATGCATGTGAAACATAAGCCAGGTTATTATCTCTCTATTTCAGGTGAATCTTGCGATTGGTTGATATCTTTGCCCGGGTGGTATCTAAACCCCGACTTATGCTATTTCCCCAACGGAGTTTCCTTGTGATCATTATCATCGGATGATTATAACTTCGTATAACTCTTGATGCTCGTTTTTATTTATCGAAGGCCTGGCGGCGATGCCAGGTGTTTCTCATATTTTGTGGTTTACTAACGGCGATGTCAGATCTCTGTTTACTCTGTGGTGTTCTGGCGGCAATGCTAGGTATTTTCTCAATATTGGGTTTTGTTTGACGGCGATGTCAAACGTTTTTCTGATGGCGATGTCAGATGTTTATTCTACTTTGTGATTATCCGACGGCGATGTCAGATGTTTACCAGAAGTGTGATTATTTGACGGCGATGTAAGATGTTTCTACTTTTAATGACGACGAGGTCAGAGGTTTCACAGATCTGTGGCTATCTGGTGAAGAGGTCAAGTTCTCTTATCAGATGTGTGGTTTTCTGACGGCGATGTCAGAACGTTATTTACCTTTTAGTTTCTGGCGGCGATGTCAGATGTTTTGTGTTTTCCAGCGGCGATGTTGGATGTTTTGGTTTCTGGCGGCGATGTCAGATGTTTTATGTTTTCCAGCGGCGATGTTGGATGTTTTGGTTTCTGGCAGCGATGTCAGATGTTTCGTGTTTTCCAGCGGCGATGTTGGATGTTTTGGTTTCTAGCGGCGATGTCATATGTTTTGTGTTTTCCAGCGGCGATGTTGGATGTTTTGGTTTCTGGTAGCGATGTCAGATGTTTTGTGTTTTCCAGCGACGATGTTGGATGTTTTGGTTTCTGGCGGCGATGTCAGATGTTTCGTGTTTTCCAGCGGCGATGTTGGATGTTTTGGTTTCTGGAAGCGATGTCAGATGTTTTGTGTTTTCCAGCGGCGATGTTGGATGTTTTGGTTTCTGGCAGCGATGTCAGATGTTTTGTGTTTTCCAGCGGCGATGTTGGATATTTTGGTTTCTGGAAGCGATGTCAGATGCTTTATGTTTTCCAGTGGCGATGTTGGATGTTTTGATCTTCTGACGGCGATGTCAGATCTTTGTCTACTTTGTGGTTTTTCTTGCGGCGATGTCAGATGTTTATCAACTTTGAAGTTGTCTGACAACGATGTCAAGTTTTACATCAGATTTATGTTTTTCTGGCGGCAACATTAGAGTTCTTTTATCCCCACAGGTGTCTGGCGGTGATGTCAGATGTCTTTACCTTTTGGGTTCAAAGTTTGCTCTTATTTAGGAAATTACTGACGGCGATGTCAGAGATTTCTTAACTCGTGGAGACTTGACGGCGAGGTCATTTTATTTAAACCTCTGCAGGTTACTAACGGCGATGTCAGGTGTTTCTTAGTTTCACAGAGTTCTGGTGGCAATGTCAGAGGTGTATCAGTTCAGCATGTGCCTGGCAGCGATGTCAGATATTCGACATGGATTTGATCTTCAGATTTGTCACTCGCTTTTATTTAGCGATGACCTGAAGGCGATGTCAGAGGATCATATCTTTGGATTCGATGTCTGTTTTTAGTTAACAGAGGGATAACGGCGATGTTAGCTATTTTACCGACTTGAGGTAGAAGGTGGACGGCGATGTCAATTGTTTTTATAGACGTAATGTCTATGCCTGATGGTGAGATCAGGTGTCTGACAGTGATGTCAGAGGAACTTAATACGGATAACTAACAGCGAGGTCAGATGTTTCTCCGAATTGGCGGCGATACCAGAGGTGCGCGGAAATTAATGTTGACGCTTGACGGCAAGGTCAGGCGCCAGACGGCCAGGTCAAGGATATATTTTTCTTTCAAAATTGATGTTGATGCTTGACGGCGAGGTCATGTATTTTTCAGACTGCGTGTCATTTTTGGTTATTGGACTCGGTTATCTCCAGAGATTTTTGCGGTTGGAAAATTTCCGGGTTTATTGGTATTCAATCTTCCTGTACCTTGATTGTCTGAAAGTCGTTCGCTTTTCATCCAGTCAGGTCCAAGTCGTTTGAATAGGGGCAGTTGTTGCACCCCAAAATTTGCCTAACCTTTTCTTAACTTGGTTTATGTTTCTTTTCATTTTTTCTAGCATTTTTGCATTGCATAGCATCCGTTCTTAAAGCAAGGGATCAAGGTTTCTCGTGTCTCAGGTTTCACTCTAGTGCAAGCAACTGAACAACAAGCATCAGCAGTTGGCATTTATTTTGCCCGATCGAGCGGTCGATTTTATTTTATTGTGCAGGTTAATTGCCAGCGTTCAGACTACTTCAAGCAGTTTCACAGTCAGAATGATCGAAAACGAGTTTCAAAGGCTTAACAGATGTCCAAACAGTTGAAAACGGGCAAACGGACGGATTTCCCTCCAAAAGGCACCAAATTCAAATTTTTGAAGGTGTTAATCGGTTAACTTATATGGTTAATCGATTAACCATTGAATAATTAGGCCAGATTCAAAAGTTTAAAGGGGTTAATCGATTAACCTATATGGTTAACCAATGTGATTTTTTCCTTGTACGTGAATTTTCAAGTCCAGCCACTCTTGGAGTCCCATTTTGATCATTTGAATTTCATTTTTACACTTGGGAAGGATCTAGAACCTCATTTGAAATTTGTTTAATTTCAATTTTCCACCAAATGCCATTTCCACATTCCATACCACATTTTCCCACCCAAATTCCAAACCTTGCATTGGATCCAAACCTAATTGATATTTAAATGATTCACTCCAAACCTCACCATCTAATCTCTCATAATTCAATTCATTTTTCAGAATTCACTCCAATTCTCTCTCAATTCTCTCAACTTCTCATTTTCCCAAACCCTCACTCAATGCTCTTCATCATTTGGATTCATTGATTTTTCATTGAAATTAATGGATTCTTGAGCATAAACCTTAATTAATCATCATCATTGGATCAATTTTCATAATCAATTTTCGTGCAAATTGAGATCTGATTTTGGAGCTTGAGTTGGAAGTGCTTATTTGGAGTAATTTGGCTTAAAAGTGTTTGATCTTCATTCCTCTTGCAAGAATTATTGTGGATCTTGAAGTTTTCCGGATAATCTTGTGTGGATCTGCTCAAATTCAGTTGATCAACACTTACCGAAGCAAATCTCCGCTTCAAAGGTTGGAATTCTCTATTCGATTTAATTTTTGAGCTCATCATGTTAATTTTCATATTCGATTGAATATTGGTTGATTTCGATCCGTTTGAATTGTGATTGTGCTGTGTAGACATGTTTGCGTGTCCATTGGTTTTCTGTTTGCAGGTGTAATTTCATGCTTATTTGATAAGCTAGTCTTTTAGATCATTTGATTAAGTGATTTTGTGCTGAAAGTGCTTTTTCTACTGCTGTTTTTGGCCTCTGTTACAGTGTTAATCGGTTAACGCATATGGTTAACCGATTAACAATTTCAAACTTTCACAATTTCCAAATGTTAACAGTGTTAATCGGTTAACGCATATGGTTAACCGATTAACCTGTTCAAAAATCCAGATTTTCCCAACTTTTTAAGGTGTTAACCGATTAACCCCAGGGGTTAATCGATTAACATTGTAACAGTGGCCCTGTTTTGTTATTTTTCAAGGTGTTTTCGCATGTCGTTCCACTTCGAATCATCATAGATCAGTGTGATGCATTAGGAGTGTGATGTTTGGTATATAGGTCGTTGTTCTTGATCGTTTGATCATGATTTTGTCAACTCGTTTTGTTTGTCTTCCACTTGAATGCGTATTTCCGATATGCGCCGTTTAAAGTGATGTTTCTTTTTTGTTTGAGTGTTTGAGCCAAGTGGTCGAGATGCACTTGTGGCGGTTGTTGCCCCGCACTTCTTTTCCTCCCATTAGTCTCCGATGATCGATAGCCGACGGTTGTAGAGGCTTGTCTTCTCCCGTTATGTCTCATCCACTCATTTTGTCCCGGTGCTTGCTTGTTTGTTTGTTTGCCTTCTTTATGCATGTTGGCTTTATTGCATTGCATTTTTGTATGCCCAAAGGGGTCGAGACGCGCTTGTGGCGGTTGCTGCCCCACACTTCCTTTCCTCCCTCTTTGCATGTTTGTGTTCTATGTGTGCACCTTACTCGTGTTTGCTTCTTACTTCTTTTGTCTTCTTTTGCCACGTTCCCCTTAGGACTTCCGATTCTTCTTATTCAAGTTGGGTTGTGATAGACCTTAAGTTCAAACCATGCATGCTAACATTAGGTAGTTCCCTTTTGTATCCCAACTTTAAGTCCACTTTGCATGATAACTTTTAGGATTGAATTAGTCTCCCATTAGTGGTTCTTTCTTCTCTTCTCATCTTCATACAATCTTAACACAATCAATAAAGATAATGGATGTTGTGCCATGAGCCTTGTACTTGGGAAATGGTGATTGAGTGGTTACCTCTCAATTTCCTAGAGTGTTTAGTATACGTCCTTAGGACGATATGTGACGCATTCGATCCTAGGTTTTAGACTTTAATACAACATACATTATGAACACTCAAATTCAAAACACTTCTTCTCTAAAAAACAAAAAAACACTTCAAACCTTTTTCATCCTTCGGGATCTTAATCAGGAAAATCTTTTCAAATAAAAGAGTGTTGTTAACTTTTAGTTCTACCGCAAACGGTAACGCCTAAGTCTCCAATGGTCGAGCTGCATACACCAACTGCTAGAACTACTTGTTAACCCTACTCGGGCCTAAAAACTTTTGAACCAACCTGTGGTCTTTTAGCCTGAACTACGTTTGCTCTGATCTTTCATACCAGATGAAAGTACGTAGGCACAAGACGCGACATCTTGGCGAGCAACCTTTCCCCCTTTCATCCGTAGTTAGCCGAACTACGTTGACTGTGACTTTCCCATTGCACGAGGGAATACGTAGGCACAAAGCGGCGATGCTTTTCCGAGTCTCTTTTCTTTTTCTTTTGTCCCTTGGCCTTTAGCGTAGATAGATGATCACCCTTTTAGATAGACAACAATGCATGGATCCCATCGAGTACGATGGACGTGAGGGGTGCTCATACCTTCCCCTTGCGTAACTGACTCCCGAATCCAGACTTGGTTGCGATGACCTCGTCTTTTCCCTTTTTCGCCAGGTTTTTCCAATTGTTTCCTTTCCCTCTCTTTGGGATAAATAACGAAAGATGGTGGATCTTCAGTTTTCCGCCGGGTGTTTTTCGCAGTTGCGACATAAAGTAGATAGGCTCTTATGGTTAAACAACTCACATTTTCCTTTGCGGTCATCCCTTGTATGTGAGGATGATACCAAGAAAAATGAGCTTGGGTTTCAAGTTCTTCATTGTTGCCTTTTTCACAAAAGCATGCTCTTAGCATATCTGGCTCTGGTTCTGGCCCAGTTGGATATCCTAGTTGACGACGAGCAAGGATTGGGTTGTAGCTGATAACTCCTCTAGTACCGATGAGAGGTATATTCGGAAAATCCCCGCAGCTTTGGATCATAGAAACACCGCTAATATTGGTATCCTACCAGTTGATATCATAGTGCCTGAGGGTTATTAATTTTTTAACCCATGTTTCTTTGTTGGGGAGGTCCCAAAGAACTTGAGTTCTAGGCAAGTGAGAAATAAACCACTTGATAAGAAAATTCGTACAGCATGAGAACAACCCAAGATCGTACACCTTTTGGTGATGGATGATGATATAGGTATCTGCTAGCAGTGTGGGCACATGATTCTTGATGATGAAGAGCCAGATGGCCTCTTCACTGATGAATTCGTCACAGCATGGGAAAAGTTACAGCCCATAGATTAAGAAGGCCAGAATTGCCTCAAAAATCCCCAAGTTTCTATTATCCTAATGAAAATCGGCCATTTCCATAAATGGTCTCGCTTCCATCCCGGAGAAACCACTCCTATTTACCAGTTCAGCAGGCAGCTCTGTTGGCCTGATATGTAACGCCTTGGCGAGGTCTTTCCTTCTTGGTTTCCCATAAGGTGCTTTAAAGGTCAGAGGAATCTTCAGGTAAGCAGAGTACTCTTCTATAGTCGGGAGTAACTGGAAGTCTGGGAAGACAAAGCAGTGATATACCGGATCATAAAACTCAATGAGGGCTCGCAACATGTCCTTGTTCACTCTAGCTTGAGTAGCGGCAGAAGATCTCCGTACTTGGCGATAAAAGCATTGGGGTTCTTGACAAGGCCTTCCAGGATCCTCAGGTTATCCAGTCTTAGAAATGGAAACCTGCTTCGTCGTTCCATTTCAATGTCTGCAAAGGAAAATTTTGAATTTCCTTGAATGGTTAGTAAAATGCAAACATGCAATGCAAAATGCAACTAATTTTACAAAACTCAAAAGATCAATCATGCTAAACCATCATTTCATTCATTATTGGGAAAAGTTACAACTTTTGAAATACAATACAAAAAGCCTAATTTTACATTGAGAAACTAAGAACTTCAGTTGCGAGGCCTCTTCAACTTCTTTAGTATTGCATTTTCCATTACCAACTTATCCACTATTCCTTTCCAGGCTCCAGAGGTTGGAGGGACACTTGAGTATTCATGAATGCTTTGAGTGGGTTTGATACTATAGAAAAATAAATTCTCCTTTGTTGTTTCCCCATCGATCACTCGTTGTTCGAGCCAATTTATTAGTTCGTCTTTTTCTTGTACTTCTCTAATGAGCTTTGTTGTTTCGGAGGAAAGCACATGATACTTTCCTTCCCAAGTGTCCCTCTCAAGTCGAGCTCTTGCAAGCAACTCTTGGTACTCTTCCATCTTTTCAATAGGAATGGCAAAGGATGATGACGTAATGACAATCTGTGCGTTCTTTTCTGGGAGATACGACATCTTTAAATATCTTGCCCTAGATTGGACCCACTGAGTAAATGGTTCAAAAGCTACACAGTTCCTCTTCCCTAAGTCAGTTTTGGTCATTTCCGGATGTTCTCCCAAGCATCAACTGTGTTGTTTCTCATACTTTCCGCTGCTTTGGTGTTGAGATAAAAGAAACCAGATAAGAGCACATTGGTAGGTTTGTCTTTCATTGGAAAACCAAATTGACGTCTGGCCATGGATGGGTTGTAGTTGATCTCTCCTCTTACTCTAATGAGTGGTATATTTGGGAAGCTTTCACATTGTTCAAAATAAACTCCTCTATCGTAAGCAGGATTGTACCAATGAATATTAGCTTGTGTTAAGGATATTATCCTTTAAGACCATCTCCATCCATTGGGATTTTCCTTGAAAGCGTCGGTTCTCGGCAAATGGTTGACGAACCGTTTGTACAACAGAGGTGCACAACAAAGAATAGTTCCTTTTCCTTGAAGCGTCCGATGATGAATAGAGTGATAAGCATCTCTTAACAAGGTAGGCACAAGGTTGCCACTTAAAAATATGGTAATAGAAGAGAAATTGACAAATTCCTCAACTTCTGGAAACAATACTAATCCATAGATTAATAGAGCTAATATTGCTTCAAATGCATCCATGCTCCCCTCTTTGGAAGGGTAGGCAGCTTTCTTGACTAAGATTCTGAATGGAAACCTTTGACTCCGCCTTTGGTGGCACGATTAGCTTTAATATCAGATACTTCAAGGTGAAGAGCATATTATATTTCTTTTGGTGAAGGTAAGCTTTCCAATCCACTATAAGGCTTATGATCTTTTACAGGGACTCCCACGTAATAAGCGTACTCTTCTAAGGTCGGCATCAACTGATAGTCGGGAAAAGTAAAGCAATGATACAATGGATCATAGAACTGAACCAAAGTGTTGAGGATTCCTTCTTCCATCCCTGTCCTGACTAGGCTCAAAATCTTTTTGTATTTTTTTCCAAATTCTTCTGACACCATAGTTCCTAGTTTTCTCAACTCGGATGTATCAGGCTTCTTGAAATTGTATTTCTTGGTGTTCCTTGTTCCAATATCCATTATATATCTAGGATTTTTCACAAAGAGATTGATTGAGTTTTACAAAACTAGTTGGAACATGAAATGCCATGATGAGATGATGAGATGATGTACACATAACACAAGGGCAAATATTCACAAATATAATGCATATGCACACACAGGGCTTTCCTAAACTCAAGGTCAAAGCATGGAGTTATAAGGTCTACCCATCCCCAAGGATTTGTACTAAGATTTAATTTGTACCTACTGAACGGGTTCTATCAAAGTTCTAAGAGTCATAATAAATCCTTCGGATATTGTCAACCAACACAAATACTTATGTGAGTCGACAATATTCTCAAGATAAACTCGTCTGAGTGTAGCATCACATAACAACTGTTTCGGGACTACTCCCTAACAGTTTCCGCACTACGTCCTAAAACGGCTTAGTGGGGTAAAAGTGTTACTAAAGATCCTCAACTTCATAGACTCTCAGATTGAAACGATTAATGAATGCATGACTACTCATACATCACCAATCATCTCAAGGAGGTCTCCACTGGGCGTGATTACATCATATGTTAAACTTGCTAGGACTACTCCCAACAGTCAACTATTGATCATATCACATCCTATCATATGTGTTACTCATGTCCGGGCTAGGACTTATCTCACCACTCATGATACCCAATGTCCATAACACACAAACAAATATGTTTAAAAATACACATGTAAGCAAATATAGCATACAAATATTGCGGTGAGAATCATGATGTCAAGCGATTGATTAACTTGAATCTTAATTCCTTAAATTCACAACCGGACTTTGATTTATCCAAAGGAAAGGTTAAAGAATCAAAGACCTTTTGCGCGATGTAATAACAACGCTAAGAGACTCGGGGATCGGGGGTTGGTTATGCCTAAGGTAGGTATTTCACATCCTAAACATCTGCAGTACTCTACAGGAACCTTTTGTATGTTTGTATGCTACACTTGCTAAATGTTTGCTATGGTTTGGAATTTGGGTATAAGATAAAGTTGTAGGTAAATACCTAAGGATAGTTTCTAAATTTGCTCGCAAAGATATCGCATCTTCTGCCTACGTATCATAACTAGGATAGAATCAGAGAAATCGTAGTTCACCCAACTAGGGATAAATGAACACTTGATTATGATCAAGGTTCAAAGGGGAACAAACATAACAATGCTTGTATAGAGTTTAACAAAACTCTCTAATCCAAGTTATACACTCAAAGCAATTGACTTTTACAAAAGTCAATAGGGGAGTAAGTAATCATGACAATGATTCTTACATAGAGTTAACAAACTCTATCCTAAAGTTCTAATTGAAAAACTGCTCCTAACAAGGGGTAGGTCTTCTAGACTTAAAGCAAAAGTCCAATGGCTATAGGTTCTAACTTAACTAAGCTAGGGTTTAAGATGACTTAACAAAGTCAAAGAGGGGGTAATGAGCTACCTATGACCCAAGGGTCAATAGAGAGACTTTCCTTTGGAATGGGAAAAGAGGAGACAACTTGATGAGAATTGTAAGTGCTCTTGATTGGCTGCATTTTGTGGCAAAACATTAGAGTGTGCATGTATGTCATACTGAATGTTAGGACATACTTAATGATGTGTGTGCAGGGTAAGTTAACTATAAGTTAAGCTGAATGTCATATAAAATGTCATGACACTGACCGTATGACATCCAGCGGGCAAGTTAGTTTTCCTGGTATCTAGAAATTAGGAATCAAATCAGGAACTCAAGCTGAAAGACAAGAGACATTTGAGAAGCCCTAAAGCGAAACAAATGATCCTGAATTAAAGGGCACACGTGCACAGAATTGAAGAGTAGGGTTTGTTATGATTAAACCTAACTATGTGCACCAAGGCCTAAAGGATTGTATGCACTATAAATATCAGAAGCAGAAATCCTAGAGATCAAGCACTTTACCGAAGATCAGAGAGTGTAGACCAAGAGTCCTTGTGAGTGAAGAAGGTTGTTCTTCACGCGAGAATTGCGAGTGAATAAAGTGTGTTCTTCACGTGTGTATTGTGTCTTAGGAATACTTGTTCACCAAGTAACTGTATGCCGCATTAGTTAGGTAGTTTCTAAGCTGTTGTGCCACTCAAAGCTTTTAAGCAAGAGTGTGTGTCACTTGGTCAAAGCTGTAAAGCAAGATCAAGTTGTGTATGAAGTGTTTCTTCATATTTATTTTGCAATTGTGTACTGATATCATTGTGGTGTGATTGAGGGGGAATGAGTGGGAATACTCGGGTCTAAAGTGTCTCTAGGCAGAAGTGTCATTGGGTAGGTCTTAAGTGAGGAGTGAAAACTGGTGTGTTTGACTCTGAATTAATATTGCTGATAGTGATTTTCCTCCCTAACTTGGTAGCCCCTAGATGTAGGTGTTGTTGACACTAAACTAGGTGAACAATTGTTGTGTTATTTACTACTTTTACTTACAGCTTTATTATTTAGTACAATAGTCAATGTCACAATGGATGTTATAACTTTGGCAATAACATCCATCGTGGGCTTGCCAAAATTTCAATTGGCATCAGAGCAGGCACTCTGCCTATTTATTATGGGTGAGATCTAGGGAAATAAATTCTGGTACTATGGATAAAGATATCAGATTCACTAATAGACCTCCAATTCCGGATGGTTTTAATTATGATTATTGGATGCCTAGGATGATTGCATTCCTAAAATCCTTAGACAGCAAGGCTTGGAGAGCTGCAAACTCTGGCTGGGAACATCCTGTGAAGACTGACAAGGATGGAGCATATGTGCTAATTCCTGAAGAGGAATGGAACAAAGAGCAAGAGGTATTAGCTCTTGGGAACTCTAAAGCGTTGAATGAACTCTTCAATGGTATAGACAAAAACATCTTCAGACTGGTACACCACTGTGAAATGGTAAAGGATGTTTGGGACACTCTCAAAACTACTCATGAGGGAACCTCCAAGGTCAAAATGTCAAGACTTCAAATGCTAACCACCAAGTTTGAAGGTCTGAGAATGAAGGAAGATGAGACCATTCATGAGTTTTACATGAATGTTCTTGAACTTGCAAACACCTCAAGAGCTTTGGGAGAAAAGATGAATGAAGAGAAGCTTGTAAGAACAATTCTAAGGTCACTACCTAAAAAGATTGCTATGAAAGTAACAACTATTGAAGAAGCCTAAGACATATGCAACATGAAGGTGGATGAACTCATAGGTTGTCTCCAAACATTTGAGATGGGCATATGTGATCAGTCTGTGGAGAAAAAGAGCAAAAGTATAGCTCTTGTCTCAAACACTGCTGATTCAGAAGAAGAAGATGGTGAAAAGGAGGAGAATCTATCTGAAGCAATTGCCTTGCTTGGAAGACAGTTCAAAAAACTGGTCAAAAGGATAAATGCTAGGTCTAAACCCTATACCAAAAGCATGCCTACTGACAAAGAGAAATCTGAAGATAAAGTCAGCCAAATCAAAGGAGTACAGTGTCATGAGTGTGAGGGATATGGACACATAAGAAAGGAATGTCCCACCTATCTCAAAAGAAAGAAAAAGGCCTAACTATCACTTTGTCTGATGGAGATTCTGAGAGTGGATCAGAAGATGAGTCTGCAAAACATGTCACTGCTCTGAACAGTGTATATGTCTCTGATGGTGACTCAAGTGAAGGTGAACTAACTTATGATGAACTAGCAGATTCATATAAGAAGTTGTCCATTAGAAGCATTGAATTGTATCAGCAAGGAGAGCACCAGAAGAAGTGCATAATGGAATTAGAAGCTGAGAAGATAGAGCAGCTAGCAACAATAGACTCACTCAAAAGTAAGGTCAACTTATTGGAATCCAAAATGGAGTAGATGGCAAAATCCATAAGGATGCTAAATCCTGGGACAGACACTCTAGAAGAGATTTTGCAGAGTGGTTAGAGCTCAGGAAATAGGTCTGGACTGGGATTTGTTGACAGACAGAATCATGTTTTAAAACTCAAGAGATTACAACCTGAGATTCAGAACTTAAAAAGGATGTCACGATCAACGTCACAACATCCACCACATAGAAACTGGAATCAAGTCAAAAGACCATTCCAAGGTTATAGATGTTACCACTGTGGAAAACTTGGACATATCAAATCTGTGTGTTTCTGGATGCATGGATTTCTTAGTCGTCCTCATCAAAAGAAATCTAAACAGAGTGCTCATGTCAAAAGGCAGCATCAAGCAAAACCCAAGAAAGATGGTCCTAACAAGTTAAGACAATGGGATGTCAAGAACATGGCTTTAGTAGCTCAAGCTTCTCTAAAGATGTCAACCAAGGGTGATTGGTACTTTGACAATGGTTGTTCCAGACACATGACTGGAATAGAGAATATTTTGGTAAACATAAAACATTATTCCTCAAGTCATGTAACATTTGGTGATGGGGCTAGAGGAGAAATCAAAGGTGCTGGAAAACTAGATTGCCCGAAGGGTCCAAGACTGGATGATGTCTTGTTGGTTAAAGGACTGACTGTTAATCTCATAAGTATCAGTCAGCTCTGTGATCAAGGCTTCAGTGTAGAATTCACTAAAGATGAATGTGCTGTCATCAATGAAGAAGGTAAAGAAGTCATGAGGGGATCCAGAGCAAAGAATAATTGCTATTTATGGGAGTCTAGAAGTAACCTCACTGGATTAATCAATGATGAAAAGAAGGAGCAAAGATGGGTGGAAAAAGGGAGACATCCAACAAGGATAAAGAAGACCAAGGAGTCAGGAAGAGGTACTCCAAAGTGCCCACCTCATGGGAGAACAGGATATGATGAATGTGAGGACAGCAGGCAAGTCAAGATAGCATATCCAAAGAAGGTACATCATAGACATCTGGACCTGCTGTATTGGAATTTGATGGAATCCCTGAAAGATGGCCTGCATAAAGGAAGCAATGTCACTCAGGATGTCATGACCCTGTTCTGTGACATTAAGAGTATGAAATCTGTTGTATGCAAGAGAGCCATATTCAGGGATAACTGGGGTCAATATCAAAAGGCTGGTGTAAAACTTGGTGGTTCTGACCTAAATGATGTTGAAGTAGTTACACGAGGCCTCAAGGATACTCAATTTAAAAATTCTCTAAGAAAGTTGAGGACCCCTATTAATGATGAATTCTAGCAATTAATAGGGAATTATATTTTGAAAAATAATCACATTCTAATTGGTCAAAATATTGAATTCCCTCCTCTTCTACAAGCAAACCCTTCTGAACCCGTTCTCGTCTTCCAATCCACCTCTTGCCTTATCTCACACAACCCCATAAGAAAACCTCTTTCGTTACAACCTAAGTCATCTAAAATGTCTCAACAACATACATCCCCACCAAGCCCGACCCTGCTCAACATAAGAGCATCTCTGTGATGAATGTAAGCCCTCTTGGTATTAATTCTGGAAGAAGGAGTGAAGACCAGTCGCCAGCTACTTCACATGTAGACCAAGAAGGTCATAATGTACATGGAATCACCATCCCACTGCCTAGGGTTGATCCTTCTCCAATATCGAATAAGAACCATGAGGACAATTCTGAGTTCTCCCCGGATAAGACTAACCCTACCATAGAAAAACTAGCAAATTTAGCTAACAGTGTAGTACATGAGGAAGGACAGGATGATGATCTGAATGAAGCTCCTGCCAATGATGTTGGTGTATCTTCAGATGATGAATTCCTCAAGAATGTTGCTCCGGGCATAGCTCAGAAACTAATGACCAAGAAAGGCAAACCTAATCTGGAAGACAAGTCTCTCAAAAGTCATAGAAAAGGAGCTCATGTTGGGTCCTCCAAACCTAGGAGCAAAAATGCCTCCAAGAAAAGGAAAGTTACTGAGAGTATCCCTGAGTCTGAAGGTGATGTCATAACAGATGTCATTAACAACATCAATGTCAAACATTCATTGGGTAAGAGGCCACTTAAACCCATGCCAGCTGCCCCTCTGGACAACATCTCCTTTCACTCCATTCACAGTGTAACCAAATGAAGATATGTCTATCAAAGGAGAATAGCCCTTGAGAGAGAATTAGGGAAGGATGCCCTAGAGATCAAGGAGGTAATGGAACTCATCAACAAGGCTGGTCTGCTTAAGAGAGTCACTGGATTTTCCAGATGCTACGAGGGACTGGTCAAGGAGTTCATTGTAAACATACCTGACTCAATCTCTAGCAGAAACAGCAAGGAGTTCATGAAGGTATTTGTTAGAGGAAAGTGTGTGCAATTCTCTCTTGCTGTGATCAACAGGTATCTGGGGCGAGCAAATGATGGTACAACAGAATTGGATACTTCAAACAACCAGGTCTGCAAGATCATCACTGCAAATCAAGTCACAACATGGCCATCCAAAGGGAAGTTGTCTGCAGCACTGCTCAGTGTAAAGTATGCCATTCTTCATAGAATTGGAGCTACTAATTGGGTGCCTACGAACCATACATCCTCCATTGTTGTTGGACTAGGCAAGATCATTCATGCCATAGGTACCAAAGTTAATTTTGATTTTGGTCTATACATATTTAATCATACTGTTAAGCACTCCACAACCAGTGCTATCAGGTTAACTATTGCATTTCCCTCCCTCATTTGTGAGATCATCCTAACTCAACATCCTGGGATTCTGAACTCAAGCAATGTTGTCAGCAAGAGGGAGCCTGAACTGTCACTTCACTTTAAACTGTTTGAAGGAAGACATGTTCCAGATATGATGTTTACATCTTCTGAGAAGGTTAAGATCTCCAAGAGAATGATGATTGCAGAATTAAAGGAAACCTGTAAGGAGTTAGGAGAAACCATCAGTACAACTACTACCAGAAAAACAAAGCTAGAAGATCTTATCCAAAGGCTTGAAAGAGATGCAGAAAATAGTGGAGCTATGTCAGAAGAAGAGGTTGATGACAGTTGTGAGAATGTCCCAACCAATGTCAATAACAGTGACTTCAGTTCTTCCTCTGGTGAAGAAGATTGAGTATGTGACTCAATCTGCTGAGGTGTGCTACTGGCTTAATGTGTTTATGTTTCTTTCTAATTTGTGATGCTCTTCAGAGAGCACTTTTGTTGTAATGTAACCCCAAACAGTTGTAATGTTACAATGTATGATCTATGCTAAGTCCTTAGTTGGATCTTAATTTGTGGCTAAAAAGGGGGGGGGGGAGAGAGTATAATAGAAACAGCAGGTACAATAGATGAAATAAGAGAACAGCAGGTGGAAGAACAGGTGGTGTGCAGAACAGGTGGGCTAGCATATGTGCTATTGTGTGCACATGGTAGAATCATGCTTGCTGCTGAGGATTTGTGTGATAACAGCTACCTAGTGTTGTTAGTAATTTGCTAATGCAATGTGTGTGTGAATTCCTATGGTGTATAGGACTGTTTGTCAGAACAGATGGTTGATTGTGCATGTTGCTAACCATGTGTGATCCTAGAAGGTGTTTAGGAGTTGTGTGTGTCTACAGGATAGTAGCAGAGTGTGTTGTGCATCTCTTCAGGGGGAGTAGTGCAGATGTGTGTGGGCTTCAGGGTGTATGTCATCCTGAATGTCATAGCATCCAGAGCTGACTGGATGAATATGTGTAACTGCAGACTGTTTGCAGGATGTGTGCTCAGCTGAGAGGATATGCATCAGTTGAGGGGGAGTAACCTAGTGTGTTACTCAGCAAAGTGTGACATCTGTAGTTGTAACTAACAGATGGTTAAAAAGGTGAGTTATAATAGTGAGAGCTAACTATGAGGACTCAGAGAGGCTTGATCTAGTAACTATCCTGTATGACAGGACACATCATAAGTCTTCTGTTGTGTGTAAACTCTGATATGGTAACAGGGTGTTTTAGCCAAAAATTTGCCAAAGGGGGAGTTTATAAGTGCTCTAGATTGGCTGCATTTTGTGGCAAAACTTTAGAGTGTGCATGTATGTCATACTGAATGTTAGGACATACTTAATGATGTGTGTGCAAGGTAAGTTAACTATAAGTTAAGCTGAATGTCATACAGAATGTCATGACACTGATCGTATGACATCCAGCGGGCAAGTTAGTTTTTCTGGTATCTAGAAATCAGGAATCAAATCAGGAACTCAAGCTGAAAGACAAGAGACATTTGAGAAGCCCTAAAGCGAAACAAATGATCCTGAATTAAAGGGCAAGCGTGCAGAGAATTGAAGAGTAAGGTTTGTTATGATTAAACCTAACTATGTGCACCAAGGCCCAAAGGATTGTATGCACTATAAATATCATAAGGAGAAATCCTAGAGATCAAGCACTTAACAAAAGATCAGAGAGTGCAGACCAAGAGTCCTTGTGAGTGAAGAAGGTTTTTCTTCACGTGAGAATTGTGAGTGAAGAAAGTGTGTTCTTCACGTGTGTATTGTGTCAGGAATACTTGTTCACCAAGCAACTGTATGCTGTATTAGTTAGGTACTTTCTAAGTTGTTATGCCACTCAAAGCTTTTAAGCAAGAGTGTGTGTCACTTGGTTAAAGCTGTGAAGCAAGATCAAGTTGTGTATGAAGTGTTCTTCATATTTATTTTGCAATTGTGTACTGATATCACTGTGGTGTGATTGAGGGGGAGTGAGTGGGAATACTCAGGTCTAGAGTGCCTCTAGGCAGAAGTGTCATTGGGTAGGTCTTAAGTGAGGAGTGCAAACTGGTGTGTTTGACTCTGAATTAATACTACTGATAGTGATTTTCCTCCCTGGCTTGGTAGCCCCCAGATGTAGGTGTTGTTGACACTGAACTGGGTGAACAGTTGCTGTGTTATTTACTACTTTTACTTACAGCTTTATTATTTAGTACAGTAGTCAATGTCACAGTGGATGTTATAACTTTGGCAATAACATCCATCGTGTGCTTGCCAGAATTTCAAGAACTAACAAGTTCCATCACTTGGGGAATAACTTAACAAAGCTAAAAGCATACATAAGCATTCATTCAAACAAGATTAACATATAAAAGACCATGGTGACAACCAAGAAGAGATATGAAAGCATGTAACAACATCAAGCAAAGATTACAATCAAATCAAATGGTTACAACCAATAAAGCACAAAGATATTATAATATCTAGAAGAAAATGCTAGAGGTTCTTACAAGACCAAACATAAAAGGTAAAAACCACTTGAAATATCTTAATAAAGATGAAATGAAATGAGGTAACAACCATCAAGACAAACAACATATAATTTAAACAAGTTTAAGGCAAGCAAGTAACAACTTGAGGCAAGCATGTCATGTGGTTCAAAGAGTGCCAAATCTGTAAATCCCAATCCGCTGCTGTTGCACCCCAAATTTTGACCTCTTAGATCTTCATCATCATTCTAGGAGCATTATCATTGTTTATCTAACCTTAACCTATTTCAAGTTTGTCTTTGTTAAGATACAGGTGAATTAAGGTTCCGTACAGTTGGAAATCGAGGTTTCAACGGTTTAATCAGTCAATGCCTTGGATTGATTATCCATGAATGATGTCTCTAAACAATCAATAATACTCCATTGGTTCAAGTATGAATCAAATTTGAGATTGTAACTCGAAGATTAAAAACAGTGCGGTTCAGGACCCCCAATTAGGGTTTCTGATCAGGAAAAGTCAACTGTAGTTTGACTTTTGATTTAAAGGTGTTCCAATGATGGAGTTATGGTCCATGAAGCTCATATGGATTAGGTAAGTCCACTAAAGAAGTTTCAAGGCCTCAGAAGACCCACGACACCAACAATCAATTCAGAGGTTTTCGATCGTTCGATTCGTCTGACTGAAAAGTCAACCCATTGACCAACAAGGTTTTAACCCAAAATTGAAGCCAAATATGTTCCCAACATCATTTAATATCTAATTATGAAGTTTTGTGACCAATTGATCAAGAATTGAGAAGTAATCAAAAAGTTGGGGAATTAAGGTTTTGAAAAGGGCAAAGCCATAACTCCTTAACCACACAAGGGTTTTTGACCTAGTTTCAAGAGGAATGAGTTCCTAAAACAAACATAAATATTGTATTACCTAATTGGTGCTTTCTAAAAATTACAAGTGTGTTCCATAACTCTTCCTGGTTAGAGAGAACCGAGGTCCACAAGTTGGCAAAAACTCGCATTGGCAAAACCAAGTCAGCATGAGTTTTTTTATTCCAAAACCTCTCCAAATTGATGCTAATCAAATACTAAGCCTCATTTATGATGTTTACATCAATTCCCACGAAAATGGTACAAAGATCAAAAGAAATCATTATTTAATGCAAGTTGCAAAAGTGAATAGTGAAGAAAGAGAAAAAAGGTGGCTACCCTTGTCAAATCATCAACTTTAATTCAACAAGTCACCTCCTATCCTATCAAACATGATGAGAAAAATATATGGGGTATGGAGAATATCTTAGTAGAGTGGCTTAAAGACAAAGATGAAGATTGCATTGAAAAACTCAAAGATTTTCGTGATGGAAGGTTAAAATTGGCAATTTGCTTCACTTTTGCCCATACCTTGATCCAAGACTTTTGGCTATAAATAGAACTCACTTCCTACATCACAAACACACAAGTTTCATGCTATAAACCATCTATAACTCAATTCCTTAAACAATCACAAGTTCTTGCAAAATTTCATTAAGTTTCCAAAATCCCTCAAAATCTACTTTTGCAAAACACCTTTCAAAACCATTTCCAAACTTCTTCCAACTCAAGAAACACTTCAAACACATCAAATATGATGTATTGAAACTATCCAAATCACTTCCATATTTATGTAACAAGATTCTAGTGAGTTGGTCTTTGAAATCTTTGGATTTTGGAGATTTTCCTTCATTTACAAGGCATTTCGTCCACTAGCTTGCTTGGAGGTTGTTTGGAGCATCTATTCATCATCCTAGGAACATTTGAAGATCTTGGAAGAGCTTTCAAGATCTCTGGTTTTCTTATTGCTTAATCTTTCTTCAAGAGGTAAACCTAAAACTCATAAATGTGAACTTTCCATTTGCATTTCACATGCTACCATGACTGTTTTTAGGGTTTTTACCATGATGTTCTTAAACTTTTTCAACTTGTAACTTGATTTCTCTTGTGATATTGATCTTGTATTATTTATACATGTTTGTTAAAATGTTTATATAATCAAATTTGTTTGATTCATTGTCTTACCATGTGCATTTTATTCTTTTTATCATTTATATTTTTATGTTTCATTCACAAACTTAAAAACCACATAACCTCTCCATTTTAAATCATTTTTAAGTGGTTCTTTTTGAAAAATTATTGTGTTGTAACATATTTATATACAATTTTTAAAGAATTCTAAAAATCCTATTTTAGAAACACTTTGCATTATGAGAAAGTTATAACCCATTTTAGAGTTTTCACCTTCCTATCTTTCCTTCTTTATTTCAAGCATTTGGATTTCATTCTCTTTGAGTTTTTAATTTGAGATTATAAACATGGATTGTTAGATTCCTTGGGAATTTATGTTTGAATTTCAACTTTGTTTGTACACATTTAGGTGGTTCACCTTTAAAAACTTATGATTATCCCCATGAGGTTTTGAACCTTTTGTTTACATTGTGTGACATTGATGGTTTACATATGATATCCTTTACCTTTACCCCCTTTGTCCTAACCTTAGGATTGTAGTCGCCGTGCTTTATTTAGCATCTCGCCATGGACATTCTTTACCCTTTTATCCTAACCTTAGGATTGGAGTCGTCGTGCTCTATTTAGCGTCCCGCCGTGAACATCCTTTACCCTTTACCCCAACCTTAGGATTTGAGTCGCCGTACTCACTTTTAGCGTCCCGCCGTGGACATTCTTACACCTTCCTAACCTTAGGATTGGAGACGTCGTGCTCTATTTAGCGTCCCTCCGTGCATTCTCTCCCCTTTATCTTAACCTTAGGATTGGAGTCGCCGTGCTCTATTTAGCGTCCCGCCGTGGACACCCTTTATCCCTTTATCCTAACCTTAGGATTGGAGTCACCGTGCTCTATTTAGCATCCCATCATGGACATCTTTTCCCCATTATCCTAACCTTAGGATTTGAGTCGCCGTACTCATGTTTAGCATCCCGCCATGGATATTCTCTATCATAACAATCTCAACTTAGATTCAGGAGTCGCCGCACTCCATGTAAGTACTTCCCGATGAATACTTACATCCCCTTGAAACCTTGACCACAAGCAAGAGTTCCTCCCCCCTAGTCAGGGGAACTACGAACGCTCTGATTTCTCGATGAGAATACGTAGGCGCAAGATGCGACGTCTTGGCGAGCCCACTAACCAACTTCACACTTTTCCAATTAACCCATTAACTCACTAACAACTAACTTCCTGTTAACATTTATAACTTAGAATTGGAATCGCCATGCTCTATTTAGTCGTCCCGCCGTAGACATTCCCCGCGTTTATCTTTGCAACTTAGGCTTGGAGTCGTCGTGCTCTATTTAGCTATCCCGCCGTGGAAATTTCCTTCTTTGCTAACTTAACTTTAGTTTAGAGTCGCCGCACTCTACGTAAGTGTCTCGCCGCAGACATTTACTTTCCCTTTGGAATCTTGACCACAGTCAAGAGTTCCTCACCCCTAACCAGGGGAACTACGGTTGCTCTGATTCCAATCCCGTCAGGATACGTAGGCACGAGATGCGATGTCTTCGCGAGAAAACTTCGTTTTTACATTATATCTTTACCCTTAGCACTTTCCCTATAGCAAGCAAACTTTAGCAAACACAAATATTAACAATAGGTTCCTATACAGATGTTTAGGATGTGAAATACCTACCCTGTGCATAACCAAACTTTACCCTTGCATTTTAATAGGGTTTTTCTCTCTTTAAACCTTTTCTTTTTAGATAAATTAAAGTCCGGTTGTGAATTTAAGAATTAAAGATTTAAGTTAATCAATAGCTTGGTATCACGATTCTCACCGCAACAGAAATGGTGACTTCACTGGGGACTCACTCCTCTAAGAGGGTTAAGCCCACCTTGGTTATATTTGTGTTTGCTATATGTTTGCTTGCTTGTATATTTGTATATATTTGTACATATATCTGTTTGTGCCTGGATTTTTACTGTGTGCAGGGTTGGGTGCCTTAAGTGGTGAGATAAATCCTAACCCGGATTTGAGTGACACATAATATAGGATTGTGATATGATCAATAGTTGGGCTATTGGGAGTAGTCCCAATAAGTCTGACATATGATGTAATCACGCTCAGTGGAGACTCTTTGAAATGGTTAGTAATGCATGAGTATTCGTGTATTCACTAATTGTTTCAACATGAGTCTGCGAAGCTGAGGACCTTTAGTAACACTTTTACCCCACTTGGCCTTTTAGGATGTAGCGTGGAAATTGTTAGGGAGTAGTCCCTCAATAGTTGTCACGTGATGCTACACTCAGACGAGTTTATCTTGAGAATATTGTTGACTCACGTAAGTAGTTGCGTTAGTTGGCAATATCCGAAGGATTTACTATGACCCTGAAAACTTTGTTAGAACCCGTTATCCAGGTGCTTTAACCATAGTACACACCCCGTGGTTGGTTCTTCACCCAGACCCTGTTAGAACACAGATTGGTTCTTAATAAATATCTCTTTGTTTTGATGATAACTGTTAGGAAATTTTGTATTTAAGAATTATATACTCTAAAATTTGCTTGAGAGTTTTACTGCAGATTGAAATGAAATTAACACTCCAGAAGCAAATCTGAATGATATATAAGAAAGTAACTGACTCTGAAGCGCCATATGCATTCATTAGAAGATTCTGATTGCTGTTTACAGAAGATCCTGAGCGTAGTCTCCAGAAGGATCTGAAGCAAGAAGCTCCAGAAGATTCTGAAGCAGAATCATCTGAAGCTAGTCAGAAGCATCTGAAGCTAAGAAGAATATTGTATGAAGAGTTTCTCAAAGCATAGTTTCTACAGAAGTTTCTGAAAGTACTAAAGCTGCCAAGTACTGAAGTTCTGTGTCAAATATGCTTTGATGATCAACACGCTGAAAGCACACATGCTGCAGAAGACTCTGATACAGTAAAGTTCTGAACATCGTTAGAAGACTCTGACTCAATCAGATTCTAATGAACTTGCTGAAAACTAAAGAAGAAATATTCAAAGATTATATCCGTTGGAGTAAATCAAACGTCACTTTCCTCATTTGTGCTATACACAAGAACACAGACAAAAAGGATTTTTCTATGCTTTCTACTTCTAGGAAAGGTCACTTGATGTGAAGACAAAAAGGCTCAGACCTTTTTGGGACACTCTTCTCAACGTTCAGCTTCCTTGGATCAGCTGCCTATAAAAGGAAGACTCCACCAAATTCTTGAGTTAGACATTTTTGCTGAAAAGAAATCATAACATTTAAACCTCTCATTCTTTCATATTCTTCTTAGAACTATTTGTACTTAAACTTAAGAGAAATATCACTATTGTGATAAAAGCTTTTTAGAAGCATTCATACTCTTGTATTTAATTTACATTGATTGTAAAGGTTTACCTTAAGAGGATTCAGTTGGAATCAGTAGCTCTTGAGAAGACTAAGAAAAGTTGTTCTTAGGTGTTACTATTGTAATCTGTTTGATTAAATAGTGGATTAAGTCCTTGTTGAGAAAGGCAAATCACTCTAGGAAGGGTGGACTGGAGTAGTTGAGTTCAACGAACCAGGATAAAAATAATTGTGTTTTATCTCTATAGTTTTAATCTTTCATACTTATTCAACCCCCCTTCTAAGTATTATCTCACCTTCAGTTGGCATCAGAGCTCCGGTTCTGTGTGTGCTACCACTTAACAGTGTCAGTAAAGATCCAGAGGGAAATACTTTGATATATATTTATTTGTTACAATGGTTGATAATAGAATATCCAACATTAACAATAAATATGAAGAAAGGGACAGGATCAGCACCAAACCCCTTATGTTTGATGGAGAGAAATTTGATTACTGGAAAGACAGAATTGAGAGTTTTTTCCTAGGATATGATGCTGATCTATGGGATCTAGTCATAGAGGGATATGTCCATCCCACATATGGGAATGGCAAGAAGATAGACAGAAAATCTATGACAGATGCTCAGAAGAAAGATTTTACAAATCATCACAAAGCCAGGACTATATTATTGAATGAAATTTCCCATACTGAGTATGAAAAAATTACAAACAGGGAAACTGCTTTTGATATGTTTGAATCCCTAAAAATGACTCATGAGGGAAATTCTCAAGTTAAGGAGACAAAAGCTCTGGCTCTGATCCAGAAGTATGAGGCCTTCAAGATGGAAGACTCTGAATCTGTTGAAGCCATGTTCTCCAGATTTCAGATCCTCACAGCTGGGCTGAAGGTTCTGGACAAGGGATACTCTACATCAGATCATGTAAAGAAAATCATCAGAAGTCTGCCTACCAGATGGAGACCAATGGTGACTGCCTTGAAGATGGCTAAAGATCTGAACAAGATCTCTCTAGAAGAACTCATCAGCTCGCTAAGGAGCCATGAAATTGAGCTTGAGGAAGATGAACCTCAGAAGAAAGAAAAAGGTAAATTTGTTGCCTTAAAATCTAACAAAATTGCTAAAGCTTTGCAGGTTATTCAAGAAAGCTCTGAAGAATCTTCTTCTGAAGAAGAAGATGAATTATCCATGTTGTCCAGAAGGATCAACAGACTCTGGAAGCACAAGGGAAAGAAGTTCAACAACTTTAGAAGATCTGATAATAGAAAGCAATCTTCTGGGCACAGAAGATCTGGCAAGAAAGAAGTTCTATGCTATGAGTGCAAAGAACCTGGGCATTACAAGAATGATTGCCCCAAACTTCAGAAAGAAAAACCCAAGAAGAAGTTTAACAAAAAGAAGAAGGTTCTGATGGCAACATGGGATGACTCAGATGAATCTGAATCATCTTCTGAATCAGAAGAAGAATGTGCTAATGTTGCACTAATGGCCAGCACAGAGGATCAAGAGGAAGGTACCTCATGATATGAATCAGATTCTGAATCTGATGATGACGCAGAAGAGGTAATGGCTAAACTTACCAAAGAAGAACTTATAAAAGTTTTAACAGAAGTTCTTAAAAGTTATAACAATATCAAACTCAAATACAAGAAGCTGAAAAGCAATCTTGAATCTGAGATTGATCTTCTGAAGACAGAACTTGTTGAGCAAAAAGAAATTAATCTGAAAATCAAAAATGACTTTGAAATAACTCAACAAGAATCTGAATCTAAGACTAAGTCATGTGAAAACATTTTAGAAAAATATGACTCTAGCTTTCAGAGATTTCTTACTAAGAGCATAGACAGAAGCAAGATGGCTTCTATGATCCATGGTGTTAGTGGAAACAACAGAAGAGGTATTGGATATGAATCTTCATCTGGAAGCAATCCAAAATCTGTTGACAAACTTTTCTTCAAGAAGACACCTCTGTATTGTCAATTTAAATTTGGTCACTTAAATGACATTAAACACACAAGCTCTGAGAAGAATTCTTATGTGTTTAAACCCAAGGCAAGTCAGAATAAACATTATGTTGAAAAACAGAAGTTTAGACAAACCTACAAACCAACTAACCCCAAAGGACCCAAGAAGATCTGGGTACCTAAAAACAAAATAATTCTTGTTGCAAATGTTCTTAGCAGCAAGGTCAGGACGCCAATCATGGTACCTGGAATCTGGATGCTCACGACACATGACAGGAGAAAAGTTTATGTTCCAAAGCCTAGAACTTAGATCTGGAGGTGATGTGAAGTTTGGAAGGAACCAGAAGGGCAAGATCATTGGATCTGGCACTATTGGAAATGGTAAACTTCCCTCTATTACTAATGTTTTACTTGTTGAAGGGTTAAAGCATAACTTATTATCCATAAGTCAATTAAGTGACAATGGTTATGATATTACCTTTAATCAAAAATGTTGTAAAGCTATTAGTCAAAAGGATGGCTCTATCCTATTTAGTGGTAAGAGGAAAAACAAAATTTATAAAATAAATCTTTCAGAACTTAAAGTTCAAAATGTTAAATGCCTCTTGTCTGTTAGTGAAGAGCAATGGGTCTGGCACAGAAGATTGGGCCATATTAATATGAGACGTATATCTCAGATTAATAAACTTAATCTTGTCAGAGGACTCCCTAATCTGAAGTTCACTTCAGATGCTCTTTGTGAAACATGCCAGAAAGGGAAGTTTTCAAAAACATCTTTCAAATCAAAAAATGTTGTTTCTACTTCTAAACCACTAGAATTACTTCATATTGATCTGTTTGGACCAGTGAAAACTGCATCCATCAGAGGCAAGAAGTATGGATTAGTCATTGTTGATGACTTTAGTAGATGGACATGGGCAAAGTTCTTAAAACACAAGGATGAGTCACATTCTGTGTTCTTTGACTTCTGCAAGCAAGTCCAGAATGAAAAGAATTTCAAAATTATAAAAGTCAGAAGTGATCATGGTGGTGAATTTGAAAATAAATATTTTGAAAAATATTTTTCTGAAAATGGAATTGCTCATGATTTTTCCTGTCCTAGAACTCCACAACAGAATGGGGTTGCAGCGAGGAAAAACAGAACTCTGCAAGAAATGGCCAGAACCATGATCAATGAGACAAATCTGGCAAAACATTTTTGGGCAGAAGCAATCAACACAGCCTGTTACATTCAGAACAGAGTGTCTGTTAGACCTCTTTTGAAGAAGACTCCTTATGAACTGTGGAAGAACAAAAAGCCCAACATTTCATATTTTCATCCTTTTGGATGTATTTGCTATATGTTGAATACCAAGGATAATCTGAGCAAGTTTGATTCCAAAGCACAGAAGTGTTTCATGCTTGGATATTCTGAACGCTCTAAAGGCTACAGAGTATACAACACTGAGACACAAATTGTGGAAGAATCCATTCATGTCAGATTTGATGATAAGCTTGGCTCTGAAAAGCCAAAGCAGTTTGATAACTCTGCAGATAGGGAAGTAGTCTTTATTGACTCTGAAGTTCCAGAAGCAGATAAAATTCAAGTGAAGGAACCAGAAGCAACTCCAGATGCTACTCCTTTAACTTCTCAGATGAATAATCTAAACATTTTTGAAGAGTCAACTATTAGAGGATCATCATCCAGAATTAAAGCTTCTCATCCAGAGGATGTCATTATTGGAAAGAAGGATGATCCCATCAGAACAAGATCCTTTCTAAGATCATCTGAAGCATCACTATTTGGACTAGTGTCAGAAATTGAACCATCTTCTGTAGATGAAGCTCTGCAAGACAATGATTGGATTATTGCCATGCAAGAAGAGCTAAATCAATTCAGCAGAAATGATGTATGGGATCTAGTTCAGAGACCTCAAGGATTCAATATAATTGGTACAAAATGGGTCTTCAGAAATAAGCTAAATGAGAAAGGAGAAGTTGAAAGGAATAAGGCAAGGCTGGTTGCTCAAGGGTACAGTCAGCAAGAAGGTATTGATTACACTGAGACATATGCTCCAGTGGCAAGGTTAGAATCTATACACCTTCTTATTTCATTTGCTACATAAAATAACATCACTCTGTATCAGATGGATGTTAAAAGTGCATTTCTTAATGGTATTATAGAAGAAGAAGTTTATGTCCACTAACCTCCTGGTTTTGAAAATGAAAATTTCCAGATCATGTTTTCAAATTAAAGAAATCTCTATATGGTTTAAAACAAGCTCCCAGAGCTTGGTATGAGAGATTGAGCAATTTTCTTCTGGAGAAGAATTTTATCAGAGGCAAAGTGGACACAACACTCTTTTGTAAATCAATTAAGAAAGATCTTCTAATTTGCCAAATTTATGTAGATGATATTATTTTTGGATCAACAAATATTATGCTTGGAAAGGAGTTTGCTACATGTATGCAGGCAGAATTTG
This sequence comes from Lathyrus sativus, assembly GCA_963859935.3. Taxonomy (NCBI): domain Eukaryota; kingdom Viridiplantae; phylum Streptophyta; class Magnoliopsida; order Fabales; family Fabaceae; genus Lathyrus; species Lathyrus sativus. The sequence continues at coordinate 282,414,989 of OZ012738.1, forward strand.
AAATGAGCATGATGGGAGAACTCAGATTCTTTCTAGGAATCCAAGTTAATCAAACTCCAGAGTGCACCTACATACATCAGACAAAATATGTTAAAGAACTTCTGAAGAAATTTAACATGTCTGATAACAAGCTGGCAAAGACTCCAATGCATCCTACTAGCTCTCTTGGCAAGGAAGAGGTAAGTAAGAAAGTAGACCAGAAGCTCTACAGAGTTGGATTCTGTGATGCTGACTACGCTGGAGACAGAGTGGAAAGAAAAAGTACTTCTGGAAGTTGTCAATTTCTAGGAAGAAATCTAATCTCCTGGTGCAGCAAGAAGCAACCCACAATTTCACTTTCAACCACAGAGGCTGAATACATTGCTGCTGCTGGATGTAGCACGCAGATGCTCTGGATGAAGAGTCAACTAGAAGATTATCAAATTTTTGAAAGTAGCATTTCTATCTTTTGTGACAATACTTCTGCTATATGTTTGTTCAAGAATCCCATTTTACATTCTAAGGCAAAACATATAGAAATTAAGCATCATTTCATCAGAGACTATGTTGCATGAATTTTGCATTACCGTATTTGTATGAACACTTTTGTTTGCAAACTGGCTTTCCTCTCAAGGAATTTTCAAAAATTGAGAAACTTGGTCGGTGATCCTATCAGGGGCAAGTTCTTTTCGCATCCTGTCGAAGAATCAGTTCAATATCTGTTCAGGGAAAGGTCTTCTCAGATTTTAGACTCAGACTGGGGCAAGCCTTCCAAGCACACAATGGATCAGTCATTTTCAACATCAGACAAGCTGAAGTAATTATCAGTTCATCTACAACAGACAGCTAAACTGGGGCAGTTTACTTGAAGGATCCCCAAGCAGTTATTCATCATTCCTACAAGGATCATCTATTTGACACAATTGAATACTGTGGCTGAGATGTTCTCGGAAGTAGCATCTTTAGTCCCCAAGCAGAATGACAGTGATCGCCGTGTTGAGGAATCAGTCTTTCAGTCTTGTCATCTCACCAAAAGAGTCGAGCCTTGTCATCGACGTCTACATTTGCATTTTGGTCATATACCATCTGCATAATTCATATACATATGCATAACATGAGTGTTTCATCCTCATTTGCATTTCTCCCGAGGTCGTGGTTTATCCACGTCTTACCTTGTGGCCAAAGTCCAACTCACTTGGCACCTACCAAATAGATTTTTGTGTCGTGTTTATCTGATGTTCTTCCAGATATGACATTTCTTATCCAATTGTTCTTCCGGATATGTCTGTTACTACATACATTCGATACTCTTCTCAGATACTATGTTTATACCTTTCATTCAAAACCATTATTGGGTGTCTGGTTCCCTTTTATCCAACGATATTCTTGAATGTCACCTTTGTTTGTCTCTCTCTGATGTTTTTCCAGATTAAGTCTTTGTTCTGATGTTTTTCCAGAATCTATCCGATTTTTTTCCGGATATGTTTCTCTCTCTGATGTTTTTCCAGATTGAGTCTTTGTTCTGATATTCTTCCAGAACTTATCTGATGGTTTTCCATATATTTACCTTGATTCTGATGTTTTTCTAAAATCTATCAGATGTTTTTTCGGATATGCTTCTCTCTCTGATGTTTTTCCAGATTGAGTCTTTGTTCTGATGTTCTTCCAGAACTTATCTAATGGTTTTCCAGATATTTACCTTGATTCTGATGTTTTTCCAGAATCTATCCGATGTTTTTCCGAATATACTTCTCTCTCTCTGATGTTTTTCTAGATTGAGTCTTTGTTCTGATGTTCTTCCAGAACTTATCTGATGGTTTTCCAGATATTTACCTTGATTCTGATGTTTTTCCAGAATCTATCCGATGTTTTTCCGGATATGCTTCTCTCTCTGATGTTTTTCTAGATTGAGTCTTTGTTCTGATGTTCTTCCAGAACTTATCTGATGGTTTTCCAGATATTTACCTTGATTCTGATGTTTTTCCAGAATCTATTCGATGTTTTTCCAAATTTGCTTCTCTCTCTGATGTTTTTCCAGATTGAGTCTTTGTTTTGATGTTTTTCCAGAACTTATCTGATGGTTTTCCAGATATTTACCTTGATTCTGATGTTTTTCCAGAATCTTTCCGATGTTTTTCCGGATATGTTTCTCTCTCTGATGTTTTCCAGATTGAGTCTTTATTCTGATTTTTTCTAGAACTTATCTGATGGTTTTCCAGATATTTACCTTGATTCTGATGTTTTTCCATAATCTATCCGATGTTTTTCCGGATATGTTTCTCTCTCTGATGTTTTTCCAGAATGAGTCTTTGTTCTGATGTTTTTCCAGAACTTATCTGATGGTTTTCAAGATATTTACCTTGATTCTGATGTTTTTCCATAATCTATCCGATGTTTTTCTGGATATGTTTCTCTCTCTGATGTTTTTCCAGATACTCCCTTTAAATTCTGATGTTTTTCCAGAATCGTTCCGATGTTTTTCTGGATATATATATATATATATTTTTTGTTCTGATGTTCTTCCAGAACTCCTTTGTTGCTTATCTGATGTTCTCCCAAATATGTCTCCAAACCTCTTCCCGTACATTTAATACCCTTCTAAAATGTTTCAGATGAACCTTCAAAATATATGACTTCAATGTGCTTCTTTGGATATGCTCTGGAGTTTATTCAATGTTTTTCTGAGTATCTTTGATATATTGCAGAGTTCATTTGATGTTCTTCTGAATGTCTCTGATGTTTGTTTCTGTGTCCCTGTTATATTTCCCAGATTTCTCCTCACCTCATTCATTGATATTTTGAATGTTGTGACTCTTTTCCATCCAGTTCCGTTCATGGATGATGTCTGTTGTTTCCTTAGTGTGTCGAGTCCCCTGTGAGTAATTACTCGTCTTATTGTCGTTCTTTAATTTTTGCACGTGTGTTGTACCCCAAAATTTGCCCAACTTTTCTTTACCTAGCTTATGGTTCATTTCATTCATATTAGCATTATCATTTGTATTTCATTGACATGTATGCAGGAGATAAAGAGGTATGAGTACCAATCAAGGCTATACAAGACTATGAAGCTAGCTAAGAAAGTTATTCAAGTGTTCAAGGGTTGATATCCCTGTCAGAGAAGTTAAAAGATCCTCAGAGAGAGTGGTTGAAACCAAGAGGGTGTGTCTTCTAACTTGAGAGTTGTGGAAAGCCATCAGATGATTCTGAGGTCATGGAGATGGACTTGAGGTCTTCATAGAGCTCATGAGGAGTGTTAAAGATCACTTTGAGGCCTAGACAGGTCATTGTGCAAGATTGAGAAGCCTCAGCCATGTGTGGTGCAATTAGGGTTTGACTGGGTCAACCCTAGGTCAACTGATGATTTGAACAAGGTTGAGACCTAATTCAAGAACCATGTTATCATGGATTGATGCATTAAGATGTTATAAGGATTACTCCAAGGTCAACTCATCATGATTTAAGAGTTTGAGAAATTTCAAGCTAGGGTTTCTAAGGCTTGACAGTGTAAAATCCCCTAGTTTGACCCCTATCTTCAAGGCAGTTTAGCTCAAGATGGGAGTGTCATCTCATCTTGCCCCCAACATGAATGTTGTAGAGCATGATCTTAGCTTTAATTTGAGTACTAGAAGTCCTTGATAGGATTTGTAGAACTCAAGTTATGACTTTGACAAGTTACAGGTCATCTGAGGTATGTGAATTTGGGAGCTTGAAAGTTGTCCAACTTGCATGAAACGTTGTTCCTATGAACTTTTGGTCAACATGAACGTTGTTCCTTATCCTCTTAGATTTCTAGAGAGTACTAGAAGTCCTTGATAGGATTTGTAGAACTCAAGTTATGGCTTTGACAAGTCAAGGGCATTTTGGTCATTTGGAGATTATAGGTCATTTCAACCATAAGGCCATAACTCTTATTTCCATGCTTCAAATGGGAAAATGTTCAACATCAAACTTGTTTAAAATGATGTTTTAAGGCTAGCAAAGAGGTCATGAGATGTTGAAAGTGCTTGTAGCTCAAAGTTGCAAAAATGACCTAAAATAAGGAGGATTTTCAAATGAACCAAAGTTGGAAATTGATATTTGTGATCTACATGTCCAAACCAAGGCATGTAATATATCATTTTGATTCTAAAAAACATTTTAAGAACATTGGTTTAGCCACATTTTTGAATTGAAGTTTAATTTGTGGACTTGCTTTGAAAAGTAGTTACTTACATCTTAAGTAACATTTGCCAAACCTAAATTCAAGGCATGATCAAGGTCCCTTGCAAGCCAAACACATCCAAAATACCATGAGGGGAGAAATTGAAAGGAATTGAGAGTGATTTCAAGCTGTTAGCAGAATGGAGCATACCATGGCATGTGAGTGAACTTCTCATGACATGAGAGATTGAACTTCTCATTAGAAGGATCTAGAGGTTTCTAGATCATACCTACATGTTCTATATATTGAATAGAGATGATCCAAGGCCAAGGTTGGTGATGATTGAAGGAGAGAGCAGAGATTGAGTTTGGAAAATTCTTGCTTGCAACTGAATTCGGTTACATCATTTCACTCACTTTCCATCCATTTTCTTGATTGCAATCTCTTCCATGGATGCTAGGGAATGATTCCATATCATAAACAAGGAAAATTCGTGGCTGATTGGTGTTCTTGATATCAGTTTTTTCCACCTACAACTCAGAGTTGGTTCCAAGAATTGAAGCCATTTCAATCAATTCTATTGCATACAGAAGCTTGGAAGGGATTCACTGAAGGAGTCTGGAGCATTTGAAGGCTCGATTTGAAGGCTTGCTACTTCTGTGCACACGAAATTTTCAGGTTGGTTACTTCTGTGCACACAAAATTTTCAGGTTGGTAACTTTCGATCTCCAGCTTGTTTTAGTTAGAATTAGGAGGAATTAGGGTGTTAGATGCATTGAGGATTGATGTAGGAAGGTTTTCAGATCAATAATTTGAGAATTAGTGACCAATTAGGGATGTTACCATTTTCGATTGAGAGTTGGTTCTTGCGAATCTTGAGGTTTCAGAGAGAATTAATGGTATAATTGAGTTCCTTGTGAAATTTGGGACAAGTTTGATCAAGGGATCGTGGCCTATGGTGGACTCTATGGCAAACTCGGGTTGTGGAATGGTGATCGGAGAAAGTCACCGGCGGTGGTTTTGGGCGCGCAGGTGACCTGAGTTGCATAGGTTTGAATTGGGGAAGATGATCCCAGGACCATTGGATCATGGTTGGACTTTGACTGGGAACCTCATCCAACGGCCACGCGTGTTTCTTTTTTTTGTGAAGGACTCTGAACTATAATGAAACGATGCGTTTCATTAATCAATTGTTATGGGCTTAATGCATTAGTTGATACCTGCACCCCCCTCATGGCCCAATCCATAGAATGAACTGATTTTGCTTACTATCTGCACCGTGTGTTTATCATTTTCTTGTGATTTTCTATTATTTTTTCATTTTATTTATGGTTAATGATTAATTCATAAAAAATGGGAAAATGATTCAATTAACCCCATTCTTTTTGCATTGGATTCATGATAGAGTCTAGTATTTTTTAGATAAAAAATATTATTATTTCATGCATTTTCTGATTTTATGGGAATTTTTACATTTTAATTGATATTAAAATAGTCATGTTTGATGCTTGATATTGGTGAATTTGGTTTGATCATGTGATGATGATTTTGATACTGATTTTTTGTGAGTAGTTAGCATAGATATGCATGCTCCCCATAGATGTTTCTCACATTTTTGTGATGAACATAAGTGGTAGTTTAGGTTGAAACCTTTAGAAGCTCCATTCTTAGGGTTTATGGTTGATACCTTGTGGTTTAGATTTTATTTTTAGAACTTGGTGGATGATTCAACCTCTGATTTTTGTATGGTAGATTCATGATTGAATTAGGTTCCATTAGGAATTTTTCTAGGAATTTACAATGTAGTTTACTATTTTTGTTTGATTTTAGTTTAGGTGCTAACTTTAGATGATTCTAATGCACTAATTCAACTAGATTAACTTCCTTAGTTCCCTTAGATTAGGGTTTTGCTTTGCTTGTTCTTGGATGATGTTGAAGGCAAGTTGAAGATGCATTGTATTTCTTGAAGAGGCTTGGATGTGAGGATCTTCCCTTCTTTTGGTGTAGTTTTGTTTAGGTATTAAGATTAGGGTTTTGTAGGCAAAGCTTCTAGATAGATTCTCTTTCTTCATAAACATGGATGATGTTGATCACTTCCATTCTTCCCTATTATGAAAGGTCCCCTTGTAAAGGCCTCATCCCTCCTTTGGTAGGATGTGTGGTTCTTTACAAGTTGGTAGAACCTTTGAGGGTCCCTTTCTCTGATGACAGGAGGCTTAGTGGTGACCTTTGGTCTTCACTCTGCTACCAATCATCCAAACTTTGCTCTTGATGGATGAATCTTTCTCCCTTGATAGAGGATGGAGTTCCTTGCTTGAAGAAGATTGAAGGATGGAGTTGATACTTCTTTGTGGTTGGAGATTATTCTGAGAAGCTGAAGCTTGTAGATGAAGAGGAACTAGTTGATACTGGTAAAGAAGAGAGAGTTGAAGCTTAAAGGCCAAGAAGAACAAGTTGACACTTGTGAAGAGGATCCAATTGAAATTGAGTGAAGAGCTGAGGCTTGAGAAATAAAGGATGAGTTGACACTTATGTTGAGACATTGAGAGCCTGAAGGAGTCAAGTTGATACTTGCAGTTAGAAGTGAAGCCTGAAGGTGGAGTTGACTGAAGAGCTGAAGCTTGAAGAAGAAAGAATAAGTTGATACTTATGTTTGATGTGTTAGAAGCTTGTAGAAGCAAGTTGATACTTGCTATTGAAGATAATAGCCTTGAAGAGAAGTTGAAGTCTGAAGACTGGACTGCTGTCAGAGGAGGGCTTTAGCTGTGGAAGCTGTTGATCTGTTTTTTTTCCTCTTGTCTGTTTGCTTGCTGTGCAACTGTATTGGTGTGACTTGTTTGATTTGCTTGATGCATTAGAATAAGTTCATATTTAGACTGATTTAAGCTAGGAGCATGATTGCACTAGAGGTTAAGTTGCTCCCTCTGCTTGTATTTTTACTGTATGGCTTTGCTTGCGGGTATTCGGTAGAGCCCTGCTCCCTTGCCTATGTGGTTTATATTTTTCTTGATGGCATAGTATTTTACTCCTTCTGTATGATTGCAGTTATTGTATTTTGCTTGATAGCACTTCATGTTATTTTTCTCTGTATGATTGCAGTTATTCATATCTGGCTTGAGGTTGAGATGAGCTTGTGGAGGCTGAAGCCCTACACACATTTCCTCCCTCACTTGCATTGCATGCATTTTACAGTCGTTTACTGTTTACTGTTTAAGCTGATGCTTTATCTGTTTCTGTATATCATTAACATGATCCCCTAGGAATATCACTTCCTTTGATAAGGAAGTGATGGTAGAACTTTAGGTGGAAACCTATGCATGATAACTTCTAGGAGTTCCCTGTTTCAAACCTCAACCATAGGATGAATCCTTGGCATGACAACAGTAGGACTTTATAGTCTCCCCTTAGTTGAGCCTGTTCTCTCTTCTCATCTCAAAACAAATTAAAATACAGTAATGAAGGTTAACTGACGTCGTACGTTACGAGCCTTAAGCTATCTGAGAAAGGATTGTTGGAGAGTTTCTTTTCAACAGTCTAGATGTTTAGTATGGCACCCTTTGGGTGACATGCGACGCATTCACTCTCAAGTTATAGTCTCTAGTGCGATACTAGTTGCAGACAACCATAAAAAACAGTTCTTCCGTAAAAGACAGAAAACAAACTTCAAACCTTTTTGCCCCGTGGGCCCGTAAGTCAGAGGAAGCTTTTCTGAAGAAAAGAGTGTCGTTAACTCCCAGTTCTACCGCAAACGGTAACGCCTAAGTCTCCAAGGGTCGAGCTGCGTACATCCAACTGCTGGAACTGTTTGTTAACCCTACTCGATAAAAATAGATGAATATGAATTCCCGTAATCCGTATTATCCCGAACTACGTAAGCTCTGATCTCTCATATCTGTTGAGAGTACGTAGGCACAATACTGACGTATTGGCGAGCCACCTTCCCCATCACCTGTATTTAGGCGAACTACGTTGACTCTGATTTCTCATTCTCTGATGAGAATAGGTAGGCATAAAGTGCGACGCTTTGCCGAGTCATTTTCTTTCCTTTTCAGACCAGCCTTGATAGGTAGATAGATAAAAGCAACCCGTCCCGTAAACACAACAAGCGTGGATCCCATCGAGTATGATGGACGTGAGGGGTGCTAATACCTTCCCCTTGCGTAACCGACTCCCGAACCCAGACAACGGTTGCGAAGACCTTGTCTTATACCTTTTCGTCAGGTTTTTCCGATCGTTTCCTTTCCCGTTCTGAGGGATAAATAACGAAAGGTGGCGACTCTTCTGTTTTTGCCGGCACCTTATTTTCGCGGAAGCGACAGCTGGCGACTCTGCTGGGGACTTGATAGTTTCCTGGGATCCAACGTCCCGTGTGCGACTCAGTTTGGGGATCCAACGTCCATGCGAGAGTCAATCCTAGCGCTTGTATGATTACTTGTTGGGTTGTGTTTATTTATCACACTTTATTTCCCGCAATTTACTTTCAGTATGATATGATTATCTGTGCTTTTGTGGGAGGGGCATTCTGATGAGTGAGAAGCCAGACCCAGGCTTGAGTGTACTTAGCATTAGTTGTGGAAATTAGTGGGCGCGTGCTTGCTTTGCAGGCACTAGTGTCTCATGAAATCCACGCTCAGACGAGGTTCTCCCGGTTGACTTCTTTTTCAACCCTTTGGGTTGAGAGGGTTGTTGGTTTGGAGGATTGTCGACTCTAGGGACCGATCATTTGGAATTCAGCCGAGTGAGGCCGCTTCATGAGCTGGTGATGCCACACCTTCTGGGTATCGTATCACCCCTCTTGAATGTCTGTGACGCTGATGACCGCATAGGATGCCGAACTTGTGTCAGTATAGGTCCCTACCTATGAGCAGGGTTGGGTTTGTTACAGGAAACCTTGACCTTCAGACTACCTGGTTTTCTTGATAGTGAATCGGTTTTGGTTGGGATCAGAGGATCTCATCAGCGGATGTATGTTTGTTCTTGACAGAGCAGAGTTTTGGTCATGTACCAGAGGTCCCTATTATCAGAGATGTCTGTTCTTGACAGAACAGAGTTATGGTCCTGTATCAGAGGTCCTTATTATCATATGTGTATTTGTTCTTGACAGAGCAGGTTTTTGATTGGGATCAGAGGATCTCATCAGCAGATGTGTATTTGTTCTTGACAGAGCAGGTTTTTGATTGGGATCAGAGGATCTCATCAGCAGATGTGTATTTGTTCTTGACAGAGCAGGTTTATAGTTGGGATCAGAGGATCTCATCAGCAGAAGTATGTGTGTTCTTGACAGAGCAGAATTTATGGTCCGATATCAGGGTTTTCTTATTACCAGAGATTGTGGTTGTTCTTGATAGAGCAGGATTATGGTTTTGTTGATACAGAATCTCCACAGCACAGTCGTCTTGATCTCCTGCTGCATGATTGCATTTTACATCGCTTTGCATACTCATTTGCATTTTATTAACGTGTGTCTGTGTTGCAGGTACCGTTTCCCCCCGATTCAGGATTTCTTGCCTTCTATTGTGTTATTATGGGTTCCCTGAGGAAGACCGTGGCTTACAAGCTCCCCACTCCTGATGTTGTTCAGCTGACTGGTTTGATTGCTTTAGCAGATGATTCTGTGAGAGATGAATTCAGAAAGTCTTACGGTAAACTGCTCCGTTGAGATGCTTTACTTTCCAGGATTTTGTTCTCGCACCCACACTAGAGGAATATGCTGATTTTCTAGGTGTGCCTATCAAGAGGCAGATGCCTTTTGTTCATATGGATGCTGAGCCTAATCTGGCTAGTCTAGCTCCCTCACTTCATCTGGATGCCTCCGAGTTGGTTTTGTCTAGTTGGAACAAGGTTCTCGGTTTCTCCTTGCAGTTCTTAGTGGGAAAAGCTCAGCAGTGCGCCAAAGACGGATGTTGGGTCGTGTTCAACGCCATTCTCGCTCTGTGCATATATGGCATCATTCTGTTCCCCAATATGCCCGAATTTGTAGACTTCGACGCATTTCGCATCTTTGCATCAGGGAATCCAGTCCCTACCTTGATAGGAGATGTCTACCATTCCGTCCACTACAAAAACGAGAACAGAAGGGGTAAGAATGTCTCATGCTGTGTGCCCCTACTCTATAGATGGCTTGATAGTCATCTACCCAAGAAGGGTCCCTTTGCTTCATCTGCAGCCACAGCTGAGTGGTCCGAGCGTTTGATGAGTCTGTCAGCGGAGGATATTGCCTGGTTTGATAGAGATAGGTTGGGTACCGAGATCATCTTCAGCTGCAGAGGGTTTCCGAACGTGCCTCTGATAGGCAGAAAGGGTTGTATAAACTATAATCCGTCTCTGCTAGTCCGACAGTTTGCTTATACTTTGAGAGCTCCGCCAAAGGATGAAGAGGTGCAGGAATCTCTGTACCTCACTGGTCTTCTAGAGGGGGATATGTTGTCTAAGCTTCAGCACGCTTGGCATGGTATCAGTAAGCGAGGAAATCCGTTGCTGGGGAGGAGCAATAGCCAGGCCTACGCCCCATATGTGACTTGGATCAGAGCCAGAGCGGACGCCATAGGGATGCCGTTTCCTCCTGCCAAGCTAGAAAGCCCTCCAGTGATTGAAGAGCCTGCCACCGTGCCTATTCAGCAGCATAATCAGGTGTTAGCTGAGAGAGATGAGCTGAAGAAGGCAAATGAAGAACTGAAGAAAGAATTGGCTCAACTCAGAAGCGAGAGAAGCGAAGTCGTTCATTCTTTCAAGAGGCAGACAGAGCTGGTGAACCAGTTACGGACATATTTGACTAAGCAGATGGCCGAGCGTGAGCGCATGGGTCGAGACTTCAAAGCTGTCAACGATGTACTGGCCACTAAGAAGCAGCACTTGGATGAAGCGTATCGGAGGATATCCAAGTTTAACCAACATTGGAAGGCCACCCTGGCCAACGGCAAAGAACGAGAGGATAAGCTGAAGCAACAGATTTCCAAGCTGAAAGCCCAGGTGAAGGCTAGTGAGAAGAGGTTTGATGAATAAACCGCTCGCAGATATGCCGCTGAAGGCCAGCTCAACAAAGCTCTTGCTAACCTGAAGGAGCGCAAACTGACGTTTGAATCCATGAAGCGGAAGCTAGAAGATTGTTTCGGCGAAGGAGCATGGGAAGATTCGTTCGAAGGTCTTCAGTACACTATTATACAGAGGGAGTTACTCGTCGAAAGGTTGCTCACTCGGCCTAATCATCCAGAAACGAAGGGGTTGTTAGAAGAGTTTCGCACCCGTGGTCGTGCTTGACTATTTGTATTCCTTTTGTTTTGATCATTGTTGTACGCTGACCATCACCAGGCTTGTTGGTCGAGGTCATGCTACTGATTCTGCTTGTACTCAGTGATGTTATGTACTGACTTGATGGGTTTTCTTTATATATGAGATGTTATTTCCATGACTAAACTCAGACTTCTTATTATCAGCACTGGCACTCAGGCACTAGGATCGGGGGATACCTCCCTAACGCACAGACACACGTTTGCATTTGCATGAAGCATTTGCATAACGAGCACTTTGTTGTTTTTTCTAACCCTTTTGTGTTTTCAGGTTGTTTCAGGTTGTTCCAGGATTGATCAGAGACCTATCCACCGCTATCCGACCAGAGCAAATCAAACCAGAATTATGGAGAAAATGCAAACTGACATTCAAGAACTCCGCGAAAGGATGAACCGCTTCATGGAGCTCATGCAAGCGGTCGCCAATGGCCAGGATCAGCTCAGAACCTTGTTTCAACCTCTAATTTCAAGGGTAGACAGCAATGGTGTACTCCATGGTGGGACTGTTCCAACCCCTCCACCAGTTGAAACTCCTCAGAATGGCGTCCCCGTGACCGGGGGGAATGGCAGTGCCAATGGCAATGTGATAGCTTACATGGGACTCAATGGTAATACGACGGGCGTCGGTAATGGGAGTCTTGAAGCAAACGTTAATGTTGGGCTGAGCAACGGCAATGCAGGTGTTGGAAATCTGTTTGGGCCTCAGCCATGGTTAGAAGACCGCCAAGACGATATGTTCTCGCAGAGAGGTGCTGAAGGGGAGCTGACTGCTGAAGCACGGCTAAGGTTTAAGGCACTCGAGGACAAGATGAGGAATATCGAGAACCAGAACACCCTGGGTGTTGACATGTCCAAGTTGGGACTGATTGCTGATTTCAAGGTGCCTCCCAAGTTCAAGGTACCTGACTTTGAAAAGTACAAGGGCACCACTTGCCCTCGCGTCCACCTGAGATCATATTACTGGAAAATGTCCGCTCATTCTGAGGACGAGAAGTTGCTGATGCACTTCTTTCAGGACAGTTTGTCCGGGCCCTCCCTTGAATGGTACATGAGTCTGGAACCTACCAGTGTGCGCACGTGGATGGAACTTGCTGAAGCATTTGTGCACCACTACCAATATGACAATGACTTGGCTCCGAACCGAGTCCAACTGCAGAATCTGTCACAAAGGAACAACGAAGGGTTCAAGGAATACGCCCAGCGGTGGCGTGAATTGGTAGCCAGGGTCCAGCCGCCGATGGTTGAACGCGAGCTTGTGGAAATGTTCGTAGCTACCCTCCCAGGGGTTTATTATAAGAAATTGGTCAGCAGTATGTCTGGAAGCTTCTCAGATCTCATTATCACGGGCGAGCGCGTTGAGAATGGGATCAAACTGGGAAAAATTCAAGGTGATTCATCCTCAGTTGGAGGAGGCAAGAAACATTATGGTGGCAAAAGGAGGGAAGGAGAGACGAGTGTCGTGTCCAACGCTCGAAGGAAAGGCAAGGGCCAACATCAGCAGGTGGCCAGCATAACTATCCCGGCAGTTCAACAGTCGCAGCCACAGCAGCAGCAGCAGCAGCTGAATCAACAAGGGTACAGAAAGTATCAGAACAGGGCACCTCTGTCGAGCCGTCACCTCGAGACACCGCCCATGTCCTATGCTCAGCTATTACAGACTTTGCTCCAATTACAGCTGATCCAGAAGAGAACCCTGGCTCCCTTGACAGGGGCACCTCCGCCAGGTTATGACGCGAATGCGACATGTGAGTTTCACTCAGGGGCACCAGGCCACACAATAGAGAATTGCAAAGCCTTCAAGCACAAAGTGCAGGACATGGTGGATGCTAAGATCATCAACTTCTCAGATAATGTGCCAAACGTCACGAAGAACCCTCTGCCGAATCATAGGGGAGGTGGAGTAAACGCCATTATTGAAGACGAGAGCTTGGATTTGTTGACTGACGTCAGAGATCTGAAGACACCGCTTAGCTTCGTTAAAGCTAAGATGATGAAAAGGGGTTTCTTTCCAGGTTGTGGAGAGTTGTGTATGGGTTGTGCGACTAGTCCTGATGGATGTGAACAGTTGATAGAGGGGATTCAAAGTCTGATGACTGAAGGGATCTTACAGTTTAGCCGACGGGCCGAAGGCGGATCGGGAGAGGTAACGCTGAAGCAAGATGATGAGGTTGCCACCATCACCATCCCTCGTCGGACGATAACTATTTCTGCACCCAGGCCGCCCACAATTACCATCACCAAAGCTGGGCCAATACCTTTCGAAAGCACCAACGATGTCCCATGGCATTATGGGGCAGAGGTCTACTGCAACGGACAGAAGTTGGAATTGGAACCATCAGGGTCATGTGCGGAGAACCTAGCGGGCATTAGCGGAATTACTCGCAGCGGAAGAGTATTTGCTCCACCTGAGATCGTGGAGGACAAAGCGGACAAGGCTGATGCAACTGATAAAGGGAAGAGTAAGGTCGTTGAAGAGATCCCTCGTGGGATAGAAAAAGACTTACTTGTTAAAGACGCTGAGGAATTTATGAGGTTGATTAAAAAGAGTGACTACAAGATCGTGGATCATCTCCATCAAACACCCTCGAAAATTTCCATCCTGAATTTGTTGCTGTGTTCTGAGGCACACCGCAATGCACTGCTGAAGGTGTTGAATGCCACGTATGTATCGCAGGAAATATCGGTAAACCAGTTGGAAGAGGTCGTAGCTCACGTGAATGCTGGGAATGGGTTAGGGTTCACTGACCTGGAGCTGACGCCGAAGGGAAGGAACCACAATAGCGCCCTGCACATCTCGATAGAGTGATGGGGAACGATTATGTCTCACGTGTTGGTGGACACAAGGTCGTCGCTCAATGTTCTTCCGAAGAAGGCATTAATGAAGTTAGATACTCGCAGAGTGATTTGCACACCCAGTGATCTGGTTGTGAAGGCGTTCGATGGAACCAAACGCCATGTTTTCAGGGAGGTGACGTTGCCAATCCAAGTCGGGTCGGAAACATTCGACGCGGTCTTTTACATTATGGACATCATGCCTGCCTACAGCTGTCTCTTAGGCCGGCCATGGATCCATTCTGCGGGTGCCGTAACCTCCACGTTGCACTAGAAGCTCAAGTATGCTGTCGGAGGTAGCATCGTGACTGTATGTGGCGAGGAAGACATAATGGTGAGCCATTTGTCGTCCTTCAAGTATGTTGAGATGGATGGGGAAATCCACGAAACCCTATGCCAAGCGTTTGAAGCTGTTAAAGTCAAGAACGTAGCTCCTGTAGTCACGGAGAAGCCAGAGATGACTCTCTCTTCCTTCAAGAAAGCCCGGGCCATTGTTCAAGCCGGATCTACCCCAGGTTGGGGGCGAATTTTGGAGATACCTAACAAGCAAGACAAGTTTGGGTTAGGCTATTCTCCTGCGGCTGAAGCCTCCTCTTCTTCTAGCAGTGCGTCACGAGGTAAAGGGTCGATCCAGTTTACCAGTGGCGGGGTGATATTGGAAAGCGTCAACGCGGTGTCTAAAGACAGCGAAGACAGCGACTGCGACTTAGACTCTTGGATCCAGCCAAGCAAGCCAGGCGAGAGCCTCAACAACTGGTCCGTCAGGGATGTCATCCAAGCGGCAGGCAAAGAGTAATGATTTACTTTTTCCAATCATTGTACAACCCTATGTCCTACCCGGGGCATAGTGGTTTTATTGTCAGGGCCTTGTTTGATTATGTACATGCATTTTATCAATAAATCAGAAGGCGTTTTTCTTCGTATTCAAATGTTGTGATCTCTGTTATTCCTGTTTTATATTTGTTTTGAAAAACAACAAAATGGCAATGGGGTTTGTGCTAACCTGCATATCCTTGTTTTAAGCTTAACCCTTGTTATTACAGGATCCACATAGCAGATGACATCGACTCTGGACCTTCTACGACTCACTTTGACTTTGATTGCCCGATCTATCAAGCCGAAGAAGAGATTGATGAAGACGAAGACCTTCCCGAAGAGTTGTTCCGCTTGTTGAAACAAGAAGAGAAAGTTATTCTGCCTCACGAAGAAGAGATTGAGATCGTGAATCTGGGTTCTAAAGAACTTGTCAGGAACGTCAGGATAGGGGCTGCATTGCAGGGTGATGTCAAGCAGAGATTGGTCGAGATGCTGAGAGAGTATAGTGACGTCTTTGCTTGGTCATACGAAGATATGCCCGGACTTGATACGGACATCGTGGTCCATCACTTGCCGCTGCGAGAAGATTGTCCTCCCGTTAAGCAGAAGCTTAGGAGGACACGACCAGATATGGCCGTTAAGATCAAAGAAGAAGTGCAAAAGCAGCTTGATGCTGGCTTCTTAGCGGTCACTACTTACCCTCTGTGGGTCGCCAACATAGTGCCTGTACCGAAGAAGGACGGTAAGGTGCGAATGTGCGTCGATTATCGGGATTTGAATAGGGCGAGCCCTAAAGATAATTTCACGCTGCCTCATATTGATGTGTTTGTCGACAATACAGCTCAGTTCTCCGTATTTTCGTTCATGGATGGCTTCTCCGGTTACAATCAGATCAAGATGGCGCCGGAGGACATGGAGAAAACTACGTTTATCACCCCCTGGGGAACATTTTGCTACAAGGTAATGCCTTTCGGTCTGAAGAACGCAGGGGCCACTTAACAACGAGCAATGGTCACTTTGTTTCATGATATGATTCATCATGAGATTGAAGTCTATGTTGATGACATGATTGCGAAGTCCCAAATGGAGGAAGGACATCTGGTCAATTTGCTGAAGCTTTTTGAGAGGCTTAGGAAGTTCAGATTGAGGCTGAATCCTAACAAGTGTACTTTCGGAGTACGGTCTAGAAAACTACTGGGGTTTATCGTGAGCGAAAGAGGCATTGAGGTTGATCCTGCGAAGATAAAAGCGATACAAGAAATGCCAACGCCAAAAACAAAAAAAGAAGTTCGTTGTTTCCTGGGCAGAATAAACTACATTGCAAGGTTTATCTCTCAGCTCACGGCCACGTGTGAACCGATGTTCAAACTGCTAAAGAAAAATCAGGCGATTATCTGGAACGAGGATTTCCAGAAGGCATTCGATAAGATAAAACAGTATCTGTAGAAACCTCCGATCTTGATACCCCCAGTGGTCGGACGACCCTTAATCATGTACTTGACAGTTCTTGAGAATAGTATGGGGTGTGTTCTCGGTCAGCACGACGAGACGGGCAGAAAGGAGCATGCCATCTATTATTTGAGTAAAAATTTTACAGATTGTGAATATCGTTACTCGATGCTGGAGAAGACGTGTTGTGCACTAGCCTGGGATGCCAAACGTTTACGACAGTACATGTTCAACCACACCACCATGCTAATTTCGAAGATGGATCCGATCAAGTACGTCTTCGAGAAGCAAGCGCTTTTGGGCAGGATTGCCAGATGGCAAATGGTGTTGACGGAATATAACATTCAGTACGTTTCCCAAAAGGCCATCAAGGGAAGCGTATTGTCTGAGTACCTTGCCGAACAGCCGATCGAATATTACCAGCCGATGAAATTTGAATTCCCTGATGAGGATATCATATTTCTCAAAGCGAAGGATTGCGATGAACCGTTGCCCGACGAGGGTCCAGACAGGAAGTCCCAGTGGAAATTGATATTTGACGGGGCGGTTAATTCTTACAGAAGTGGCATTGGGGAGATCATCACGACTCCCCACGGATCCCACATCCCGTTCACTGCGAGACTGACGTTTCCAGTCACCAATAATGAAGCAGAGTACGAGGCATGCATCATGGGTCTAGAAGAGGCAATTGATTTGAGAATCAAGAACCTAGATGTATATGGTGACTCGGCACTTGTGATCAACCAGATTAAAGGGGAGTGGGAGACTCGTCAATCGAATTTGGTGCCGTACATGAATTATGCCAGAAGGCTGCTCCCGTTCTTTGATCGAGTAGAACTCCATCATGTGCCCAGAGCAGAAAACCAGATGGCTGATGCCTTAGCCACGTTGGCTTCGATGTATAAAGTCAATTTTTGGAATGAAGCTCCAAGAATTTTCCTTTCCCGTCTTGATAGACCTGCATTTGTCTTTGCAGTCGAGGAAGCCTCCGACGGCAAGCCATGGTTCCATGATATCCAGACTTTCCTTATGACTAAGGAGTATCCTGCGGGAGCGTCAGCCCAGGATAAGAAGACTTTGAGGAGGCTGTCTGGAAATTTTTATCTCAATCCTGATGGAGTTTTGTATAAAAGAAACCATGATCTCGTGCTACTCAGATGTGTAGATGTGAAAGAGGCGAGTATGCTCATGGAAGAGGTCCATGAAGGCACATTTGGTACCCACGCCGGCGGGCATGCTATGACGAGAAAGATCCTGAGAGCAGGATATTACTGGCTGACGATGGAGTCGGATTGCTTTAAATTCGCGAAGAAATGTCATAAATGCCAGATTTATGCTGATAAGATTCATGTACCGCCGTGCCCGTTGAATGTCATGTCCTCCCCGTGGCCGTTCTCCATGTGGGGCATCGACATGATAGGCAAGATCGAGCCCACTGCATCTAACGGTCATCGCTTCATTCTAGTAGCTATTGACTACTTCACCAAGTGGGTGGAGGCATCCTCTTACGCTAATGTGACCAAGCAGGTGGTGGCTAAATTCATAAAGAGGGACATCATCTGTCGTTACGGAATTCCCGAACGGATCATTACTGAAAATGGTTCGAATCTGAATAACAAGATGATGAAGGAGCTGTGCCAGAGTTTCAAGATTGAACACCACGACTCATCTCCTTATCGGCCAAAGATGAATGGCGCCGTTGAAGCGGCCAATAAGAACATCAAGAAGATTGTACAGAAGATGGTTGTGACCTATAAGGATTGGCACGAGATGTTGCCATTTGCATTGCATGGTTATCGTACAACGGTACGTACATCAACCGGGGCAACCCCTTTCTCATTGGTGTATGGTATGGAAGCGGTCCTACCGTTGGAAGTTGAGATTCCTTCTTTGCGAGTTTTGGTTGATGTGAAACTCGATGAGGCAGAATGGATTAAGAACCGACTAAACCAACTCAGCCTAATGGACGAGAAGAGATTAGCATCGATTGCATATGGTCGCCTGTACCAAAGCCGAATGAAGAAAGCTTATGATAAGAAGGTGCGTCCTAGAAGCTTTCAGACGGGTGATCTCGTCCTAAAGAAGATTCTTCCTCCACACTCCGATCACCGGGGCAAGTGGACTCCCAATTACGAAGGTCCGTACGTTGTCAGCAAGGTCTTCTTGGGAGGAGCCTTGTTGTTATCCACGATGGATGGTGAAGATTTTGCATCCCCGGTGAACGCGGACGCAGTTAAAAAATACTTTGCTTAAAAACGACCCACTGGAAAGAAAAAGAGTATCCAGGAAAAAATGGGGCATCCCGGCGAACCATAAAAAAGGAAAAAGGTTCGGGCAAAAATTAGGGATATAAAAGAAAAGAATGTACACCCGCAAAGTCGAAAACCCGGAAGGGCGACTTTGGCAAAAAAGGGTATCCCGGTGAATCGAAAACCCGGAAGGGCGATTCAGGCAAAAGTTAGGGATTTGAAAAAGCAAATGACTGCATTCCGCGTGTGGACTTTCATTGTTTAGTGGTTTGGAATACCTGAGGGCCGTTTATCCGAATCAATCTCTTCTGCAGCTAAAGCGTCGGAGAAGTATCGAAGTCGAGTGGGTCATAGAGGGATCAACTCATGGTGTTCGTCTACGCCTCATTGCCGACATTTGTATATACTGATGTATATTTATGCTTTATTTTTGCGCAGCTTCCTCATTCCAGGAGCCTGCATCTGTTGTAAAACATTTTTGCCCATTCAGGGGTTCGTTATCAATAAAATGTATACTATTCAGCAATTGTTTGTCTATTTAGCATTTATCTGTTTTGTTGCGAAAAAGAACGCCGATGTTTTGATAAAATGCGCATACATAAACTTACCGGCCTAGGCCGCTGATTGTTGAAACAATGAATTACTTGAACATTGTCACAAGATGATGACCTTGATAGGCCCCTTTGAGAAGGGTATCTTGTCTGTTTGTTTGTGTTGTTACAGGTATAGCCTATTTCGGGCGGTACGCCGCATGCGTCCCCAAGCAGGATGATTCCTTCCTCTCCAGCAAAGTTCAGCAGCACCTCCCCGCATGGTCTGAACATGAGATCGTAGGCATTGATATGTCTCCCCAAGCAGAGAAGATTCTTTCCCCAATCAGATGTATCCTGAAGGATCACCAGCTCCCCAGCTGGGTCACATACTGAAGTATGCAGCTGTCGATAGTTCAAGACTAAAGCCTCCAGGAGAATTGAAGTTCCCCATAGAGTCGTACTCTCCCCAGCAAGCAGGATGATTCCTTCTTCCCCAACCGAGTTTGCAGACCCCCAAGAGAGCCGAGTCCTTGGAAGCTGTTGAGGCCATGATTGGTTTTCCCCAGTAGAGTGTTGAATAGCCGATGCTGTATTCCCCCACCGGAGTCGTTATCTCTAGGAAAGTTTAGCCGCGAAGGCCGTGCAGTTTATTTCGGCGATTGACATCGTTTTCCTCAGCAGTTTGTGGTTTGAATACCTGGTTGAGTAGGTTTAGGTTTTCGTAGAGCTTTATTCCCCTGTGGCAGTCGACTGGAGTTCGTTTCTCCAGGTGGAATCCAATTGAGATTGGTGTAACTTTTTCTCCTCGGCAGGATGAGTCCTTCCTCCACCAGAGTGGTTCTTTCTCCTTGACAAGAGGCTTTTCCCTTCAGCATTTATTTTGGTGATGGGGTCATAGCATTGCGCATGATTGCATAGCATTTACCCTAAAAATGCGTAGCATTTCCACCGTGTGGAGCATTGCGCCATTGTCAAACATATGCATATGAAGCATAAGCTAGGTCATTACCGTTCTTGTTTTACAGGTATTCCCTGACAGGGTGTCTGCTCAGGATGATTCCGGAAATCTCAAAAGAGTGGTGTGGTTCAAGATGATTCTTGAATTCCCCCAGCAAAGTCGTTTGCCCAAGATGATTCTTGAATTCCTTAGCGAAATGGTTGGCTTAAGATGATTCTTGAATTCCCCAGTGAAGTCGTCAGAGAGGGTTGCTCGAGTTGATGCCTAGAGTCCCCAGCAGAGTGTTTGCTCAGGATGATTCCTGAAACCTCCAGCAGAGTTATTGGTTCAGGACGATTCTTGAATTCCCCAACGGAGTTATTTGTCCAAGATGATTCTTGAAGTCCTCAACAGAGTTGATTCACCCAGAATGATTTCTGGATCCCCGAAGCAGAGTTACTTGATAGTTCTCCAGAATCCCCAGCGGAGATGCGTCATCCCCAGCAGGTTGCTGAACAGCGAAGTTGAAACTTCCCTTGAAGACTTGATGATTGAAGTCCAACCGTATTAAGGAAGCAGTTCCCTCAGCTGATGCGGAGTGCCTGATGGCAGGAGTTCGGATATCCCCAATTGGTTCATGATTGACCGAGAATTCTTTTCCCGACTTAATGATGAAGTTCGGCTGACGCCCAAAAACTTCTTTGAATGCCCGATGGCATGATCAACTCGATTGTAGACCTGATGAGTCCTAAGGAATCCTGATGCCTGACGGCATGACCGACCATGTATCACCGGTTACCGTGTGACCAATTCCCCAGCTAGTTACCGTGCAACTATTATTTCAGTTTTCGAAGATTTGTTCCCATCAGAGTACCGTGTACTTGTGCAGTTGGCAAATTTCCGGGTTTATTGGTATTCAACCGTCTTTTACCTTGATTGTTTGAGAGCCATTCGCTTCTCACCCAGTCAGGTCCAAGCCGTTTGAATAGGGGCAGCTGTTGTACCCCAAAATTTGCCCAACTTTTCTTTACCTAGCTTATGGTTCATTTCATTCATATTAGCATTATCATTTGCATTTCATTAACATGTATGCAGGAGATAAAGAGGTATGAGTACCAATCAAGAGCTATACAAGACTATGAAGCTAGCTAAGAAAGTTATTCAAGTGTTCAAGGGTTGATATCCTTGTCAGAGAAGTTAAAAGATCCTCAGAGAGAGTGGTTGAAACCAAGAGGGTGTATCTTCTAACTTGAGAGTTGTGGAAAGCCATCAAATGATTCTGAGGTCATGGAGATGGACTTGAGGTCTTGAGAGAGCTCATGAGGAGTGTTGAAGATCACTTTGAGGCCTAGACAGGTCATTGTGCAAGATTGAGAAGCCTCAGCCATGTGTGGTGCAATTAGGGTTTGACTAGGTCAACCCTAGGTCAACTGATGATTTGAACAAGGTTGAGACCTAATTCAAGAACCATGTGATCATGGATCGATGCATTGAGATGTTATAAGGATGACTCCGAGGTGAACTCATCATGATTGAAGAGTTTGAGAAGTTTCAAGCTAGGGTTTCTAAGGCTTGACAGTGTAAAATCCCCTAGTTTGACCCCTATCTTCAAGGCAGTTTAGCTCAAGATGGGAATGTCATCTCATCTTGCCCCCAACATGATTGTTGTAGAGCATGATCTTAGATTTAATTTGAGTACTAGAAGTCCTTGATAGGATTTGTAGAACTCAAGTTATGACTTTGACAAGTTACAGGTCATCTGAGGTATGTGAATTTGGGAGCTTGAAAGTTGTCCAACTTGCATGAAACTTTTTCCATGGAAGGATGCTTCCTATGAACTTTTGGTCAAGTCAAGGCTTTGACAAGTCCTTGATATAGAGTACTAGAAGTCCTTGATAGGATTTGTAGAACTCAAGTTATGACTTTGACAAGTCAAGGGCATTTTGGTCATTTGGAGATTATAGGTCATTTCAACCATAACGCCATAACTCCTATTTCCAAGCTTCAAATGGGAAAATGTTCAACATCAAACTTGTTCAAAATGATGTTTTAAGTCTAGCCAAGAGGTCATGAGATGTTGAAAGTGCTTGTAGCTCAAAGTTGCAAAAATGACCTAAAATAAGGAGGATTTTCAAATGAACCAAAGTTGGAAATTGATATTTGTGATCTACATGTCCAAACCAAGGCATGTAATATATCATTTTGATTCTAAAAAACATTTTAATAAAATTGGTTTAGCCACATTTTTGAATTGAAGTTTAATTTGTGGACTTGCTTTGAAAAGTAGTTACTTACATCTTAAGTAACATTTGCCAAACTTAAATTCAAGGCATGATCAAGGTCCCTTGCAAGCCAAACACATCCAAAATACCATGAGGGGAGAAATTGGAAGGAATTGAGAGTGATTTCAAGCTGTTAGCAGAATGGAGCATACCATGGCATGTGAGTGAACTTCTCATGACATGAGAAATTGAACTTCTCATTAGAAGGATCTAGAGGTTTCTAGATCATACCTACATGTTCTATATATTGAATAGAGATGATCCAAGGCCAAGGTTGGTGATGATTGAAGGAGAGAGCAAAGATTAAGTTTGGAAAATTCTTGCTTGCAACTGAATTCGGTTACATCATTTCACTCACTTTCCATCCATTTTCTTGATTGCAATCTCTTCCATGGATGCTAGGGAATGATTCCAGATCATAAACAAAGCAAATTCGTGGCTGATTGGTGTTCTTGATATCAGTTTTTTCCACCTGCAACTCAGAGTTGGTTCCAAGAATTGAAGCCATTTCAATCAATTCTATTGCATACAGAAGCTTGGAAGGGATTCATTGAAGGAGTGTGGAGCATTTGAAGGCTTGATTTGAAGGCTTGCTACTTCTGTCCACACGAAATTTTCAGGTTGGTAACTTTCGATCTCCAGCTTGTTTTAGTTAGAATTAGGAGGAATTAGGGTGTTACATGCATTGAGGATTGATGTAGGAAGGTTTTCAGATCAATAATTTGAGAATTAGTGACCAATTAGGGATGTTACCATTTTCGATTGAGAGTTGGTTCTTGCGAATCTTGAGGTTTCAGAGAGAATTAATGGTATAATTGAGTTCCTTGTGAAATTTGGGACAAGTTTGATCAAGGGATCGTGGCCTATGGTGGACTCTATGGCAAACTAGGGTTGTGGAATGGTGATTGGAGAAATTCACCGGTGGAGGTTTTAGGCGCGCAGGTGACCTGAGTTGCAGAGGTTTGAATTGGGGAAGATGATCCCAGGACCATTGGATCATGGTTGGACTTTGACTGGGAACCTTATCCAATGGCCACGCGTGTTTCTTTTTTTGTGAAGGACTCTGAACTATAATGAAACGATGCGTTTCATTAATCAGTTGTTATGGGCTTAATGCATTAGTTGATACCTGCACCCCCCTCATGGCCCAATCCATAGAATGAACTGATTTTGCTTACTATCTGCACCGTGTGTTTATCATTTTCTTGTGATTTTCTATTATTTTTTCATTTTATTCATGGTTAATGATTAATTCATAAAAAATGGAAAAATGATTCAATTAACCCCATTCTTTTTGCATTGGATTCATGATAGAGTCTAGTATTTGTTAGATAAAAGATATTATTATTTCATGCATTTTATGATTTTATGGGAATTTTTACATTTTCATTGATATTAAAATAGTCATGTTTGATGCTTGATATTGGTGAATTTTGTTTGATCATGTGATGATGATTTTGATCCTGATTTTTTGTGAGTAATTAGCATAGATATGCATGCTCCCCATAGATTTTTCTCACATTTTTGTGATGAACATAAGTGGTAGTTTAGGTTGAAACCTTTAGAAGCTCCATTCTTAGGGTTTATGGTTGATACCTTGTGGTTTAGATTTTATTTTTAGAACTTGGTGGATGATTCAACCTCTGATTTTTGTATGGTAGATTCATGATTGAATTAGGTTCCCTTAGGAATTTTTGTAGGAATTTACAATGTAGTTTACTATTTTTGTTTGATTTTAGTTTAGGTGCTAACTTTAGATGATTCTAATGCACTAATTCAACTAGCTTAACTTCCTTAGTTCCCTTAGATTAGGGTTTTGCTTTGCTTGTTCTTGGATGATGTTGAAGGCAAGTTGAAGATGCATTGGATTGCTTGAAGAGGCTTGGATGTGAGGATCTTCCCTTCTTTTGGTGTAGTTTTGTTTAGGTATTAAGATTAGGGTTTTGTAGGCAGAGCTTCTAGATAGATTCTCTTTCTTCATAAACATGGATGATGTTGATCACTTCCATTCTTCCCTATGATGAAAGGTCCCCTTGTAAAGGCCTCATCCCTCCTTTGGTAGGATGTGTGGTTTTTTATAAGTTGGTATAACCTTTGAGGATCCCTTTCTCTGATGACAGGAGGCTTAGTGGTGACCTTTGGTCTTCACTCTGCTACCAATCATCCAAACTTTGCTCTTGATGGATGAATCTTTCTCCCTTGTTAGAGGATGGAGTTCCTTGCTTGAAGAAGATTGAAGGATGGAGTTGATACTTCTTTGTGGTTGGAGATTATTCTGAGAAGCTGAAGCTTGTAGATGAAGAGGAACTAGTAGATACTGGTAAAGAAGAGAGAGCTGAAGCTTGAAGGCCAAGAAGAACAAGTTGACACTTGTGAAGAGGATCCAATTGAAATTGAGTGAAGAGCTGAGGCTTGAGGAATAAAGGATGAGTTGACACTTATGTTGAGACATTGAGAGCCTGAAGGAGTCAAGTTGATACTTGCAGTTAGAAGTGAAGTCTGAAGGTGGAGTTGACTGAAGAGCTGAAGCTTGAAGAAGAAAGAATAAGTTGATACTTATGTTTGATGTGTTAGAAGCTTGTAGAAGCAAGTTGATACTTGCTATTGAAGATAATAGCCTTGAAGAGAAGTTGAAGTCTGAAGACTGGACTGCTGTCAGAGGAGGGATTTAGCTGTGGAAGTGGTTGATCTGTTTTTTTTCTCTTGTCTGTTGGCTTGCTGTGCAACTGTATTGGTGTGACTTGTTTGATTTGCTTGATGCATTAGAATAAGTTCATATTTAGACTGATTTAAGCTAGGAGCATGATTGCACTAGAGGTTGAGTTGCTCTCTCTGCTTGTATTTTTACTGTATGGCTTTGCTTGCGGGTATTCGGTAGAGCCCTGCTCCCTTGCCTATGTGGTTAATATTTTGCTTGATGGCATAGTATTTTACTCCTTCTGTATGATTGCAGTTATTGTATTTTGCTTGATAGCACTTCATGTTATTTTTCTCTGTATGATTGCAGTTATTCATATCTGGCTTGAGGTTGAGATGAGCTTGTGGAGGCTGAAGCCCCACACACATTTCCTCCCTCACTTGCATTGCATGCATTTTACAGTCGTTTACTGTTTACTGTTTAAGCTGATGCTATATCTGTTTTTGTATATCATTGACATGATCCCCTAGGAATCTCACTTCCTTTGATAAGGAAGTGATGGTAGAACTTTAGGTTGAAACCTATGCATGATAACTTCTAGGAGTTCCCTGTTTCAAACCTCAACCATAGGATGAATCCTTGGCATGACAACATTAGGACTTGATAGTCTCCCCTTAGTTGAGCCTGTTCTTTCTTCTCATCTCAAAACAAATTAAAATACAGTAATGAAGGTTAACTGACGTCGTACGTTACGAGCCTTAAGCTATCTGAGAAAGGATTGTTGGAGAGTTTCTTTTCAACAGTCTGGATGTTTAGTATGGCACCCTTTGGGTGACATGCGACGCATTCACTCTCAGGTCATAGTCTCTAGTGCGATACTAGTTGCAGATAACCATAAAAAACAGTTCTTCCGTAAAAGACAGAAAACAAACTTCAAACCTTTTTGCCCCGTGGGCCCGTAAGTCAGAGGAAGCTTTTCTGAAGAAAAGAGTGTCGTTAACTCCCAGTTCTACCGCAAACAGTAACGCCTAAGTCTCCAAGGGTCGAGCTGCGTACATCCAACTGCTGGAACTGTTTGTTAACCCTACTCGATAAAAACAGATAAATCTGAATTCCCGTAATCCGTATTATCCCGAACTACGTAAGCTCTGGTCTCTCATATCTGTTGAGAGTACGTAGGCACAATACTGACATATTGGCGAGCCACCTTCCCCATCACCTGTAGTTAGGCGAACTACGTTGACTCTGATTTCTCATTCTCTGATGAGAATACGTAGGCATAAAGTGCGACGCTTTGCCGAGTCATTTTCATTCCTTTTCAGACCAGCCTTGATAGGTAGATAGATAAAACCAACCCGTCCCGTAAACACAACAAGCGTGGATCCCATCGAGTACGATGGACGTGAGGGGTGCTAATACCTTCCCCTTGCGTAACCGACTCCCGAACCCAGACAACGGTTGCGATGACCTTGTCTTGTACCTTTTCGTCAGGTTTTTCCGATCGTTTCCTTTCCCGTTCTGAGGGATAAATAACGAAAGGTGGCGACTCTTCTGTTTCTGCCGGCACCTTATTTTCGCGGAAGCGACAACGTGTGTCTGCATTTGTCTTGCATCCAAGCATCATGAAGCATCATTTAGAATTCATTGCATTTCAGCATTTATCCTTTTGCATACCATCCGATCTAAGGGACAAAATTTCTGGTTTGCTATATTTAAATATCTTTCACTACGATTCTATGAGGATTATCATCCCTCATTGCCATCTGGTGAAGATATTTAAATACGAGCATCTGTTGCACCCCAAATTTTGACCTCTTAGATCTTCATCATCATTCTAGGAGCATTATCATTGTTTATCTAACCTTAACCTATTTCAAGTTTGTCTATGTTAAGATACAGGTGAATTAGGGTTCCGTACAGTTAGAAATCGAGGTTTCAACGGTTCAATCAGTCAATGCCTTGGATTGATTATCCATGAGGAATGTCTCTACACCATTAATAATACTCCATTGGGTCAAGTATGAATCCAATTTGAGATTGTCACCCGAAGATTAAAAACAGTGCAGTTCAGGACCCCCGATTAGGGTTTTTTATTAGGAAAAGTCAATTGTGGTTTGACTTTTGATTTAAATGTGTTCCAATGATGGAGTTATATTCCATGAAGCTCATATGGATTAGGGAAGTCCACTAAAGAAGTTTCAAGGCCTCAGAAGACCCACGACACCAACAGTCGATTCAGAGGTTTTCGATCGTTCGGTTCGTCTGACTGAAAAGTCAACCCATTGACCAACAGGTTTTTAACCCAAAATTGATGCCAAATATGTTCCTAACATCATTTAATATCTAATCATGAATTTTTGTGACCAATTGATCAAGAATTGAGAAGTAATCGAAAAGTTGGGGAATTAAGGTTTTGAAAAGGGCAAAGCCATAACTCCTTAACCACACAAGGGTTTTTGACCTAGTTTTAAAAGGAATGAGTTCCTAAAACAAACATAAATATTGTAGTACCTAATTGGGGCTTTCTAAAAAGTACACGTGTGATCCATAACTCTTCCTGGTTAGAGAGAACCGAGGTCCACAAGTTGGCAAAAACTCGCATTGGCAAAACCAGGTCAGCATGAGTTTTTTATTCCAAAACTCTCCAAATCGATGCTAATCAAATACTAAGCCTCATTTATGATGTTTATATTAATAATGAACATTTTTACATCAATTCCCACGAAAATGGTACAAAGATCAAAGAAAATCATTATTTAATGCAAGTTGCAAAAGTGAATAGTGAAGAAAGAGAAAAAGGGTGGCTACCCTTGTCAAATCATCAACTTTAATTCAACAAGTCACCTCCTATCCTTTTGTCATACCCTAAATTTGTCCTACCCATTTGTAAATATTTTTGTTTTCTTTCTATTCTATTTTCGCTTGTGCATTGCCCGTTTTTTGTTATCTAGACAACGTGTACGCTTGAAATTGGTTGATTTTTCAGAACTTTATCTTTTTAACCAATTAAAGTGTGACACGTGGCCTAAGAAAATTTCGTGAATATTATCTTCCTAAACTTTTTGCTTTCTGAATGTTACTAATAATTTTTTTATTATTATTATTATTATTATTATTATTATTATTATTATTTCGTTTTTTAATCTTAGTTTATTTTTATATATTTTAATATTTATTAATTTGTTAATTGTTAATATTTATTATATATATATTTGTGAATATTTGTGTTTTAAATAGTTGTTATATATGTTAATATTAGTTTATAGTTTTTTCTTTTATTATTATTTAATTAGCAAAAGAATTAAGAAATGAGAATAGTTTGCTGGAGGAAGAAGATTGGATTGGAAGAAACAAGGGAAGCCCATTGTGGTTGGCCCATGGGGAGAAAAGAAAGAAGACGAGTGAGATATAAAGAGGGGGAAGAATTCAGTGAAAGGGGGGACCGAAGCTACTGTTCACCGAAAAACGGCTGCCCCCAATTCACCCCAAAACCCTAAATCGTTTTACTATTCATCGCCCTAATCAAAAACACCAAAGACGGCCGCCGCCCTTCAATTCCCTCCCAACCCTAACCTCTCCCTCAATCTCAAACCATCACCATCATACATTTTCATCATAATCGTTCACCCTTCGTCTCCCTCGCCGTCACTTTCCTTTTTTTCACTAACAGCCTCATCCACTTCATTATCGTCAAACCCTCCGTTCCCACCTTCACAAATTCATCACCACCATCATCGTCACTTTCCTCATCCCTCACACTTCACCCCTCAAATCCCTCTGTTTCGCTCACATAATCTAAACCTGTGTCTCCGTCATCCTCTCCAACTCCAGAAGGCATCAATAACACAATTCCCACACGGTTTGGATTGGGAACCAACAACGACTTCGACATCTTGGTGCAATGCTCAGCGCAACAGTTATCGACTTTCAGCTCAACATTTTATCATTCTGTTATGCGTTTGTATTACATTTCTGTTTCTGCAACAAGAGGCCACGGTATCCGTATTTCGGGGAATACCTTGTCGATACAACTCGGTGAGGTCATGTTTCAGCCTTCGGTCCAACAATAGTGATACAACATTTTCAAGTCTAGCGCGATTCACGGTTAAGCCTTAGCCCCAACACACTACTTCTCAAGGGAGGCGGTGAGTTTCCGATTGTCAGGTGGTTTGCAACGATTGGAAAAAGCGTGTTTATGGATTTGTTGAGCTGCAGTATTCAACTGAAGTGGTACTCTTCGAGACATGGATTCTGAGACAGTGGTTGATGAGGACTAAAGATAAGAGCCGGTCACCGCAAGTGCAGCAGCCGCGACACAATAGCCATGACTTCAAAACCCTAACTGAAGTGACCACAACTCACGGCGACAACAACAGTGACATCATCAAATTATGATTTGCGGTCTATAGCTGAGCTCAACCTCGCATCTGCTCCCAGCTAGGATGCGACATCCTCGACTTGCAGTGATGTAACAGCCGCTTTCAGAAATAGCAGCGATATTACATCAGGATGCAATAAGCAATCTGTAAACTGATGCACGATTGTGTCTGGTTTTGCTATTCCATTGACGTATTATGATTCGGTCTCGAACAAGTTTTTATGGCGTTATTATTGTTAGGGTAGTGTATGTTCACATTGTCGCTTGTACTTTGATGGTAATCTAGAGTAATAAATTATGTGAAAGTGTGGGTTTTGTGAAACGCAACCCTGCTGCCTGTTTTTTTTTCATGTGCAAATTTTGGAGAAGAGGAAAGTTCGGGGTCGCTGATGTTCGGGTTTGGAAGATTGATTTCAGATTTCTCCTTCGCGTTGCTAGCAGGAATGTGTTAAGGCGACAAAGCTTGATCTGCTGCTCTTAGGACAGTTTCTCCTCATATCGGCGAGTCGTTTACGCCACGCGTGCCTCATTTTCATATTCGACAACTAGGGAAATCTCTCCACAAGTTGTTGCTGGAACGTAGGCCTGTTGCGAGTGTTCAATCCGGTAATAGTTTGCATTCGGTACTGACTTAGCAGTGCACCGCAGGATAAGTCGCTAGCATCATGTTTTCACTTGTCTCAATATGGTAACGACCCAATACGTTGTCTTGTTTAAATTACCTTGTGAACATACATGAAGCATTGTCTTGTAGTAGACATTCTTGTTAGGAAAAACAATTGTGTAGTAAGAATGCTCAACTTTGTGATTTGAACCTGCGGTTACCATTTTGGAATTTGAATTAAATTGCTATGATCTACTGGTGTACACCAGTATGCTTTATGCTGAGGATTCATTGGAAAAAGGAGAACATGGTTTATGTATATAGATTGCTCCTTTTATTTTTCAGTTTTTTATGTTGGTTCCCTGCACTGTTCCCTTTTGTGTGATTGTTTGCGTGCAGGTTGAGGGGGAATTAATGATATTGTTTCGATTCAAACACCAAACAACAACATTGCCACAACTGCAGCAATACGGTAATGATGGAAGCTACAACGCTAGGATGCGACATCCCCGGCTAGTAGCAGCAAAATTCAAGTCTGAATGTTGCGGGATCAACTGTAAAGTCGAGCCAGCTCCAAATGCATCTCTTTGGATGTCGAATGTTTGCGGCTGAAAACATAAACAGATTATTGTGCAGTAGTAGCGGGGCGACTTTATGACATCAGGAAGCATCCAACTCTACAACAACACAGGCGAGCAGCTCGTTGTGTTCTATTGTCCGCAACAAAGACAATAGTTTGCAGCTCGTATGAATTGTTGTGGTTTCGACGCTGTTAGTTTTTGTTTTCGAAGCACAAACGCAAGCTAGGATTTCTCAGCAATGATTCCAACGACAAGGCATTTGGCGTCCCGCCGGCTATGGTCGAAGATGCTGTCTGGGATATACATCGTAAGACTTTTGAAGAAAGTTTCAGTAGTTGAACTGTCTCGCACAACCGACAGTGAAACGGCACCTATGACGGCAACAATAGAACTCGGCAACATCAACCGTAATAAATTTGTTCCTCACCAAGTCAAAACAACAACCAACTCAATGCAGGCTGCGTATGAATCATGCTCCGTTGTGGTTTTTTTATTTATTTCAGTTATGAATTTGTTTCTAAGTGCATATTTATCTTTTTTAATTTGGTCATTTTGTTTTGACTATTGTGTTGGTTGAATCTGGTGTGATACTGGTTGTGTTACTGTCTTAAACTATTTCGATTTATGCATTTGTTTTGTTTTCAGCCCATCGTAAATAGGACGAGTTTTAAAAAGGTGTGGGTACAACTTAAAAAGAAGGAGGTCGGTTCATGTGTGTCTGTGGCTAACTCTTTGAATTGAGTTGATTTACATCTAGAATAACTTATAAGTTTATTGGTACTAAGTATCATAATGACTGACAATAGTTTATTGTTGACATATTATTGTAAATATTAATGCTGCTACTAAGGTGAAATTGCAGAGTCTTTGGTTGTATATAGCACTTTTTGTTGATTCCCTGTGTTGAAAATATTGATTCAACTCCTAAAGTCTCAATGAGTGGATTCCATCAAGGAGTTACGTCATGTTGCTGACTTCACTGCGTACCAAGGCCAAGGGCAAGACAAAGTTGCTTCAGTAGCTCCATCCAATATACTGCAAGATGTGAATGAGCATCTAATGGTTAGAACGTTAAAGTGGACTATAAGATCAATGATAGATACATTCAATCTTCTTCTTTTTTTCTTTTTTTTTATCTTTGTTTCAATTTGCAATACATGTGTACGTCGGTTAAATTCGCTACCATTCTTTCTTCCCCCATTCGATGACAATGTATCCCAACTCCCTCAAATGTAATAACTATTTTCTCACTTATGCTTTAATGCTTTAGAATCATTTTTAAAATAATAAACTCTCGATTTATCGAGTCATTTTTCACCCATGTAAGTCGAGTGCTTTCAAGGACTCGCCATCGACCTTTGATCACCATACACAACATTTTAAAGCTTAACCCTAGGCTTTCTTACAGTGATACCTATTTGATCAATTATTTCTAATTGGTCACTTAGAAGACTAGCCCACTTTGCTAGTGCACACGCTTAAAATTTAAAATTAAAACCTCGACTCACCGTGAGTACTTTTTCAAAGCAAATTAAATTCTTGAAGTCTAGCACTTCTTGAATTTTTGGACAAACATTATTGGGGTGTACACCTTAAATAATATGTCATTCAACTATTCGTTTAGTACGCTATTTTGGGCAAAGAAACATCATAGGAATCTAGCATTCTGTGTGATATTTCCGCTGTTCATCCAAATATTTTTCAAATAAAAATGGTGTTATTGGAATCTAGCATTTCGGTAATACCCCGGTTATTTAGTTGTGGGGCCGACGTCTCATTTATTAAATAATTGATATTTTCAAATCCAATCTCGCGTTCTCACTTCTCACACGTTCACAAATTATTTTCATACCCCATTTCGCTTCAAATCTTTTTTTAAAATATTTTTCTCGATCAAACTTCGAAAAGAGGAGATACTTGGAGTCTAGCATTCCTTGTGTCTTCAAGTGAATAATCTCGAAGCACGCCTTTGAGTTGTTATCCACTCAACCTTTCGACCTTTTCAAACTCAATCGTTTTCCAACATTCTCCTGAGTCGAATACTCGTCTGCATTCGCAACCCATTTCATTCACAATTCCTCGTGGTCTCGATATTAGGAGCACCCTCAGGGACTAATATCGTTTCTCACAACCTTAACCCTTGACACGTCGTCAAGTCGGTTCCATCTTCGATCAAATCTTCGACACGTCGTCGAACTACTTCCAAACCAACCTCCTTTGGCCTCGCATGCCATTCTTTGATTCGATCTTTTCACGAACATTTTTAAAAACTTACGAAAGAGGGATATTCTCAGAATCTAGCATTCTTTGGATATTCGAATGAGTAACTCTCGAGGCGCGCCCTCGAGTTGTTATTAGTTTATTCTTTCAATTTCAAAACATTCAACTCTTTATCTTCAACCTATTCAGTTAATTCCCGAAAGGATTGAGTTCCTGGAATCTCGCATTCCTTGAATTCTTGAGTGACAAGCTCTTGAGATGCGCTCTTGGGTTGCTTGTCAGTCACTCTTTTGTCTCTTTCTCAAACTTCAACTCTTTTCAACCTCATCTTTTCGTGGTTGTTACCACGAACTACGGACGCTCTGATTCTTTATTCATTCTTGAATATAAGATACGTAGGCACAAGATTGCGATGATCTTGGCGAGCACACTTCTATCTTCCTCCACAATTTCCTCCATCTTCCATTTCCCCAATCCTTTCCCGTAGTCGAACTACGACGCTCTGATTTCTCATTCTCGTCCGAATGAGCATACGTAGGCACAAGGGCCCCAATCCTTGGCGAGCACCCTATCTTCTAACCACCCATCTCTCCTTAGCGTCTTTAACCTTTTACCCTACCAATTCGCCTTTAACAACGAGAAGAAAGCAAGTAAACCTAAACAACACTCCCCACAATTACCTTAAGAGGTTCCCGTCGAGTACGACGGACGTGAGGGGTGCTAATACCTTCCCCTCACGTAACTGACTCCCGAACCCGGAACTTGGTTGCGACAGCCCTGTTCCTATCCCTTCGTTTTTAAGAGGTTTTCTCGATATTTTCCTCTCCCGTTTATTCGGAATAAATAAAGTTCGGTGGCGACTCTGTCGAACAGCATTTCCCCGCCTTTCGCGCGAGGGTCGTTTTCTCCGAAATGTCTCCGTGATTTTTCGAGGTGCGACAGGTGGCGACTCTGCTGGGGAATTGCTCCATGCAAAGAGAGAGTCGAGCCTATCTTTTGGTTTGTGAGGAGTGTTTGTTTTTTTTCTTCTTGTTTATGTATTTGTTCTCTTGTGAATTTTATTTATGCTTGTTATCCTGGTTACCTGTTGATTCTTGGGATGACATCATGAGTAAAGCTCTACGCCCGAGCTTTGGTAAAAGTAGAGAGAACACTTAGTTTAGAATTGGTAGTCGAGTAGTGTTAGTCACCAAGGATTCGCTCCTTGTGTGCCTAGCATGAAAGCTCCTCCAGAGGAGACCTATTCGTAGATCTTGTTGTAACACAGCTAGCCTGTTGCACGACTTGATTAATGAAGGGTCCGTGATTCTGGGAACCTTTTGTTAGCACCAGTTTCGATATTGGTGGTCGTGTAATGTTAGTCTCCAAGGACTCGCTCCTTGTGCGCCTAGCATGAGGACCCCGCTCAGGAGAGACCTCATCGTCATTATCGTCATAATACAGCCAGCCTGTTGCGTGACACTAATACGACTAGTGTCCGTGATCCTGGGAACCAAACATAGAAACCATCCCGTAAGAGGGTCTATGGGTAGAATATTTAGATCTTCCCACATAGGTCGTACCTGTCAATTTTTTCTTTGAGCAGGAATTATGGTTACTTATCTATTACAGTTACTGGCTTCAGGAGTTGTTCGAACTATGATCTTGTGATCCTGGATCTTGTATCTTGCATTGCATCTTGCATATCATTCGCATTGCATTTCATATGTTGTGCATTTTGCATTACCAGTCCTCCAACAGAATCTTATGTCTCCGTTCCTTCTTCTCCAGTAAATCAAGCTGATTCCTCGACACCAATACGCAACCAGAGCCAATACTAGACGAATGATGGAGCAGATTCAGTAGGAGCAAGTTGCCTTCAGGGAAGAGTTGGATTCTATGAAAGGAAAGATTGACCAGATCCTCGAAGCCATCCTCGCAGCCAAGAGAGAAGAAGAACAGCGTGAAGCCGCTGCTGTCGTCAACAATGGTCAGGGACAAGGGTCTACTGCCATCCCTTTGGTTCAAATTCCAAATCCTCATGGGATGCCATTGAACTTCAACAACACAGCCGAAGGAAACACTTCTCAGCCTATCCCAGCGCCTGGAGTTACCATTGGAGCCATCCCGCAGGCCCAGCCTACTGCTGTGCAGATCCCAGCTCCCCATATCGAAGATACTCTGATGGATCAGTATGACGACGTTCAGAACTATCATGCTGCTATTCCCATCGCCAATCCTGTTGTCGCTCAGGATTCAGAAGCTATGAAGATGTGCCGAGATCTAGCCGAGAAACTCCGCGCCATGGAGGGGCATAACTCAAATTCTTTCAGTGCTTTGGAATTGTGCTTGGTGCCTGATGTTGTCATTCCTCCCAAGTTCAAGGTGCCCGAATTCTCGAAGTACAAGGGTCTCAGTTGCCCAAACATTCATCTGAAGATGTACTGTCGCAAGATGGCTGCCTATGCCAGAGACGAGAAGCTCATGATCCATTGCTTCCAGGACAGCTTGTCTGGGGCATCACTCGAATGGTATATGCAGCTGTAGCGTAACAGTGTGCGCACTTGGGCCGAGCTAGCCGATGCATTCGTCAAGCAGTACAAATACAACACCGATCTTGCTCCAAATCGTACTCAGCTTCAGAGTATGACTCAGAAGGATAATGAATCCTTCAAGGAGTACGCGCAACGATGGAGAGAGCTAGCTGCAAGGGTGCATCCACCTCTTGTTGACCGTGAATTGATTGACATCTTCATGGGTACCTTGCAAGGCCAGTACTACGAAAAGCTGATTGGTAGTGTCTCCGCTGGATTCTCTGACTTGGTGATCGTCGGTGAAAGAATTGAAGAAGGACTGAAGAGCGGGAAGATCCCAGGAGGTTCTAACAGCCAGGCTAATGCCAAGAAGCCTTTTAACGAATACAAGAAGAAAGAGGGCGAGACAAACGCCATCTTTTTGCAGAAATGGCAAGCTTCTCAAAAAGCTCCTGCTCATATGCCTTATCAAGTTCCCTACTATCAGTATCCATATGTTGATGCTGCGCAATACGCTCCAATGCCTTATCAGCCAGCTGTTCAAGCAGCGCAAGCTCAGATGCCACGACAACAGGCTCCTCAGCAACAAGCCTACAACCAGCAAGGATATCAGTATCCTCCTCAGCAACAGCAGATGCAAGCTACTCAGCAACGACAAGGTGCTCGCCCACAGCGTCCGCAGAGAACATGGAGACCAGATAGAGTCTTTGATCGCCTGCCAATGAAATATGCTAGTATCTTCGCTCAGTTGATGGAGAAGAAGGCTGTTGTTCCGAGAGATTTGGCTCCTCCAACCGTCATTCCTGCCGATTACGATGCAAATGTTCATTGTGAGTTTCATAAGGGCGCTCCAGGTCACACCATTGAGGACTGCAGGGCTTTCAAGCACATAATTCAAGATATGATCGACAGAGATGCTATCAACTTCAATGGAAAGTCTCCGAATATCATCAACGATCCGTTGCCATCGGCCAACTAGTGCCAACATCAGATCGATTCCAGTCAAGTTCATTCCCCGAAGAAGGCAGTCATGTTGCCATTTCATTATTCGCAGTTCTTATGTTTTGTCTTTGTTTGTTTAAGTATTGTATGCTTTGAACAATTGCCATTCGTATTTGGTTTTCATTAATGTATTGTTTATGCATGTTTTGAATTAGTTATGTCGTATTCACTCATTTTTACTTATCACCGACACATTTATTCACTCCACTCTATTCACTGTTGTTTAGCATGATCTGAGGGAGGATGATGAAAACGAGATACCCATAATTGCGAATCGTATGCTTTCGGACCGAATCTCGTCAATGATGTACAGGCATTGTTTCAATCCCCCAAACACCGGAGATATAAGGAGTTAATCCCTAGTAAACCACTTCGAGCTTAGAAGTAGCAGTTTCCTTCGGATATTCAAACCTTTACACTTAACCTGGGGTAGGGTAGTGTTTAGTTAATTCAACTCCGCACTCAAATCAACGAAGCAAAATCCTAAAGACGATGGTTCATCAATGACCCATACCATGGCAGTCACAACCTTCCAACAAAATTCAAAAAAACATCAAAAGCCTGCTAAGTCAGACACCTTAGAGGGGACTTAGGCAAAATCAAGGCGATCCCGATGGACCTGACAAGTAAAGTCAATCCAGGCAAAAGTTAGGGATCAAAACAAAAGCAAAAGAGGACCCTGAAATCCTCAACAAAAACAAAAAAACT
Organism: Lathyrus sativus; assembly: GCA_963859935.3. NCBI lineage: Eukaryota > Viridiplantae > Streptophyta > Magnoliopsida > Fabales > Fabaceae > Lathyrus > Lathyrus sativus. The sequence continues at coordinate 282,452,137 of OZ012738.1, forward strand.
CAGTGGCCACTCAGATCAAAGGGGCACTGGCATCCATCAAAAAATATAAATAAGGTGACTGCCATGACGAGCAAACCTTGAACCATCAAGTTTATACCGTCAAGACAAGTGTAGAATTAACTGAACGTAGGAATGGAGATTGTTAAGAAAAATGGGTGGGTACAAATCATACTTTGAGCCTAATAACCTTTGTTTCATAACCGTGAACCAGACCACGTTACAACCCTTGAAAGACCTAATTGAGACGAGGTTTATTCTGAAAGCATATCATCGCAAGGTTGCGTAACCTGACTCCTCACATGATTTCTAATCATCAACATTGGTGTCATTGTTCTTGCAAACATCTTTTCGCACCAATCAAACAGCACAATGTTTGGGCTAGCAGTCCATTTGTCTCACTACCACGACACTTCAATAAAATGATACTTTTTTCAAAATCTTGCATCAAACTTTGCATTAATATTACCATTTATGAATGTACAATTTTAATTTCAAATCAGTGCTAGGTATTCAAAGATATTTCAACGAGGGGGCAACTAAGGAGGAACTTGACCTTCAATGACTGACACGAAGCAAGACTACCTCAGAACCCACAGGCTGGGGCAAATCACTCAACAGCTCGAGCAAGGGCGAGTCATCCGAGTTCAACTTCCATATGTCAGAACAGGTTAGTCTGGGGCAGACCATTACCATGTTCAGACTGGGGCAAGACCAGGTCGTCCTGACCAACAAGCAGAGTTGCAATCTTCTCTGAAGGAAATTGACAACAAATCACCAAGTACCCAGACTTGGGGCATCCAGAGCATCATCTTCTGCTTCAATCGTGACGTCTTCAACAAACTGCGTGTCGAGGAAATCAATCCCTCCCACCACCCGAAGTCCAATCTGCATTGGCAACTACCAAAATCTACCATGCTGGCTTCACACGCATTTTCAATCACCCGTCTGCAAACATATGCGTCACGCGCATTACATTCGCTATCATAAGCATCTTGCATCATATGCATACATAACCATATCATGCTTCCCCAATTCTTGCATCTCCGCGCGTCAGCATTTGCATTTGCACGTCCACTCATATGGAATATTATTCATCATCCAGCATGCATATACGCAAGTCAAGGTCCAGGATCAATCCCGAAGATTCCCAAGACCATTGGTAGCCCAGTCAGGGGCAATCTTCTGCAATCGTAGGTTTCTCCTACGAGATCCAGAGATCTTCAAAGCAAGATTCAGCCCAATCAGGGGCAGTCTTTTCAAGACCGTGGGTCTTTCCCATGGCGTATTTCAACCTCGTGGTTGATCAGATCTTCACGTTAATATACATCCCATCCAGGGGCATACCATTCAAGACCGTGGGCTTTCCCCACGAAGCTGTTCAACCTTTTGTTGGGCAAATCCAAGAAGTTCAAAGCAAGATCCAACCCGAGCAGGGGCATCTTCAGCAGAATCATGAGCGTTCCTCGCGAAGTTATTCAGCCTTTTGTTGAGCAAAACAAGACGTTTCAAGACAAACTCAGCCCAGTCAGGGGCATCCTCTTCAGAATTCATGGGTGTAACCATGAAATCATTTCAGCAAAACTATAATCTCCAAACAAGACGGTGGGCGTACCCCGTTCACTCATTTCAATTCAATCTTCCTCTTGGGGGTTCCCCAATGAGTTGTACCCAGCAAGCGTGACCATTGTCAATTGCCTTACTATCATCCTTTTGGTGATAATCGAACCTCGTCAGTTCAACCTAGCCTGCATCCTTTTGGTGTTGGTAAACTTCAAATCTGTGTTGTCATATCATCCTTTTAGTGATAGCGACCTGTGTGTTGTGTTTCGCTCCATCATCCTTTTGGTGGTGGGTCTGGCATTTCGTCGATGTCAGATTGCGCGATGTTTTGTTTGTGTTTTCGCTCCGTCATCCTTTTGGTGGTGGGTCTGGCATTTCGTCGATGTCAGATTGCGCGATGTTTTGTTTGTGTTTTCGCTCCATCATCCTTTTGGTGATGGGTCTGGCATTTCGTCGATGTCAGATTGTGCGATGTTTTGTTTATGTTTTCGCTCCGTCATCCTTTTGGTGGTGGGTCTGGCATTTCGTCGATGTCAGATTGCGCGATGTTTTGTTTATGTTTTCGCTCCGTCATCCTTTTGGTGGTGGGTCTGGCATTTCGTCGATGTCAGATTGCGCGATATCTTTGTTTGTGTTTCGCTCCATCATCCTTTTGGTGGTGGATCTGGCATTTCGTCGATGTCAGATTGTGCGATATTTCGTGTGTGTTTTACTCCATCATCCTTTTGGTGATGACGACCTTTTGCCTATTATTTACATTTTACTCGGAGGCTTACCTCATCCAGCATTTTTCAACTCTCAAGCATCTCTTTTTCTTTCGGACAAATTCAGGGTCTTCTTCATATCTAATTGACTTCTACCTCAGGAATATGAATGCTAATGCAGTTCATTTTCCTAGGTTTAAGCCGATTAGATAGGGGCATCTGTCATACCCTAAATTTGTCCTACCCATTTGTAAATATTTTTGTTTTCTTTCTATTCTATTTTCGCATGTGCATTGCCCGTTTTTTGTTATCTAGACAACGTGTACGCTTGAAATTGGTTGACTTTTCAGAACTTTATCTTTTTAACCAATTAAAGTGTGACACGTGGCCTAAGAAAATTTCGTGAATATTATCTTCCTAAACTTCTTGCTTTCTAAATGTTACTAATAATTTTTTATTATTATTATTATTATTATTATTATTTTGTTTTTTAATCTTAGTTTATTTTTATATATTTTAATATTTATTAATTTGTTAATTGTTAATATTTATTATATATATATATATATATATATATATATATATATATATATATATATATATATATATATATATATATATATATATATATATATATATTTGTGAATATTTGTGTTTTAAATAGTTGTTATATATGTTAATATTAGTTTATAGTTTTTTGTTTTATTATTATTTAATTAGCAAAAGAATTAAGAAATGAGAATAGTTTGCTGGAGGAAGAAGATTGGATTGGAAGAAACAAGGGAAGCCCATTGTGTTTGGCCCATGGGGAGAAAAGAAAGAAGACGAGTGAGATATAAAGAGGGGGAAGAATTCAGCGAAAGGGGGGACCGAAGCTACTGTTCACCGAAAAACGGCCGCCCCCAATTCACCCCAAAACCCTAAATCGTTTTACTATTCATCGCCCTAATCAAAAACACCAAAGACGGCCGCCGCCCTTCAATTCCCTCCCAACCCTAACCTCTCCCTCAATCTCAAACCATCACCATCATACATTTTCATCATAATCGTTCACCCTTCGTCTCCCTCGCCGTCACTTTCCTTTTTTTCACTAACAGCCTCATCCACTTCATTATCGTCAAACCCTCCGTTCCCACCTTCACAAATTCATCACCACCAGCATCGTCACTTTCCTCATCCCTCACACTTCACCCCTCAAATCCCTCTGTTTCGCTCACATAATCTAAACCTGTGTCTCCGTCATCCTCTCCAACTCCAGAAGGCATCAATAACACAATTCCCACACGGTTTGGATTGGGAACCAACAACGACTTCGAAATCTTGGTGCAATGCTCAACGCAACAGTTATCGACTTTCAACTCAACATTTTATCATTCTGTTATGTGTTTGTATTACATTTATGTTTCTGCAACAAGAGGCCACGGTATCCGTATTTCGGGGAATACCTTGTCGATACAACTCGGTGAGGTCATGTTTCATCCTTCGGTCCAACAATAGTGATACAACATTTTCAAGTCTAGCGCGATTCACGGTTAAGCCTTAGCCCTAACACACTACTTCTCAAGGGAGGCAGTGAGTTTCCGATTGTCAGGCGGTTTGCAACGATTGGAAAAAGCGTGTTTATGGATTTGTTGAGCTGCAGTATTCAAATGAAGTGGTACTCTTCGAGACATGGATTCTGAGACAGTGGTTGATGAGGACTAAAGATAAGAGCCGGTCACCGCAAGTGCAGCAGCCGCGACACAATAGCCATGACTTCAAAACCCTAACTGAAGTGACCACAACTCACGGCGACAACAACAGTGACATCATCAAATTATGATTCGCGGTCTATAGCTGAGCTCAACCTCGCATCTACTCCCAGCTAGGATGCGACATCCTCGGCTTGCAGTGATGTAACAGCCGCTTTCAGAAATAGCAGCGATATTACATCAGGATGCAATAAGCAATCTGTAAACTGATGCACGATTGTGTCTGGTTTTGCTATTCCATTGACGTATTGTAATTCGGTCTCGAACAAGTTTTTATGGCGTTATTATTGTTAGGGTAGTGTATGTTCACATTGTCGCTTGTACTTTGATGGTAATCTAGAGTAATAAATTATGTGAAAGTGTGGGTTTTGTGAAACGCAACCCTGCTGCCTGTTTTTGTTTTATGTGCAGATTTTGGAGAAGAGGAAAGTTCGGGGTCGCTGATGTTCGGGTTTGGAAGATTGATTTCAGATTTCTCCTTCGCGTTGCTAGCAGGAATGTGTTAAGGCGACAAAGCTTGATCTGCTGCTCTTAGGACAGTTTCTCCTCATATCGGCGAGTCGTTTACGCCACGCGTGCCTCATTTTCATATTCGAAAACTAGGGAAATCTCTCCACAAGTTGTTGCTGGAACGTAGGCCTGCTACGAGTGTTCAATCCGGTAATAGTTTGCATTCGGTACTGACTTAGCAGTGCACCGCAGGATAAGTCGCTAGCATCATGTTTTCACTTGTCTCAATATGGTAACGACCCAATACGTTGTCTTGTTTAAATTACCTTGTGAACATACATGAAGCATTGTCTTGTAGTAGACATTCTTGTTAGGAAAAACAATTGTGTAGTAAGAATGCTCAACTTTGTGATTTGAACCTGCGGTTACCATTTTGGAATTTGAATTAAATTGCTATGATCTACTGGTGTACACCAGTATGCTTTATGCTGAGGATTCATTGGAAAAAGGAGAACATGGTTTATGTATATAGATTGCTCCTTTTATTTTTCAGTTTTTTATGTTGGTTCCCTGCACTGTTCCCTTTTGTGTGATTGTTTGCGTGCAGGTTGAGGGGGAATTAATGATATTGTTTCGATTCAAACACCAAACAACAACATTGCCACAACTGCAGCAATACGGTAATGATGGAAGCTACAACGCTAGGATGCGACATCCCCGGCTAGTAGCGACAAAATTCAAGTCTAAATGTTGCGGGATCAACTGTAAAGTCGAGCCAGCTCCAAATGCATCTCTTTGGATGTCGAATGTTTGCGGCTGAAAACATAAACAGATTATTGTGCAGTAGTAGCGGGGCGACTTTATGACATCAGGAAGCATCCAACTCTACAACAACACAGGCGAGCAACTCGTTGTGTTCTATTGTCCGCAACAAAGACAATAGTTTGCAGCTCGTATGAATTGTTGTGGTTTCGGCGCTGTTAGTTTTTGTTTTCGAAGCACAAACGCAAGCTAGGATTTCTCAGCAATGATTCCAACGACAAGGCATTTGGCGTCCCGCCGGCTATGGTCGAAGATGCTGTATGGGATATACATCGTAAGACTTTTGAAGAAAGTTTCAGTAGTTGAACTGTCTCGCACAACCGACAGTGAAACGGCACCTATGACGGCAACAATAGAACTCGGCAACATCAACCGTAATAAATATGTTCCTCACCAAGTCAAAACAACAACCAACTCAATGCAGGTTGCGTATGAATCATGCTCCGTTGTGGTTTTTTTATTTATTTCAGTTATGAATTTGTTTCTAAGTGCATATTTATCTTTTTTAATTTGGTCATTTTGTTTTGACAATTGTGTTGGTTGAATCTGGTGTGATACTGGTTGTGTTACTGTCTTAAACTATTTTGATTTATGCATTTGTTTTGTTTTCAGCCCATCGTAAATAGGACGAGTTTTAAAAAGGTGTGGGTACAACTTAAAAAGAAGGAGGTCGGTTCATGTGTGTCTGTGGCTAACTCTTTGAATTGAGTTGATTTACATCTAGAATAACTTATAAGTTTATTGGTACTAAGTATCATAATGACTGACAATAGTTTGTTGTTGACATATTATTGTAAATATTAATGCTGCTACTAAGGTGAAATTGCAGAGTCTTTGGTTGTATATAGCACTTTTTGTTGATTCCCTGTGTTGAAAATATTGATTCAACTCCTAAAGTCTCAATGAGTGGATTCCATCAAGGAGTTACGTCATGTTGCTGACCTCACTGCGTACCAAGGCCAAGTGCAAGACAAAGTTGCTTCAGTAGCTCCATCCAATATACTGCAAGATGTGAATGAGCATCTAATGGTTAGAACGTTAAAGTGGACTATAAGATCAATGATAAATACATTCAATCTTCTTCTTTTTTCTTTTTTTTATCTTTGTTTCAATTTGCAATACATGTGTACGTCGGTTAAATTCGCTACCATTCTTTCTTCCCCCATTCGATGACAATGTATCCCAACTCCCTCAAATGTAATAACTATTTTCTCACTTATGCTATAATGCTTTAGAATCATTTTTAAAATAATAAACTCTTGATTTATCAAGTTATTTTTCACCCATGTAAGTCGAGTGCTTTCAAGGACTCGCCATCGACCTTTGATCACCATACACAACATTTTAAAGCTTAACCCTAGGCTTTCTTACAGTGATACCTATTTGATCAATTATTTCTAATTGGTCACTTAGAAGACTAGCCCACTTTGCTAGTGCACACGCTTAAAATTTAAAATTAAAACCTCGACTCACCGTGAGTACTTTTTCAAAGCAAATTAAATTCTTGAAGTCTAGCACTTCTTGAATTTTTGGACAAACATTATTGGGGTGTACACCTTAAATAATATGTCATTCAACTATTCGTTTAGTACGTTATTTTGGGCAAAGAAACATCATAGGAATCTAGCATTCTGTGTGATATTTCCGCTGTTCAACCAAATATTTTTCAAATAAAAATGGTATTATTGGAATCTAGCATTTCGGTAATACCCCGGTTATTTAGTTTTGGGGCCGACGTCTCATTTATTAAATAATTGATATTTTCAAATCCAATCTCGCGTTCTCACTTCTCACACGTTCACAAATTATTTTCATACCCCATTTCGCTTCAAATCTTTTTTTTAAATATTTTTCTCGATCAAACTTCGAAAAGAGGAGATACTTGGAGTCTAGCATTCCTTGTGTCTTCAAGTGAATAATTCTCGAAGCACGCCTTTGAGTTGTTATCCACTCAACCTTTCGACCTTTTCAAACTCAATCGTTTTCCAACATTCTCCTGAGTCGAATACTCGTCCGCATTCGCAACCCATTTCATTCACAATTCCTCGTGGTCTCGATATTAGGAGCACCCTCAGGGACTAATATCGTTTCTCACAACCTTAACCCTTGACACGTCATCAAGCCGGTTCCATCTTCGATCAAATCTTCGACACGCCGTCGAACTACTTCCAAACCAACCTCCTTTGGCCCCGCATGCCATTCTTCGATTCGATCTTTTCACGAACATTTTTAAAAACTTACGAAAGAGGGATATTCTCAGAATCTAGCATTCTTTGGATATTCGAATGAGTAACTCTCGAGGCGCGCCCTTGAGTTGTTATTAGTTTATTCTTTCAATTTCAAAACATTCAACTCTTTATCTTCAACCTATTTAGTTAATTCCCGAAAGGATTGAGTTCCTGGAATCTCGCATTCCTTGAATTCTTGAGTGACAAGCTCTTGAGACGCGCTCTTGGATTGCTTGTCAGTCACTCTTTCGTCTCTTTCTCAAACTTCAACTCTTTTCAACCTCATCTTTTCGTGGTTATTACCACGAACTACGGACGCTCTGATTCTTTATTCATTCTTGAATATAAGATACGTAGGCACAAGATTGCGATGATCTTGGCGAGCACACTTCTATCTTCCTCCACAATTTCCTCCATCTTCCATTTCCCCAATCCTTTCCCGTAGTCGAACTACGACGCTCTGATTTCTCATTCTCGTCCGAATGAGCATACGTAGGCACAAGGGCCCCAATCCTTGGCGAGCACCCTATCTTCTAACCACCCATCTCTCCTTAGCGTCTTTAACCTTTTACCCTACCAATTCGCCTTTAACAACGAGAAGAAAGCAAGTAAACCTAAACAACACTCCCCACAATTACCTTAAGAGGTTCCCGTCGAGTACGACGAACGTGAGGGGTGCTAATACCTTCCCCTCACGTAAACGACTCCCGAACCCGGAACTTGGTTGCGACAGCCCTGTTCCTATCCCTTTGTTTTTAAGAGGTTTTCTCGATATTTTCCTCTCCCGTTTATTCGGGATAAATAAAGTTCGGTGGCGACTCTGTCGAACAGCATTTCCGCGCCTTTCGCGCGAGGGTCGTTTTCTCCGAAATGTCTCCGTGATTTTTCGAGGTGCGACACCTTTCAAGCATGATGAAAAAAATCTATGGGGTATGGAGAATATCTTAGTAGAGTGGCTTAAAGACAAAGATGAAGATTGCATTGAAAAACTCAAAGATTTTCATAATGGAAGGTTAAAATTGGCAATTTGCTTCACTTTTGCCCATACCTTGATCCAAGGCTTTTGGCTATAAATAGAACTCACTTCCTACATCACAAACGCACAAGTTTCATGCTATAAACCATCTAGAACTTCATTCCTTACACAATCACAAGTTCGTGCAAAATTTCATTAAGTTTCCAAAATCCCTCAAAATCTACTTTTGCAAAACACCTTTCAAAACCATTTCCAAACTTCTTCCAACTCAAGAAACACTTCAAACACATCAAATATGATGTATTGAAACTATCCAAATCACTTCCATATTTATGTAACAAGGTTCAAGTGAGGTGGTCTTTGAAATCTTTGGATTTTTGAGATTTTCCTTCATTTACAAGGCATTTCGTCCACTAGCTTGCTTGGAGGTTGTTTGGAGCATCTATTCATCATCCTAGGAACATTTGAAGATCTTGGAAGAGCTTTCAAGATCTCTGGTTTTCTTATTGCTTAATCTTTCTTCAAGAGGTAAACCTAAAACACATAAATGTGAACTTTCCATTTGCATTTCACATGCTACCATGACTGTTTTTAAGGTTTTTACCATGATGTTCTTAAACTTTTTCAACTTGTAACTTGATTTTTCTTGTGATATTGATCTTGTATTATTTATATATGTTTGTTAACATGTTTATATAATAAAATTTGTTTGATTCATTGTCTTACCATGTGCATTTTATTCTTTTTATCATTTAGATTTTTATGTTTTGTTCACAAACATAAAAACCACATAACTTCTCCATTTTAAATCATTATTAAGTGGTTCTTTTTGCAAAATTCTTGTGTTGTAACATATTTCAATATAATGTTTAAAGAATTATAAAAATCCTATTTTAGAATTACTTTGCATTATGATAAAGTTATAACCCATTTTAGAGTTTTCACCTTCCTATCTTTCCTTCTTTATTTCAAACATTTGGATTTCATTCTCTTTGAGTTTTTAATTTAAGATTATGAACATGGATTGTTAGATTCCTTAGGCATTTAAGTTTTAATTTCAACTTTTCTTGTACACATTTAGGTGGTTCACCTTTAAAAACTTTTGATTATCCCCATGAGGTTTTAAACCTTTTGTTTACATTGTTGTGACATTGATGGTTTACATATGATATCCTTTACATTTACCCCTTTATCCTAACCTTAGGATTGGAGTCGCCGTGCTCTATTTAGCGTCCCGCCGTGGACATTCTTTACCCTTTTATCCTAACCTTAGGATTGAAGTCACCGTGCTCTATTTAGCGTCCCGCCATGGACATCCTTTACCCTTTACCCTAACCTTAGGATTTGATTCGCCGTACTCACTTTTAGCGTCCCACCGTGGACATTCTTACACCTTCCTAACCTTAGGATTGGAGTCGCCGTGCTCTATTTAGCATCCCTCCGTGGAAATTCTCTCCCTTTTATCTTAACCTTAGGATTGGAGTCGCCGTGCTCTATTTAGCGTCCCGCCGTGGACGCCCTTTATCCCTTTATCATAACCTTAGGACTGGAGTCGCCGTGCTCTATTTAACGTCCCACCATGGACATCTTTTCCCCGTTATCCTAACCTTAGCATTTGAGTCACCGTACTCATGTTTAGCGCTCCGCAGTGGATATTCTCTACCATAACAATCTCAACTTAGATTCAGGAGTCGCCGCACTCCATGTAAGTAGTTCCCTATGAATGCTTACATCCCCTTGGAACCTTGACCACAGTCAAGAGTTCCTCCCCCCTAGTCAAGGGAACTACGAACGCTCTAATTTCTCGATGAGAATACGTAGGCACAAGATGCGACGTCTTGGCGAGCCCACTAACCAACTTCACACTTTTCCAATTAACCCATTAACTCACTAACCACTAATTTCCTGTTAACATTTACAATATAAAATTGGAGTCGTCGTGCTCTATTCAGTCATCCTGCTATGAACATTCCCCGCGTTTATCTTTGCAACTTAGGCTTGGAGTTGTCGTGCTCTATTTAGCTGTCCCGCCGTGGACATTCCCTTCTTTGCTAACTTAACTTTAGTTTAGAGTCGCCGCGCTCTACGTAAGTGTCTCGTCGCGCTCTACGTAAGTGTATCGCCGCATACATTTACTTTCCCTTTAGAATCTTGATCACATTCAAGAGTTCCTCACCCCTAACCAGGGGAACTATGGCTGCTCTGATTCCATTCCCGTCAGGATACGTAGGCACGAGACGTGATGTCTTCGCGAGCAAACTTCATTTTTACTTTATATCTTTACCCTTAGCACTTTCCCTTTAGCAAGCAAACTTTAGCAAACATAAATATTAACAAGAGGTTCCTGTAGAGTACTACAGATGTTTAGGCTGTGAAATACCTACCCTATGCATAACCAACTCCCGAACCTTTAGATCTCTCTTTGCTTAGCTTTAAGCCTTGCTTTTTGCTTTGCATTTTAATAGGTTTTTTCTTTCTTTAAACCTTTCCTTTTTGGATAAATTAAAGTCCGCTTGTGAATTTAAGAATTAAAGATTCAAGTTAATCAATAGCTTGGTATCACGATTCTCACCGCAACAGCTGCCAGCGTTCACGTGGGCCACAACCCCCTCAAGCTGGTTCACTGAAATCTCTTGTGGCACATACGCTGTGTTCAGAATCCTCAGGAGGGCATTCTGGTGTGCCTCTGAGCACAATAACAGAGATAAAATTGAAATTTTAGATGGGGTTTATTGTAGATGATCAACAATTTTGTAATCGCTCTTTCTAATCAGACGCATGAATTCCTCGGCGTCTTGCAGCAGAGCATCCTCCTCACCTTGTTGAGAACTTTATTCTACAACAAATTTTCCTTTCCCTTTGTCTGGCCTCTCAACATTAGCTTCAAGAGGTGAAAACATCGTCCCACTTCTTGTCATTCCACTAGTTCCAATCAAATTATCCACCGATGGACCATCAGACGATGTTCCCCTTAATTTTTGTTTCTGGCCATTACAAAAGTCCTCCACCCCATAATTCCATGGGATTGCTTTAGTACTTTCATACGACACTGGTCCTGCCTTGGTGATTATAACAGTTGTTGGCCTCGGCGGCGCAGATATGTTAATCATTCTGAAGGGGATAGAGATCGTAGCAATCTCATCCTGTCCTTGATTAATCAACTTCACGTCTTTCTCTTTAATAATCCTGTCAAATTGTAACACACCTTCATCCATTAAACACTGAACATGATTCCTCAAACTTTCACAACCTCCGGGATGCGCTGCACACCCTTCACAATCTTCTCCACAGCCTGGAAAAACTCCACCTTTTAACAGCCTACTCTTGACAAAACTCAAAGGAGTTCTTAACTCTGCAACATCCATTACTAAATTCAAATTCTCTTCTTCAACAATAGCATTAACACTGACAGCTCCATGGTTGAGCATCGGGTTTTGAACAACATTAGGCGCGTCATTTGTAAAGTTGATGGCATTGCTATCAATAAGGTCTTGAACCTTATGTTTGAAAGCCTTACAGTTGTCTATATGATGACCAGGGGTGCCTGAATGGAAGTCACATCTGGCATTTACGTCATACCTCAGAGGTGGTGCGCCAGTCAGAGGTGTCAATGTCCTCTTCTGAACCAACTAAAGCTGCAACAAATGTTGTAAAAGTTGTGAATACGGAATTCGTAGCGTGTCAAACTGTCTATTCATTGTTCTTCTACGGTCTTGAAACTACCGTGGTGTGTAATTATGATGTTGTTGTGGACGTTGTTGTTGTTGTTGTTGTTGAGGTTGTGCAACTGGAATAGTAATACTCGTAACCTGTGGTTGTTGCTGATATTGTTGGCGTGGAGCCATATTCCTGTTCTTATTCCTGTACCTTGAAACCACATTCGCTTCTCCTTCCCTCTTCTTATTACCAAAACCTTTTCTTCCTCCACCAAATGTGGGCCCTTCTCCCGCTTGAATATTTCCCAGCTTAATACCATTCTCAACTCGTTCACTAGTGATAATCAAATCTGAGAAACTACCAGACATATTCCCTATTAGCTTTTCATAGTACACCCCGGGTAACGTAGCCACAAACATATCAATGAGCTCTCTTTCTACCATTAGTGGCTGAACTCTTGCAGCCAGCTCACACCACCTCTAGGCATATTCCTTGAACCCCTCATTGCTTCTTTAAGAAAGATTATGAAGTTGGACACGGTTGGGCGTCAAATCACTATTGTATTGATAGTGTCGGGCGAAGGTCTCTCCAGCTTCTAATATTGGTTGGCTCCAAGCCCATGTACCACTCCAAATATGGTCCAGACAGACTGTTTTGAAAAAAGTGCATCAGCAGCTTCTCATCATCAAAATAAGCAGACATTTTTCTGTAGTATGGCCTGAGGTGTACTCTGGGACAAGTCTTCCCCTTGTATTTGTCAAAGTCTGGAACTTTGAACTTCGGTGGGATTTTCAGACTTGGGATCAGCCCCAAGTTAGACATGTCCATCCCAAGAGAATTCTAATTCTCAAAATTCCTCATTTTCTCTTCTATCATTTTGAACCTCTTGTCTGCATCAGACTGCAAACCTACACTAAGATCTCCCATAGAAAAGACGTCATCTTGTTCGTCCTTCTCCCACTGAGGACCAGCATTACCATGTGCAACGCCCGCTGCACCTGGAATATGAGCTCCAGGTTGATTACCTATGCCCGGAGGAATAACAACTGTTGGAATAGCATTGGCTTGAGGAGTTTCATTGTCAGCTGGAGGTGGAACTGCAGTAGTCCCATCGTGAAAAACTCTGCTTCCATCAACCCTAGCAATCAAAGGTTGAACAAGCATCCTCAATTTCTCCTGACCGTTAGCGACTCCCTGCATAAGGTCCATGAATTGCGCCATGCGGTCTCAGAACTCTTGTAACTCAAGTTGAATTTGATCCATTGCCTTTTGTTGATTTCCCCTAGTTGAATAACGGTGAATTGTCCGGTCTTCAATCCTGAAACAATAGAGAGAGTAAGCTTAACGGAACTAGAACATCTGCAATGCAATACGACAATGATGAAAAATGCAAGCATGTTAATATGTTTCAGGGAAATGTTCCCCTTGATTCTAGTTCCACGGAAACAGTAGGAGAATGAAGAGCCAACAGATGGAGCCACAAAATCTCTCTCATAAATAAAATGAGGATTAGAATTAGTATATATAGCATCAAGGAAAACAACAGAGTCATCAATACGACCTCATCCAACAATCCTGGTGATGGTCGGAATACAAGATAACAACAAGTACATAAGAACAAAGTAGAACTGCATTAAGCACGACAGCGAGTGTGTAACTCTTCCAATAACTTCTTCATATCTGGATGATCAGGTCGGGCAACCAATTCCTGAATAAGCAACTCCCTTTTGCTGATGACATCCTTCAAGCCTTGAACATAGTCTTCCCAAGTGTCTTCTTCGAAAGCATCTTCAAGTCTGGGCTTCTTCAGATCTTCTCTTAACTTGTATTCCTCCAACATTGCAAGAGCTTCTCGTAGCTTGCGATCGCTTTCATACTGACGAGCAGATTCTCCAGGAGCTTTTTCATCTTTGAATCGGAGTTGAGTTTTCAACCTGTCAATCTGTTGACGAAGCTCATCTTCTCTTTCCTTGTTGTTAGTCAAGATGGCATTCCACTGAGTGTGGAACTTTGATATCTCTAGGTGTGCTTTCTCTAACTCTTTCTTCTTCCCTTTGAGGGCATTACCCAAGCTCCTTAGATCTTGACCAAGACATTCTCTGACGCGAATTTCTTCAGTCAATTCTCTCTCCATCTTATTCAGAGTCTCTGTCTTTGTTTGGGACAGGCGAGTGGCTTCATTCTTCTCACTTCTTGGCTGAATGATCTCCTTTTCTAACCCTTCGTTCACTTTGTGTAGTTCTTCCTTCTCACCCCACAGTTGATTGGACTTCTGAATGTCAACTGTTGTCGTTTTTTCAACTACCAAAGGATATAAAGGTTCCCTGGTCGGGAACAGTAACAACAACCTCTCAACCCTCTCTTGGATCCATTCAACATATGGCCCATAGGCTTTGCAATCACCTTTACCCAATGCATGCTTTCCTTTCCGATGAATGCTACTCCAAGCTTTCTTCAAACTGGTTAGAGTGGCATTATCAGCCAACCCTGTGAAATACAAAGATTCCTGTATTTCGTCTTCCTTGGGGGGTTCTCTTAAAGCGTATCCAAATTGTCTGACGGCCAAAGCGGGATTATAATTCATGCCACCCTTTCTTCCCATAAAAGGAACATTGGGAAAGCTTCCACAACTGAAGATAATATCAATACCAAGAAGATCTCTGTTGAACCACACAATATTCTTCAAGGTCAAACCCATGAGCCTTTCAGACCATTCAACTGTGTCTGCAATATCAATAAAAGGTCCAGACTTAGGCAGATGTGAAATAAACCATCTGTACAATAGTGACGCACAGCAGGGGACATTCTTTCCTCGCCTGTTCTCATTTTGTGGTGAATTGAATGGTAGACATCACCTAACAGAGTTGGCACAGGATTCTTAGAAGCAAATATATGGATAGCTTCCAAATCAACAAAGTCGGGTATATTAGGAAAAAATACTATCCCATAGATGCAGAGTGTTGAGCTCTACTCACCAAGAACGGTAGTGGGAAGCCAGGTACTTCATTCCTCCGTACCATCTTTCCATCCAATTCAGAAACATCTCAATGAAGAGCATTGGCTAGCTTGGTCAAATCAGGCTCCTCTTCAGAGTGACAGAAAGGCATTTCTTCCAAGACAGGAACTCCTACCAACTGAGAAAACTCTTCCAAAGTTGGCAACAAAACATATCCAGGGAACGTGAAGCAACGCAACTGTGGATCATAAAACTGTAGCAACGTGTAAATACCTCCTGAGCCAAACTTAGAGACCTTACAGACAAAGCTCAGATTCTTCCCATACACCTTTCTGAAGTCTTCCATCACACTACGATCAACCACAAAAACAAACTTAAGCAGAGGTCTTATCTCCGGCGTCGAGAACTTGTACAGAACACTCTTCTTCAGACCATGCTCCATTATGATGGTGGATTAGATTACTAGAATCAAAAGGAAAATATGCACCTGATACACAAATACAGGCACATGTTAAAATGCAAATGAATATGCAAATGCAAACATGGGATCAAGATTGTTGTGTTGCTGAATGAGTTGAACCAGAGCATCGCTTCGGCAAGAAAATACCGGAACATCAAAAGACCAAAGTATAGGACCTTCATAACATCAGAGATCAAAGGCCCGTACTGATAAGAAATCCGGGTAGGCTGGAGGTCAATTTTCCTGCATAACCCTCCCACTCACAAGGTATGGACCTAATAACCGACAAGGTTCGACATTCTATACGGTCATCAGCATCATAGACTTTCTAGAAACGATGATACATTCACCATTTATGGTTTGGAATCATAGTCTAACGAAGCGGCCTCACTTAGCTGACTCCCAAATGATCGGTCTCCAGAGTCGACAATTTCCAGATCCAACACCCCCTCCTGACCAATGTATAGGATAGGATGTCTTCAAAGAAAACCTCGTCTGAACACGAATTTCATGAGGATTGGTGCATGCTGAAATATACAGGTTCATCACTACTTTCCACTCTAATGCTACGTATATCCTCAAGCCTCGGTTTTGGCTTATCTCTCAAAGGAATAGTCCCACCCAACAGCACAACAATAATAATGTGCAGAAAATAAAATGCCAATGTAAGATTGTACAAATGCAACACACATACATACATATACACACCCAAGGACAAAAACACACAAGCGCTAGGATTGACTCGCATAGGGGATGGGAAATGTCCCAAGCAGAGTCGCCAGCCATCGCATCGCTGCGAAAAAGGGGCCGGCTGACTGACAAAAGAGTCACCATCGTTCGTTATTTATCCCAAAGAGAGGGAAAGGAAACGATCAAAGAAAACCTGACGAAAAGGGAAAAGACAAGGTCATCGCAACCAAATCTTGGGTGCGGGAGTCGGTTACGCAAGGGGAAGGTATGAGCACCCGTCACGTCCGTCGTACTCAATGGGATCCATGCTTGTTGTCTAATCTATGGGTGAAAAACTATCTAATCTACAGGCTGGCACACGGGGGTGAAAGAAAAGAAAAGAGACTCGATAGAGCATCGCCGCTTTATGCCTATGTATTCCCTCGTGCAATGGGAATGTCAGAGTCAACGTAGTTTGGGAAACTACGGGCGAAGGGGGGAAAGGTTGCTCACCAAGACATCACCGTCTTGTGCCTACGTATCCTCATCTGGTATGAGAAATTAGAGCAAACGTAGTTCGGGCTGACACGACCACTAGTTGGTTCATGTTTTTAACTGAGTAGGGTTAAATTTTCGTTCTAGCAGTTAGAGACGATGCCTGTTTGCGGTAGAACGAAAACTTAACACACTCTTTATGAAAATGATTTTGCAAACAATCCTGAAGGATAAAAAGGTTTGATGTTTTGTTTTTGTGTTTTTTTATGAAAAGAAGTGAATTTAGTTAGATTTGAAACTCATGTTGCACTAAAGACTATGACTTGAGAGCGAATGCGTCGCATATCGCGCAAAGGGCATACGCTAAACACTCTAGACAGTGTGAGAGGAGGCCCCCACCTATAATTTCTCGTGTACTTAAGGCTCGTAGCGTACAACAAGTGTTAAACTTTATTAGGTGTCTTAAGAAGTTATGAGAAGAGAAGAGAAGGCACAACACTCTAAGGGGAACTGATCAACCCTAATGTTAGCATGCAATGATCCTAAAGTTAGGATTGAAAGGGGAAAATCTATCCTAATATTATCATACAAAGGATTGAACACCTAATATCTCTCCTACTCCCATCTTAAACAGAGGGACTAGGAATCCTAAGGGATCATGGCAAAATACCAAGTAAACACTTAGGAATTCAATCACAAATGAGAAAAGAAATGAAAGATGAAGGTGGCTTAAACAAGTCAATGCAATAAGAGATGCAAACATGAAATGCAAACACAAATGCAAGTATGAAGTGCAAACAAGACTCAACAAAGAGGAGACTCAAACACAAGAACAAGTCAACTTAAACAAGTCAACAAGAGATGAAATGAAATGGGAGAAGCAAGCTCCTACAACCATCAACCATCAATCATCAAAGAAGAATGGTGCTATCCTATGATGCACACACAAAGAAAAGAGGGAGGAAAAAGTGTGGGGTAGCCACCACCACATGCACATCTCAACCAAACAATTCTTAAAGATCAAGCAAAACAATGCAACAAAATAAGTGCAAAAGAAACAACAATGTTCATGACACACTCAAAGTGCAAACATAAGCACCAAATCATCATGAACGGGCATACAAATAATTCAAACATGGCCTACAAGGTGTAGGACTTCAGATGCACCCAGAATGGACCTAAAAAATGTGCTTAGCATGGGAGTTTCAAGTTGGGAAAGTTACCAAACGGAGTGGTTTCGTTGACCCTTAAAATTGCGTGCAAGCTTCAGTTCCAAGCTTCTAATCTCCTCTTTGATCCATGGTGATGATGCTCTGAGCAAAACGGTGAAAAAAACCAAAGAGAAAAGAAAAAAAATGAAAATAAATCCTCAAATATTAAAATTCTAAAAGAACCAACATTTGTAAATATATATAAAACTCTAAAGAAAAATTAGAATAAAAAAAAGAACTATAAAGAAAATCTAAAAAATAATATATATATATATATATATATATATATATATATATATATATATATATATATATATATATATATATATATATATATATATATATATATATATATATATATATATATATATATATATATATATATATATATATATATATATATATATATATATATATATATATATATATATATATATATATATATATATATATATATATATATATATATATATATATATATATATATATATATATATATATATATATATATATATAT